>CM060696.1:184160896-185374646 GCA_030686995.1 Artemisia argyi | reverse complement strand
ATATGCTCCTCCCACACAGATGGCTCGACGTTCGGAGGAGGGTTTCTTCGTATCTCATCCACTTTTTCAGGCCCACCCTCCCCGTCGAAGTAAACCCTCTTCATCGTGCCCTTGTTGTCGGAGTAGACCTTAGCAATGTACGCATTGAGGCCCGCCAAAATGGTTTTCCAATCGGGTGAGTTCATGTGGGTCTGTAAGTCGAAGAATTCCTGCAAACAAATTTAAACAAATATACACAATTAAACAAATTTAAATAAATGTACACATTCAAAGAATTAAATATAAAGATATAATTAAAAGGAAAATAAAATAACTGACCTCGAGTCGGTTCATGAAGCCTTGTCGAGTCGCTTCGTCAAGGTTGTGCCAGGAGGGATAGTGCAACGGCAAGGACCTAACCAGCTCGCCAACATAGTTACTGAACCATGCGCGGTTGGGCCCAACATGATTAAATGTCTTCTGATCATGCCACTCGAACTCGATCGATTGCAGGCCCGAGGCAGTCACAGCTTTCCTGAGGTCTTTGTTTTTGTTGGCTTCACAGACCTGTGCCCTGCCGCCATCCCGACCTCCACCCCTGCCGCCAGCTTGTCTTGCTCTACCTCCTCGTTGAGGTTTTTGTGACGAACCTACAATTGAAGTGAGTGAAAACGTTAAAAAATAACAAGTAACAAAATTCAAATTATCAAGTTTAATTTTCTTACCACTACGGTGACCGCTAGTAATCGAACGATAAGGTGGTGGTGGGTCATCGGCACCGTCACCACCGTGACCTCACGCTACTGCTACCATCTGTAAAAGTACAAGTTGAATTAACATATAGAAATTCGGGAACAAATTAACATAAGCATGCACACATTCAAATACATACACATTTAAAATAAATATACACATTTAAAAAATCCATAACAATTTCATTCAAATAAGCTAAGTGTCGTTTTACAAGTTACAATTTAAGATCAATCTGCTACATCTACATCACTATCATAAACAGCTTGAGTCGCATCTTCAACTTCATCATCAGAATTGTTTGCATCAGAGTCTGCTAAATCATAAGGATCGTCGTCCTCGTCATCAATAAATTCATCGTCGTCATCAACTTGAATGATTAGTGGTGGTGCCTCAACTAACGTTGATTGTCCATCGATATTTAAGGTTTCAAATGCCAAATCATTCAAATTAGCAGACAGTTGGAGATTCGATGAGTTGTTGCCATGTATCACATCATCATCGTCTTCTGTCACAATGACATCCCAGGTTATGTTGTGATTCACTTCTTGGACGACCTTCCAATGGAGTGGTCGTCTGGCAGGATCTTCAAGGTAGAAGACTTGTTTTGCTTGTGTTGCGAGAATTTAAGGTTGATCTTCAAACGCTGTGCTACATGCCCAAATTTGTGTCATGTTGTTTCTAGTGTTATAACGTTCGACTCTATGTCTTTTGACCAAGTCGAACCACTTATCTCGAAACAGCACAACTTTGAACTGGGTATACGCGAACTCCAGAATTTCTTCTAGCTGACCATAATACATTTCTCCTTCCTTCTCGCCAGGAGAACAAATTCCGCTGTTCCGAGTTGTAAATTTTACATCGCGGCTGTGTACAACAAACTTCACACCGTTGACTACGCAAGAGTGAACTGAGGTTACGGTCGATAATGGTCCACAAGCCAAAGCGAATAAGTCGGGAGTACACCTTGGGTCATTGTCTGTGTAAAGTTTACCGATCTATGAACAAAGATAAGAATAGATGGAGATGAGAAATATATATAGTCGTTATTTATACAAGGAATTACATATAATAAGTTTACCTTCGTCTGAAACCATCTAGGAAATTCTTGTTGCATGTCGCTATCAGGATGTTCACTGAAAATGGACATGATATTAGAATTAATCGAAAAGATAACTTGGGAAAAAGAAATTTCAAAATAAAAATGCGTACCTCTCGAACTCGTTCATGTACGCGTCGATCTCAGGACTGTTGTGAAGTACATACCATATCACTTTCTTCATTTCTTGGAGACCTAACCGAATAATTGTCACTTTACCAGACGTTTTACATAGTGATCGGAACACCTGGAAATCACTTGTTGGGCGAGGACAGCCCTGAGATGCAGTGGGACGATTAAATTTCGTCCCAATTTCGCCCCAAAAATAACGAGAACAAAAAGTTAATGCTTCATCTGCAACATAACCCTCCGGTATTGAACCTTCCGGCTTAGCTTTATTTCGTACATAGTTTTTTAGCTTCTTCATGTATCTTTCAAATGGATACATCCACCGAAATGAAACAGGCCCGCCTTAAAGAGCCTCTTCAGGTAAATGCATAACCAAGTGAATCATAATGTCAAAAAAAGCAGGAGGATATATTTGCTCGAGACTGCACAAAATTTTGATCAACTGTTCTTTAGCTTTCACCATGTCATTCACCATCAAAGTTCGGGCACAAATTTGCTTAAAGAATGAACAAAGCTCGATTAATGGTGTATAAGTCGGTGTGTCCAGGTATTGCTGAAGTCCATAAGGAAGTAACCGTTGCATCATTATATGACAGTCATGAGACTTCATGACCGTTATATTGTTATCATCTTTGGTCACTTTCGACTTGAACTTG
Organism: Artemisia argyi; assembly: GCA_030686995.1. Classification (NCBI taxonomy): domain Eukaryota; kingdom Viridiplantae; phylum Streptophyta; class Magnoliopsida; order Asterales; family Asteraceae; genus Artemisia; species Artemisia argyi. Next base: position 185,372,033 of record CM060696.1, on the reverse strand, counting down.
GATCCGAACCCATCTGGCAGTTTAATTGTTTTGATGTATTGACATAACAGTTTTCTTTTATCGGGTGTGAGGGAGTACTTAGCTTGAGGCTTCGAGCACTTCCCGTTTTGTTTGTTTCCGAGCCACAACTCCTGTCGAATACCCAAAGCTTGCAAGTCTTGTCTTGCATTAGCGGTGTCTTTAGATTTGTCATTCATTAACAAAGTGTTCAAGATACTCTCCAACACATTTTTTTTCGATATGCATGACATCTAAACTGTGTTTTAGAGTAAGAGAAGACCAATATTCAAGCTCGTACAAAATAGACCGTTTAGTCCAGTTCAGGTCGATTGTAGTATTACGTTTTATCTTCCCACCCCCATAATCTGGATGTTTCCCCGACAAACGTGTGGGCAATATTGCAAGTTGAGTCAAGATATCTGTAACAATTCGCATTTTCAGATTTATTACTATTTCCGGGAAATTTACTATTCACTTTTACTATTCATGTTACTATTCATTTTTCCCGAATTGTTCCCGAAAGTTGATTTTTATTTCCTATTCTCGAGTGATAAATCATTTCCATGGCAAATTAAATGTTTGACATTCGTTAGATTATTTTCGTGAAAGTTATTAAGGAATTACACGGAATTATACGTTTTAGGGTAAAACGTCATTCAAAAATTCTACGCACAACGAAATTCGGTCGCGTTAATTTTCCCCATATCAGAAAAACGTTTTTACTCAGCCGTAACCTTAGCCTATACCTGCACAACGTTTCTAAGACGATTTGAGTTTTCAACCTATTAGAAAAAGTCAACATATTTTTCCCTCCTCCTTTGACCAAAAATCATTCTTTGATTTTATAAGTCATTCCTTGATTTTTAGGCTTGCGGTTTTAGGTCTAAAAGACATTTAACACCAACCGACACTAGACTGAGCCCAGCCTAGACATTATAAGTCATTTTAAGTCATTATTAACCTATTAGAAAAGTTACATTTTACTTTTCTCAATTTTACGCAACTTTCGTACGTTTTACGTATTACGCGTTTTAGACCCGTGTTTCCAGTTTTAGCAGGGTTTTACCACCCAAATGGAACCTACCACTCATTTTATATTTTATTATGGAGTGTAATGACATGTTTTACAATACTTTCAAGTTTCATATTTTTAGGATACCCGGCTTTACGTTTTGAGGCTTAATCATTTACGGTTAGCAATTTACGGGGTCAAAACTAGTCACATAAGTAGGATAATATCATCAAAAGTCCACACCTTGTCCTCCAAGCTTATGAACCGACCTAGGGGGGGGGGGAATTCAGCCCATAGGTGGCTTGATCTCATACTAGGAGGCTTAGATTGCATGCATGTGTACAACTTGGCCTCCAAGGTTGGACTAGTCAATGAAACTAACCTCCTTAAGACCCTATAAAAGCCCCCCCTCCCCTCTTTGAACGTCCATCATCACCCCACACCAAAACCACACCACACTTAGCTTATTTACTTCCAATTTCTAGCAAGGTTCAAGTGCTTCTTCAAGATAGAAACCCTAGTTTCTTTTGGATAAACAAAACACTTCCATAACCTCATATACTTTGGTGATTCTCTTGAGTTTAGATCCACTCAAGTCACCTAAACCTTCATCACAAATCATTCAAGAATACAAGGGTAGAAGGTTTACTAAAGTGGAGGAAAGCTTATTCAATCAAAGTCCTAGTTCTTGTTCTAGTTTCCCTTTTTCATTAAGGCCAAAAGTTGTAAGCAAACGCTAACATACTTTCTTGTTAATTATCATTTTCATGCTCTTTGTGTTTCATTCATGCTATATATGGTCTTTGTATGGAGTTCATGATGTATAAAAATGGACAAAACAAGTATTAGTATACATATGTTAACTTATGACAAGTAAACAAGCAAACTAGTGATTTTTATGGAGAACCACGACCAAAATAGTATAACTTTGATATTTGACACTTACTTACTGTTAAATAGGACTTAAAAAGGAAAACATAGCAATTTGAATCACCCAAAACGAGTACCCGAGTCAAAAGTTATGGCCATTTGAAGTTAGCGAAACCAAAACGGTAAAACTGCCTAAATAGCATTCTGATCAAATTTTGATTTTGAAAGTCACCCTTCTGCTCTGATTCATCAAAAAGTTAAAACACGAAAGTTGTCCGGAACGACGTTTTCATTCAGGAACAAAGAAGCTCGAGCCCTGAAAACGCTTTCCGAGTGATAATTTTCTTCAAAATCTTAACAGCCCATTTTAGACCAAAGTCACTATATTATAGTTATGATTTACTAAGACCAAGAGGTCTAATGACCTAAAGCCGAGACCACAACCATGGCTAAAGCCAAGGTTGAGTCTCAAGACCATGGAAAAATGACCAAGGTCACGGCGAAGCCATGACTATATGACCATATAAACATACTTAGGCGAAAACATGAAACAAGGAGTTGATGATAACTTGAACAAACAATTTGGATCTATTCCACCTAAAGAACCATGAGATACAAGTTATAATAAACTTACCCTAATAACAATCTTCATGTACAAATAGACTTTCCTAAGTTTATTCAAATATCAGACATGTAACTTTTCGGATCAAAACTTATACATTTGTTATCAAATACTACAATAGTAGGGAGCCTCATGTGAGGAGTTCATTAAGTAAGCCGTCGAGACGAGTTGTGGATTTACGAGTTAAAGTGTCCTGGCTCTCGAACGTTTACTTCATGACTTCTGAATTATGTCGGCCCGAACGGTAGTAAGAGATATACAACTTATACATGTTTCATAAACCATTTATATTCAACGACTTACACTATATACTAAGTACTACATCATGAACATTATGCAAGACATATATAGGCAATTTTTCGTATTCTTAGACGTTACTCAAAACCTAAGTCGCAACGTTCTATTATAGGCTGCTCTTAGAGACTTTCACGATTCGACTACCACCTTGATTTCACATCACTTAAGCTTAAGGTGAGTCATAGCCCCTACTCTTTTCATACTTGTCTTAACTCTTTGGGGGAGACACATGCTCGACTACTTGTTTACTTGTACAAATACTCAAAACGTTTATATGTGACTGTGTTATACTTGATTACATACATACATGACTGCGTTATACTTAATTGCGTTATTCTATTTATTGGCTAGTAGTTATCTTTGGGAAGTGGCTCCCAGTTGTCTTTGGGAATTGACTCCCAGTTGTCTTTGGGAATTGACTCCCAGTTGTCTTTAGGAATTGGCTCCCAAAGTGAGGTCTTCGGAGATGAAGTAGAGACTCACTTCTAATTGCTTAAATTGTCTTGATGAACTTATACATGTCTTATTCATACTATATATGTTAGCAGTGGGTTGTGAACACACAGGTTGCAAGTCTCTTATGACGGGAATTGCAACTGAGTGGATTCTCAATGCCTTTGCTGTGTGAACATTCTTTTGAGGCTTTTTCAACTATTTTAAGACAAACTCTATGAACTCACCAACCATTGTGTTGACACTTTAGCATGTTTGTCTCAGGTCTATAAGGTGATAGCTGTTGCATGGAGCATAGAGTAGCTTGGCATGTTTTGAAGACTTATGCTTTTATCTTTACCATTCGATATGTCTTAAAAACTCTTATGTATTGTATTATGGAACTCAAGTTTGTATTTCGGAATTTATTAATCGAATGGTCACTTTTCGAAACGTCTCATTTAGAGTTCGTTTTCTATACCTTGTACTTTGTATTATGAAGTAGCACCCCTATGACACAGTCTTCCGCTGCGGTATTTTGGGGGTGTTACAGATTGGTACCAGAGCCTTGGTTATAGAGAACTAGGTTGCATTTAGTGCCTAGACTATAACTGATATAAACATTAAGACTCTTCTGTTTATTTTGCCTTACACACACTTCATGCACATATGCTTATTGCTAATTGTTTGTTTAGGAGAAACCCCAGACAATAGTCAAGTCATCAAAAATTTAGAGCTAAGTAATAATTGTTTAATTAAACTTAATCTTGTGACAGTTCTTGTTTGATAAGACATAAGATTAAGTTAAATAAAGGTTATTAGTTTCCTGTAGAGATTTGATGATTTGCCTTATACTTACTTTATATGATTCTAAATACCTAGAAGTGGTTCATATGTCCTAGTACGACACTCAAACCTTTCTACAAGCGCGACTAGTCCATTTCGTCATACCCAGACTATGTTACCCTTTCACAACTTAAGAGCAGATGATAGAAAGTCTACCCAATTATGTAGTACCAATTGTTGAGTTATGTGTGCCTGGTAAATATGTATACGTGTGAAAGGAAGCAATTATAATTATGGTGGCCAACATAATTATAAATGCGTCACGACTCACGTAGACATATGTGACCATGCTTACATTAATCAACGATTGACTCAAAATTGACAAGATTTAAGACTAAGTAGTCTAGGAATATCACCTCATATCTGACGTCGACAAAATGTCCCTCCTTGTAGATATCATGGCACCAAAGAGAGTAACTCGTAGCACTAGCCGAGGTGGTGCAACACCAAGAGGTGGAAGAACTGGTGGTCGTGGAGGTAGAGGAGCTGCTCACGACACTAGTAACCCTAGTAATGATAGTGGAAGAACCGGTGGACGTGGAGGTAGAGGAGATGCTCACAACACTAGTAACCCTAGTAACGATGGTGGAAATCCAGATGTCTCCACCATTATTGCTCAACAACTAAAAAACCTACTTCCCACTATAGTCACACAAGTTGGCAATCACATGAACAATTCGGGAAACCATGGAAGCATAAATGACGCTACAAATGATGGAGGAAGGAATAACAACAACAACCACAATAACAACAACAACCATAGGACTGGATGTACGTATAAGGAATTTACGTCATGCAAACCAATTGAGTTTAATGGCAAAGGAGGTGCATTGGCATATACACGATGGGTCGAGAAAATGGAGTCAGTGATCGATATCAGTAACTGTGCAATCCACCAGAGAGTGAAATATTCTGCATGCTTGCTATCAGAAAAGGCATTGACATGGTGGAACATGCAGATTCAAGCAAGGACTAGAGAAGCAGCTGTAGGCATGACATGGGACGACTTTAAGGGACTACTGAAGGAAGAATACTGCCCGGTTAATGAAATGCAAAAACTAGAGGACGAGTTTTGGCATCACTCTATGGTAGGGGCTGGTCATGCAACCTACACAGATCGGTTTCATGAACTAGCTAAACTAGTTCCTCATCTGGTTACCCCTGAATCCAAAAGGATTGAGAGGTACATTTATGGCCTTGTTCCCGAGATTCGTGGGATGGTGAAAACAACCGAACCTCCCACAATTCAGAGTGCAATATTAAGAGCAGGGACCCTAACAGATGAGATGGTTAGAAATGGAACTTTGAAGAATAGTGACAAAAGGAAGGGAACGGGTGAATCAAGCGAGCAAAAGGGTACAATGGTTGATAATAAGAGAGCAAGAGGATTTGCAGCAACAGTTTATGATCAGAAAAAGTATGAGGGTCCACATCCTAAGTGTACTAAATGTGCTTATCATCATCAGAGGTCTGAGCCATGCCCTGTGTGTTATAATTGCAAGAAGTCTGGCCACTTTGCAAGTCAGTGTAAATCAATTACAAGGCAGGCGAATGCGGACAATATAGGAAACAACCAAAAGACATGCCATGAGTGCAACAGCCCAAACCACTTCCGAAATACTTGTCCTAAGATGAATAGGGCACCGAGACAAGTGCTGGATAACCCAACTCTAGCCGTAATGCTTGAAGAAAATAACCCAAACCGTGAATACAATGTTAGTCCACCTCGGGGTCGAGCATACTATTTGGGTGCTAAGGAAGCCCGCAATGCGTAACGGGTACGTACCTTATACTACCATATTATTCTATTCTAGTTCAAAATCTAGCTTTGTTATGCCGTTATTAAGATAAGAGACCTAGACACACTAAACTTCGGGACGAAGTTTCCTGAAGGGGTAGAGACTGTAACAATTCACATTTTCAGATTTATTACTATTTCCGGGAAATTTACTATTCACTTTTACTATTCATGTTACTATTCATTTTTCCCGAATTGTTCCCGAAAGTTGATTTTTATTTCCTATTCTCGAGTGATAAATCATTTCCATGGAAAATTAAATGTTTGACATTCGTTAGATTATTTTCGTGAAAGTTATTAAGGAATTACACGGAATTATACGTTTTAGGGTAAAACGTCATTCAAAAATTCTATGCACAACGAAATTCGGTCGCGTTAATTTTCCCCGTATCAGAAAAATGTTTAGTACTCTCATGATTAATTAGAGAATTAATCATGACTGAGAAAAACATGACCAAAATAAACTTCGGCCGTGAAAAACTGGAATTTTCAGTTTTAAACGTTTTTACTCAGCCGTAACCTTAGCCTATACCTGCACCACGTTTCTAAGACGATTTGAGTTTTCAACTTATTAGAAAAAGTCAACATATTTTTCCCTCCTCCTTTGACCAAAAATCATTCTTTGATTTTATAAGTCATTCCTTGATTTTTAGGCTTGCGGTTTTAGGTCTAAAAGACATTTAACACCAACCGACACTAGACTGAGCCCAGCCTAGACATTATAAGTCATTTTAAGTCATTATTAACCTATTAGAAAAGTTACATTTTACTTTTCTCAATTTTACGCAACTTTCGTACGTTTTACGTATTACGCGTTTTAGACCCGTGTTTCCAGTTTTAGCAGGATTTTACCACCCAAATGGAACCTACCACTCATTTTATATTTTATTATGGAGTGTAATGACATGTTTAACAATACTTTCAAGTTTCATATTTTTAGGATACCCGGCTTTACGTTTTGAGGCTTAATCATTTACGGTTAGCAATTTACGGGGTCAAAACTAGTCACATAAGTAGGATAATATCATCAAAAGTCCACACCTTGTCCTCCAAGCTTATGAACCGACCTAGGGGGGGAATTCAGCCCATAGGTGGCTTGATCTCATACTAGGAGGCTTAGATTGCATGCATGTGTACAACTTGGCCTCCAAGGTTGGACTAGTCAATGAAACTAACCTCCTTAAGACCCTATAAAAGCCCCCCCCCCCCTCCCCTCTTTGAACGTCCATCATCACCCCACACCAAAACCACACCACACTTAGCTTATTTACTTCCAATTTCTAGCAAGGTTCAAGTGCTTCTTCAAGATAGAAACCCTAGTTTCTTTTGGATAACCAAAACACTTCCATAACCTCATATACTTTGGTGATTCTCTTGAGTTTAGATCCACTCAAGTCACCTAAACCTTCATCACAAATCATTCAAGAATACAAGGGTAGAAGGTTTACTAAAGTGGAGGAAAGCTTATTCAATCAAAGTCCTAGTTCTTGTTCTAGTTTCCCTTTTTCATTAAGGCCAAAAGTTGTAAGCAAACCCTAACATACTTTCTTGTTAATTATCATTTTCATGCTCTTTGTGTTTCATTCATGCTATATATGGTCTTTGTATGGAGTTCATGATGTATAAAAATGGACAAAACAAGTATTAATATACATATGTTAACTTATGACAAGTAAACAAGCAAACTAGTGATTTTTATGGAGAACCACGACCAAAATAGTATAACTTTGATATTTGACACTTACTTACTGTTAAAGAGGACTTAAAAAGGAAAACATAGCAATTTGAATCACCCAAAACGAGTACCCGAGTCAAAAGTTATGGCCATTTGAAGTTAGCGAAACCAAAACGGTAAAACTGCCTAAATAGCATTCTGATCAAATTTTGATTTTGAAAGTCACCCTTCTGCTCCGATTCATCAAAAAGTTAAAACACGAAAGTTGTCCGGAACGACGTTTTCGTTCAGGAACAAAGAAGCTCGAGCCCTGAAAACGCTTTCCGAGTGATAATTTTCTTCAAAATCTTAACAGCCCATTTTAGACCAAAGTCACTATATTATAGTTATGATTTACTAAGACCAAGAGGTCTAATGACCTAAAGCCGAGACCACAACCATGGCTAAAGCCAAGGTTGAGTCTCAAGACCATGGAAAAATGACCAAGGTCACGGCGAAGCCATGACTATATGACCATATAAACATACTTAGGCGAAAACATGAAACAAGGAGTTGATGATAACTTGAACAAACAATTTGGATCTATTCCACCTAAAGAACCATGAGATACAAGTTATAATAAACTTACCCTAATAACAATCTTCATGTACAAATAGACTTTCCTAAGTTTATTCAAATATCAGACATGTAACTTTTCGGATCAAAACTTATACATTTGTTATCAAATACTACAATAGTATGGAGCCTCATTTGAGGAGTTCATTAAGTAAGCCGTCGAGACGAGTTGTGGATTTACGAGTTAAAGTGTCCTGGCTCTCGAACGTTTACTTCATGACTTCTGAATTATGTCGGCCCGAACGGTAGTAAGAGATATACAACTTATACATGTTTCATAAACCATTTATATTCAACGACTTACACTATATACTAAGTACTACATCATGAACATTATGCAAGACATATATAGGCAATTTTTCGTATTCTTAGACGTTACTCAAAACCTAAGTCGCAACGTTCTATTATAGGCTGCTCTTAGAGACTTTCACGATTCGACTACCACCTTGATTTCACATCACTTAAGCTTAAGGTGAGTCATAGCCCCTACTCTTTTCATACTTGTCTTAACTCTTTGGGGGAGACACATGCTCGACTACTTGTTTACTTGTACAAATACTCAAAACGTTTATACGTGACTGTGTTATACTTGATTGCATACATACATGACTGCGTTATACTTAATTGCGTTATTCTATTTATTGGCTCCCAGTTGTCTTTGGGAATTGACTCCCAGTTGTCTTTGGGAATTGGCTCCCAAAGTGAGGTCTTTGGAGATGAAGTAGAGACTCACTTCTAATTGCTTAAATTGTCTTGATGAACTTATACATGTCTTATTCATACTATATATGTTAGCAGTTGGTTGTGAACACACAGGTTGCAAGTCTCTTATGACGGGAATTGCAACTGAGTGGATTCTCAATGCCTTTGCTGTGTGAACATTCTTTTGAGGCTTTTTCAACTATTTCAAGACAAACTCTATGAACTCACCAACCATTGTGTTGACACTTTAGCATGTTTGTCTCAGGTCTACAAGGTGATAGCTGTTGCATGGAGCATAGAGTAGCTTGGCATGTTTTGAAGACTTATGCTTTTATCTTTACCATTCGATATGTCTTAAAAACTCTTATGTATTGTATTATGGAACTCAAGTTTGTATTTCGGAATTTATTAATCGAATGGTCACTTTTCGAAACGTCTCATTTAGAGTTCGTTTTCTATACCTTGTACTTTGTATTATGAAGTAGCACCCCTATGACACAGTCTTCCGCTGCGGTATTTTGGGGGTGTTACAATATCAGCCGGAGTATCTTTTTTAGGAGGATTTGTAAAATCAGGTGCACCATTGAATGTAGTAGTATCCCTCCTCCATTTATGGTTTTTTTTAAGAATCTTCTAAGGCCAACATAACCTATTTTGCTTATCACACACGCAGCTGGAGTGCCTACTTTGCATGTAGGGCATGCGTAGTAACCTTGCCCACTCCAACCTGACAAACTACTACGAGCAGGAAAATCATTGATGGTCCATAAAAGCATCGCTCTCATGTTGAATACTTTGCCTGTAACAGCGTCCATAGTCGGGGTACCTGGTATTTTCCATAATTCCTTAAGGTCATCAATCAAAGGCTTTAAGTAAACATCAATGTCCTTCGCGGGTGATTTAGGTCCAGGAATCAACAACGTCAGCATCAAAGTAGTCTCTTTCATGCATAACCACGGAGGCAAGTTGTATGTTGTTAAGATAACAGGCCACATGCTGTAAGTCTGACTAAGGTTGTCGAACGGATTGAAACCATCAGCAGCCAACCCTAATCGAACGTTTCTCGGTTCGTTAGCAAATTCCGAATATTTACCGCTGTCAAACTTCTGCCATGCTTCACCATCAACCGGGTGTTGCATCATACCGTTCACCGTAGACTTTCCAGTAGCATGCCAAGTCATATGTTTTGCGGTGTGAATAGATTTGTACAAACGTTGTAGCCTAGGAGTGATAGGAAAGTAACGCAACACCTTGTTAGGAACTTTCTTCCCCGTTGTGTTCTTGTCTTTCCATCTACTCGTTTTACAGACCGGACAATACTCCAAATCTTCGGCACCAGTCCCCCGATATAAAAAACAATCATTTTCACAAGCATGTATCGACTCATACCCTAACCCGACCTTTTTTAATGTTTTTTTTTATAGCAGAGTATGATGGTGGGAGATTGTAACCTAACCTGGGAGGAAATACCTCCTGGAGAAATTTTAGCGTATTGTTAAATGAAGTATCACTCCATTTACCGCTGACCTTGAGATGCGTAAACTTTGACATAAAATCCAAGGTTGTCATAAAGTCACAACCCGGGTAAAGAGTCTGGGTGGAACTGGCAAGTAACTCTTCATACTCGTTACGTACAGGAGGTGTCGTTGCTTGAGCTGGCTCGTTACTTGTCTCGCCAATATTTGGAAGAGTTGGCTCATTTTGTTCATTATTTGAAGGAATATCAAAAATATCATTAATGCACGCACGCATGTCACTCATCTCACATTGTGTTGTGTTATCTTCAAAGATTACAACTTAAAAAAAAAAGCTTAAACATAAAGTAAATTAGAGAAAACTAAAAAAAAATGAAGAGAAAGATCGTCCTTAATGAGGTGTGGGAGGTGAGTTTTTATAGACCCAAATATTACATGTTTATTCCCTCCATAAACTATAAAAGAGCACTCCAAAATAATGTCACATTAACTCATAAGCTCAAACGTCGCGACCAAGAAATTACATATTCGCCGTCTTTTCCGTATCTTCTCCCGACCAAGAAATATTAAAAATGCATGAACCTCGTTCCATTATCCGACCAACAGGACACGTGCATCATTGTTAGTGGCTTGAGATACCTCTTGACTTCACGCGCTCAAAATAATTATTTTGGAGAAATGAGATTTCACTTGCTGGGCCACTCCATCAATGAAAATATCTTTCATTTCCTTTCTTTATTTTGATTATTTTTTTGGTCTTGAGCCCCACGTGGCTGTTCATTCATTAATGAGCAATTTAATAATTGAGCTAAAGTTGATATCACATGGAAGGGTTAGTTTAACTGGCCGGGGTGTCCCACCCCTGTCCCCTATTGTCCCTCACTTTTTTTCAGTACAACACAACTTTTTGTCAGTTTCTGTTCCTTATTTTTGACAGTTTTAAGTGTTTAACATATTAAACTTTATATTTTCTGTTTCGCACTTTTAGGTTTATAGCTTTTTGATATAAATAAAATTATAAGAATAAAAAAAAATTAAAGAACTAGGGGGGTCTGGCTAAAAAATAGGGGAGGGTTCGGTCAACACGCACCTTTTTTATGCTATCTCTTGTTGTGGGCAAATAAAGTATAGGCTTCATAAAAACTTGACAAATCTTGGTGTTGACTTCATCTTTAATATCATAGTATGTACTGCTTGTTGTCGAGTCGCGCAAAACTGCATGCTTTCGCTCAAAATTGCATGTTTTCACCTAGAATTTAATCCCTTCGTACCTGAGATGCATAAAAACACGAAACCAAGGATATCTATATTGTTTTTGGCCTTTTTTTTGTATTTTTACATATCAAAATGATGATGAAATGATGTTGCATACTCATCATTAGTCTCTAAAGATGGTTTGTCTAACTTTTACTAACGGTACGATGCTGATTGCCAAAAAAGTTTAACATAAATGTTTAGTGAATTCACTAAACACATGATTTATTTATTATTATTATTATTATTATTATTATTATTATTATTATTATTATTATTTTCAGTTTAAAAAAAAGTAATGTGAAAAAAATAAGTAATTGTACTTCTTCCTTTTCGACGTAGTACTCGTACGTTGTAGCGGCGAGTACCTTGTAAGTAAATATATTTTCAAGAAATGTTATACGAAAAACTGTTACAGTATAATATTAAAATATAACAAAAAAATAAGTATTGTTATACAAACATGTACTAATATGATGCTCGCGCAATATGACGGCTAAATCAAATAGTCGAAGAGCAAGACCATGTGATGATTGATAATTTTATTAATAATGGTTTCATACTTTATAATATCGAAAACATCATGCAATTATAGTTAAAAATTTCATACACAAGATATCCTTCATCATACACGACCAAAAATTATTACAAAAATTACAAATATCATTTACCCTTTAATTAATTGCATTAAAATACGTTTGTATATTAAAAACATGAATTAAAAGAGTAGTTATGGTTTTAGATGTTTTTTTTTGTTAAATCACATAGTTTTTTTTTCTTCTTTTTGTTTCTCGTAAAATATGTCTACAAAAAGGTGCTATAAAATGTTGTAACTGATGCTACTATATTGTAACCAACACAATTCATACTAAGTAAGTGTGTTGGATGAAAATTTTAATACTTTGAGTATGTTTCAAATGATTTATAATATAGTATAGATAATTGTAAGTGTTCTTTTTCTCAACTAAATATCTAAATTACAAATCTGCCAACATATATTAAACATGATTTAAATCCACCATCATTTTATTAAAACGAGGTGGGCAACGGTCCGCCGCGTTGCGACGGGGCGTTGTTTCATGTCGTTGATTATTGCACATTATTTTTTTTTTGTTAAGTAGAAAGCGGGTCAGGTGTTCAGTGCGGGGTTAAAAAGTCCGGAAAAAAATTGAAACGGCGTGGTTCTTGATGGCGTTTTGCGGCGGGGCTCGCTAAATATATGTTAGATAAAAGTTTAAAGTAGTTTTCGCAAGCCATTATATAGTAGGGGGTATGTTTCGTAAATAGTGATTTGCGCTGTTTTTTAACCCATTATATAGTAAAAGAGTATGTTTTGTAAATAATATTTTGGGCTTTCACCTGGGCTAAAGTGAGGTTGTTGTTGGGCCAAAAAAAAGGGCAGCCCATGTGACGTCATATGGCGTCATCTGCTCTCAAATTATATATACAAGAAAATTCGTCCGTTTAAGTGTTCAGGTCCGTTTATTTGTCCGGTTAAAATTAAATGAACGAACATGAACGGGGCTCCGTTCGTGTTTTTCTGGTTCGTTTATAGCCCTAATTATATGCTTATCGAGAACTTGTACGGTGATCGTATTTTTACAAACTTTTTGCAATCAAATTAATACAGAAAAACTTTATGACATTATATACGGGCCCATCCAGCAATAAAGATAGGCCATAATTGCATGATGTTTTTTAGGCCGAATCCAATATGGACAGTGACTCATCTTGTCTAAATTATTCAAATGTTGGGCTAAAGAAAAAGTCGGCAGCCCATGTGACGTGGCCTTGCGTCATCTGTCCTAAAATTATACTATAGTAATGTATTTTCACAAAACATATAGTATTACTGGATTAGAAGCTCTTTGGTACTAGTGCTCTATATATACATATAGTGCATAACATAACATGGAACTTGCTTGAACTAAACCTTTACATATAGTGTATGCACATGGGTTGTTTAGGAAATAACTTCATGCTTTCATCTCTTCTAATTTTTTCCATCACGTATCAATTCTACATGATACCCTTTTCGAATTCGCAAACGATCATTAAGAGCCTTCCTGGATATGATGGCGATCTTCCTTTCAGTTTCGAAACAGGGTACGTTCATTCTACACTTCATCAATTTTATTTTAACGACAAAGCACAACCATCGATTCAAACGTTTATTTGTCAGTGATAAAAACAACGCTATTTAATTTGAAAATTCAGATGATATATAAGTCAAGGTGACCCGGTCAAGTATGTGGTTAAAGTATTTTAAAATTTACTAGTTGAATACCCGCGCACAGCGATAAATATAGTTATATTATTATATAGTACACGAATTTATAGCCCAACTTTTCCCGCAATTCCCTATCCGCTTAATAAATTCGTTTCACAACACTCCGAATGTATATGTTAGTTGTATTTATTTGCTTGGGTTTCTCGTTGCTTTCCTGTGACATTATTATTCCCGCATATAGAAAGACCCTCGCAATCTCTTACCCGTCAAACACTCCCCCCAAAAGTATATGATTTTGTCGAATCAAGATTGTATTGATTGAAATAAAGGTTAAAGTGGTAAAAATTTGAGTTAATAAAAATAAACCCACTAAAAATGTAAAAACTAAAAACTAATAAAAATATATCAAAATTGATGTTGAATTAAAAAGCACAAAATTTTAAAAAATATGATGAAATTAGATCATAAAAAAAAATAAATAGATAAAAAGATATTTTAATTTGAAAATAAAGGTGAATTTTAAGTTGGGAAGTGACACATGTCATCTTATGATTGGAGCTCCTTATCTTAATTTTTTGTTAGGAGTTAGGCTTGGAGTTAGTAGAGAAGTGACACGTGTCACCTTATAATTGGAGCTCCTTATTTTAAGTTTTGGTTAGGAGTTAGGTTTGGAATTAGATGAATTATATAGTAGTATAGATATGAGGTACGTTTTAGATCTTGAGAAAGACCCTACTAATATATGTCATTAAGGTGTAATTTGCTGAGATAATTACTGACATACCCCTGCATGGAGGGGTATGTCACAAAATAACCCATGTACCCGCCGTTTTCAAAACTACCCCACCATTCCCCTTACAACCCTACGCGACACCCGGGGAGTACACGTGTCAAGAAGCTAGCTCGGGCCAAAAAAAAAATATATATATATATATATATATATATATATATATATATATATATATATATATATATATATATATATATATATATATATATATATATATATATATATATATGCATGTCGCGTACACGTGTACGCGACACCCCCTAAACCGTACGCGACATCTTTTAATTTTGCATGGGGAATGGGAAAAGTATGTTACGTTTTATTATTAGGGTTTAGGTTTTCAGTTTTAGGGTTTAGTAGGTATGTTTCACTTTTTTTTTGTCTATAAATAGGTATTCTTGTATGGTGAAAACACACACAATTTACATACTAACTGAGTTTTCTTCCTCAAACACAATGTCAAACCATGCATCACCAAATGATTCGTTTCACACACCACCTGGCACTCCACCACCGTATCTGTTTCCGTTTTACCACGTGAATGACAACCTACCACAGCATCTACCACCTGCGTTTACACCACAAGAACTGTGGCAGTACTTCCAAGTACATGACAACCCACCACCTCCCACTCCACCCCAAGATTTGTTTCCGAGTTTCCAAGTGCATGACAACCCATCACCTGCCATTCCACCAGAAGTAATGTTTCCAGAGATAAACCAACCCATGATTCGTCAATTGACTGAGGACGAACAGTATGAGCTTGATATGGAAGTGCTACGGGAGCATGAAGCTGAGCAAGCCCGTCAGAATATGGAGCGTGAGGCGTACCTCAAAGGAAAACGGGATCGGAGGAACAGAAGAGCCGAAAGGCGTTGGGCTCGGGGTCTTCCACCTGTGCCATCGAGTGAGGACGACTCAAGTGCCTCCTACTCTAGTCACGAGGGATATGTGTCGGATGATTCATTTAATTGAATCATAGTTTTATGTTTATTTATCGTATTGTTTTTTAGTTGTTTGAATTTCTGTTTCTTAGTTATTGTATCGTATGTTATTGTTGTAGTTGTTGTTTCAAGTATGTTACGTGTTATGGTTAATATACTTGTTTGTTACTTTTAACCGTACATGACATTGTCAGTGACTTGTCATTTCAAAGTGTCGTATTTCGTGTAAACTTTTAAGCGTACACGACATTGTCAATGAATTGTCAATTACTGTCGGATGAGACCATACATGCTTTTTAATAATCCTTTTTTTTCGTTTGAAATCAATTAGTAGGATTTCATTTAAGTTGAAAATTTATCCATTTCCTATCTCTGGCTCAACGCAACTCTTTTTTTCTATAAAATACATCTCCTACTTTTCTCGGGTAATATTTATCGCTATCATTATATTATATTATCATTCAATAGTCGAGCTTGTGAAGAAGTATTATGTTGATAATCTGTTATCATCCACCTCGTCATATCACTTGTACCCGTGGAGGGGTTTTTGGTTTGTAAGTTGGTTTAGACTACTTTCATAAAAGAGTTGTAAGTTTTTTTTTTACTATTAATAAAGGCTCATTATTCTCAAACGTAGTTCTAGTTTTATTAATATTATCTATTGTGTTGATCTTAAATGTTCCTAATAATGAGCTATTAAAGCAACATGCATATATAGTTTTGGTTACTCATATATATAATGTTTTGTTTTATAGTAGTAGTTTTACCTTTTTGGCAATTGATATTATGAAATAAAATGGGCGAAAATTACTGACATGCCTCTGCATATGGGTAAAACAAGTTATTTTAATCGTACAGGACATTGTCAGGGAGTTGTCATTTCAGAGTGTCATATTTCGTGTAAACTTTTAAGCGTACACGACATTGTCAGTGAATTGTCATTTCAAAGTGTCATATTTCGTGTAAACTTTTAAGCGTACACGACATTGTCAGTGAATTGTCATTTCATTGTGTCATATTTCGTGTAAACTTTTAAGCGTACACGACATTGTCAGTGAATTGTCATTTCATTGTTCAGAACCTTTAAAAAGTTGTCTGACTTCAATTGCTTTATAAGCTAGCTATGATTTGATATATACACATATTTGCTACTTCTCTTTACAATATCTATGGATTCTAACATTATGAAGTTTAAATGTGTGTTACATTATGATGATCAGCATCGAGGTGTCATTATGTATAATGATTTGACGTACTCAGGGTTAGTTGGGTTGGTGATGAAGAAATTCAATTTAGATCCAAATATTCCGATGAAATTGTCCTGTAAGTTGGCTTTGTTTAATTATCGTATTGACATAACTGAGGATGATGAGGTAATGTTTTTTGTTGAATGTGCTTGTGATGCTACTGCTGGGGTGGCACAATTGTATGTTGTTCAACCCAACAAATAAGACGATTGAGCTTATATTGTTTTATGTTAACTGGTTTGTATTTTGTTAATGAACGTTTGTACTCTTATTTGAATAAATTTTTTAATTTGGATACTTATGGCAATGTTCATTGACTCACTGATAAAACATATCATATATAGATGACATTCTTAAGGCATACAACACACTTATTGATTGATATTCTTAATAATTGAAACGATTCTTCCATAGGGCTTTATGACGTTCATCTGCTTTAGCTTCCTCATTCTCAAAGTGTTCTTGTTCCGCCCATTCAACCATTTGATCTAAAGTGTAATCCGATTGTTGTATGGTTTTTCTTCCGTCTTCGTTTTCATTTGGGTAGTCTGTTATCACATGATCCATCATTTTTGCTAAAGTAGCATTTGGGCATACATATTTTTGAATAATAAAATTGACACCGCAATGGTCAACGTAAACTTCCAACTGGCCGCCTTGTGATGCTGAAATATCAAACATCACATGCATATCATAGTTGTTTCTTAGCTTGACGGTGATTGAATACCCAGTGTGCGGAACTTCATAATAAAGAGCATGAATCTTCGTATCGAGAATGTTAGACAAGTATTGTTTCAGCTCATCTACCTTCATTCTTGGAATGTTGATGTTCATCTTCCAACCATTTACATACTCTACATTCCCTTCATTGCAAACCAGATGACCATTATTGTGAACAATAAAATTGAAAATGGTTTGTGAATACGGCGACGTAGGTTTTTTTTTCTTCTGTCGTTCAATGTTAAACCGGACACGCTCTTCACGTTTGTTTTTTTTTCTCTACCATTTCATGTAGATATCGGACACGCTCTTCACGTTTAAATTTTGTTTCTTCTGAAATGACACATGCAAATGATTCTTCCAAACAACCATCATCTGGAATCAATATTGTTGTTAAATCTTCGCGATTTTTGGAAACAAAAATTTGGATCTTTCCTGCAACTTTTGCGAAGTCATACATAACATCGATATCATAATCGCCCTTAATTGCTTTCATACCATTTAATGTGTCGTTTTGTGGCAACGCGTAATATAGATTTTGGACCGTGGATGGTAATTTTCTCTTCAGATATGTAACCATATCTTGAAAACCAAACTGTGGGACAACAATATTCATGTGTGAACCACCTTCATATGTTAGTGGGTTAAGTATAAATTTTCCGTTGTAGTTGATAGTGAATTCGAATGTATGGTTAATAGAAGTTGACATTTAAAGAAGACACAATTGGTTTTGATAACTTGAAACCACATACCACAAGTATATATATATATATATATATATATATATATATATATATATATATATATATATATATATATATATATATATATATACATATATTTAGATACCAGCAAAGATATGTAGTCATTTATTTGTCAGTGGTGGAGTTACCATAAAGATGAGTAGTCATATCTGTGTCAGAAGTGTTTTAAGCTTAATCAATTTAATATTATTGTGTACATCCTTATTCTGGAAATAAATGCTATAATTAAAAAAGAAATTTATTACAAGCTTTGTAACAAATGTTACAAAATTACTACAATTACATTGGAATACAAAAGTAACAAGTGCAAACTAGTTATTAACCAAAGAAATTAAACCAACTATTATTAGACTGTTGAGTGTTATGATCATTTAAATGTTGTGACGGGTATGGTTGAGAGGGATATTGTTGGGAGTTATATTGGTCATAGCCGTGTGCCAGGTTATCATGACCATGTTGTTCATGACTTGCTTGCCCTTGGTCATATTGTCCTGTTGTGTAAAAATTTTGATTAAATGGTTGTGTTGGGAATGTATCATAAGTAGGAATGGTGTGATGATCTGTTTGAGTTGGTTGTGAGTCGAATAACGGAGGTGTTTGTTGTTGATCGTTAACGGGTTTTTTCTTTCTGGGATACTGTTTTCTTTTGGTTAACATTTCCTCAGGGACGAATGGTTGCCTGCATTGGCCACGATTGTGTCCAGCTTCACCGCACCTACCACAATGTCTTAACCTTGGTTCCTCACCCTGGGATCGTATACGGTTGGTATTTTTTGGCCTGCCGGGTTGTGGGTTGTCCATTCGTGGAGGTTTGATTGGTTGTATATTTGATGGATACTCCCATTCATGAAACTCTCCAACAAAATTCACCGCCTCTACATATGTGGCTTGGTATTTAGCTTTTTTGAACCAATCCTGAACGTACTGGACACAAGTGTTTTGACCCAAAAATCTACTCACAGCAATAACATGACCGCAAGGTATACCAGAATGCTGCCATTTGCGGCAATCACATGTCCTAGACCCTAAGTTCACTTCCCGATTGTATCTCCCATCAAAAACCTGGAACCGATATTGGTTAACCCCGTATACCTTCCAGGTTGCGCTTTTCATTATTCTCTTTTCCAGTTTATGGGATGCCCAATCAGTTATTTCATGCTTCATATTTGCTGCATAAACAAATAGGCTCTAAGAAGTGACTTTATGTTAAAGATAATTACTAAAAATATAATTATACGAACCGGGACAATACATACCAGCCACTTGTCGCCGTTTAAAATACCAGGCTTGCACCATTTTTCGATATTGCTCGGTCAGCATTGTTATAGGCAGCTTCCTCGATTTTATGGTACAAGCATTAACAGACTCGACACTGTTAGAAAGTACAGTAATTGTAGCGAGTTAGTGGGCAGTATGCTCTCGACCATCTGTGAACACCCGCCTCTATTAGCTTGTGGAACGCCTCGGGCTGAATGGACAGGAGTATTTGCATCTTGCTATCAAATTCGTCAGGTGTATACGCTTTGCATATCCTCCAAAATAGCGCCTTTGTTGAGTCCCTTTTTAAAGAAAGATTCATCATTAGATGACGACAGCATATACCATGAAACGCCAATGGGTATTCATTTTGTACAGCTAATCTGATAGAAGGATGCCTATCAGATATGATAACCAAACCCTGTCTATCGGCTATGCATTCTTTAAGGCATGAAAACCACCATGACCAACATTCACCAGTTTCCCCTCTGCATATACCGTAAGCAATAGGCACAATTTGGTTGTTTCCATCCATGCCGACTGCTAACAAATTTGTACCTTTGTAGACACCCTTCAGATGTGCCCCGTCAACTATAAGTAGTGGGCGAAGACAATGTAAGAAAGTTCGAATCTGAATAACAAAATTGAATACACATTAAACATCATTCATGAAAATTATGAAACCAATCATGAAAATTAATATCACTTACAGAAACACCAATGGCAACGAATAACATCTCGAAAACGCCTTCTTCATTTGTCTTGATACGTGTGATAGTGCCTGGGTTTTTTTTTACTAGGTTGTGACAATAATACGGCAACATTTCAAATGATTCCGTAGGTGAACCCCTAATCATTTGTAACCCATACTCTTTTCCTCTCCATGCTTGTTGGTAAGATATACTAGCTTTAAAGTGCGATAACATATCTCTTTGCATATCGTTTGGTTTTAAATCTCATCTAGCATCTTTCAACTTTTCACTAAAAATGTGACCAATAACTTTTTTATTTGCATTTCGATGGTTAGGATATGTTATTGTTTTATCACACGTGTGATTATCATTCAAACTTGTAACTTCAAACACCGGTGTATCTCCCACGCGTCTAGAGTTAATTCTCCATTTGCATGAGTTAAAATGATAGCACTTAACATAATATCTTATAGGTTCTGCCCTTTCTACTAAAAACTGGAAACCTTATTCTAAACTTTTCATCCTAATTGTTCTGTCTAATAAATCTCTTGTGTCAAAATACTTTCCCTTGAAAATATTTGTATCAAGAGGGTCATCGTTTGAAATTACTTGTTTGGACTGGTAAAGTGGTGTTTCTGGAACATCAGGCATGAGTGAAAAAATATTTTTCCATTTATTATGGACTGGTTTTTGGTTCTCGTTTTTCCCAGCATAAACATCATCTTCATCATATGCATCATCATTAACTTCGTCATCTAACCCAAAAGCAAATGATGAATTTGGTTTTGTGAAATTTGGCTCATCTTTATAACCGGATTCAAAAATCTCATTATCATTTGATTCAAAATTTTTTGATGGCCCCTCATTTAAAAAATAGTTGCCTTCATAACCAGAATACCCCATTTCTTGGTTAGTGTTTGTTTCAAAAAAGTTAAAAAATGTCGGGGTTTCTTGGTTTGGCATAAAAGATGGCATTTCTTCAAATGCTTTCACTTTAGCAACATAAAGATGCGGCATTTCTTGATTCGTGACAGCGAATTCAGCAAAGAAACTTACCTCATCATCGTCAGTGATATCCATGCGAACATCAAATGCGGGGTGCGAGAATTTGAAATTAAGCGGAACACTCGGATCCAACTTGAACTTAGAACGTACAGTTTCATCTAACCATGAGTAACTGATATTACTATACATAATCACACCTCGTTCGGTATTATCAAAATGTAAAACACATTTGAATTTTTGCAAAACTGAACTCATTTTGTTGGTTTGATATGGATCAAGGTGTTTGTAAAGACTATATATATACGGAAAATGCTGCAAGAATACTAAATTTTTTAAACAAGATATGACACGGACTAGACAGTTGATTTGACACCAACGGGTACGGATAACTTTTTACGCGAAATATGACAATAACATTGATCTGACAATTGCATGACACGTACGGGTACGGATAACTTTTTACGCGAAATATGACAATGATATGACATTGATCTGACAATTGCATGACACGTACGGGTACGGATAACTTTTTACGCGAAATATGACAATGATATGACATTGATCTGACAATTGCATGACACGTACGGGTACGTGTAATTTATAACGCGAAATATGACAATGATATGACATCTCCATTAAATTTCTCGTATAAATACTCGTGTGTAGTCACGTTTATTTGCTCACAATTCTACTTACTGAAAGAAAGATAAAATTCACACAATGTCTCAACAAAAGAAAACCGGATTCACAAATTCCCAATTCGTTCCACCAAAACAAAAAAATTACGCCCCAACACATAACGTTGCGGGTTCGTCAACATCTATGAGCGAGGGTGATTGGATAATACCTGGTCCGGCTGGTATTCTTCAACGTGCCATTCTTCGAAAAAATGCAGACGTCAGAGAGGGTGGCCCCGAATATTGTTTTGTGCCAACACAGGATTATATAGCTAAAGTAAATGAGGACGTCACTGAGGATGAACATTTTACTAGTGGTCCATGGTTGAGCGCGATTCATAAGGTGTTTAATTCTCAAGGTGTCATCGTAACTGGCTGTTTTGGGGATATAAAGAAGCATTGTGTAAAAGGAAAACTTGAACTTGTTGTAGCTGTTATCAAGTCTTGTACTCCTAACATGCTGGGTGACCTCAACTGTACACTAAAAGATCCAACCGGGACTATGGCTGGTACAATTCATCACAAAGTCCTTGCAGAAGAGCTGGATTATAAAAAATACCTCAAAGTCGGAACTGTTTTGGTACTTCGTAATGTTTCGGTCTTTACCTCGAAATCATCACCGCCTGCTCTTAACATAACAAAAAGGAACTTGGTTGAGGTTATCGACAAGAATACCGTTTTTAGTGGATGAATATGCACCTTTTCATACCCTTTGTTTATGCTTAATATTGTCAATCTACTGTGTATGAAACACAGCGTTGTATGATTTAATTGTTTCGTGTCTATGTAAGGTTATTGTATCGTGTTTATGTATGGTTTAAAAATAAATTAAATGAAAGTTAACAAAAAATAAAACTTTATACATCAACATATACCATTACAAACTGTTCAAGAGTACAACTAACAACATCTTAACTAATCATATCCACATAAACTAGTATCCTCACACCTACTTAGATAAAACACCTTACCAAGGTTACATCTAACATTGGAGAAAAATGCATCAACATTAGTCATATCAAAAATCGGTGGCCAACGATACGTAACAAACTCATGTATTAGCCAACATGTGATTACCCCACAATCGCTAAAATTTCGTTGTCGTGGGATAGGATATTCCACGTTGTTGTAATGGTACTCGAAACTGTAATGCCCACGTCCTGTCCTGCTAAAATGTCCCAGCTGTTCTAAACACGTGTTCACAGCTTTGGTCCAATCCAATACAAATTTTCTTATTTCTTCACCACGTTCCATGTTGGGCATAGAGTCGAGAACCAATAACTTGGAATCATACAAATCTATAATTGCTGTGACCCAGTGATTCCCTGTCGGGTTCATCGGCATCAACACCTACATATAAAGTTTATTTATGCATACACAATTACAAAGTCTTGTAAAGATTAATTTATACAAAACAAATATACATTCAAAGATCTTTACTTACATAATGTACTACATCCCAAGACGGGTACGGACGTGTGCGACCATCCAATGTTCCCCTAAGCGTCGGATTTATCGAAAGCATGGACACATAACCATTAACGCTCGGGGAAAGAGATGCCGTCCATGATCTAGCCACTGTCCATTGTTGGTTGTTGTCCCATTTTCTCATTAATAGCTCCATCCAACAATTCATATGCTGATTCAAAAGTTTAAACCTAACCATTTAATGTTCTTGAAACTTAAATAATCTAAACTTCAAACAATTTAAAAGAATACACTTACATCGTCAGACAACCAACCACATTTGTCCAATGGACCCGGATCGTTACCCAGCAGGTATAAATCCGGAAGTAGGTATTGCCAGAACGTAGTATCCAGAACCCAACCTTTTGGATGACAATCAAGGTATATCCCGTATGGCTCCAAAAGGAATGCCTCCAAACTTTCATAATTATCGCGCCGTACCTAAACAAAAAAATAAATAAATAAATAACTAAATTATATACAATATGGTTACAAGTTCATTAATTATATAAAGAAATGTTAATAAATAAAAAACATTTTTAGTAGTACCTTTGTAGGATCAACATTATAACATACCAAAGGTGAGCTAGAAGCTGTACCAACAACCTGAATATCCTCATGATCATCATCTACCGGTAATTCTTCATCTACCGGTAATTCTTCTAGGTTAAATCGCGGAATGGTCGCCGTACTCTTTTTTAGTTTAGCCTTAGCTCCACGTTTCTTAGGGAGGATTGTAGTGGGTCCCTGTTGGGTATACGGAAATTGCTGAAATTTACCTGGACGACAATCCCTCCTTGGTCGGTCGATCGGATGCTAAAAAAAGATTAACAAAAAAAAAAAAAGAAAAAAAAAATAACAATCAGTAATCAATTACAAATAATGACGAATTATAAAAATAATAATCGTAAAATAATATGTTACCTGGATGTCAGCAGCATCATTAGGGCGGGAAGATGGACCGGCCTGGTGATCAATGGGAGTGGCAAACGCGGCGAAACCCATTGGTGTACGGGTAGCAGCATGTCCGGTTGATGGAAAAGGGGATGTAAACCTAGACACAACGGGCGGTGTAGGAAGGTCTTCAAAGAAAGACTCATCTGGTGGACCACTAAATGGACGGTGGGATTGGGGGAATCCCTATATATTAAATCATAACGTAATGTTAGTATATAACCATTTCGTCATTAAAAATTACTAAACACAAGAAAAAAAAAAAAAAAAAAAAAAAAACCTGTGTGTTTTGACCCACACTATAGTCACTAAAACCAATATTTTCATCTGCAACAAAACTTGCTCCTCTATTTACTCCTTGTTTACCGCGGAGTTGGTCTTGCTGCATTAAAAATGTTAATGAAACAATTAACAACCTTTCAATAATATTTATACAAAAACTCAAAAGAAATTGATGTCAAACTGTTTACCATTTTTTGAATCTCGTCTAGCTTTAGCTGATATTCTTTAATCTTCTCATCATAATAATCAAACTTTTGTGCCACAGCCGGAGGTATTTCATAATCCATGTTTGCTTGTGGCTGTATAACCGGGGGTGCGACCGGATGCCCTTGGAAATACGCGTTACTATCACGCCACCACTCGGATAATTCCTCGTACTCATCCGGTGTAAGCCTAGGCAACGGTGTTCTTACCTTTAATAAAACATAGGAAATACACATGACATTAAAAAAATAAAACAATATTAAATTCATAATAGTTGAAAAAAATTGAATATCTCAAACTCACCCTCAATTGGTCGTCCAAAAACTTGTCAATACTTTCTCTAACGACCCCTTTATTATAACTCCATGCAACGGACCGGGGATGCAACACTTGATGATGACGGAAAAAATAAGGGCTAGCACCCCTGGGGAACATCTCCAATATCCAAATCTAAAATAAAAAAATTAAAAAAAAGTTAATTCGTTAAAATAACCACAATTATATGTATACATGAACTGTATAAATAGATTAATGGCATACCTTAAAAGACCATAGAAATCCATTCAGCGTGTACTTAGGAGGTTTAGTAGGGTTCCTGTCGGCGGAAAAGTGCTTATCCCGACGCTTAAATACTGCATCCCGGAGATGAGTGTACAATGTTGGCCATACATACGACCCCCACGGAAAGACATTCCACATATCTAAATCCTCAACTAGCCTAAACAAAAATCCGTCTACTATATTCCCATGCTCAGTACCTTCTAACACCAACATCAAAACAGCTAACAAACAAAGTCGAACCCCATCTTTGTCGCTCAACTTTTTAAACACGTCTTTGTTTATCATTTCTAACAAGTCTCTAGCGTATATAGATCTGGAATCAATAGTAGAAGGGAACACACGTCTCCTAAATAAGTTAGGACCTTCCATATATGACTCCCTAAAATCAACCCCGAATCTTAAACCCGTGACAAGACAAAATTCCTCCCTACCAAACTGAATTTCAACCTCACCTAAACGATCAAGAGTACGTACACGATATCTTAGTGGAACTGTGTTTGTGTCTCCCTCTTGGCAAGCAACTTGGTGGCATAAAAAATAGTGTACTAACACCCCGCTCTCTTGCATATTCGGAATGTCTAACATCCAACCAAAACATGTTTCTCTAAACATTTTTTCCTTAGGGGTTTTCAATATCAGTTTTCTAATGTCCTGAATTAAAGACATCCTACTCCTACATGTAACTTGCGCAGGATAATCCTAAAATAACCAAAAAAACATAACAAATATATATTTACAAAACATATACGTAACAAATAAACAATAATTATAATGACAAAAAAAAATTATATTTCAGAATTACCGGATATTCCGCCATTATGACAAACTACTCAACGACAACAGCCACTAACACAAGAAGACCACCAGCAACAACCACACCACCACCACAGACCACTACCAAAACAACACCACTGCACCAGCAACAAATGTTAAACCACAACTCCACACCACCAACAATACTGCACCACCACTGAACCACCACTGCACCAACAACAAAACAACACCGGCAACAACAAAACAACACCAAAACAACAAAACAACACCGGAAGTTTTTTTTTTTAGGGTATGTGTTAAACCCTACACGACATGCCATTTTATGCACAATATTCACTAGTTCCGTCCCATCCATGCCACTATTCCGGTCAAAATATCAATTTCCCATGCACACGCTCCTTCCCCATGCAAAATTATTGAAGATGTCGCGTACGGTTGTGGGTGTCGCGTACACGTGTACGCGACATGCATATATATATATATATATATATATATATATATATATATATATATATATATATATATATATATATATATATATATATTTTAGCCCGAGCTAGCTTCTTGACACGTGTACTCCCCGGGTGTCGCGTAGGGTTGTAAGGGGAATGATGGGGTAGTTTTAAAAACGGCGGGTACATGGGTTATTTTGTGACATACCCCTCCGTGCAGGGGTATGTCAGTAATTATCTCTAATTTGCTAGCTTAATTGATAGTGCTAGATTCAGACAAACGTCATAATTAAGCTAAGCTACAAAATATAGCTAGCTAGGTTAATTTGCTGATTTTCTTATCTAGACGTTTGTGTTTTAATTTGTATGAAAGTTACGTGGGAGTAGGTAGGAACGAAGAAGTGCAGCTGTTTTACTATTTTGTTGAGTCGCAAAGGAATCCAGAAGAAGACCCTCTCCTGATTTATCTTCCAGGTGGTCCGGGAGGTTCAGCCTTAGTTACATTGCTAAGCCAAATAGGTACGGTTATTTATGTAGTTTTTGTTTACATCCCCGTGCCAGATTGTGTGTTAGTTGTTAGTGTTGTTATTGTTTTGACTTGTAGAATGGAACCGAAAATATCAACATAAAAAAGGACTCAGGGTGCGTTTGATTTGTAGGTAGGAATGACTATATATGAGTTAGTATGAATCAGTGTTCTAAAAGGCGCGCCAAGGCGTCGCCAAGGCGCGAGGCGTGGCATCGGCGCCACGAAATGGACCAAGGCGTGAAGTCTAGGCGTCGTGTGAAAAGGCGTGGAATAAGGCGCGAAAAGGCGTGCCAAGGCGCGCCCTGGCGTGGCGCCATTTTTAGAAAGGGATGATGTGGGCTTAAATTTTGGGTCTAGTAATTTCTAAACATGGTTCAAATTTTCTCTTTATTTTTTATGCATATCACTTTTTGTAAGCTCACCTTTTGTAAACTCACCTTTTGTAAACTCGATATGCATATAAAATATGATATTATAACATAAATGATAAATATATAAATATTTTTTCGCCGCCTTAGTAACGCCGCAAAAAACGCCATGGCTTCGCCATGGCGCGTAAGGCTTGAGGCGTGGCCTTGCCGCCACGCCACGCCTCACGCCATTTATAACATTGGTATGAATACGAGTTTGACAATATGATGGTTTTGGAATTGGTATCCCTAATTCAAATAAGATATATGTTTGGATTGTTAGTAGAGTTATCAGTTTCCTCCATCATAACTATGACCAATTTGGTACACTTTATGCAAGTGGGTCAATATAATTTTTTAATATAACTAAGGGGGTTCATATTTGAAATGGAAGAGATCTATTCACCCACTTTGACGAAACCTGACCTTTGTGGGTTTTCAAACACCCATACTGTCCAACCAAACGAATTTAATGATTCTGATATCCATTCCATAGTGCAAGAAATCACACCAAACGCTTCCTCGGTTTGTTTCTTATCACTGAGATAAGGACCCGCTGGCATTTAAAAAAATCCTTACTTTATTGTTATTGTTGTAGAAACACTTGACACTCAGAACGAACCATCATATCTGACAACTTGCTTAAAAAGATAATTAGGTTTAATAGGTAAAATATCAACAAAAATTAGAGCGTTTTCATGTGTGTTTGGATTCGGATTTGGGTTTCAACTTTGTTTGTGTAGGTTTCATATTCTGAGTTTTTCTCAGATTTTTGACGATTGTCCAAAAATTTAAATGATTTCGTTTGTGTTTGATTTAGGTTTTGATTAATGTGCATCTGGATTTAGTATGAATAAGTGTATGCTTGTGTCCAATTTAAAGAGCACACTTAAGGTAAAAGTACATAGACTCGTGATTCCTTACAAAGTTAGGAAAAAACCACAATATAAAAAGTTTAAAAAATTATCTTGACCGTCCATCAAAATGTGATGAAATGTTATGTTCCCTCTTCTTCTCTTCTCCACCTCACAACTTCCCCAAATCACAATGCCGTTTCAATTTTGAATCGTTAAAAAACAAAATTATGTTACTATTTATGTTCAATTTCATCGTATATTTGTTCGGTCATTACAAAATCACATCATCTTTCATGAATTCGAAGTTCATAAATAATTAAGGCTTCATTTAATTTAGTAAAATGAAATTACTATGAGAATTATTAATTAATAACATTAAATTAACATCAATTAACATCAATTTTTCATATTTTTATTTTTCTAAAGTTTTTCTTCTATACTTTTAAACAAATCAAGTGTTCAAGAAAACGTCCATAAAGGGTTCGATAAAATGCCTTAATTAAATTATTTTGTGATATTAAAATTTAAAGGTGTTCATTAGAATATGAAAGCTTTAATATTTGATGAAAATATTAAAGTGACCGACTAATGTTTTGATTAGCAATTCATGAGATATTCATCAATAAGTTGCTCATCAAATGATATTTATCAATGCATAAGTTGTTCATCAAAGGATGTTTATCAACAAGTTGTTCAACAAAGGATGTTAAGTTGTTCATAAATAAGGTGAAATAAAGGTAACCCTATGTTCATCATATCTTGATGTTCATTATATCTTTATGTTCATAATACCTGATGTTAAACAATTTAATGTTCCTCATATAATATGTTCATAGACTTGTTGTTCACCGTACATGGTGTTCAATCAATTTGATGTTTATCATATCTTGATGTTCATCACATATGGTGGATGATGGATCGTGGGTTGGAGGGAGAAGAAGAAGAGACATGTGTCCGCCAGACGACTATTTAGACTTTTTATGAAAGTCCCCCTTACTATTTGGTTCTCTCCCAAGTCGCAAAAATTATAATATATTCTAAAAATGAACTTGAGTACTGTAGCAATAGTACCCACGCAAAATTCATGTTTGCCCCATTTTAGCCTTTGAGGTTAGTGACCAATTGCGAAGTTAGTCCTTAACGACCGTTATCTAATAGACGTGGATTAAATTTGAAATGGAACAGTAACTTCAGGGGCTTTTTCTGTGCAAATAATAAACAGAAACAGCCCCTAAGGTTAACTTTTTTTTCACCGTTAGTCCCTAAGGACTAACTTTGCAAAGAACGCCACGTTAAGGGACTAAAAGCGAAAATAACGTTGCTACAGTGCAACACAGTTGCTGCTACAGTAAAACCCAGTTTGTAAAGCGAATTCGCACATTTAATAGGTAGCAAAATCGCACATTTATTTGACTTATAGAACTAAGGGTAAATAAGTAATTTGAAATATGTCAGCCGACTTTCGCACATTAGCACATTTGAAATTCGTACATTTGAAATATGTCACATGGGCCTGCAAATGATTGGTAAAGTACTTTTGGTCTGGACACGTGTCAAAAATCTACTGAAATCGCACATTCGCATGTTAGCACATGACCAAATTGGAAAAATATGTTGGATTTGTACCCTTTCAGGAAATTGAAAAAATAAATGTCCTTTTTTGGGAATTTGCTCAATAAAAAATCTAAGAATTTAGCTTAATATACAAAAGCCATCTCAACATGTTTTGTTAAATAAAAAAATGTAGTGATATAGACTAAGAAAAATTCCAAATGACTAGAGTAGTAGTACAGACAAATCAAGGGTTAGGTTTATCTTTGCTTATTTGATAAGCTTACAAGTTTGTTCGAATTTTGATAAGCTCGTAAACTCAGTTCTTATGATTTGTGAGCTTAATCATCAATTTAAACTTATAATTTATTTAAGTTTAAATATTCAAGTTCATATAAATTAACAAACTGTGAAAATTAGTCAGTGACCTTATTAGATCGTCAATAAACTTATAAAGCCATCGAATAAGTTAAAACAAGCACCTCAAGTGTATATATATAGCAAAATGATTGAAGAGAAAGTTAACTACCAAAGATATCATTCAATATTTTATGACATTAACGCCTACTACAATATATTCTACGTGTAACGACGACAGATGTTATCGCTATAAGTTGATTTTGACAGTTAACATTCATAACGATACACTAGCATTCATAAGTTAACATTCTTCGAGTTACATCGAGGTTAAATAATGGGGGGAAATGAAATGTAGGAGATTTTTTTTGGTCTATATTCCTCTTGATTTTAAGTAAGTATTATATGAAACACCGATATAGTATCAGATGTGATAACACTTGCTTACTTAAATGATATTTTCATATTTGAATTACGTGGTTATATGAAACACGGGTGTATAACGCAGTAGCACTAAAACTATTAATTGGTTCGGGCACCCGGATCATGGGTCATGGTTAAATGGGTTAGGTGTTGGGGTTTACATATTTCCAAACGTGTTCATATATAGTTATGAACACTCAACGTCAACTAAACCCTTTTGCCCCACATTTCTACCTATCTACCACTGTCTCATGCAACTATTACGAACCCTAACAAGAAAGATTTCCAGTATCTACTGGACCAAGAAACCGTGTACCTACTGGTCGTAAACCATCGGAAAAACCACGTGTCACCGTCGTTAACGATGCTGCACGACTGTTTTTAATGAAGCCTCGTGAAGTACTCATGTTTGATCTTAAAGATATCTCAACTTCTGTTATGATACATAACACTCATAAGCTGGAGTCATGGGATCTAAGGGTTCCTTGCAACTACTTTGGGTTGCCATTATGTTTTTTAATTTGAGACAACAACTTTACTAGTTTTGGTTTATTTGTATGTGAGAGCACATAGCATTAAATTATAATGTAAAGATAAAAATGATGGCAAAAGTAGCATATCAATCATAAAAGCAATCTTTGGTACATACAAATTCTAGAAAACTAGTTATATTTTCACATGGCTAAAATTTTAACATGGTGATGTTAGAAAAGAAGTATACCCCACCACTTGACCCATTTAACCGATTTCCAATAACACATGCAAACATGAAACTTCTAATTAAGCAGCTTCATAACTCGTAAAGTTCACAAACTCATACCCAAAATTCAAACGATATCTACAGTAATACCGACATCATTAATATTAACTCACGTATTTATAACCCCTAGTAACATCAAAGAATCAACAAAACTTACTCAAAATGAATAGGAAGATAAAGAAAATAAAAAGCACATTTAATACCATTTTCCGCCATCATCACGCAACCATAACCTATCGTAACAAGAAACGGTTTGTACACTTTCCAGTGGATAAGAAACCATGTACCTTATTGGGGAAACCACGTGTCATCGTCGCTAACGATGGTGAAAAATGAGGGGATTATTTTTTCAAGTAATTTGGGTTTTCAAACAAGCAGGAAAGGTGTACTAGGTAAGAAACTAAAATTAGCTAGTTATGGTTTTTTACTAGTACTTTTTTTTTCAAGGTTTTTAAGATCGGGATTTTATTCATAATCATTTTTCTTTTTTGCAAGATCAAAACTGTAAGATATGATCGGGATCCTAAAATTCTACTATAGTGTCATTTTCTTAATAGCCTTTATAATATTATTCAAGTCTACAAATTATAATATATCATATACAAAATTATATAAATGTTTCATGAAAATGTTGTCCTAATTATGAATATGAAATGTTTAAGAAGCTGTTTTTTAAATTCTATAAAACTTAATCCAAAACTTTGCAGTTTTTTTGTTTGCGATTTAAGAAAAATAAGATTAGATCGGATTAAATTTTAAGATCTTATGGTCAAGATCTGTATCTTATAAGATCTTAAGCTTACTAAGATCCTACGCATAATCCAAATTATTTTGCTTTGTAATATTGTAAAATCGTAAGATCCTAATATCAAGATCGGGATCTTTTATATATATATATATATATATATATATATATATATATATATATATATATATATATATATATATATATTTGCCTTAACGTGTTGATAAGGCTGGCTGGTATTTTGAATTAGTTCCTCGTATATAGTTAACATTCATTACAAGGTTTTCAAGATCGGGATCCTACCCAATATCATTTTCGTCTTTGTAAGATCGTGATTGTAATATCGAATCGAGGTCTTAAGATCCTACTCTAATGTTATTTCTTAATAGTTTTTGTAATATTATACAAATCTACAAATTATTATACATTATAAACACAAAATATTATGAATGTTTGATAGAAATACTGTACTAAATTATGGTTATGAAATGTTTAAAAAGATTAACGTGTTGTTTTTTGAATTCTACAAAAAAAACAACCCATAAATTTATAGTTTTTTAGTTTGTAATCCGAGAAAAGTAAAATCGGATCGGATTAAATCTTAAAATCGAATGGTAAAGATCGGGATCCTATATGATCTTAAGCTTGCAAAGATCCTATGTAGAATCCGGATCGTTTTTGCTTTGCAATATCATAAAATCGTAAGATCCTAAGATCAAGATCGTAATCCAGACAACTATGATTCATTAGGTAACATCTATCACTAGAACTATTAATTTAACGTTAACATTAACACACGTAGAAGTACTAGAACTTTTAATTTATATTATTTTATAATTAATCTAAATAATTTTGTTATAATTTATAATGAATTTAAATTCATTAAAAAAATAATTTGAATAATCATTTTTAATTAATTTAAATTTATATAAATAATTAATTTAAATTTATATAAACAATTAAATTAAATAACTTAAACCTATAGCGACGACTTCTAGCGAGAACTTTTTGTTGCTATAGGTTTGGCGGATCAATTCTGTCTCGGTGGGAAATTATTTGTTGACCGTGATTGAAAATTCGGTCATCGATAAACATATAGCAACGACTTTGTTGTCGCTATAGGTTATAGCCAAAATCAAAGATTTAGTAGGTACTTCTTTTATCATCTAGCGAACATTTAGCAATGACATGTTATCACTAAAGGTTTTGGTCACAGACGGGGCCAAGTAATTTTGTTATTGGTCGTTTAGTAGACCTATAGCGACGACATCCATCCATTGTTGCTAAAGGTCCCGTCGTGAGAAGTTGAAAATAGTGTCGTGCCCAGGGACGGAGCCAAGGGGGTGCCCGCGGGTGCACGTGCACCCTATGGATTTTTTCGATATAGTGTTAATTTTTGAAAAAAAAAATATCGATTTTTCCTAAATGTATCTTAAATGCACCCGGTGCATTAAAATGTGTCTCTAGTATTATTTAGTTCATATACTTACAATTAAAAAATAAATATAAAATTTTGTAAAAACCCAAAGATGAAACAAGTTTAATAAATTAAAGCACAAAAACTCATGAAATAGGTTTTTTAATGGAACAAGTTTATTCAGCATCCTAACAATTTACAAAATTCAAAATTGAACCAATACCACAAAGATAAAAGAGGTTCGTAAGTCGTAACATATATCTTTCCTTTGTTTATTATGTTTTTTAAATTTTCATGTTTTGATTAGTTGTATGAAATCTTGACTAATTTGTTGGTTTCGTATAGTCTATCATCATCAATAAGGGCTTAGGGCAATAAGAATAAGTGAATAACTATGCAATTTCTATTAAGACAAATAGGGATAACAAGTTTAAGTGATAGTCAATAATATATTAGAATATGAATAGTACCCCAATTGTGTTGTCATGGGCATTTTTATTGTTGTCGTATTTACAGTATATATGAAAAGTAGTGCTTAAATGAAGTTGGTTTTAGTCTTGCCTGTTGCTACCGCTACGGTTGAAAGATGTTTTTTTAATGAAGCTCATTAAAACTGATTTGCGTAATCAGATGAGTGATGATTATTTTAACGGCGCTTTAACATGTGCTATAGAGAAAGAAGAACTTATTAATATTAAAAATGAGGGTGCACGTAAGTGTTTTTTTGCTATGGGAGATCGTAGAATCACTAATTAGAAGGTAATATGTTCATTTATTTATCGTTTTAATGAAATCTTCATTTTAATCCACTTTTTAACTCTATTATATTATGATTAAAAAAAAATTGTGCACCCGGTCATATTTCTTTCTGGCTCCGTCCCTGGTCGTGCCTATCGTATAATATCTCATTCTCTAGCAATACTACTCTCTGATGATATATGTAGGTCCACTTAGCTTCAAAGTTGATAACGATATAGAAAACCTTACCTTAACAATGAATCCATATTCATGGACAAAGGTATGCATTCAAGTTTATTATTATTCCTTATTTCATACGTATTTACCAAGTAATTAATGACACAAGAAATTGTTTTGTTTATGTAATATCACACGTGGATGATTGCTGTATATTTGTAGCTGGCCAACATCATATTCATTGATATTCCTGCTGGAGTAGGATATTCTTATGGCGAAACAAAAGAAGCATCAGTTAGCAGCGACAACATTATGGTCACACAAGCTACTGACTTTGTCAAAAAGGTGACTGCAAAGTTCCGCTCATGAAGTCATGATATATACTAAGTTTATGTATGAGTTTTGAAATTTGGTTATGATTACATTTAAAGTTAATAGGTCTTCAACCTATAATGGAGTCTTAGACGAATTGCACTTTCGATTCAAGCAAAGTGCCTTTGGGCGTAATCAGGCCCATCTTAACTATGGATGGCAAAAAAACCCGAAACCCGAACTAATTGGGGCGGGGCGGGGCATGTTAATCGGGTTACGGGGAGGGGTTTGGGGATTAAACGGAGATTTTAATCGGGTTTGGGGCGGGGGGCCTCGCCCCGCCCCGCCTCACCCGATTAATATATACACATATACAAATATATCTATACCTATATACGTAGTAGTATTTTGTTAGTATTTACGTAATAAAAAATATTACTCTAATATTGTTATTTTTTAATATTAGTAAGCAATGTTGCAAAAATTGTGAATCGGTACTGAGGCGGTCCGGGGCCGATTAGCCATTTTTTACCGATTAATCGGCCGATTTATTGACTCGGCTGATTAATTAGTCGATTTCCATGGAATTCTCTCCAAGGTCCTGGGCCGATTACCGATTAATCGGCCGATTTGGCCGATTTTTGCAACACTGTTAGTAAGAATGCAAAATTGTGATTATAAAAACTCGTTTAACGTCATATTTTTAAGTTTTAATTTTTGACGGCATAATTTATCATTATTTATGTATAATACTATTGTTGAAAGCTTAATAAGGATCGTTTGTAATTGATTATTAATATGTTCGTTATTTTTAATAGTAAAAAAATAACAATAAATGTGAAATAGTGTGGCTTTGGTCGAAAATTGCACCCAAAGAGGACACCCCGATAAAATCCCCAATTAATACGGGGCGGGTTTGGGGGACTATCACGCCCTGACGGGGCGCCCCGATTAGATCCCCGATGAGGATCGGGACGGGTTTGGGGATGGGGATGGCCGCCCCGCCCCGTTGCCATCCCTAATCTTAACTATAAAGCTAGCTAAGCAAGTGTTTTAGGCCCCAAACTGTTATATGTATTACTTTTAACTGTTAGATAGTAGTCGTAAATTATAAGGTCACCACGGAAATGTGAATCTAGCTGCTAAAAATCTCAAAACCAGGATAAGTTGAAACTATAACAAAAATGTAACAACTTTTAAGGCCCTTATTAGAAAAAAAATCCCTTGAGGCCTCTCGAAAGCTTGAGACACCCCTGGGCGTAACTGTACGTGAGTGACTTATGAGATCGTGGCTTGAGTTGAGGTATTGGCTGGTATTATATGTTTGTAAATTTTTTACTTTCTAATGAACAGTTTCTCATCAAGCATCCAAAGTTCTTGAAGAATCCACTCTACATAATGGGGATGTCTTACATGGGCATTGTCACTCCTGCTATCACCCTAGAATTATATGAGAGTAATATTTATATTATTTAGCTATATTTTCTTTAGCTCAATATATTCTTGACCCTGTATATAGACAATTTATAACTTTGCCAAATATCATTTTCTTGTAGGTAACGAACGAGGGGATCAACCAACTCTAAATATTCAAGTAATTTTATGAAACTAATAGCATTGAACTCTCCTTGTTTCTAAGAGCCCATTTATATAAACATGTAAAGATATGTAATCCATAAATAAAGACCAAAAAAGAAATGATTTTCCATATTATTTTGCATATGATTTTTTATATTAAATCTAGTGATGAATTTAGAGAGTATATAATTTCAGGGGTACATTCTTTGCAGCCCTCTCGCTGATAAGTTCATGGATTTCAACTCAAGATTTATATTTGCTTATCGTGTGGCTTTGATATCGGACGATATATATAAGGTACATAATCTGGAAAAGGTGTTGCACTAACTAAACTTGTTATTAAATTTAATATAATTATTTGGTCTTGTAGTTAGGGATAGAAAGTTGTGATGCTGATTACCTAAACACTGATACAACCAACTCGTTTTGTGCATATAGTCTTCAGCGATATAAAGAGGTAAAAATCAAGATTATTCTATTGTTGAGAACAACCCGCATCTAATTGTAGAACATGATAAAAAGTCATCAATATTATTTGTATTTGCAGTGCACTAGAGAGTGTTGAATGGGGTATAACCTAACATCTATAGTTCCTTTGTTTTCGCACGCTTATCTAACTTAATGCCTTAGTCTACGAGAGCTTGTTTCATCCATAGTTTTCTTACGCGAGGGATCTAATCCTACTTCTATATTAACGATTGATCCACTTAACTCATTTCACTTCATCACCATGAGTTTGTTAATAGTGGATATAGAAGATTTCCATTTTCTATTTTGCTCAGCAATGAACAATTTTTATCATATTCCTAAGAAAGTTAACCAATGATGTTTCTAGGTTATAAGTATATAAGCTATTATGTACATATATATGTATAGCTAAGCATTAATCTAACTAATCATTTATCTAAGCATGCAAATTATAACGATGAACTTAAAAGAAACGCGTACCTTTTAGTCTTCAATGGAATATCTTCAAGCACTTCAAGTGACCATGTTGACTTATAGAAGTCATTTGTAGATGATATTCCAATTTCTTCCAAGATTGACAACTTAGCTACTTGGTCCCCATTGTCTCATTGGTCCAAAGTTGTTTGGTCAAAACATATTTAACATTTGGCTAGGATGCATGTATAGTGGTAATATTTCCCAAGGATTGTAACTTGGTTGATAATTCCACATTTGATTTCTAGTGTTATTGTAATTTTGTCTATTTTTGTTTCTTCTAGGTTGAGGTGTTTTAGATCGAGTATGAGGATTATTTGGTTTTCTTGGTGGTGGAGTTTTAGATCTTAATTTAGGTTTAGAGAATCCTACTTCGGTATTTAAGGATGGTTTATAAAAAGTTTTTACTTTTTCATCATTCGCAATGGGCATTTTTCTATCTTTTGTAAGTATATACTTAGGATTTGATTCTAATGATTTTTGTTTACTAGATTCACATTCAGACTTTATACTTTTATTTTCACTAGTTGAAACATTAGTTGAAGCTAATCCTAGACCGGTTTTATCTCCCGAAGTTTCTTGAACACTTATTATTTTCTTAAGTGGGTTACTACTATTTTTAAACTTGTCAAGTTTGAAAATTTCATCTTTAAGTTTTTCGTTTTCATTTTTAACCTCTAAGCATGTTTTACATTTTATAAAAACTTCTTTTCCTTTTTCCAAATGTTGTAGTTTAATTTTTAATTCGAGTACTTTATTTTCTAATATATTATTAATATGTTCTAGTGACTTATTTTAAGCTATAACTTTTTGACCTAATTTGCATAACCTATTATATTCACTATCTAGGTCTTTTTCGTCTAATGATAATTTTTCGTCACTAAAGTATTCGGTTTCGGAACGTACCTCGCTTGATGTCTTAAACATAAGACACTTTTCTTCATTTGTGATTTCTTTCTTGTCCTCATCGCTATCACTCCAAGCTCCTCCAATAAACGTGTAACAAACAGGAATTTTCCAAACTAATTTTAAATAATAAATGTCAATTTATCTAACTATACATGAGCTTACAAAACTATTTCGGGAAAACAAACTCGCGCACTGTAAATCACTACAATGGTTATTTTATTAGAAAATGTAAATGTGCCATTTTCTAACTGTTAGTGATCATTGTTGATCAAACACGAGAATTATCTCGCATCAAACACCACACGCGTACTGACACAAATTCTAGTAACGGCATGAACTCGATACTTGTTATCTGAAATTAATGAATTTTGTTTTTATATTACTATTATAAAAACGTTCTCGTAAATAATATTTTAGCACTCCCGCTAACCTCGAAAAATCAGTTTACACTGGAGCTCAACGAGACTCAGAATACGTTTAAATATCCGCAAGTGCTACGGGAATCGAAAGCACAATACATTGTCCACACGTAGTCACTCACCATTTCTTTATAATACAAAAACTTTAATTAACCTTCTTATTACACTTTTAATATCAATTCAAAAAAAATAAAAATAAAAAAAAGGGAAAACAACAAATCGTCCTTTGTGATAAGCTTATAACCGAAACCCCCCCTATCCCCACAT
The DNA here is from genome assembly GCA_030686995.1 of Artemisia argyi. NCBI lineage: Eukaryota > Viridiplantae > Streptophyta > Magnoliopsida > Asterales > Asteraceae > Artemisia > Artemisia argyi. The sequence goes on along the minus strand of CM060696.1, from coordinate 185,333,024 downwards.
CTCCCCAACGTTTTTAACACCTTTCCCTTCTCTCTCTCTCTCTCTAATAATACAAACAAAAACAAAAAACCAGAACCAGGCATGGATCCGGCTGTGACGCTGCAAACAACCCCCACCTCCTCTTTTTCATCTCAGGTTAACCACGAGGTGGTCACACAACATCAGGCCCTGTCTTTTTGGGTGTCAGCGAGACAGAGTGAGGTATGGAGGGGACGACTTCCTCTTATGGCTACAAGTCACATGCTAACAAGAAGTGAAGGAATCAAACCCATCTTGTTATTTCTTTTAAAAACCCAACTGATTTCACACAAGGTTCCACACACTCAATCAAATTATCAAAGCAAAATAGAAGTATTATAATCGGATTCAAGGTGGGAACAAGTGTAAGAATCAAGGGTGTGTGGAAGATTGCTTGTTGAATCGGGTTGGAGCTTTGCTTCGTATTTTTCTTGATCCTCTGTAATCGACTTCACCTATTGTAAGAACCCTAATCCAAATTGTTATTTCTTTTCACTTAAATTGAAGCTGTGGTGTTGTTATATCAGTAGATTTGCTAAGTTGTTGATTGTGAATAACCAATTTGACATAGGTGGGATTTGATGAAAACCTAAATCGACCCGAATAATAATAAATAATATATTTGTTGAATCGAAATTTGGTTAAATATGTTATTTGTTAATCGGTTTATTAAACCTTCGTGTGGTAGCAAATTTTCAATCAAGTTAAAATCTAAGTTTCTATGGCTCGGTTTGGAAGTGCTTATTTTGATTTGCGAGTGGTATCTTACTTTTGTTTATTATCGACTTGGTTGCTGGTCATAGAGCGTGCTTGTTAGCAATATGTACCAAATTTTTAGTTATGTCGAATCGTATGTGTTTGGTTTGGTGTCGGACTCTAGTTGAGTCTTGGTCTTGTTACAGCAGTGAGCACCAAAGGGGTGTTCACTTTCAGCTTAATTCCCAACTCGTTTACCAACTTGGTTATCGCTTATTTTTCCAGCTCATTCATCGGCTTATTTTCAACTTACTCTCGAGCTTCTTTAGCAGCTTATTTTCAGCCTATCGAAAATGTGTTAGTGTTGTGGTATTAGTGTGTTAACATGAACGAAGGGTGTGCGATAGGCTGGTTAACAACAACATAAAGGGGTGTCAGAATTGTAAGTTATGCTTTGTGTCCGTGTTTGTGTAAATGTCTTGCTCAATCAAAGGGCCTCAAGCCTTAGCACTAAGAGTGCGGTTGGTTCGCACCTTGCTCACAAGGCCGAAAGTATGTTCGGATTGCTTAAACTTGGTCACTCGATGCTTGGCATCAAACATCAGCTTCACTTCCTTTGCGTTAAGATTCATACTTCGAAGATAAAACCTGATCTTTTTTAGTTGTCCTGGCTGTTATTCCTCACTGATTGGGCCAAAGCCCATGTGAGTCCAGGGAGCCTGTGTATTTGTTTCACTTTGGGCCGCAACCCACTTCACCATGCGTAGGGTGTGTGTGTGTATAAAATAGAATATGTATCTTTTTCTCTAAAATACCAATGTAAAACAAAGACTAGTTTCGGTAATCTGTACATGTAACGATGTGCTTCATACTCGACTTATTCAACAACTCATTCCCGAATCGTCCCCTTTCACTCGGTCACGAGTCGCGACATTATTTGCACCAAGTTTATTAAGCGTACCTTTACAACTTAAAACTATATACGCATTTATGATCCTAAACTTTTATACATTTAAAAACTATAAAAGCAAATCGAAACAAAAATTGTAAATATCAAACATGCTTACTTATTTATATCGTCTAAATTAACTTGACCACACTCAAAATGATTATATAAAAATTTACTATAGTTTTATAAAATTATAAGCATGCTTTCACCTAAACATATATTTTGTAACTCATAGTTACCACGAGGAACCAACATATATGCACGAGTCATGCTTGATTTCTAATCACTTAATTTTATCTACTGTAAACACTTTTTCCACAATTTCCCGACGACGCTCAATAATTATCAACTATTATTTTCCGCCCTTGTCTTTCGTATACTTGTCCAACGAGTACTCTTCGTCTTATATACCTAACACTTCTATACGTGAGAACGTATACACTTCCAAGAGCTAATACTTGTCAACATTTAGAAAACTGTTTTCAAAATTTCATGCTACCACACAAGCAACAATAACTCAATACTTTAAAACTTTTGAGTTTAATTAAACTTCTTTGAGTCTTAAACTTAAACTATGAACTAAATCATGCCTTACTAATCTAGGTCGCGTGTTGGTGCCGAACACTATCTGATTTATTTTACTATCTGACTGCATACTCTATTGAGGTGAGTTCATGACCCCTACTTTTACTTGTTTTATAACTGTTTTGGGGGAGAATACATGCTCGTTTTTTTTTTTTTTTTTAACTAAACTCAATACTTGTTTTATTTGAATGCGCAATTGTTTACTTAAACACTACTATTTCTCTGAATATTTGATTGATTATTCAAATGCACTTATGTGTATAGGTTGCATACTTGGTTATTTTCTCACATACACAAGTGTTTTATAAACATGCAACACACTCTATGAACTATTGCTTTTATGCAACATACTTTATGAGCTATGGCTTTTATGCTACACACTCTATGAACTATTGCTTATATGTAAAACACTTTACAAATCATTGCTGTTACGCAAACACTTCTATTGAATGACAATTGCTTTTATGCAAACACTTTTATGGACCACACTGAAACTTATGCTTTATTTACACTATTACGCGGATTAGCCTAAGACACTGAATCCCGCAATGCCCAAACTTATGAACCGTCAATTCCTGCTGGGAAGCGCGAATGCTATAAATAGATCTATTGGGGTTGACACCCCCGTTCGGTTTGGCCGGATAGGTAAACGCGAGCGTATAACATGTCGAAACACGAGTGTCACGGGATAGACACTTGCAAGGGCTTTATTTAACGTGCTTCTAGAGCATGCACACTGTCAAGCTTCGGTTGCATGAACTTAGTGCTAGCGTAATTGACTATTTACTATGTGACATTATATTCGTTGTAATGATCACACACTTTACTTATGGTCCACAATTCTAATTTTTACTATAAGGAAAACACTATTTTCATGACATTGTAAGCCACACAGCGGTCACAAAACTCTTTATTGAACTCACAATACTACTGTTTAATTATAAACCTATGAACTCACCAACCTCGTGTTGACACTTTTTAGCATGTATTTTCAGGTTAAGGCGATAGCTAACTGTTGAAGGCTTTGGCATGGCATGGCATGGTCATAGATGACTTTGTTATAATTGGGACCGCTTAAACTCTTTCATGGGCCTGTATTTCCGCACTATTTTTGAACAATGTAAATTTGAATATTTTGATAATGAAAGTTATTCTAAATTGTTGAGATAAAAACCGTTCTTTGTACTTGTGTTATGATACCGATTGAGTAGCACCCCAGTAACATGTATGCTTCCGCTGGACCCGATTTTGGGGGTGTTACAGATTGGTATCAGAGCCTTGGTTATAGAGAACTGGGTATTTTTAAAACCTAGACTATAACTACTCTTACGAAAACTTGACCCTATGACCGTCACATGCCTGCCAAGCCTGCTGCCTTACTATGATAAAACAATTTTTTTTTAAATAAGGGATAAATTACTAGTGTAACTGAGCTGAGTATTTCGAAATTCATTGAACCTCGGTGGAATATAGACTGATCACCTATATTCGACCAGGGACAGTAGAACATAGCCTGATCACCTATGTTCGACTCAGAGGTGAATTTTGCGATACTGAGAGTAGTTACAATGGAATTATGTCCAGATTGATTTTTACTTGATTTCTGAAGTTTCAAAAATTTCTGTGTGGGTACATAATCATTGCATAACATGAACATTCACATCTACACACAACACACTGGCATCATAGTACTTTTTCTCTTAAATGGAATACTCTTTTATCACAATATGGTTATGTTACAGTCACCTCCACCTCAAACCCTACACTCAATCGATGTTGTACCTTCCGCGTTAAGTACTAAGTACACTACTGAGACAACCAACTGATTGCTAGTAGCAATCAACACCCTCCTTCAAGAGCCAAACTCTAAACTTGCCAAACTCCACATTTACCAGATCCTATACCCAATAGAAACCTTAAAAACTTTACGTAATGACCCAAACCACTATCTTTGGAACACCTAATCCTGCACACCTAGTACTTCACTTATCCCTCGGAAATATTTGTTGTCTACCTTGCTACCCTCTTATAAGATAATAAACTGTATCACTATTAGCATACAAACTGTTTTTGGTTATTCTACAGACCATTTTGCGGTCATCCTACAAAATGACTTACTGCTATTCCATGAAATCAAGATTTTAACCCTGCTACTACTTTATAAACAATAAATTGTTTTCCTACCGGCCTATAAACTGTTTTATGAATCATCTTTACAACTATTTTATCGTTATTTAATAAATCGATTCATTTCCTCACTACCATTCTATAAAACAACAAACAATTTCGCTAGCATTTTGTAAACAATATTATAATTACCCTACAAGTCTTACTACACTTTGCAAACTATTTTACTCCCCTATGAATTGCTTTGCTACTAAATCACAAAACGAAACTACAATTTTGCTACAATTTTACAAATGATAAATAGTTTTCCTATTACTCTATAAACTATTGTACAACCCGTTCTATAAACTATTTTGCAATCACCATGTGAACTATTTGCCCAATTGAAAAGCACTTTATGTTACCACCTCTTGGTACTATTAAGGTAAATTAAATACTCATGCTTATGAAATTTGCTTGATATTAAACATCGAACTCCACTCAAGGATGACAACTAAACTCCGTCATTAAGCAACTTAAATTTGTTGAAATGAACATACTTGACTACACATTTTTCCTTGACACCTTTGCTTTTTAAGGACTTTCCTTTCGGAAATACGTTTATAGAAATCACAAAACTCGTAATGGTATTTTTCTCGAAATACCCATTTTGATGTGCCAAAATTCTCTGGTCAAACTATATTGAGACTTTTGTATATTAATGGGGTGACTAAATGTTAACTTTTGAGACATGGTTTTACCCACACCATGTCTAAACACTGTTTTACTGAAATTACATATCTTTTGAAGTCGCATCAGTTTACCTAACTACAAATTTTCAACAAAGAAACAAAACCTATCCCTATCGACAAAGTTCGTAGAAACTCACAAAAAGGACCTGAAACTCACGTAGAGAACGTGAAGATGAATTCTCGTGCGTATTTACTCATCTCTTTTCGATCGAAATGGGTAACTTGAATTGAATCGCGAGGACGCGATTCCGTTTAAGGAGGTGTGACTGTAACAAACAGGAATTTTCCAAACTAATTTTAAATAATAAATGTCAATTTATCTAACTATACATGAGCTTACAAAACTATTTCGGGAAAACAAACTCGCGCACTGTAAATCACTACAATGGTTATTTTATTAGAAAATGTAAATGTGCCATTTTCTAACTGTTAGTGATCATTGTTGATCAAACACGAGAATTATCTCGCATCAAACACCACACGCGTACTGACACAAATTCTAGTAACGGCATGAACTCGATACTTGTTATCTGAAATTAATGAATTTTGTTTTTATATTACTATTATAAAAACGTTCTCGTAAATAATATTTTAGCACTCCCGCTAACCTCGAAAAATCAGTTTACACTGGAGCACAACGAGACTCAGAATACGTTTAAATATCCGCAAGTGCTACGGGAATCGAAAGCACAATACATTGTCCACACGTAGTCACTCACCATTTCTTTATAATACAAAAACTTTAATTAACCTTCTTATTACACTTTTAATATCAATTCAAAAAAAATAAAAATAAAAAAAAGGGAAAACAACAAATCGTCCTTTGTGATAAGCTTATAACCGAAACCCCCCCTATCCCCACATCTCCCCAACGTTTTTAACACCTTTCCCTTCTCTCTCTCTCTCTAATAATACAAACAAAAACAAAAAACCAGAACCAGGCATGGATCCGGCTGTGACGCTGCAAACAACCCCCACCTCCTCTTTTTCATCTCAGGTTAACCACGAGGTGGTCACACAACATCAGGCCCTGTCTTTTTGGGTGTCAGCGAGACAGAGTGAGGTATGGAGGGGACGACTTCCTCTTATGGCTACAAGTCACATGCTAACAAGAAGTGAAGGAATCAAACCCATCTTGTTATTTCTTTTAAAAACCCAACTGATTTCACACAAGGTTCCACACACTCAATCAAATTATCAAAGCAAAATAGAAGTATTATAATCGGATTCAAGGTGGGAACAAGTGTAAGAATCAAGGGTGTGTGGAAGATTGCTTGTTGAATCGGGTTGGAGCTTTGCTTCGTATTTTTCTTGATCCTCTGTAATCGACTTCACCTATTGTAAGAACCCTAATCCAAATTGTTATTTCTTTTCACTTAAATCGAAGCTGTGGTGTTGTTATATCAGTAGATTTGCTAAGTTGTTGATTGTGAATAACCAATTTGACATAGGTGGGATTTGATGAAAACCTAAATCGACCCGAATAATAATAAATAATATATTTGTTGAATCGAAATTTGGTTAAATATGTTATTTGTTAATCGGTTTATTAAACCTTCGTGTGGTAGCAAATTTTCAATCAAGTTAAAATCTAAGTTTCTATGGCTCGGTTTGGAAGTGCTTATTTTGATTTGCGAGTGGTATCTTACTTTTGTTTATTATCGACTTGGTTGCTGGTCATAGAGCGTGCTTGTTAGCAATATGTACCAAATTTTTAGTTATGTCGAATCGTATGTGTTTGGTTTGGTGTCGGACTCTAGTTGAGTCTTGGTCTTGTTACAGCAGTGAGCACCAAAGGGGTGTTCACTTTCAGCTTAATTCCCAACTCGTTTACCAACTTGGTTATCGCTTATTTTTCCAGCTCATTCATCGGCTTATTTTCAACTTACTCTCGAGCTTCTTTAGCAGCTTATTTTCAGCCTATCGAAAATGTGTTAGTGTTGTGGTATTAGTGTGTTAACATGAACGAAGGGTGTGCGATAGGCTGGTTAACAACAACATAAAGGGGTGTCAGAATTGTAAGTTATGCTTTGTGTCCGTGTTTGTGTAAATGTCTTGCTCAATCAAAGGGCCTCAAGCCTTAGCACTAAGAGTGCGGTTGGTTCGCACCTTGCTCACAAGGCCGAAAGTATGTTCGGATTGCTTAAACTTGGTCACTCGATGCTTGGCATCAAACATCAGCTTCACTTCCTTTGCGTTAAGATTCATACTTCGAAGATAAAACCTGATCTTTTTTAGTTGTCCTGGCTGTTATTCCTCACTGATTGGGCCAAAGCCCATGTGAGTCCAGGGAGCCTGTGTATTTGTTTCACTTTGGGCCGCAACCCACTTCACCATGCGTAGGGTGTGTGTGTGTATAAAATAGAATATGTATCTTTTTCTCTAAAATACCAATGTAAAACAAAGACTAGTTTCGGTAATCTGTACATGTAACGATGTGCTTCATACTCGACTTATTCAACAACTCATTCCCGAATCGTCCCCTTTCACTCGGTCACGAGTCGCGACATTATTTGCACCAAGTTTATTAAGCGTACCTTTACAACTTAAAACTATATACGCATTTATGATCCTAAACTTTTATACATTTAAAAACTATAAAAGCAAATCGAAACAAAAATTGTAAATATCAAACATGCTTACTTATTTATATCGTCTAAATTAACTTGACCACACTCAAAATGATTATATAAAAATTTACTATAGTTTTATAAAATTATAAGCATGCTTTCACCTAAACATATATTTTGTAACTCATAGTTACCACGAGGAACCAACATATATGCACGAGTCATGCTTGATTTCTAATCACTTAATTTTATCTACTGTAAACACTTTTTCCACAATTTCCCGACGACGCTCAATAATTATCAACTATTATTTTCCGCCCTTGTCTTTCGTATACTTGTCCAACGAGTACTCTTCGTCTTATATACCTAACACTTCTATACGTGAGAACGTATACACTTCCAAGAGCTAATACTTGTCAACATTTAGAAAACTGTTTTCAAAATTTCATGCTACCACACAAGCAACAATAACTCAATACTTTAAAACTTTTGAGTTTAATTAAACTTCTTTGAGTCTTAAACTTAAACTATGAACTAAATCATGCCTTACTAATCTAGGTCGCGTGTTGGTGCCGAACACTATCTGATTTATTTTACTATCAGACTGCATACTCAACTGAGGTGAGTTCATGACCCCTACTTTTACTTGTTTTATAACTGTTTTGGGGGAGAATACATGCTCGTTTTTTTTTAAACTAAACTCAATACTTGTTTTATTTGAATGCGCAATTGTTTACTTAAACACTACTATTTCTCTGAATATTTGATTGATTATTCAAATGCACTTATGTGTATAGGTTGCATACTTGGTTATTTTCTCACATACACAAGTGTTTTATAAACATGCAACACACTCTATGAACTATTGCTTTTATGCAACATACTTTATGAGCTATGGCTTTTATGCTACACACTCTATGAACTATTGCTTATATGCAAAACACTTTACAAATCATTGCTGTTACGCAAACACTTCTATTGAATGACAATTGCTTTTATGCAAACACTTTTATGGACCACACTGAAACTTATGCTTTATTTACACTATTACGCGGATTAGCCTAAGACACTGAATCCCGCAATGCCCAAACTCATGAACCGTCAATTCCTGCTGGGAAGCGCGAATGCTATAAATAGATCTATTGGGGTTGACACCCCCGTTCGGTTTGGCCGGATAGGTAAACGCGAGCGTATAACATGTCGAAACACGAGTGTCACGGGATAGACACTTGCAAGGGCTTTATTTAACGTGCTTCTAGAGCATGCACACTGTCAAGCTTCGGTTGCATGAACTTAGTGCTAGCGTAATTGACTATTTAGTATTTACTATGTGACATTATATTCGTTGTAATGATCACACACTTTACTTATGGTCCACAATTCTAATTTTTACTATAAGGAAAACACTATTTTCATGACATTGTAAGCCACACAGCGGTCACAAAACTCTCTATTGAACTCACAATACTACTGTTTAATTATAAACCTATGAACTCACCAACCTCGTGTTGACACTTTTTAGCATGTATTTTCAGGTTAAGGCGATAGCTAACTGTTGAAGGCTTTGGCATGGCATGGCATGGTCATAGATGACTTTGTTATAATTGGGACCGCTTAAACTCTTTCATGGGCCTGTATTTCCGCACTATTTTTGAACAATGTAAATTTGAATATTTTGATAATGAAAGTTATTCTAAATTGTTGAGATAAAAACCGTTCTTTGTACTTGTGTTATGATACCGATTGAGTAGCACCCCAGTAACATGTATGCTTCCGCTGGACCCGATTTTGGGGGTGTTACAAAACGCCTTTTGATTTTGATCTCTTGACATCATTGGACACTTTCCGATGAGATGATTTGGATTGCCACATTTAAAAAACTTCCTTTCATTATATGGTTGCCTAACGTATCTTCCTTGTCTTTTAAAGAAATTCTTGAAGTCTCGTACGGCCATAGCATACTCTTCATCGTCACTTTTGGAGGTTGAGCATTCTTCGTCACTAGAGTCCTTTTTAGCTTTCAACGCAATTGATTTGCTTTGCTCCCTTTTTCCTTTGACCATCTCGGAGTCTTTCTTTATTATTTCTTCGTAGACCTTTAAGTTGCCTATCAATTCGTCAAGTTGTAGAGTTGACAAATTCTTTGATTCTTCAATAGCTGTGACTTTAGCTCACCATTTTGGATGAAGAGCACTAAGAAATATCCTAACAAAATTCTTACTAGAAAAATTCTCATCAAGTACTTTTAAACTTGTGATAATAGTGTTAAATCTAGCAAAAGCATTATCTATTGATTCCTCATCCGAAATCGTAAATTGTTCATATTGTTGAACAAGAAGATTTATTTTGTTATATTTAACTTGACTATTACCTTGGTGAGTGATTAGTAAAGAATCCCAAATTTCTTTTGTGGTTTTACATATAAAAATTCTTTCATATTCTTTGCATGGTAACGCATTATAAATAACCATTTTAGCCTCATTTTTTTTGCTAGTTTCTTTTTCAAAATATCATTTTGTTTTTCAAAAGATACAATTTCATTCTTTTTAGTTTCAAAATTATATTTAATAGAGGGAAAATCACCAAAGGTAATAACATGCCAAAGATCAAGATCTTTTGATTTCACATAAGTTTCGAATCTATTTTTCCAATAAAGAAAACCATCACTTTCAAATAATGGTGGTCTTTGCATAGATTGCCCTTCTAAATATTTTTCAAATTTCATAAATCGTTACAAGTTTTAAAATACAATATATTTTAAAAATCTTGTTTAACATAGCTCTGATGCCAATTGTGGAAAACTAGAAGGGGGGGGGGGGTTGAATAGTTTTACGTCTTTTTGATGTTATTATGAAAATTTAGTTTAAAACCTTGTTTACTTTTAAAACTTTGATTCGATCTTATGTGAACTCAAATCTTGAACAATATGAACAACTATATCTAAGTATGAACAATAATAAGAATGTAAACTAAGTATGTGAAATCAATACATGCATAATATAAACAATTATAGCTATATACGAGAGATAAATAAGTAAACATTTATTTTATAATCCTTAGTTATATTTTGTATGAAAACTATACTTGATCGAAATGATCAATTATATGTATGTTACCTTTTTAGTTTGATTGTAAAAACTTTGTTTTGTGAATGAAACTTTTGTTTGATCTTTAAGTAAAATCAATACTAGCACTATATGAGCAACTATATATATACGTCTATGTCTACAAAAGTAATAGCGATATAAGCAAGATAATAAGTAAGATATGGAAAGATCTAACCGCGAGACAAAAGATTTATAGTGGTTCGGCTACAAGGACACCTTCCGTGCCCTACTCCACTCCTCGAGTCACCTACTCGAGAGTTTTCTTCACTATGTCAACAAGCTCCCTTATGGCGGAGAAAACCTTACACACCAATATACACACCACAACTTCGTCACACCTTCTACACAACTTCTTCACACCTAGTCACTACTTAATCACAACACTACTTCTTCACAACTATCTATCTTCACAACTATCTACTTCACAGCAATCTTCTTCACAACTATCTACTTCCCAATTTCTCTACTTCACAACTATCTACTACACAATCTCTCTCTATCTACACACCTTGCTAATCTATCTTCTATCAAATATTCACATCTAGTTACACAAAGAAATAGATATAATGGATTATGCTCTAACAACTTGGATGTGGAGGTCACAACAAGTTGTAATACTTCTTCTCTTGCACTTGAAAGGTTGAAGCTTGAATCACTTGAAAACAAAAGCTTATGATTATATGATCAAAGGGTTTATGAGAATGGTTTAGAAGATTTATATCAGAGAGTTTATAGTGCAAAAGGTGAGGAAAAATGCCAGATTTAAACCAGTATTTATAGGGAAAAATTTACTGTTCGGGAGCGTGGACGGTCCCCTTAATAATTAAGGGGGCCGCCTAACAAAATTAAGGGGGCCGCCCTATTAAAAAAAAAATCTTCAGATATTTTTTGTCCTTTTGTGGGGAATGTTTATCTGAAGAATCTTGCCATTTTTTGGTAGAAATTTAGATTCAAAATATTTATTTTGAATAAAACATTTCTTATAAACATAAAAACATTTTGTATAAGTTTAAAAATGTTTGTCCCATTTTATAAAAAATGTAAGGTTTGTAAAAATAAAAATTCCTTTGATCATAGAAAGCAATAAACACTTTGTTTATTCATAACTTAAGTGATTTGGATGTAAAGAGAATATTTATCACTAAATACTTGTTTACGTCATAATTTTTTAGCTCAATGGGTTTACGTTTTGTGATTATCAAAACATAGAGATATCGATAAATGTTAATAATGTTTTTAGGCATTATTTATATCAACAATCTCCCCTTTTTTGATGATTACAAAACCTAAACTCATCAAGTCTAAAAATTAATTTTTAGACATGTAATTAGTGAGTTTATATTCACTTCTTCCCCTTTTTGTAGAATCAAAAAGGTTATGCCGACTAGCTTCATAAATGAAGTTAGACGGGATGAAAGCTCCCCCTTGATGTGTGCTCTCCCTCGTTTGAGGGCACCAAGGAATCGAGCAATGGTAATCTTGGCTGCAAAAATATTAGAAGCACAAGCATACATAGAAAAATATGCAATATACAAATAACAAGCATAGCAAACAAATATTTAAGGATACATAACAATTAATTCAAAGTGATTATGTTAAAGATCCTAATTTGCTAAAGAGAGCCATCGGACTTGCTTGTAACAAAAGGTTGGTTGATATTTATCACTAAATACTTGTTTACGTCATAATTTTTTAGCTCAATGGGTTTACGTTTTTTGATTATCAAAACATAGAGATATCGATAAACGTTAATAATGTTTTTAGGTATTATTTATATCAACAGTTCAAGCAAATTACCGTATAGGAGATTAGCCAGTTTTCTTAAGCCTAACATAGATTATCAATCAATCAAACAAGAGAAAATAGGAAACAAGAATTATAAACTAAACCAATTAGACTTATCGAAGTGTCACACCTTAATTGATGAAGATAGACACAAACATCAACAAGGAATCAATAAGATCTAATTAATTATAAATGAGTTTCAGACAATCATAGGTAAACACAAGGTGAATTAGCCAAGCATAATTAATGAAGAACAAGCAACAATAATGATAATTGAAGACATGAATTAAGGTATAATCAACAAACTATTACAAGATATTTATAGAGTGATTAAAACCCTCTAAGTTGCTGGAAAAACACCTACCCTAACCCTAGAATCGGACTTAGGGTTTGGGGCTTACAAATAATGAAGCTAAGACCAAATTTTCTTCACCCGTATAAGGTGATGGTGTCAAGACCAATTTTTCTTCACCAAATTGTAGATCTTTTATTCCTCTTCACGTGGGCTTTTGAATCACCTAAATCCGAGTTCGTATGCAAAAGATATGGCCAAAACAGTAAAAGCTACCGTACGCGCAAGTTGTGACTAGTTAACACGTGATGGACTACGTGACCCCTTCAGGTTATAAGTCTTCTAGGCCATCACTCTTTAATTCAACATGTGATGGCATACTTCCATTAACACGTGACGCCGTCACGTTTAATTCCACCAAAAGTTTTCTGGAGCATCACTTGTTAATTTCCATCAGCTCCAATCTTCAAGTGACGACATCATCATCCAAAACGTGAAGCCGTCAGGTGTAAAAACCTGACTTTTCTTGGTTTTCTTGTTTTCTTCATTCTTGAGCATAAAAATGTACGAAAAGCTCCAAAATTCTTCATATTCCTGAAATCATGTCCCAAGTACCTAAAATGAGAAAAGAAACTATTTGAGGCAATATTTGATCATAAAATCATGATTTAGGGCTTAAATGACCCCCTAAAAGCGTAACAAATATTTCCTTATCAAATATCCCTTCACTTGGAATTTGCTAGTCCTCAACCAAATGAGCTTTTCAGATAAAAATACAAGTTATGGGTCATTTAACATTAATATAAAAGTAATTACAACAAATGATCGTTCCACCTTAATCAAAATAAGCACGGAAATTAAACACTAGCACCTCACAAATAGTGTTTGGATACTCTCATCTCTCGGGTGTTGTAAATTTATATATCATAATTGGAAATGGAGAAATATCACTCATTACCTATCAAAGCAAATAGATTACCATAGGCTTGGGAAAGGATCAAAAACCTCCACCACTTGGCGTAAGCACCTAGGATAAACTATCAAAGAGGTCTTTTCAAAGGTTATAATGTTAGGAGTAAGGGTATGGAAAACACGGTTTGTTGGATAAGGGATATTTTACAGGTGGCAAGTCAATTGTCTTGGTCAATTACATGTACAATGAGGCGTTGCTAAGCCAAGACTCGACTCAATCTTGGGCTAACTATGAAATAAAAGAAACATAAATAAATAAGATGAATGAAATGATAGTCTGTATGTTTTTTTTCTACTTTTCTTTTTCCATTTTTTTTATTTATTATTATTTTTTTCATTTTCATTTTCATTTTTTTTGCATACACTCTTGCCCTACCATCCAAAATAATACATCGTCGGGAGCTCGTTTCCTCCCTACACTTGAACTTTTACATACTTTACATGTAACTAATCTAATGACTCGAATTAAGATAATCAAAACACTTGGAATACTTAAAAATATTAACTCACATATGGGGGTAATAAATGATGTTCTTCCCCATTACTCCATAGCAATAGTACTTTACCTATGAGTCCCAATCGTCCCAAAACAATATGTATAAGATATGACTCGACTTATATAACACCCCCATATTAGGATCGCAGCGGAAAGGGACATGAGATGTTATATACTAGTCACATTGTACAAATATAGTAAACAACTTTAAAACAAAGTCGTTTTTAAAACTTCACATTCAATAATTTATCAGAGTTAACAAGGTCCCAAAAGTTTTTAACATAGTTAAAAGATACATAAGTTTTGAAAGTTTAGAACATTATCGAATGAAAGTTTTTATTTAAACATGAGCCATCAAGTAGATATCCAATTCTTGCGCCGCCCATCTAAGCCGAAAGTCACTTACGGACCTGAGATAAAACATGCTAAAAGTCAACACAAAGGTTGAGTGAATTCATAGAGTTTAATAAGTAATCAGTTGAATACAAGATAATTCAGTTTAAAATACGATGGGCTACGTTGTTATGCGCCCATAATTAAGTTGACATGTAACAAATACATGTCGGAAAAAAAAAAATTTACAGCATTGAGCTCATGAAACCGAACCTTGACTATGTCTAAATAATGCCCCATACAAGGGTAATCTTGCCAATTACCCTAAATTCTCAATATTATATATCCGTTTGACCCACAGTTGTCAAATGAGCGCTACTCACCCGGACAGGCTTGTCAAGCCAAATATGCATATTTATAATACTAGCGTTCACACAAAATTAACGGTTCATGATGGGCACTTAAGCAAGAATACTCAATGTCAGATGTCTATAAATCATATAATCGGGTTTAGCATACCAAAAGCTACATGTATTCAATTTGTAAAACTAGCATGTATCCCCCTCTCGAGGTTTATAAAACATTTAAATGAGTAAAGGCGAGGCTATGAACTCACCGTAGACTGAAGTGATGTAAGTAACACAACGGTGCCAGAAAGTATGGCAGAATGGTATATGGATGTATAGCACAACGATAAGGAATCAGCACGACCTAAGAAAAAAAATATAATAGTCATGTCTTAGATATTTAACGAGAAGTACCAAATAAATTTTATGAAAGTATATATATACTTTTGACATTGTACATATTTTTGTAAGTTCACAAAAGTATAAAAGTTTAGTTTTTATGAAAATAGTAACAAGCCAAGCCCTATTGATGAATCATTCAAGGCTCGAGCTGACGACCTTTTTATTAATTCCACCATTCCGTAAATATTATGTTTAAAGGCTTATTTAGCCTATTCTTCAAATAGTGGATCTTCCACTTTAGTTTATGTCTATATGGTCAAATGGTTCCTATTAATACTTATTGGTCGTGTTTCGGTTTTTAGATATATAGTTGTCCCGACTTGGTCAATACATTATTTCAATCCCATAACTATTTTGACTTGTTTCTTATGTCCTTAACAATGTATTGTATATTTTTAGTGGTTTATAGTCTTAATTATGTCATATCGCAAATGAAATTACAAGTTCGAATTCCTAGTCCAATGCGGAAAGTTTGGCAGCTCACAGCAGTCCCACGAAAATGACTATAAGTAGAGTTCTACTACCCCGTTTAAGTCTAGATGTTTCCTACATTTCATAAAACTGGGCTGAGCTCCAGAAATGATCAGAACTATGAGCTTTTACTAAATGAAATCTGGTGTGTAGATTTTGACACATTTCGCCATTTTGGCTCTAATTTACTCATCGGGATGAGTTATAAGGTGCGCCACCCGGCGAAACGACCACAAGACATAGCTCTATCACCCTATCTAATTACTTCAGGTCCATAACTTACTGAGTTATGCAGACTATTCCATCTTTGGGGCTGATTCAGAATTTAGATTGATACAACCTACTTGGGCTTGTTATAGCTTATTTTCATGATTAAAACTTTATGTACAATGCCAAATACTTAAAAAAAATCACTAGTACATCATAAAAATACTTAGAAGTCAAGTAGTCAATTACAACCAAATAGAATGAAAACAACAAAAATAAATATTTCTTACAAGGTGATGGTGAAAACAACAATTACAGAGACAACTACCAATCAACTCTTAATCCTTCTAGTCTTTAATCCTTTTCTTGAGTCTTTTCACCACTTGATTCTATCCCTTTTTAATCATCCAAGAATGACCTTAACTTCAGCCATATTTACCTTTTATATCTCCTAATTCAACCATAGAATTATGAAGACAACACAAGGACTAGTTAGGACTTACAACCTTCAATCTTTAACACTAGAATTAGCCAAGAAAACTTGAAGATGATTGTGGTTTGGGGTCTTGGCATTCACGGCAGCAAGAGGGAGGGCAAAGAGGAGTTGGTGAATTTCTTTTGTCAAAATTAGAAGTAGAGATAAGGTTTAGATACTAGCGAAAGACAAATGAGTACATATGTTAACATGCATGGTCAAGGGTAGTAAAACATAGCCACGTGGATTGGTTGTGTTCATTTGGACGCCACCTAGTGTGGTAGTAAGATAACAATGAGTTATCATGCTAGTTATCTAGTACATGTGGTGTAGTCTGGTCCCGGTAATTACTAATGTTAAGCTATTAAGTCGCAAAACTTAAAACCGGGCAACATAAGAATATAATACTTACAACAATGTTAAAAATTATCAATATACTCCATATTTGTATATTAAATAAGTGATAAGTTTAACGGAGTGTGTAAATGTTGATAGAACCTAATAACGTAGGTTTGAGTGCATATTACATAAAGAGTATAATGTCTATGTAAAAAAAAATAACAAAGCGGCAATAGCTCATATAAAATATAACTATTGGTGAAAATAGAGTATATCGAACACATAAACTTATTATAGTCTTGTGTCGGTCGCGAAGAAAGTTTACACGATTAAACTTTTGTAATTAATAAAGTAATAATAATAAATAATAAAAGTAATATTATTTATTATTAAAGTAATAATAATTAAGATTAAAATAGTTAAATATAGACAGAGGTGAACAACCGAACATAGTCTTGTCGTTGTTGAATTAATTGAACGTGTCACGACGTACGTGGATAACTTCCGACGAAGTTAATTACTAAAAAAATAGAATAGTTAAATAATAAAATACTAAAATAAATGACATGAAATTTTAGAAATGTCACAGCACGTACCCCTTAAGAGAGCGACGTCCCGACACTCAATTCGTCTTAATCACTGAATGGTTCACTTGCAAAAAGATGAGGATACTTGTTAGGAATGAAGTCTAGAATAACCAATTATGAGGTTCGATTCTTGTCGTCTAGAAATATGGTGCAGAGTAAGGTTGACTATACGCGATAAGGATAGAGTGAGGATTTGTTTAGTTGTTTTGCTCGATCGTATGAATACCGCTGAATTGTTATACTCACATAGGAATTTTGTGATTCTCAAAAATCAAGTAGAAAATCAATTAGACATAACCCATATATAACTATTCCTAGTATTTGAAAAATCTAAGTCGAACATAGGTAGTCAGACTATGTTCCACTGTCCCAAGGTTAAACATAGGTGACTAGACTATATTTAATCGAGGTTCGATAAAATTTTCAAATACTTAACTTAGTTATACTCTTGATATGTCCATTGTTGGAAAAGTATGGAGTTTGCATAAGTATCTTATATACAAAGAGTGACATAAGTTTTTACATACGTAAGAATCAATAATAAGTAAGTAGTATGAGTATGTAACACAAGCGAGTAATGAAAATGTACGCAGAAAAGGAAGTTCTAAGCAGTTATAAATCAGTCCACATCGGGCCAGAATCACTGACCTTTAACAATGAAGGATTCAAAAGAGAACTTGATGAATGCAGAGAAAGTTACTGAACTTCAGCTTTTGCATGATGAATCCGTTTGTAAGAATTATTGGAGAATGACGAACAATAAAATAATAACAAAATAGTTCATGAGACAATAATAAATCAATGGTTTCAGTTAATAAAACAAGGTCGAGTAATTAATAAGATAATAACAAAATTATTTATAAGGTGGTGAAAATTTTGGTAAAAGGTAGATGACAGAACGATTTCTAATATAACAAAATAGTTTAGTCCAAACTAGTTCAAACAATTTATTTAATAGTAGTACATCAGTGGATAAGTTTATAAGATGGTGGTAAAGTAGTTTGTAAGAGAGTGGCAAGGAGTGTATTAATATTATAGTGAAAATGGTTTAGAAGATAGTAGTAAACTAGTTTTACAAGGTAATTGACCAAATGATTTGTAAAAAGGTGACAAAAGTAAATTTTGAACTAGTTAGAGCAGTTTATAAAATAGTAGTGAATAAGGTTATTCGTTTATGAGGTAATAATGGGGTAATTATTTGGGGAATAGTATATCCATTTGTAATATAATGAAAGATGGTTTATATGACAATAAAGGAGTTGTTTACAACATGGTAGTGAAATTTCCAATGTAAATAAATACAATGTGACGGGTTTCAGATAAAATACCGTTGTATAAGATCATGAAAAGATTTTTAAAGCTCATAGCATTACTCACGACTTTTGAGAAAATAAATGAGACCACAAGGTATGAGAAGGTTGTAGGGGATCATCAAAATGAATAAACATATATTTAATAGTTTAGTAATCTTGGTGAAATAGGTACAAAATTGAGAGAAATAAAGTTTGACATGATGTTTTGAAGGTTGAGTATAAAGGGGTTAAGAGTCGGTAAAGCATTTAGAAAAGTAACCTTTATGTAAATAAAGAGTGACGCTCTATTAATTAGGCATAAATAGTCGAGAGAAGAATCAAGTGTATATAAATAGTCTTTATATATGTAGTATCAATGGTGGTGCTTCGGAAAGTAAGCAGAAATGCTCAGAAAACATGAGTTCACGGGGACTAAGACAACCAATAGAAATTAATAAAATCTAATAGGTTTCGCTATCATATGAAATGATATAGCATACGGTGATGAAAGAGTTTAGAGACCATTGTAATCACATACAATGTCTAAGAGAGACCATCGTGTAACTCACAATGGTTAGAAGAGTTTAGTATTCATGTGAGAACTTTTATATAGAAATATATCGATATTTCAGGAAAAGCAGGATAGTCGAGAAATATTACAAGTGCATATGGTAATATATATTATACGTACATGCATAACAACGGGGCACTTGAAGATGTGTATAAATTTCCGGATGGAAATTCACAATGCTCATGAATAGCATAAAATACACCAAGGAAGTTTTGTGCATAAAGTTTATATATATAAGAATGAAACTTTCGCGGATTATCAGATGAGTTAAGAAATAATTATAGTACTCCTATAATTATCCCCAATACAGTATGACTAAGATATATATATACGAGGGAGAAATAGGAAGCTCAGGAGTAGGCGCGCATGGATATCGGACAAGATGATAGCAGCTCATGGTTTTGAAAAAAAATAAATGATTATAGTCTAGGTTTTTAAAAACAAAAAGACCTAGGTCACTATAATTTATGCTCTGGTACCATTCTATAACACCCCCATATTAGGATCGCAGCGGAAAAGGACATGGGATGTTATATACTAGTCACATTGTACAAATATAGTAAAAAACTTTAAAACAAAGTCGTTTTTAAAACTTGACATTCAATAATTTATCAGAGTTAACAAGGTCCCAAAAGTTTTTAACATAGTTAAAAGATACATAAGTTTTGAAAGTTTAGAACATTATCGATTGAAAGTTTTTATTTAAACATGAGCCATCATGTAGATATCCATTTCTTGCGCCGCCCATCTAAGCCGAAAGTCACTTACGGACCTGAGATAAAACACGCTAAAAGTCAACACAAAGGTTGAGTGAATTCATAGAGTTTAATAAGTAATCAGTTGAATACAAGATAATTCAGTTTAAAATACGATGGGCTACGTTGTTATACGCCCATAATTAAGTTGACATGTAACAAATACATGTCGGGAAAAAAAAAGATTTACAGCATTGAGCTCATGAAACTGAACCTTGACTATGTCTAAATGATGCCCCACACAAGGGTAATCTTGCCAATTACCCTAAATTCTCAATATTATATATCCGTTTGACCCACAGTTGTCAAATGAGCGCTACTCACCCGGACAGGCTTGTCAAGCCAAATATGCATATTTATAATACTAGCGTTCACACAAAATTAACGGTTCATGATGGGGACTTAAGCAAGAATACTCAATGTCAGATGTCTAT
Source organism: Artemisia argyi (assembly GCA_030686995.1). NCBI lineage: Eukaryota > Viridiplantae > Streptophyta > Magnoliopsida > Asterales > Asteraceae > Artemisia > Artemisia argyi. The sequence continues at coordinate 185,312,483 of CM060696.1, read as the reverse complement.
AAATCATATAATCGGGTTTAGCATACCAAAAGCTATTTGTATTCAATTTGTAAAACTAGCATGTATCCCCCTCGCGAGGTTTATAAAACATTTAAATGAGTAAAGGCGAGGCTATGAACTCACCGTAGACTGAAGTGATGTAAGTAACACAACGGTGCCAGAAAGTATGGCAGAACGGTATATGGATGTATAGCACAACGATAAGGAATCAGCACGACCTAAGAAAAAAAAATATAATAGTCGTGTCTTAGATATTTAACGAGAAGTACCAAATAAATTTTATGAAAGTATATATATACTTTTGACATTGTACATATTTTTGTAAGTTCACAAAAGTATAAAAGTTTAGTTTTTATGAAAATAGTAACAAGCCAAGCCCTATTGATGAATCATTCAAGGCTCGAGCTGACGACCTTTTTATTAATTCCACCATTCCTTAAATATTATGTTTAAAGGCTTATTTAGCCTATTCTTCAAATAGTGGATCTTCCACTTTAGTTTATGTCTATATGGTCAAATGGTTCCTATTAATACTTATTGGTCGTGTTTCGGTTTTTAGATATATAGTTGTCCCGACTTGGTCAATACATTATTTCAATCCCATAACTATTTTGACTTGTTTCTTATGTCCTTAACAATGTATTGTATATTTTTAGTGGTTTATAGTCTTAATTATGTCATATCGCAAATGAAATTACAAGTTCGAATTCCTAGTCCAATGCGGAAAGTTTGGCAGCTCACAACAGTCCCACGAAAATGACTATAAGTAGAGTTCTACTACCCCGTTTAAGTCTAGATGTTTCCTACATTTCATAAAACTGGGCTGAGCTCCAGAAATGATCAGAACTATGAGCTTTTACTAAATGAAATCTGGTGTGTAGATTTTGACACATTTCGCCATTTTGGCTCTAATTTACTCATCGGGATGAGTTATAAGGTGCGCCACCCGGCGAAACGACCACAAGACATAGCTCTATCACCCTATCTAATTACTTCAGGTCCATAACTTACTGAGTTGTGCAGACTATTCCATCTTTGGGGCTGATTCAGAATTCAGATTGATACAACCTACTTGGGCTTGTTATAGCTTATTTTCATGATTAAAACTTTATGTACAATGCCAAATACTTAAAAAAAATCACTAGTACATCATAAAAATACTTAGAAGTCAAGTAGTCAATTACAACCAAATAGAATGAAAACAACAAAAATAAATATTTCTTACAAGGTGATGGTGAAAACAACAATTACAGAGACAACTACCAATCAACTCTTAATCCTTCTAGTCTTTAATCCTTTTCTTGAGTCTTTTCACCACTTGATTCTATCCCTTTTTAATCATCCAAGAATGACCTTAACTTCAGCCATATTTACCTTTTATATCTCCTAATTCAACCATAGAATTATGCAGACAACACAAGGACTAGTTAGGACTTACAACCTTCAATCTTTAACACTAGAATTAGCCAAGAAAACTTGAAGATGATTGTGGTTTGGGGTCTTGGCATTCACGGCAGCAAGAGGGAGGGCAAAGAGGAGTTGGTGAATTTCTTTTGTCAAAATTAGAAGTAGAGATAAGGTTTAGATACTAGCGAAAGACAAATGAGTACATATGTTAACATGCATGGTCAAGGGTAGTAAAACATAGCCACGTGGATTGGTTGTGTTCATTTGGACGCCACCTAGTGTGGTAGTAAGATAACTATGAGTTATCATGCTAGTTATCTAGTACATGTGGTGTAGTCTGGTCCCGGTAATTACTAATGTTAAGCTATTAAGTCGCAAAACTTAAAACCGGGCAACATAAGAATATAATACTTACAACAATGTTAAAAATTATCAATATACTCCATATTTGTATATTAAATAAGTGATAAGTTTAACGGAGTGTGTAAATGTTGATAGAACCTAATAACGTAGGTTTGAGTGCATATTACATAAAGAGTATAATGTCTATGTAAAAAAAAATAACAAAGCGGCAATAGCTCATATAAAATATAACTATTGGTGAAAATAGAGTATATCGAACACATAAACTTATTATAGTCTTGTGTTGGTCGCGAAAAAAGTTTACACGATTAAACTTTTGTAATTAATAAAGTGATAATAATAAATAATAAAAGTAATATTATTTATTACAAAAGTAATAATAATTAAAATTAAAATAGTTAAATATAGACAGAGGTGAACAACCGAACATAGTCTTGTCGTGGTTGAATTAATTGAACGTGTCACGACGTACGTGGATAACTTCCGACGAAGTTAATTACTAAAAAAATAGAATAGTTAAATAATAAAATACTAAAATAAATGACATAAAATTTTAGAAATGGCACAACTTAGCAACCGTGCAATCAATTAGACAATTAACAAAGGGTTTAAACAAATGTCGTAAGAATAATGCACTAAAGATGAGTGCATACAAAGAAGGCTAAGGCGATTTGGGTGTACATTTGGGGGTGGATTATAAACAAATTCATCCTTTAAGTAAAATGCTTAAAGTTAGAAACCAAAAAGATAGGCTTTGAGGGGTGTACTAGGGTATCGTGTACTAAAAATGAGTACATCGCAAAGGTGTGGGAAAATTATTTGACCAATGGAGTCAATGTAATTACAAAAAGAAACAGGCTTAAAAACATGGGTTATCCTATGCCTCTTATCATGTAGTAAATCCAACTACACGAATGTAGTCTCACATGTGGTCTTAGAATGAATCACTAACGCAAGTTCTAGAATCTAAATACTACCGGTACACTCATAAGCACTAAGGCTTTTCCTAACAACTCTAGGGGCGAACCTCACATATTTGGGGTGAAATTTTTGAGTGGTACGGTTTTTGTGCTAGTCATATAACTCTTATCCATGAGACGCTTATTAAGACTAAAGTTTCACTCCTATATGTCGCAAAAAATTTTAAATTTGATGCTAAAATTGCCTTAACAAGTATTTCTCTTAGCTTTATTACACATTCACTATTAAACAAACAAAAATCAAGCGAAGTTGTAATTTCAAACGCATCCTAATTTACCCTCCCTACACTTAAACCGAACATTGTCCCCAATGTTCTAAATAAAAGATGTAAAAGTAAAAGTAAATGGGAATGAAAGAAACTAATACTCCCTTGATTCGCTCGGTATGGACGATGTGATAACATGGTTATATATTCCTCCAAGAGAATGAACATGATAAGCTTCACTCCTGAAATATAAATCATCTTCTTGTCCAATATAACCTGTAATCAACAAACACAAAAACCAAAGAATCAAACCGAACAATAATCACAACTAGATGTTATTCCAGACTGAGAAATAGAAACAAAACAATTAAAGGTTAGGATACTTGTGGAATGAATCACAAATAGGAACTCATAAAACATATCCACAAGTATTGACACACAAATAGGATAGAATATATGCTAATCATGAATTATGAATTTTTTATGTTCAAATTTTCGTTCTTTTTAACAAAATATAAATTTCCCTACACTTATCTTTTTGTAAAATACCTTTCTATGCAATTAAGACGAGGTTAAAAACAAAATAAAGCATTTTCACAATTTTATTTGAAACATGAATTATAAACAATAGAAATAAAAACCCACATACAGAAGCAAATAAAACAAACGAACAAACAAGCAAACAAATAAAAAGCTTGGGTTGCCTCCCAAGAAGCGTTTTTCTTTATTAACGAGTCTTGTAGCTAGACTCAAAGTCACGCCAATTACGTTTTCCTTTCCCACTTTTCAATCGATTCTCTTAACGTTTGAACTATTTCCATGTCAACTCTATACTTGGGTCCGAGTGTTAAGCAATTTTTATAATAAAGGATCCTTTTTTCCTAGATGAAGTTCATTCCCTTTTTCTTATCTTCTTCAATAATGTCCTCAAACGCACCAATGTTATCCATATCAAGTTGAGGCACATAACGAAATTCCTTCATTCTATTAGGCATCCTATAAGTGATTCATAACACGTAAATTATACATGTTTTTAGGTGTGTTTTATGCATCATATTTGGCCATATTTGTACGTATTTGTTACTTAATCTTGGAAAAGTGTTTGTACAAGAAAATGTAGCCAAAAACAGGAAAAAGTGATGAAAAGATGAAGAAATGAAGTGAAGGTGCATAATTAGAGATTTTCGAGAAGGAAACGAGTGAAGAATCACACAAGCACTCAAGGATTTGATAGATTCAAGATTCCTACATTCATATGTCAAGATAATATCAAGTTCTATGAAAGGAATTAGCACTAAAGTGGAAGAAAATGCATGCGACGAAGAACGATAAAGAAAAAGACAAAAATTGCATACAGGTTCAATCCAACGGTTCGGTTGGAGCCCGCAACCGAATCGGTTGGAGTTGACCTGAAGAACCAACTGATCAGTTGGAGCGATTACCGATCGGTTTGATGATGACAGTTTTTACAAGATTGCATTTAATGGCGTTTTTACTCCTCATTATCATGGATGGCTGATCATTTCTTACTAATAACTTCTTAGGGGATGTTTTTACTTGAGAATTAAGTGATTGGAGGCTATATAATGACATCTAGGCTTGCAACAAAGGAGTACCACAAAATCTTAAGTAATAACTTACACCAAGTTATTACTATCTTAATATTTCTCACCCAAAAGGTTGCTACAGTAGTAAAAATGTCCAGGAAACTTTGAGTTAAAGTCTCAATAGTTTGGTTAAGTGTGTGGAGTTGCTTATTGTATTTGGTAGTCGATTGGAGGCGTGTGGTTGCTATAGTTCCACGGTTTTAGTTCTTGTAATTCCCAAGCTAGGTACATCTTGTTACTTACAATGAACACTTGTTACTTTGAATTTAATAAATGTTTTGTTTACTACTTGTGTTTTAATATAATTAATATGGAGTGATTTGGTTTATACTTGTGTGAATGATGTAGTTAGTCATGGAGTATTCTTTATTTTAAAAAGGTGATGCATGAAAACTCTTCTTAATTTATGAGTTTGTTGGGATAACATCTAATCTTGCTTAATTTGTTGATAAAAACATCTTTGGGGAATATTGGCCGAAAGGGTTTTCTAAATGTTTTTATTCCAAAAAGTTAGTGCACGAATTAGTATGGAATACGGTGTGTGACGAGCATCATGTTTACTCTTTAAAATGGATTTGAGAAGATTTCATCACGAAATTAGGCCGAAAGGATTCGTAGGAATTCATAAGTAAAGAATTGCTTTTAAACAACATTGTGTTAATGGAATTATTATTCTAGTTATCTTAGGCCGAAAGGAAGTAACTAGATGATTGAATTCTAGTAATGGTTTAACATGATAAACACTATTGATTGTTAGTCATTCATTTAAAAGTTGTGCATCATAACAAGTTTACACCAAGCTTAACATGAATACTCCAATTGATTGATTGTGGCATTTCACACAAGTATATGTTTTAGTTATATCGTTTCTTGAATATTTAAATTTTCGATAATAAGGATTGACAACCCTTGTTTACAAACTTATTTTTATAAAACTTTGATCCATAAATCCCTTGGGACGATCTCGACTTACCCACCTTTAATAAAACGGACGAGTATACTTGCTCGTATGCGTTAAATGGTTAATCGGATAAGCATGTTTGTAAATTTTAAAACTTGTACACACATCTAGCACATCAAGTTTTTTGGCGCCGCTGCCGGGGATTTAATTAGATTTCTTAGTTTTTTAGTTTGTTTTTCATAAAATTTAAATTGATAAAAGTAAAAAGTAAGTAAAAAAAAATTACCAACCGATCGGTTGGATTTCCAACCGAACGGTTGGTTGGCTCGGTAATTTTTTAAGATTTTTTTTTTATTTTTGTTTTTATTTTATGTTTATTGTTTTTGTTACTAGTTATTTAATGTTGTTAATTAGTTATGATTAGTTTTAATGGTTTTAGTTAATTTTCATTAATAGAGAATTAAGTTTTTATGATTAGTAATTAATGTATTAAGTAAATGGTTAATTAAGTTAATAACATTAATTAGTTATTTTAAGTTAGGATAATGAAAAGTTTTTATAAGTTTTTAATAATTAAAGTTTTCTTTTATATTTTTAATTAATTGAGATTTTATAATATAATAAATATAGTTTAAGTTTAAGTGAGTTATTAGAATTAAAGTAATATTTTATTTTATTTTTAAAAAGAAAGTTTAGTTTTTAATATATAAAAAAAAAAATCTTAAAAGTTCAAAGAAACCGATCGGTTACAACCCGTAACCGATCCGGTTAGTTTTGGTGTTTGATCCAACCGATCGGTTGGATGAGAAACCGAACGGTTTCTCGCCTTGGATTTTATTTTTTGACATTTTTATTTTGAGTTGTTTTTGTGTTTTTATAGCTTTAGTTTGTTAATTTATTAGGTATTGTTTCATTTTCAGTTTTATTTTTGATTATGACTAACCCCAATGCTAATGATTTGGTTGTTCTATTGATGGTTATGTTACAATTAGTAATTGCTTTTGTGAAATGGAGAGTTTGAGTCAAATTTCGGAGTATTTAAGGAATTTGGAGGATATGTTCAAAGATTCGGGCGATTCTTTGGAGAAATTGGAAAGCATGTTGGAGAAAACAAAAGCGGATTTGGAAAATGGAGAAGTAGTTGGGGAGAATGATGTTTGTTTGCCTAAGGAACCTAAGGAAAGGGTGGTTGTTTTCACAAGAGCTCCTTCTAAGAAGTATGATGCCCCACACATGAGGTATTCTACACCTTGTGCGGTGGAGGGGATCAAGGCATGGGATGCGGAACTTAATATGGAGTATGGGGACAACTATATAACGGAAGATGTTTTGGACAAACTTGGCTATGTTAGGTTAGATTATGAGGATTACGGAAGGAAAAAGGTTAAGGATGTGAAAGTGAACATTCATGGACACATTTTTAAGGTTGACTTTGTTGTTCTTGATTATTGCAATTTTGATGAACCGGAGGTTGTTTTTGGTAGGGAATTTCTTGTGACTACCAAGGGTACGGTGGACTTTGCACTTAGTGAGTTAAGGATTAATATTACTGATTTGGAGGAAGAAAAAGAAGTGGATGTTATGATTGCGGAGTTATGTGAAGGTATGAAAAAGAAAAAGGAAGGAAAGGAAGAGGTTTGTAAGATGGGAAAAGCGAATAGGAAGAAAGGAACACTAAACAAACTTACCCAACCCTCCAACTCTAAAGTACCTATTTCCACATCATCATCATCATCACTACCTAGTACACCACCAAATTCACCAAAAGTTACCCAACCGTTAAGTAATGAACAAAAAGAAGCAACATTGGAGAATTTGGAAGAGAAGATCCATGAACTCATGGAGAAGAAACTGGTTATTGAGGTTTTGAATGATTACAAGACTTATAGGAAGAAGTTGGATTCGGTCATGATGGCAAGGTTAAGGTTGGAAGATACAACATTTGATGAAGTTGAGAGAGAGAGAGGATAGTAGAAAATGGGCTTCCTAAGAAGATAAGTGACCCGAGAAACTTTGTTTTACCAATTAAAGTGAACGGGACTACTCCAATGTATGCGTTGGCCGACACGGGGTCAAGTGTGAGTGTGATGCCTTATCCGTTGTACCAAAGGTTAGGACTTTGTAACCCACAACCTAACAAATCAAACCTTACAATGGCGGATAATTCGAAAGCAAAAGCTATGGGGGAAGTTAAGAATGTACGTGTTCAAATTGGCTACCAAGCATTTTTGTGTGATTTTCTTGTGCTAAACATTCCTATTGATAAGGAGTTACCAATCTTGTTGGGGAGACCTTTCTTAAGAACATGTGGGGCGATAATAGATATGGAGCATGGAACCATGACCATTAATGATGGATTTCTTAAGCACACTTATTACCCTAAACCAATGAAAGGAAGGAGAGAAAGTATAGAAGACGAAGAAGAGGAATACTTTGGTTGTTTTGAAGTTGGAAGAGATGAAGAGGGAAGGCCAAAGTATGGGCCTTTGACACCTAGTTTCTTTGATATAGAGGATGAAATGGAAAGAGCTCTAGCTATGGAGGCTTTCTTTAACCCGTCTAAAAATATTTTTGTGTTTAACAAACTTACAGATTTTCTTGGATCATTACCGGTTCAACTTAAAAATTTGGAGTGGGGGCCCAATGGACCTAGCAACTACAAGAAAGAAGAAGGAGGTGGAGAATGGCATGTCAAATTTGATATTGTATGCTCAAGTGGAAGAAACTTTGCTAGGAGGTTCAAAACACAAAAGACAAATCGGAAGATATCGGGAAAATACCAAAGTGAAGACATTCTGAGGAATGAATATTTTCAAGGCTAATTGAGCAAGAGGAGCAAGTTTCAAGAATAAAGCACTTCTTATGCTAGTTTGTTTGATTTTACTTTTATGCATTTTCATTTTTAAGTTTTATGGTTAAGACTATCTATCTATCTATTTAGGTGTTATGTTTTATGTTAAGTTTATGTCTTAATAAGAGTTTGAGTTTTAAGTTTTTAGTTGAGTTATTTAGTATTTAGTTTTGTTAAGAGTTAGTAGTTATAGACCAATTTTTGTAGTGTGGTGAAAAATTTACATACAAAAAAAGGTTTTAGTTTAAAGTAAACATATTAGTTACTTGTATCAAGTAAACTAAGTGTTGAGGTTTTGAAAAATTCAAGTTTTGCAAAAATTCAATCCAAAACGGATGGATAAAAAACTGAACGGTTAGAATTGAATATATAAACCCAACTTTTCAAAAATCACAAGAAAACCACCTACACGTACACACCAAATTGGGGGTCTAGAAATTTGATCACATAGAGATTATTTGAGGTTGCAAGAGAGTTAGGATATCATCCATGGCTCCAAAATAAGAAAGTAACATCATCAATTTACTTTAATAAAGTTTTAATTCGGATTATTAGAATTAGGTCAAGATTTGGGTATTTTTGATATAGTGCGAATTAAGATGTAATCTTTTGAGGATAAGTGGGTAATTGATAGTGGAAGTCATTGCAAAAAGAATTAGTTTGATTGATTAAGTCTTGAGGAAGAATTAATTAATTGAAATTCGGATTGAATTGGGTTTTTATTTTAAGAACATGTTTGCTTGCAATTGATGATTTCCAGATGTTATATACTTGTTGATTAGTGATGTTAGGATAGTGCATTGTTGATTAGAACACTAATTTGAAGGATTGATGTTCTTGGGTTTGAATAAGGGAGTGTCTGGAAATGATATGGATTGTTATTAGGATGATTTTGATGATTAGAAACTACCATGGATGATCAAAAACAGGTTAGGATGAAGTAGGAATGGATTGGAAGTGATAGGAAATGAGAAATTAGGATTTGGAATTTTTGCAGAAAATCCAACCGACCAGTTGCGAGGGGCAACCGATCGGTTAGATTGAACATGAACATCCAACCGATCGGTTGGATGAGATACTGATCGGTTGGATGGCTCGTTAACATTTTTGAAATTTTTCCGTTTCGACTTTTTGACTTCTAATTTGCGTAACATTGGCTCTTATAATCTTATACTAACATTAATTTGTAATTTTCAAAGTAATATCTTGGGAAGTTCGAGCATAGCAAAGAGAACTAGAGATGGATTAAGGAAAAGAGAGTTGATGCCAATCCCAGAATGCCATCCGAATCTTTTATGGGAAGGAGAGGAAGCTGAAGTTAAGAAATTGTTTAATAGTACTCTTCTAAAAATTGGTGGGCGTGTGGTTCATACACCAAGAGTGATGAATTGGAACATGATGAAAGAATTAGGATGCGATGTGTTCTTGGAAGACCTATTTATCATCACGATGATATGGGATAAGAAGATTTTGACGTCGGACATGTGGAAGAGAGCATTTAACATTAGAGAACCGATATATAAAGAATGGTGTTTGGAGTTTCTGTGTTCTATGCAAATGAAGGAAAAGATTACTGATGTAGGAGTGACAACTAATAAATTTCTCAATTTTCGTTTAGGAGGAAAGAAACATGAGGTAACATTATTTGAATTTGGAAACTTATTAGGGTTATATTCCGATACGGACTTGATTAACAAGGACTTCAAATTTTTGGTTATAACGGGGGTAAGAAAAAGAAACAATTTTGATGCGCATGGATACTGGAAACAGATTAGTATGGAGGATAAGTTAGAATACGGAGAGAGTAAGGTGTCATCAATTAAGACACCATTGTTACAAGTACTTCATAGAATCTTAGTACAATCAATATTACATAGAACTTCTAACGTAGAGTTCATTTACGAAGAAGATTTATGGGTGTTGCATGCAGTAGAAGGAAAACATCTTCTTCGACATTTGAACGTGGCTTGGGTTATTGTGGAACATTTACACCGACGTTCGACAGTAGGAACAAAGAATTATCTTTGCGGGGGTCATTTTATTTCGCGAATAGCTAGAAGTCTTGGGCTATTTAACGAAATAGAAATGAAGAATTTCAGTGAGCCAGTTATACCAATGAGCATTGACATCACAAGGTTCAAACATCTTTGGAAGAACAGAAACGGAAAACTTATAGGACTTCCATAAAATTTGGATGTGCAACCAATTACAGTTTGGGATGGTTGAGTAGCAAAAACAATTATGTGTGTTGAATAATTTCTATTTCTCTCTATAACTCTTTCTTTTAGGATTAATAACGTACTTTGTTAACATTTGGTTTTTTTTTAGTATTTGTGTTTGTGTTCTTGTTTGTTTGTTTGGTATATGTTTGCAGTTTTTGCAGGGGTGACATTACGGAAGCTTATGGTTGAGCAATATTTGGAGTCGGAGAATTCATTTGCTTAGTTGTGATCAAATATGCATATCGCGTATTTTTACCCCGGTAGTTTCTATTTTACTAAAATTTTCCCTTTTCCTTTACTTTGAAGTTATTTTTATTACATTGAGGACAATGCAAAACTTAAGTGTGGGGGAGGGATGAAAATAGGAAAAATAGCTTTTATTTTTTATTTTTTTATTTTTAATTTTTTTTAGGATTAGTTGAGAATTCAAGTAACTAGGATTCGTTCGCCCTTGAAAATCTAGTTGTTTGAACACTTGAGTTATTTTTAATGGTAATAAAATGTTTTAATGGTAAAAAAATAAGGGGATTTGAAAATTTTTGGAGCTTAATTAAAGTTATTAGAGCAAATTCATTTCGGAATTGATGACATTTACTAGTACATGTTATAGTATTCACCTTAAATTGTGAGGATTTAGGCCTTTTTGTATAAAGCATTTCTTATGCAATATATATTTGCTATGAGTGTGCCGGTGATTGTGTTGATTCTAGAACTCGTACTTGTTATGCATTATGGTTAAAATCACTTACGAGTGGTAAAACATATTCAAATGATAAGAGGCAACTTAGGATTTACACCAAATAGCCTTCCATTTAAAAAATAATTTTTGCTAACCACATCGGTTAGTTATTCTCGTATATGGAACCCATTTGTTAGCGTTTATCTTTAGCGCTAGATACCCCTAGTTACACCCTTCGAGCCAATCTTTTTATTTTGTTATATCCATAAAAAAACAAAAATATTTTACACCTTACACCTTAGCCTAACCCTTGTTAAAGTCTAAACGGTGGGTTGCTAGTTACTTGGTATGATGGATTGTTTTTGATGATTAATAGTTAGCCACACTTTCTTATATTTGTGTGCCATTCCGACAAAGACGAAGACTGCAGCTTCTTATTTGTATTTTTGTGGTGTATGCTTATGCGAAGTGTGGGGGAGATGTTTTGTTTAAAAAAAATGAATGAATGAACAAGTCATCGTAACTATAAGATGACAATTATAGCAAAGTGCTATGTGATATATGGAGATGAAGAAGGAAAGTTATGTGATATTTTGTTAGCCAATGAAGCTAAGAATGAATAATATTATTATGGTGAATCGATGTATCAAGATGTGAAAGTTCATAAAGGAGGAGAATGATCGTAATTATAATCATTTTTGGGTTTGAGGTTTGTTTGGTAACTAGCAACAATGGGACTTAGACTTGATTTTATTTTTCTTCTAAAACTAATTTCATAAATATTTCCCATGCCTTATCCCTACCTTTTTGGCTTTGTGAAAAGATCAAGTGCAAGAAAATTTTAGTGACCATCCGTATTTTTGGTAATGGAATGATGCGCCAGCGATCTAGAGAATGTTTTAGTGACCATCCGTTATTACTTACTAAAAAATACGCGCCAGTGATCTATTTGATTCTTGAATGAGATGTTTGAACATTAGCCAGGTACAACCCATGAAGCCTAATGTTACAACCCGAATAAAATCCCTCCTTGATGTTTTGTTTTGTTGTTTTGATACTTGTACAAGCTTATGGTAAGAAACATGAATCATGACTAAGCAATGAGTGGTTTACCAATCAAATTACCTTTGAGTGTTGAGTGAATTTAAATTATCTTTCGTGAGGTGCTTAGTTATGTTATCATGCTTTACACTTACTTATGCTCCATATAATTTTCGCATTAAAAATTAACAATTAACCTTAGGGGTGATTGTTAGATTTTTTGAAATATAAATAAATCGTACCTTTGAGATTATTTTTCTTCTAGACTTGCTCGAGGGTGAGCAAAACTCAAGTGTGGGGGATTTGATAACACGTAAATTATACATGTTTTTAGGTGTATTTTATGCATCATATTTGGCCATATTTGTACGTATTTGTTACTTAATCTTGGAAAAGTGTTTGTACAAGCAAATGTAGCCAAAAACGGGAAAAAGTGATGAAAAGATGAAAAAATGAAGTGAAGGTGCATAATTGGAGATTTTCGAGAAGGAAACGAGTGAAGAATCACACAAGGACTCAAGGATTTGATAGATTCAAGATTCCTACGTTCATATGTCAAGATAATATTGTCACAACTCACAATTTCAGGTCATTTCCCAAACTTCGACAATTTGCTATTCATAAATCACTATTCATCAAAACGTTATTTATCATTTTACTATTCATCATTTTTGAGGTCAATTTGATATACTGAGAAGCGTTCAAAATTTTTACTATTCACCAAGTACTATTCATTTGCGGAAAGAAAATACTATTCACGTGCATTACTCATTTCATCGTAAATTTAGTTTACGAGTACTTAAATTCGCGTAGGTGCGAATTCATGCATTATCATTAGGGACACTTCATACGGACTAGAAATAGTCTATATATCATCATAATAGCATTTGCATACTGTACCACTCGTAGAATATTCATATTAATATTTTTGGTATGTTTAACGTTTTACGTATATTTATTCTAATTAAACGTTAATACGCGATTAATAAATATAACTAACATATCTAAAAATCCCCACGATGGTTCCGATATATTTTTAAACTCATTACAACGTCATAAAAATTATAAAATTCATTTACCCGGTATTTTGGGAATTTATTAAATTTATAACGTAAGTTTAATATAATTACGACGGTTTTCGTGAAAACTAAACGATAATTATCCAAACGCTCAATTTTTGTACCCAACATATTTTTATCATTTTTATGACTTTATTAAGTCCCGGTTAACTTCGTTAAAATTTATTTCTCGCAAACCCGGTACCCGATTATAATTAAACTACAACTAAAACTATAACTAAAATCTATACTTATGCATCACTACTCTCCACTAACACTTCTAAATAAATCAAAAACTCTTTTTTCACTTTTTCTTCCTTTGAAAAACCTGCCAACCCCCCCCCCCCCCCTTTTTAACCTTATGCATTAATTCATTTTAACCTTTCCCAAAAATCACCGAATAATATTACAAACCTATAAAAACTTCACACTTATATTTCTTAGAATCAAAATTTGCTCTTTTTCTCTCCTTTTTCTCTCAAAACCCACGGCCAAACACAAACATCACCAAGATCCACCATTTTTTCCAAGATCAAGCTCAAATCAAGTCCATATAGTTATCCTTGTTAGGGTTTTGTAATACAAACTCAAGGATCCTTAGGTTTTAATCATACAAGCTTCATAATCATTCAAAGTAAGTTTACAAAATTTATTTTCATCATTTCTTCAAGTATTTATTACGATCATATGGTTTTCATACAATATTTCATGCATATGTTAGCTTGTACCACTCATAATATATACTTATGTCTTTGAAACCCTAGAAATGGAAACCCTTGTTAGATCTACTAGATTGATGATGTTTACGAACCCATGACACCTTAAGAAGGTGTATGGTAGGATTAAACTAGATTTGTGGTGATCGGAAGTGATTTGGGTGGATTAGAAACTAGTTTAGAACACTAGAAATGGATTTGGAACATGTTTATAAACCTACTGTCCCAAAATTTAAATTCTGGAAAACTCAGTAACTCAGGGGAGATTTTCAACCAAAGATTTAGAAAATAATTTTAAAAACGAAGCCGTAGGCGAAAGAACGGACTAAAACGAGTTTATAACGAAGGAGATATGATTTTTGCAAGTTTATTGACGAAAACTATTTTTCTGAAAATTGTATGCTGTTGGACGATTTTTGGTGGACAAACCGAGGCGTTAGACGTAACCTAGAGAAGCCGAGTTATCAAAAATATATTAGTACATACTAAGACGAATCCGTGGATATAAAGAACGAATAAATGAACTTAAAACAACCAAGTTATTCACGTTTCAATATTGGCAAAACTATATATATTTTTGACAGCTTTTCAACTAGAAATAATAATAATACTACTTCTACGTACTAAATCCTAGATTTTCTAGAAATACTACCAAAGTGCCAAATTCATAACTAATGAAGTACTAGTGATTACAAGTTTATTTTTACGACTATTAGACGTTACTTCAAGGTTTTCAAGGCGAAGATTATAACACTAACTTTCTATATACGATATACTACGACTAGTTTTTACAAGTCTAGTTAAGACTTATTTTTCTAAAGTATGGAATATATTTTACTATGACTATAACTAGTATTTTCAAGTTATGAGTGGTATAGGTATCATGTGCATGCATATTCTCTACATCATTTCATGATCTAAATTAGATCATATTCATTCATCATAGGTTGCGGTTGATTTCGTTCCTTGTTGTCCTTATCATTCCATCACATTGTACTATCACTTCGAGGTGAGTTTTCATAGCCCCATTTTTAATTCAATACTTTGATTTCAAATTCCACGGGGGAGAATACATTGCACCACTTATTTTTGTACATGCCTAAGTATTAAATTCCTTACATTGCTTAAGTTGCCTTATTACCACGTCTTGACAAGTCCCCTTTATTATCATGGACCGTTAATTAAAGTACGAGTGAGAGTGAGTGAATAGATCTATTGAGGGTGACTCCTCTATTCGTGTTTGGGTTGCTCCAACGGAATTACGAATGCATTTCATGTCTAATATATTAGAGTGTCTGGTAAACACTCATTTGGGGCCAAGTAACTACGTCTAGCTTTGGGGTTATGAGCTTAAGAGTCAATGTAGCTTTCTTTATGACTTTTTTGTCACTTTACTTTACTTATGGCTAATGTACATCCGATTTTACTTATAAACCTATGATTATTCACCAACTTTATGTTGACCGTTTTGGCAATGTATTTTCAGGTAACTAAGGTATATCTCATGGCATGCATGGAGTCATTTTAGTGAGTAGCAAGGATGACGCGTCTCATTTTGGATTTTCATGCACTTATATATTATCGTTTGATTGTACCAAACTTATTTCCTTCAACTTTTAAATACTTTGGGACCTATGTTTTGTAACTCTGAATGTTTTTAAATAAATCAAACGATGTATTTTCCAAATGACACTTTAGGTCTTTCAATATAACTGTAACTGTGGTGCTATGACCATCACCCCAAGGTATTCCATTCCACTGCCATTCAGGTATTTTGGGGGTGTGACAGATTGGCATCAGAGCTAAGGTTATTGCGAACTAGGATGTATCATAGACCCTAGACTATAACCACATTATCATAGCATCTCATCATTACATCATAAGTGCATATTCCTTGTTTTAGGTGATTCCATTATACGAGTTATTTATTTTCATTTCACCTTGATTATCACAGAGTTATGTCTTCAGACCCGAACATTGTCATACTTTACTCTGTCTCAGACTCTGATGTTGAGGGCTCTATGTCTTCCACTGCTGTTTCACCACCCATTCCTCCAGTACCTGTGTTGCCACTTTTGGCATTAGGTGAGGATACTGAGCCTTTTGAGGAGGAAGAGATTGCTCCTACTCCTCATATCTCTCCCATTGCACCACTAGATTTTACCCGTGTACCTACTGATATATCATCTCCTGCTACTTCTATTTCCTCAGAACCAAAACTTATGTTCCCTCGTAGCAAAACAACCATAGGTGCTAGGAAGAGCGTACGCACTACTACCTCTACCTTTAGGATCCCTACTGTTCCTACATTACCTACACCACCAGCTATGCCCACTACTACTTCTATAACTACTTCACTTTTGCCGCTCAGGAAGTGTTCAAGGTTTACTACCCCAGCTTCACCTACTACTGAGACTTCTGACCTTCCACCACCACCTGTATACCATATAGGTGAGAGTTCGAGAGCAGCTGCTGCTAGAGGGCCTACAGCTTTTACTTTAGATGATCAGTTAGGGGCTCAACAGGAGCAGGTTGATAGTTTGGGTTATAGGGTAGATGAGATTATCACTACTCGACTTGAGGAGGTCAAGGAGCAGGTTGAGGGATTGATCTTAGGCAGGGCTAGCATTGACGTGTCTTATCATGGACTTGAGGCACAGCAGGAGGAACACCAGGAGCTGATTGATCAGCTTAGGGATGAGCTACCTGAGATACGGGATAGAGCTCAGATGACACAGGAGGCTCAGGGAGAGCAGGCACACCAGTTGGCAGTAGCTCAGGAGAGGATGACAGCTGCAGAGACTAGGGAGGCTGCCCTCCTGCTTCGAGTTAATCACTTGGAGGAGATCGTTGTTGCGATGGATCGTGAGATTCGCCGCCTTAGGGGAGGACCTGGAGGATCTGGAGCACTTGGAGGTTCTAGAGCACCCAGAGGAGCCTAGGCATAGACTTGTATTGTATTAGCTTTTACTATTTTCCTAGTCCCGAGGTGTGGGACATAGTTTAAGATCTTGTAGTCTTTTGGTTGTTGTACAAACAAATATATCAAGTATGACTCTACTATGCTGGAATGGTTATGCTATATATATATATTGGTCCATGTAGGCCGAAATTTTCATGTATTATATTCATGTGTTGTGATTATATTTATGATGTTTCGTGGTTGCTCTTTATGGTTATCGTATTTATACAGGTTGTGGTTGTACTCGTACATGTCGTGGTTGTATTTATACTTGTTGTGGTTGTATATATACATGTTGTGGGTGTATACTTTTGGTACGATGACTATTTCTATTATGATTTTCTCACGGTTGTTGTCCATTATGATTTATTAGAAGTATGGCGCCAAGGAAAGGAAAGGCTGCACCAGAAACACCCGCTATGACTCAAGCCGCTATCCGCAATTGGTCAGGGATAGTATAGCAGAAGCTCTAGAGACTGAGAGAGCTGAGGTTGCTGCTAGGGCTGCTGAAATTGCTCCTAATACTGGGGCGGTTGAACCACCCACTACTAGGCGTGAGTGCACTTGGAAGGATTTCAAGATTAGTGATCCCGTCAAGTTTAAGGGCACTGAGGGAGCGGTTGCTTTGATCCGCTGGTTTGAAAAGACTGCGAATGTATTCCTTATGTGTAGTTGTCCTGATGTCAGCAAGGTAAAATTTGCTACAGGTATGCTTTTGGATGAAGCTATGTCATGGTGGAATTCTCATGCTCAGCCTATTGGTATGAAGAATGCCTACAAGCTCACTTGGGATCAATTCAAGAAGCTGATGACTAAGAAGTTTTGCCCTCGTACTGAGGTGAAGAAATTGGAGACAGAATTCTATGAGCTGGTAACTAAAGGTGATGATATCGAGACCTACATCAGGAGGTTTCAGGAGTTAGCTGCACTATGTCCAACTATGGTTCCTGACGATGAGAAAAAGATGGAGAACTTCACTGGTGGACTACCCGAAAGCATCCGAGGGGATGTGATGTCTTTCGATCCACAATCAATGGAAGAGGCTATTCGTATAACTCAGAAACTTATGGTTCAGGTGGTAAAAGGAAAATATAACTACAACAACACTCGAAACAACAACAACTATAACAACAATCGAAACCGCAACTATCTCAATAACCGAAACAACAACCCAAACAATAACAACAACAACAACAAGAGGAGGTTTGACTACAACCAAGGTGGAAATGCTATTCAGCCAACACCTAAGAGACAGGAAGTGGCAAAGGCCTATGCTGCAGGGCCGACTGAAGGGAAAGGATATGCTGGTAATCTACCCAAGTGTGATAAGTGTCAGAAGCATCATAACCTGGTACGTTGCCTAGATTTATGTGGCAACTGCAAGAAGGTTGGCCACCATGCCAAAGATTGCAGGTTTTTCTAATCTTGGGTGACAATCAGAAACCACCAGTAACATGTTTTGGCTGTGGAGAAATTGGACACTATAGGAGTGAGTGCCCAAAGAAGAAGAATCAAGGAACTGGAAACCAAGGTGGAGTGGCTCGAGGAAGAGCTTATGTTATGGGAGGAGAAGATGCCCGAGAGGACCCGAATGTTGTTGCGGGTACGTTCCTCGTTAATAATCGTTATGCATCCATTTTATTTGATTCAGGAGCGGATAGAAGTTTTGTTTCTATTACATTTGCACCTTTACTTAACATAGAACCAACCACCTTAGACATTCCCTATATTGTTGAATTAGCCGATGGGTCTTTAGTTAACACCAACACCGTTGTCCGTGGTTGCACAATCAATTTCCTAAACCATCCATTCAATATAGACCTTATGCCCGTAGAACTTGGAAGTTTCGACGTTGTTATCGGTATGGATTGGTTGTCTCGACATCGTGCAAGAATTATTTGTGATGAGAAAGTGGTTCATCTTCCTTACAGTGATGAAACTTTAGTTGTTCGCGGAGAGCGAAGTGGAACTAGACTCAGTATTATATCATGCATTAAAACCGAGAAGTACATAAAGAAGGGTTGTTATGCATTCTTTGCTCACATCACGGAGAAGAAGTCGGATGAGAAACGACTTGAAGATGTGCCAATTGTTAAGGAATTTCCAAAAGTTTTTCAGGAAGAATTGCCAGGACTTCCGCCTACACGTCAAGTTGAGTTTCAAATCGAATTAGTGCTAGGAGCTGCACCAATTGCGTGAGCACCGTATCAACTTGCACCTTCTGAGATGCAAGAATTGTCGAACCAATTTCAAGAACTTTTGGACAAAGGATTCATTAGACTGAGTTCCTCGCCTTGGGGAGCACCGGTTTTGTTTGTGAAGAAGAAGGACGGATCTTTCAGAATGTGCATCGACTATCGTGAGCTGAACAAGTTAACGGTGAAGAATCGTTATCCACTACCTAGGATCGACGACTTGTTTGATCAGCTACAAGGTTCCTGTTTTTATTCCAAGATTGATTTAAGATTAGGTTACCATCAACTTAGAGTTCTGGAAGAGGATATCCCGAAGACTGCATTTAAAACACGTTATGGTCATTATGAGTTTCAAGTAATGCCTTTCGGATTAACCAACGCACCTGCGGTATTCATGGACCTCATGAATAGAGTGTGCAAACCGTATCTTGATAAGTTTGTGATCTTATTCATTGACGATATCTTGATTTATTCCAAGAGTAAGGAAGAGCACGAAGAACACCTCAGAACAATTCTGGAACTACTCAAGAAGGAGCAATTGTATGCCAAATTTTCAAAGTGTGATTTTTGGATACAAAGAGTTCAATTTCTTGGCCACGTCATTGATAACCAAGGATTACAAGTCGACCCAGCAAAGATTGAGGCAGTAAAGGATTGGGCTACGCCCAAGTCTCCTACGGAAATTCGTCAATTTCTAGGACTTGCAGGGTATTACAGAAGGTTTATTGAAGGGTTTTCTAAGATAGTGAAGTCGCTGACTAAGCTGACACAAAAGAATCAAAAGTACGAGTGGGGAGAGAAGCAAGAATCTGCATTTCAGTTATTGAAACAAAAGCTTTATAGCGCACCGATCTTGTCACTACCAGATGGTATTGAGAACTTTGTGGTATATTGCGATGCTTCGCATAAAGGACTTGGAGCTGTGCTAATGCAAAACGAGAAGGTGATAGCGTATGCATCTAGACAGCTTAAGACACACGAGAAGAATTACACTACTCACGACTTGGAGTTGGATACAGTAGTTTTTGCACTCAAGATTTGGAGACACTATCTTTAAGGTACCAAGTGCGTAGTTTTTACAGACCACAAGAGCTTACAACATATACTTGATCAGAAGGAACTTAATATGAGACAACGTCGTTGGCTAGAATTGCTAAGTGATTACGATTGTGAAATCCGATATCACTCAGGAAAAGCAAATGTTGTAGCAGATGCACTTAACCGAAAAGAACGACTCAAACCTTTGAGGGTTAGGTCATTGGGAATGACTATCATTTCTCCATTACCATCAAAAATTCTAGAAGCTCAGATTGAGGCTCTTAAGGAGGAAAATCGACCACAGGAGAAACTTTATGGTATGCCAGAGAACAAAAATGGCTTTGTGAAGAGATCAGACGGAGTGTTATGCTTCAAGGACCGAAGTTGGATACCACTCTATGGTGGAGTACGAGAATTGATTATGCATGAATCACACAAGTCGAATTACTCTATTCACCCAGGTTCTGACAAGATATATCAGGATCTCAAAAAGCTTTATTGGTGGCCGAACATGAAAGCAGAAATAGCTACGTATGTCAGTAAATGCCTTACTTGTGCTAAAGTGAAAGCTGAGTACCAGAAACCGTCAGGATTACTTCAAAAACCAGAGATTCCACAATGGAAGTGGGAGCGTATTACAATGCACTTTGTCACTAAACTTCCCAAGACGTCAGGAGGTTACGATGCTATTTGGGTAATTGTTGATCGTCTTACCAAATCAGCCATTTTATACCCATTAGAGAGACTTATTCCATGGAACAACTTGCCAGACTTTATGTCAAGGAAATAGTCTCAAGACATGGAGCACCAATCTCCATTATTTCTGACAGAGATAGTCGCTTTACTTCAAACTTTTGGAAGTCATTACAAGATTCTTTTGGATCCAAGTTAGACATGAGCACTGCTTACCATCCTCAGATCGATGGTCAGAGTGAGAGAACTATTCAGACACTTGAAGACATGTTGCGAGCATGTGTGATTGACTTTGGAAATGGTTGGGCTAACCATTTGCCGTTGATCGAGTTTTCTTATAACAACAGCTACCATTCAAGCATAAAAGCAGCACCGTTCGAGGCACTTTATGGTCGTAAGTGTCGATCTCCAGTTTGTTGGGCCGAAGTCGGTGATGTACAATGTACTGGCCTGGAGATGGTCCGAGAAACAACAGAAAAGATAATCCAAATTCGAGAAAGACTTGAAATAGTTAGAAGTCGACAGAAAAGCTACGCAGATGTTCGACGCAAACCATTGGAATTCCAGGTCGGAGACAAAGTCATGTTGAAAGTCTCGCCTTGGAAGGGCGTGATACGATTCGGGAAACGCGGGAAGTTGAACCCAAGATACATTGGTCCATTTAAGATACTTGAAAGGATTGGTCCGGTAGCTTACAAGCTGGAACTTCCATCAGAACTCAGCAACGTACATAACACGTTTCATGTCTCAAACCTCAAGAAATGCCTTTCGGACGAGTCTTCCGTTATACCATTAGAAGAAATTCAACTAGATGACAAGCTTAACTTCGTGGAAGAACCAGTTGAAATCATGGACCGAGAGGTCAAACAGTTGAAGTAGAGTCGAATTCCGATCGTGAAGGTTCGCTGGAATTCTCGAAGAGGACCCGAGTTTACTTGGGAACGAGAAGACCAAATGCGACGCAAGTATCCACATCTTTTCACCAAACCTATTACCAAGACCAACACTAGCTGAATTCAGGGACTGAATTCCTTTTTGGGTGGGCGACTGTCACAACTCACAATTTCAGGTCATTTCCCAAACTTCAACAATTTACTATTCATAAATCACTATTCATCAAAACGTTATTTATCATTTTACTATTCATCATTTTTAGGTCAATTTGATATTCTGAGAAGCGTTCAAAAATTTTACTATTCACCAAGTGCTATTCATTTCCGGAAAGAAAACACTATTCACGTGCATTACTCATTTCATCGTAAATTTAGTTTACGAGTACTTAAATTCACGTAACCGTATTGGTTCAGGTGCGAATTCATGCATTATCATTAGGGACACTTCATACGGACTAGAAATAGTCTATATATCATCATAATAGCATTTGCATACTATACCACTTGTAGAATATTCATATTAATATTTTTGGTATATTTAACGTTTTACGTATATTTATTCTAATTAAACGTTAATACGCGATTAATAAATATAACTAACATATCTAAAAATCCCCACGATGGTTCCGATATATTTTTAAACTCATTACAACGTCATAAAAATTATAAAATTCATTTACCCGGTATTTTGGGAATTTATTAAATTTATAACGTAAGTTTAATATAATTACGACGGTTTTCGTGAAAACTAAACGATAATTATCCAAACGCTCAATTTTTGTACCCAACATATTTTTATCATTTTTATGACTTTATCAAGTCCCGGTTAACTTCGTTAAAATTTATTTCTCGCAAACCCGGTACCCGATTATAACTAAACTACAACTAAAACTATAACTAAAATCTATACTTATGCATCACTACTCTCCACTAACACTTCTAAATAAATCAAAAACTCTTTTTTCTCTTTTTCTTCCTTTGAAAAACCGGCCAACCCCCCCCCCCCCCTTTTTAACCTTATGCATTAATTCATTTTAACCTTTCCCAAAAATCACCAAATAATATCTCAAACCTATAAACACTTCACACTTATAATTCTTAGAATCAAAATTTGCTCTTTTTCTCTCCTTTTTCTCTCAAAACCCACGGCCAAACACAAACATCACCAAGATCCACCATTTTTTCCAAGCATCAAGCTCAAATCAAGTCCATATAGTTATCCTTGTTAGGGTTTTGTAATACAAACTCAAGGATCCTTAGGTTTTAATCATACAAGCTTCATAATCATTCAAAGTAAGTTTACAAAATTTATTTTCATCATTTCTTCAAGTATTTATTATGATCATATGGTTTTCATACAATATTTCATGCATATGTTAGCTTGTACTACTCATAATATATACTTATGTCTTTGAAACCCTAGAAATTGAAACCCTTGTTAGATCTACTAGACTGATGATGTTTAAAAACCCATGACACCTTAAGAAGGTTTATGGTAGGATTAGACTAGATTTGTGGTGATTGGAAGTGATTTGGGTGGATTAGAAACTAGTTTAGAACACTAGAAATGGATTTGGAACATGTTTATAAACCTACTGTCCCAAAATTTAAATTCTGGAAAACTCAGTAACTCAGAGGAGATTTTCAACCAAAGATTTAGAAAATACTTTTAAAAACAAATTCGTAGGCGAAAGAACGGACTAAAACGAGTTTATAACGAAGGAGATATGATTTTTGCAAGTTTATTGACGAAAACTATTTTTCTGAAAATTGTATGCTGTTGGACGATTTTTGGTGGACAAACTGAGGCGTTAGACTTAACCTAGAGAAGCCGAGTTATCAAAAATATATTAGTACATAATAAGACGAATCCGTGGATATAAAGAACGAAGAAAATGAACTTAAAACGACCAAGTTATTCACGTTTCAATATCGGCAAAACTATATATATTTTTGACAGCTTTTCAACTAGAAATAATAATAATACTACTTCTACGTACTAAATCCTAGATTTTCTAGAAATACTACCAAAGTGCCAAATTCATAACTAATGAAGTACTAGTGATTACAAGTTTATTTTTACGACTATTAGACGTTACTTCAAGGTTTTCAAGGCGAAGATTATTTTTACGACTATTGGACTGTTTTTACAAGATTGCATTTAATGGCGTTTCTACTCCTCATTATCATGGATGGCTGATCATTTCTCACTAATAACT
This sequence comes from Artemisia argyi, assembly GCA_030686995.1. Lineage (NCBI taxonomy): Eukaryota > Viridiplantae > Streptophyta > Magnoliopsida > Asterales > Asteraceae > Artemisia > Artemisia argyi. Next base: position 185,288,452 of record CM060696.1, on the reverse strand, counting down.
TCTTAGGGGATGTTTTTACTTGAGAATTAAGTGATTGGAGGCTATATAATGACATCTAGGCTTGCAACAAAGGAGTAAGTTATTACTATCATAATATTTCTCACCCAAAAGTTTGCTATAGCAGTAAAAACGTCCAGGAAACTTTGAGTTAAAGTCTCAATAGTTTGGTTAACTGTGTGGAGTTGCTTATTCTATTTGGTAGTCGATTGGAGGCGTGTGGTTGCTATAGTTCCACGGTTTTAGTTCTTGTAATTCTCAAGCTAGGTACATCTTGTTACTTGCATTGAACACTTGTTACTTTGAATTTAATGAATGTTTTGTTTACTACTTGTGTTTTAATATAATTAATATGGAGTGATTTGGTTTATACTTGTGTGAATGATGTAGTTAGTCATGGAGTATTCTTTATTTTAAAAAGGTGATGCACGAAAACTCTTCTTAATTTATGAATTTGTTGGGATAACATCTAATCTTGCTTAATTTGTTGATAAAAACATCTTTGGGGAATATTGGCCAAAAGGGTTTTCTAAATGTTTTTATTCCAGAAAGTTAGTGCACGAATTAGTATGGAATATGGTGTGTGACGAGCATCATGTTTACTCTTTAAAATGGATTTGAGAAGATTTCATCACGAAATCAGGCCGAAAGGATTCGTAGGAATTCATAAGTAAAGAATTGCTTTTAAACAACATTGTGTTAATGGAATTATTATTCTAGTTATCTTAGGCCGAAAGGAAGTAACTAGATGATTGAATTCTAGTAATGGTTTAACATGATAAACACCATTGATTGTTAGTCATTCATATAAAAGTTGTGCATCATAACAAGTTTACACCAACCTTAACATGAATACTCCAATTGATTGATTGTGGCATTTCACACAAGTATATGTTTTAGTTATATCGTTTCTTGAATATTTAAATTTTCGATAATAACGATTGACAACCCTTGTTTACAAACTTATTTTTATAAAACTTTGATCCATAAATCCCTTGGGACGATCTCGACTTACCCACCTTTACTAAAACGGACGAGTATACTTGCTCGTATGTGTTAAATAGTTAATCGGATAAGCGTGTTTATAAATTTTAAAACTTGTACACACACCTAGCACATCAGTGATCCTATCGATTTCATTAGAAAATTGGACCGTTCCCTCTATCCGACCGCATTTTAACTTGGAATCCTCAACAAATGGCTTACCTAATACAACATGGGATAAGCGACAATCTATAACACTAGCCAAGTCTTCAACAACCATAAAGTCAACGATATAAGTAAAGTCCCCAACAAAGACATGTAAACCCTTAACTCTCCCGACAAAATTACAAACTCCACCGGGGTATTTGAGATCCCTCCTGGGTTCGAGTCTTGTTTTTACTATATCATTATAAACACTTGAAGACATACTGTTGATTGGAGATTCGAAATCGATGTAGGCTTGATCAATGTATTTATACCCAATCTTACATGGTATCTTCACATTCCTAGGGCTACCTCTCTTTATCTTAGGGTCAATCTTAACAAAAAGGGGCTGAGGATTATCAACAAGATTGTTATAGTAAGCGATTTCCTCCATAGTGGGATATAGATTGAAATAATCATCAAGTTTTGGGTCTATCTCCCCTTCCTCAAGTCATTCTACATCAACAACCGCAAAATCCTTAGGTCCTAACTCCTCATTTGAATACAAGGCAATTGCTAAATCATTAAGTGTACTCTTAAGCTTAATATCAATTAACCTATTAAGCTTCCTAAGCTCTCTAACCTCACCTTCAAGCTGATCACACAACACTATCATTTCCTCAGGTGAAAGGGTGGATTCGCATTGTCCATAATGGCAAACAGAATAGTCAATGAACTTAATTTACTAACAAAGGCACAAAGAAAAAGATAGACTAAAAAAACCTAAAAAAATAAAAATAAAAATCTCACTAGAAAGGAATCTAATGAGTAGACCTAATAAAAATAAAATTCAACCTAAACAATAACTATTCCCCGGCACCGGCGCCAAAAACTTTGATGCGATTTGGATTGTTACGCAAAAGTTTTACTTCTTAAGAGATCTTGAGAAGCTTACAATCCCCAACAAGCAGTGTACCTGACCGATGTAGTATAGTGAGTGGCAAGTAGCGGGGGATTGATCGTTCTCTCGGGGAATAGTGTTTGTTAGGATTGAAAACTAAGTTAATCAGGTCTAAAGGTGAAGGATGATTCTTTTTGTATTTTATATTTTATGAAAGCGGTAAAATCTCAGTTTTGGAAGGAGGGGCGGAATTAGTTGCTAATCAACTAACTCAAAAGGTACTAATTAAACAAATATGCAAGAAAACTAAATTAGGGTTCTACAAGAAAAAGTGAAGCGTATATACCTATGATGTATTACTCCTTACTAGCTATCCAATTCTACCTATTGAATGTTAACCTTGTTGTAACTGAAGGGTTGCTTTCCTTAATACCATTCGTGGGGCCGTGTACGATCTTCCCCAACTCTATAAGCTCCTATCTCTTCCTATGGCGACACGTTAAGTATCCTAACCATGGCCTCCTTAATAATCACTTATGCATTAAATACAACCATTAAAATTGTAGTACACATCTGATTCATATTTCTTTAGACGTTCAAGCAAGTTACCGTATAGGAGATTAGCCTATTTTCTTAAGCCTAACATCGATTATCAATCGATCAAACAAGAGACAATAGGAAACAAGAATTATTAACTAAACCAGTTAGACCTATCGAAGTGTCACACATTAATTGATGAAGATAGACACAAACATCAACAAGGAATCAATAAGATCTAATTAATTATAAACAAATTTCACACAATCATAGGTAAACACAAGGTGAATTAGCAAAGCATAATTAATGAAGAACAAGCAACAATAATGATAATTGAAAACATGAATTAAGGTAGAATCAACAAACTATTACAAGATGTTTATAGAGTGATTAAGACCCTATAAGTTGCTGGAAAAACACCTACCCTAACCCTAGAATCGGACTTAGGGTTTGCGGCTTACAAATAATGAAGTTAAGACCAATTTTTTTTCACTCGTATAAGTTGTCAGCGTCAAGACCAATTTTTCTTAACCAAATTGTAGATCTTTTATTCCTCTTCGTGTGGGGTTTTGAATCACCTAAATCCAAGTTCGTATGCAAAAGATATGGCCAAAATAGTAACAGTACCGCGTGCGCAAGTTGTGACTGGTTAACACATGATGGCCTACGTGACCCCTTCAGGTTATAAGTCTTCTGGGTCATCACTCTTTAATTTAACATGTGATGGCATACTTCCATTAACGCGTGACGCCGTCACGTGTAATTCCACCAAAAGTTTTCTGGAGCGTCACTTGTTAATTTCCATCAGCTCCAATCTTCAAGTGACGGCGTCAGCATCCAATACGTGACTCCGTCAGGTGTAAAAACTTGAATTTTCTTGGTTTTCTTGTTTTCTTCATTCTTGAGCATAAAAATGTCTGAAAAGCACCAAAATGCTTCATATTCCAGAAATCATGTCGTAAGTACCTAAAATGAGAAAAGAAACGATTTGATGCAGTATTTGATCATAAAATCATGATTTAGGGCTTAAATGACCCCCTAAAAGTGTAACAAATATTTCCTTATCAATTTGGAAGACCGAGAATTTGAGAAAACTGTTCAGAGGCAGCAAGAATTTATATTCTTGTATCCAAACCCACAATGAGAAGGAATGATCCTTGTTTTTTACGAGGTCAACCTCACGGAAGAAGTTGAGAATGAAGCGAGGACATATTTTTTCATTTATGGTAAGAAGATTTTCAAAACCTGTAGGATACAAATTAAGTCACAAACATGAAGTATAATGTGGTTATGTTGGCGTTGAGTTAGAAGGAGGAGGAGGAAGAAAGAAAGAAACTAGGAACCTTTGAGAGAAAACTAGAAATCTATTAGCTTGTAAGAATGAAGGTCCAACCCTCTCCACATGTGGAGAGGGGTATTTATACTACCTAACAAACAAATGATAAAACGCCCACACCCGGGCTGTGGATCAGGCATACAGTGGGTAAAGACCCGTCCTTCTTCCACGATGTTACTTAATGCTATTACAATAATTAGGTGACCGAGACTTTTACAGGAATATTTTTATTCCTAACAATCTCCCCCTAAGCGAGGTCACCTTGGAAATTAAGCTCTTTATTCTTCAAGCATTCTTTAGTCTTTGTAGCTCGTAGGTTCTGATTCTTCACTATTCCACACACTTTGTACATCAAGCCATGAACTTGTGATTTGGGTCCCTTTAAGATGTGTGATCTTTGAGCTTCTTTGAGATCATCAGCCACAGTAAATCTCCAAGCTCATCCATAGTAGTATCGCCTTCATGTGATAGTGAGGAGGATGTGGATCAGGAGAGTTTTTCATCAGAGTTACGGAAACGTTGTTGGTAGTCTCTCAACATTTGTTGTAGCAAGTCTCTCATCGTCATTGATAGTGAGGAGGATGTTGATATAAATAATGTCTAAAAACATTATTAACATTTATCGATATCTCTATATTTTGATAATCATAAACGTAAACCCATTGAGCTAAAAATTATGACGTAAACAAGTATTTAGTGATAAATATTCACTTTATATCCAAATCACTTAAGGTATGAATAAACAAAGTGTTTAATGCATTTTATGATCAAAGGAATTTTTATTTTACAAACCTTACATTTTTTATAAAGTGGGACAAACATTTTTAAACTTATACAAAATGTTTTTGTATTTATAAAGAAATGTTTTATTCAAAACAAATATTTTGAATTCAAAAATTTCTACCCAAAAAACGGCTATTCTCTTCAGGAAAAACCTTCCCCACAAAAAGACAAAAATTCTGAAGAAAATATTTTTTTTTTGTTAGGCGGCCCCTTTATTCATTAAGGGGATCGGCTAGTAAATTAAGGGGACCGGCTACACAATTAACGGGACCAGCCACGCTCTCAAACAATATTTTTTTCCCCTTTAAATACTGGTTCATTCCACACATTTTTCTCACCTTTTGCACCCCAAAACTTTTTGTTCTAGATCTCATTTCTATTCTCTAAAATCCTTTGATCATATATATATAAATCTTTGTTTCAAAGTGATCCAAGCTTCAACCTTTCAAGTGCAAGAGAAGAATACTTCAATCCTTCAAGAGAAGAAGTATTACAACTTGTTGTGACCTCCACATCCAAGTTGTTAGAGCATCATCCATTATATCTATTTCTTTGTGTAACTAGTTGTGAATATTTGATAGAAGATAGATTAGCAAGGTGTGTAGATAAAGAGATTGTGTAGTAGACAGTTGTGAAGTAGAGAAGTTGGGAAGTAGATAGTTGTGAAGAAGATTGTTGTGAAGTAGATAGTTGTGAAGATAGATAGGTGTGAAGAAGTAGTGTTGTGATTAAGTAGTGACTAGGTGTGAAGAAGTTGTGTAGAAGGTGTGAATAAGTTGTGACGAAGTTGTGGTGTGTATATTGGTGTGTAAGGTTTTCTCCGCCATAAGGGAGCTTGTTGACATAGTGAAGAAAACTCTCGAGTAGGTGACTTGGGGAGTGGAGTAGGGCAAGGAAGGTGTCCTTGTAGCCGAACCACTATAAATGCTTTGTCTCGCGGTTTGATCTTTCCATCTCTTACTTATTATCTTGCTTATATCGTTATTACTTTCGTAGACGTAGACATATATATATATATATATATAGTTGCTCATATAGTGCTAGTGTTGATTTCACTTAAAGATCAAACAAAAGTTTTCATTCACAAAACAAAGTCTTTACAATCAAACTAAAAAGATAACATGCATATAATTGATCATTTCGATCAAGTATAGTTTTCGTACAACATATAATTAAGGATTGCATAATAAAAGTTTACTTACTTATCTCTCGTACATAACTATAATTGTTTATATTATACATGTGTTGATTTCACATACTTAGCTTACATTATTATTATTGTTCATACTTAGATATAGTTATTCATATTGTTCAAGATTTGAGTTCACATAAGATCGAATCAAAGTTTTAAAAGTAATCAAGGTTTTAAAACTAAACTAAGTTTTCATAATAAAATTAAAAAGACATAAAACTATTCAACCCCCCCCCCCCTTCTAGTTTTCCACAATTGGCATCAGAGCCAGGTTAAACAAGATTTTTATGTGAAATCAAAAGATTCGAAACTTATGTGAAATCAAAAGATCTTGATCTTTGGCATGTTATTACCTTTGGTGATTTTCCTCTTATTCAATATAACCTTGAAACTAAAAAGGATGAAATTGTATATTTTGAAAACCAAAATGATGATTTGAAAAAAGAAACTAGCAAAAAATAATGAGGCTAAAATGGTTTTTTATAATGCGTTACCCCGCAAAGAATATCAAAGAATTTTTATGTGTAAAACCGCAAAAGAAATTTGGGATTCTTTACTAATCACTCACCAAGGTAATAGTCAAGTTAAAGATAACAAAATAGATCTTCTTGTTCAACAATATGAACAATTTATGATTCCGGAGGAGGAATCAATAGATAATGCTTTTGCTAGGTTTAATACTATCATCACAAGTTTAAAAGCACTTGATGAGAATTTTTCTAGTAAGAATTTTGTCAGGAAATTTCTTAGGGCTCTTCATCCAAAATGGCAAGCTAAGGTCACGGCTATTGAAGAATCAAAGAATTTGTCAACTCTACAACTTGACGAATTAATTGGGAACTTGAAAGTACACGAGGTCATAATAAAGAAGGACTCCGAAATTGTCAAAGGAAAAAGAGAACGAAGCAAATCCATTGCTTTGAAAGCTAAGAGGGAATCTAGTGACGAGGAAAGCTCAACCTCCGAAAGTGATGATGAAGAATACGCTATGGTAGTAAGAGATTTCAAGAAATTTTTCAAAAGATGAGGAAGATTCGTTAGACAACCGCATGATGAAATGAAAGTATCTCAAAGAAGTAAAGATGGCAAGAATGGGAAGAATGAAAGGAAGTTTTTCAAATGTGGTGATCCAAATCATCTCATCGGAAAATGTCCAATGATGTCAAGAGATCAAAATCAAAAGGCGTTTATTGGAGGAGCTTGGAGTGATAGCGATGACGATGAGAAAGAAATCAAAAAAGAGGAGAAGTGTCTTATGGCTAAGACATCAAGCAAGGTACGTTCCGAAACTAAATACTTTAGTGACGAAAATTTATCATTAGACGAAAAAGACCTAGATAGTGAATATAATAGGTTATGCAAATTAGGTCAAAAGGTTATGGCTAAAAATAAGTCACTAAAACATATTAATAATCTATTAGAAAATGAAGTACTCGAATTAAAAATTAAACTACAACATTTGGAAAAAGGAAAAGAAGTTTTTATAGAATGTAAAACATGCATAGAGGTTAAAAAAGAAAACGAAAAACTTAAAGATGAAATTTTCAAACTTGACAAGTTTAAAAATAGTAGTAACCCACTTTAGAAAATAATAATTGTTCAAGAAACTTCGGGAGATAAAACCGGTCTAGGATTAACCTCAACTAGTGAAAATAAAAGTATAAAGTTTGAATGTGAATCTAGTAAACAAAAATCATTAGAATCAAAACATAAGTATATACTTACAAAAGATAAAAAAATACCCATTGCGAATGATGAAAAAATAAAAACTTTTTATAAACCATTCTTAAAGACCGAAGTAGGATCCTCTAAACCTAAATTAAGATCTAAAACTTCACCACCAAGAAAACCAAATAATTTTCATACTCGATCTAAAACACCTCAACCTAGAAGAAACCAAAATAGACAAAACTACAACAATACTAGTCATCAAATGTGGAACTATCAACCAAGCTACAATCCTTGGGGAATATTACCACCATACATGCATCCTTGCCAAATGTTGAATATGTTTGGACCAAACAACTTTGGACCAATGAGACAATGGGGACCAAGTGGCTAAGTTGTCATTCTTTGAAGAAGTTGGAATCTTATCTACAAATGACTTCTATAAATCAACATTGTCACTCGAAGTGCTTGAACAAAATCCATTGAAGACTAAAAGGTACGCGTTTCTTTTAAGATCATCGCTATAATTTGCATGCTTAGCTATACACATATATTGTTTGTAACTCTTAAACATATATACGTACATAATAGCTTATATTCTTATAACCTGGAAACATCATTAGTTGACTTTCCTAGGAATAAGATGAAATTGTTCATTGCCGAACATAATAGAAAATGGAAATCTTCTATATCCACTATTAGCAAACTCATGGTGGTGAAGTGAAATGAGTTAAGTGGATCAATCGTTAATATAGAAGTAGGATTAGATCTCTCGCGTAAGAAAACTATGGATGAAACAAACTCTAGTAGACTATGGCATTAAGTTAGATAAGTGTGCGAAAACAAAGAAACTATAGATGTTAGGTTATACCCCATTCAACACTCTCGCATATATCATATAAATTATCATCTTCACTTCCTTTAGGATCATAGGATATGTAGAAACGATAGCATGAGATAATAGTAGGCTTAACCAATCCTCTTGAGCATGAGATCTTTAATAAACATCTTTTAAAATATATGATTAATGATATTTGTTGTCAAAAAACTAATATCTTTAAAATTATGCAAGAACCTCACATTTTGGAAAATAGTTTTTCAAATAACTATCCCACTTTTAAATAAGATGTTTTCACTATCAATATCCACAATTTTGTTTTGATCAAAACCAAAGATTGAGAAAAATTTCTTTACCTTTCATTAACACATTTTGAAGTAAAACCCAATCTATTTTATTCAAATAACTCTCACATCTACTGAAAACCTACTTTCAAACATTGTTTAATAATGCTAAAAACGTCTCTTTAAATCATGCATGGTGATCTCATATTTGTCATCTATATTTATATAAATGACACTTATAAGTGAACTAAATCAAATCAAGAGGACCATGGTTTGTCTATTAAGAATTTGTTTGTAACAAGTCTAGAAATCCATGCTATTATAACTACCCACTTATTGCACATTGATACACATTAGGATTAATCCTCCTAGTTATGTAGTTATGAAATACTTGATGTTGCTTATTGTTTCCTAGCACTTATTTTTTACTTTCTTGATGAGTAAGTTTACATGCTAGATTAAATTGCTTGTTTACTTAATCTCTTTGGTTAACATGCTTTGGCTATATATTTGCCTACATAATTAGTGTATGCTTAATTGCCTCAAAGAGTTGGACTTGTTTGAAACCAAAAACACAACCTTTCTGTAATTTACTACCAAAAACCCCTTTTCTGGCAATCTGGGAATCACCAGATGGGCGGCCCCTTAAATCATAAGGCAGCCCCCTTAACTATTAAGGGGACCGACCTCCAATTAAGGGGACCAGCCATCTGATGGTCGAAGGTGTTGTTTCATTTTTCTACTTTTTAGCCCATTTCATCATACACTTCTCAAAATTCACAAACCTATTATATCCTAAACCTTCCATCAAAGTTTATCCATCCTTGATCCCACCAATCCTACATTATAAACACTCTCATTCCTCTCAATCTCCACTCATCTCATCATGTCCTCTCCCATTAAAACAAAACCACCAAGAAACCCCATTTGGAGAAGAAAGCCTAACTTCCATTAAAAGCCCATCAAACCAAATGATGTTGTCAAACATCTAACACCAAAATCCTCCTATGTCTTCAACATTACATATCAACAACCTCTACTCACCCATATCCTTCTACATTACACTCAAACCTCATAATCTTTTGATTGATGCTAAACCACCTAACTTATATTGACCAGGTAAATGGTCAACAAAGTCAAATAGCCTAGATCAATGCTCCGAGGAATACAGTGTTTTCCCGGGTCGTTTAAGTCCCGACGAGGTGTGAATTGTAAACAAACGGTTATTTGATCGGGTGAATTTGGGAAAAAAAAAGGGTTTGTGTATGATTGAACTAAGGAATTTACAACGAAATAGCTTAAACAAGCTATTTGAATAAGACGGAAAGCTAAGAAAAACCAGAAACGATTTAAACCTAAAAACGCGTACGTTACGTTTAAATAAAACGTAAACGTACCAAATAAAAAGTGAAAACGTAAATCTGAAAACACCCAGGGGGTGAAAATGACTTTTTTACAAACTTAAAACTAAAAGAAAATTTTTAGAAAAATAAAATAAATTTTTACACTATTTAATTATTTAATATTAATTAAAAACTATTTAATACTTATTATAAATACTTAAATAACTAAAATACAATATAATATTATTTAAATACTAAAAAGGTGAAAATAAAATTTCTAAAACTTTAAAATAACTAAAAATAAGTTTTAAAAATAAAAATAACTATTTTTGTCTTTTTGTGAAATTTATATTAATTAATTACTTATTAATTACTAATTATCTAATTAACTATTTTAAATTAAGAAAAACACTAAATGAACAGTAAAAATTCTAAGAAAATTTATAAAATTACTTTACAACATATAAAAGCTATAAAAAATATAAAAACTTGATTTTACTTAATAAAAACTAATAATGCTATTTTAAACTTAATATTAACTAATAATTAATAAAACTAAAATTAATTCTAATAAATACTTAAAGATAAAATAAAAATCTGAGAAAATTATTATAACTACTTTAATATTAGAGGAATTTAATAAAAATATAAAAATGACAAGTACTTAACAAAAATTTAAAAATGAAAATTAAAATTAAATAAAATTAAATAGAAACTATCACTTAATTTTAAATTTGTTTTTCTTGATTTTTCTTTTATAAATCTATTAAATACTTAAAAACAACAAACTTTTATAAAAACAAACTTTTTGAAAACTTAAAATAAGCCAGAATAAGCAAATAAGGTGTGACAGTTGACTTTGGTTGACCAGATTTGGAAATAAGCTAAAATGGCTTTGAGTAGGACCCACAATGGTTGAAACTGATCCAAATAAGCTTATGGAACTTGTATAAGCTGGAAAAATCAAGGTGTGACCTCAGAATAAGCTATAAGCTATGAATAAGCACTTGGCTTATTATGTTGGGACTGAAAATGGGGACAGACTTGGTGAGCTAAATTAGGTAGGACCCAGGGTGATTTAGGTCAGACCATTGGTCAAAATCCCAAGCCTGGTAGGGGGAGGGTTGAAATGAACCAAGGTTGGTGGTTGTGGTCCACTGGGTTGCTCAGAAAACCACCACCAAATGGTGGTGGTGGGTGGTCTGATCTGCACAGCAGGGGAGTGATGCCCCCTGCAAGTGTTTTCCAAGGGCAATTGTGTCCAAAAATAAAATTCTAAAAATTACAAAAACTATGGAAATCTAAAATTCAACTAACAGATTAGCACTAGAACAAATTTCAAAGCCTAATTCAAATCCCAAAAATCATAATAAATCTTGCTAGTTTAAGAATAATCTGAAATCATACATTTGACTTTTTAAACAAAACCATAAACTTTGACTAAACTGGACTTCTGATGATTCTTAAACAATAACACTGATATAATAAGCTATGATAAAGTTAGATTAAGCTAAAACAAAAGCTTATGCAATGATATGTTGGATTATGGATCTCAATATCAATACAGTTAACAGTTAAGGGTAATACTAGGATGATTTTGACTTTAGCTTGATTAAGGTACCTTTTTCTTGCTCCCTAGACCATAATTAAACCTAATGTGAGCTAGTGAAACAAGGTTTAAGACCAAACATGCACTGGGAACCTCAGCACTTACCTGATCCAAACACCCCTTATAGAACCTGATATGGAAATTTTATGAAGCAATTCAAAAGTTTAAGCCATGAAAACCATGTTGGAGCTTGTACTAATGAAGATTTAACATAAGTAAACATAAATCAACAACAAGAAACTATTACAACTGCCAAAATCAAAATATGCACATTTATGCTTAAAATTAAAATGGAGACTTACAATAAAGACTTGTGCTCAGCAAAGATTGAACCACTCACAACTTCCCTACTGTCTCCCTGAGACTTCTAAACCATAACATTCACCATCTCCTACTTCTTCTGTCTTCCTTTTGATTTTTTTTCTTAATTTATTAGCTATTTTTATTTATTTTTGTGACTTTTCAAATTTGGAACCAAGAAAGTTTATAGAACCATAAAAACTATGAAATACATTCAAATAAGCTTAACCAAGCTTATACAAGCATTACACAGTACCTTTTTCACTATGAAAGCTTAATTATGATTTTAAGTAAGAAAAATGCCAAAATGAAATTTAACTGAGTTACTTTGAAATTAAGATTGAGGATAACTTATAATTCCTTAAAATCACTGGTTACAATAACTTGAACTAAAAAATACAACTTGGAAATGGAAATTTACACTACTTCGACTTCTCAGTTACACTAACTAACTAATTCTACATTAACTACTACTTCATCTTCCATCTTTTTCTTTCTTTTATAGTCCCTGAGGAGTCCCCACAGCTTTCCCACTTCATTTCTGGCCCTTGGATTAGCTCTTTAGATCCCCACCGTTTGATTTCACTTTTGGCGGGAAATGGGGATTAGGCAGATTGAGTGGATTTGGTGAGCATTTATTGAGGAGGGGGGAAGGTAAGGTGTGGGTGATGTTATTAAATGAAAAGGTGAGGTTTGGTGATGACTTTGGAGGAGGGGGGGGGGACACAGTCGCGGGTTTTGTGGAGGTTGAGGAAGGTGAACAGTGGACTGAGGGGGTTTGACTTGGGTCAACATACGGGGTGGATTATTAGTTTTGGTTGGGTGGGCTTTTTTTCTTTGGGCCTGGGGTACTGGATCAGATATGGTTTTGGGTTAAAAGGGTGGGTCAGGTTTTGGTTTTTGGATTTAATTAACAAAAGGGTCCATTTGGTAACTTAGTTAATAACAAGGACCAAAAATGTAATTTCTGAAAATATGGGGGACTGAAAATGTACATGTTCCAAAGTTATTACAAGGATCAAAATTGACAAGTTTGAAAATTATAAAGACCAAATTTACAATTTTCCAAAATTTAAACCCCGAGGACTAAAATTGACATTTTCCAAAAGTTTAGGGGTTAAACTTGCCATTTTGTAAAAACTTTTATCCAAGGACCATATTGAATATTTTTAAACTTCCAAGGATTAAAAATGATTTTTCATCCAAAAATATCCCACCAGGGACCAATTCTGCCAAAGTTTGAAATTCCGGGGACCAAAAGTGTAAATTTCCAAAACTTTCCAATTTTTCACCAAAGGACAAAATATGACAACTTATGATTGTAAAAGGACCTTTGGTGATAATTTTCTATATTTTGAATATCCAGGGACTAGATTTGTAATTTTATGAAAATTGGGGGACTGAAACTGCCAATTTTGCAAACTTTATACGTTTTTCATCTGTTTTTGCTCATTTTGCATCTAAAACATATAAAACACAATTTTGGAATATTTTCAGTATTTTGATGCATTACTGAGTGTTTTTGTATGTTTTGCAGTTCAGATTAGACAAAAAATGATGAGTGTTTGAGCACTCATCAATCCCCCACACTAAACTATTGCTAGTCCCTAGCAATACTGTTTTGAAAACTTGATGGATTTGAAAAACTCTTTACCAAAAGCCATCACTTCTGGAGTAGCCAGGTGTAAGAACTGTGGCACACCTGATAACCGTGTGATTTTGAGCAAACCACCAGCTGTCAACGGATTTGATTAGTCTTTACCAAAAGCCGTTTGCTTCTGGACTAGCCAACTCTTGATGGAATAGTCAACATCTTGGTGAGCTGATTACCAATTATGGATTTTCCACGGCCTTTACCACAAGCCATAATCTTGTGGGCTAGCCAACTCATTTGTTTTCGGGGAGTTGATGAACCATACAATTTTGGGCAAATTGCCAGCCGTCAACGGATTTGATATGTCTTTACCAAGAGCCGTTTGCTCCTGGACTAGCCAATCCCTTTTGTCGCTTAGACAAGGCGGACTGATTACCACAAAAATTTTGAAGCACCAGTGAAAAATTTTTTAAATTTTTGAAATTTTGGCTAAAACGGGGGTATTATATAGTAAAATGTGATAAAATTCGCTAGAATAGCGAATACCCCCCCACACTTAGCATGAATATTGTCCTCAATATTCAAAATCCCGGCTATTATGCCGACATTTTGAACGTAAAAGGGCAACATTACAAGCTAAGCGTGGAAAACACCATTTTGTATTTTCACTTCTGTAATCATAGCATGGGGGACTCCCCCACACTTAGGGTGAAAACCCTATAAGCATGCTATTGTTTTTGTTTACCGAGTCGCTAGCTTGACTCGACCCCGAATTCATTTGTCCTTGGGGAATGTGGAAGAAGTGATCTCAATCGGACTTTCATTCAAAATGTTTGGACAAACATATGAAGCACGTGAAAGTTCCACACCGATGAGATAAGTACCCGGCTCAAGATAATGATACATGAAAATGCCGGGATCAAAGATAGTGTCTTCATTCCCAAAGGCATAGAACTGCTTCCTTTCCCAATCTTTCTCTTCTTCTTTGCAGATGACTTATGAATAACACCTTTTCTTTTATCACCTTGCACAGAAGAAATAGTCTTTGCTGCATCAATATCAAGCTGTTTAGCAACATCAGCTTCTTGAATATGCTCTGCTTCAGCTACTTTTTCAGGTACCAACTTCTTGTTCATCTGAGCAATTTGTTCCAAATCCTCAGCACACCCCATAGCATAAAAAGTATTTGTTCTCCTCTTTGCTTGTTGATATAAGTCAAAAACTTCTTTATCAGAGTAAGGTTTCAACTGTGCCAATGTCCATCCAGCCATATTCTTTAGATACCTTTCATATTCTTTTCTTTGTTGTTTAACAGTTGGACCTTTAAATATCTTTATCTTTCTTCTAGCAGTAGCATTTTCTTTTCTCTTCTTTGTAGTAAACTCTCTGTACCAAGATTGCACATTAAAAGTTGGAACTTCATTTTCTTCAATCTTGACCAGCTTATTGAGTTCAATATCAGCAGCTATTCTGATCTTCTCATTTATCCATTCATCATACCTCTTTAAGCCTTCAGCCTCTTTCTCAGCTAACTGTTGTTCTTCCATATCAATCAACTCTTGTTCTCTAAGTGCAGCAGCTGTACCATGTTCAACTTGTAATGCCTTAGGCCAAGACTCAAATGGTACATCAGTAAAATCAATCCCCTTATACATTATCCTTGGTTTTTCAACTTGCTTGCCTTTGCCTTTATCAGTAGAAGATGAAGAAATAACCTTCTTTTGTTGAGCAGCAGGTTCTTTAATAACAATCCCTTTTTCAGGTTTTCTAGGTACTGATGATTTGATTCTTATTGTTGTTTGTTGTGGTAGTGAAGGAGTTGATAATGGAGTAATCTTTCTGCTCAACAATACCCTGGCTTCAGCAGCAGCATTGTCACCAGACCCAGCAGCAGAATCTTGTGCATCAGCAGATCCACTAGCAACAGAGTTATTAATTTCCTTAGCAGTAGATTCTTGAGCAGCAGAATCTTGAGCAGTAGAGTCAAGACTTTTGTTTTTCACCAAATCTCCCAACTTCATCAATGTTCACCCATCAACCCTGTTGCCTTCACTAATTGTTCAGGCTCCAAAGTTGTAAGTTGTTCTACCACCTTCTCTTGAGTAGCAATTACCTCTTCCATAACAACCTCATTCCCTGATTTATCAGCAACCACAAACTCTTCAGCATCCTGAGGACTTTCAACATCCATATCACCAATCACTGGAACCTCCCCTGAAACCATTCCATCTTTCAAACCCAGAGCACTATCAACCTTTTCCAAATTTGCCTCCCCTGAACCCATTGCCTCTTCATTCCTCCCCTATTTGGAAGCATCATCTTCCAAGTGAGTGGAGACATCAGGAGAACTAACAATCTGAGAAGTGCCCACTTTCTTCAATCTTTTCAAGGAGGTTGAAGATCTTGATTTCTGAAAGTTCTTAATCTGTTTTTGCAATTTGATGAAAGTCTTGTCCTGATCAGCAACAACAGATGAAAGATTAAGAACTTTGTCCTCCAATGTAGTACATTTCACCCTCAAGTTGGTACAAGTAACCGTCAATTCATGAATGAGTTTCATAATAGTCTCATCACTTCGACCTGTGTTACCTGGTCCGAGAGGTGAATCATGGACATTGTCATCATGTACAAGGTTTTCCGTCAATGCATTGGTCACTGGTCTGTCCTCATCACTTCGACCTGTGTTACCTGGTCCGAGAGGTGAATCTTGGGACATAAACTCAGTATCAAACCTAGTTTGATCATCTGAGCCCCCTGTATTTGCCATTTGGCTAGGGTTACCATCCTGAGAAGTTGATTCAGAAGAATCAGCATCTCTAGATGTTGCCTTGGTTTGGGTCTTAATGATGTTATCACTATCCTGCTCTGCTGCTAAGCTAGAAGCAGTAGTGACAGCCCTTGCCAACATGTCCTCTTCATCACCTAGGACAGCCTCATCTGGTACAGCCATACTAACACTATCCTGAGAAAGATCAGTGTTCTTTTTGGTGTTCCTACGGGTATAGAGTATTTTAGGTTGTGTAGCAGATGCACTAAAATTGGGTGTGTGATGGGAGTCAATGGGATTTCCTGATCCTTCACCCTGATTGTTTTGAACAAGTTGCACCATGTGAGGTGTAAGATTTGTATGTGTGCCTGAAAAACCTTTTCCATGTTTAACTAAGAAAGTAAAGGTTTTAGAAACCAATTTTGGAGCATCATAAGTAGCAACATGGCCTCTAAACTTTGTAAGTTGATTTTAAACAAAGAGTTGTATAAACCTTGGATAAAGCAAATATGAACCAGACTCTTTGATACTTAGAAACATCCCTTCCAAAATCATTCTTGAAAAATTGAATGGTTTACCTTGGCTTAGGCATACCATTTCAGAAGCAATAGTAGTACTAAACTCATGCCATCCAGAAGTTTTAGGACTCAAACAATGAAGAAGAAGATGTATCAAAAACTTGTATTGAGGATAGAGGAGAGATTTTTGAAATTTTAAATTTGTATGATTCCCCTCATATCCCAAATCTTTTAACCCAGCAAAAATAGCAGAATTGGCAAGACAAGTGGTCTCTGTTTCATCATTTAAGAGAAGAGTTTCTCTTATTAATGATTCAGTTACACGAACCTTTTGCCCATCTACTAAGGCACTAACATATTTTTCCCCATTATTAGTTTTGATTTTAGCAGTAAGCCAAAACTGTTTGATGTGGGAAGCAAATATAGTAGGATTCACAGTGAGTGCATACCTAAGAGAAGTAGCATTAAAAAATTTTACCATATCTGTGAACTCTTCATTAATGGATTCTGCATCAAGAACGACCACACTGTTGTGTTGCTTTGCCCAGGTACGAACGCACTCCATGAGTTAGGGTTTAGGGAAATTGGAAATTTTTGACTTTGAGAGAGATGAAGTGTTAGGGTTTGTGATAACTTCAATTTGAAACATAAGAAAACCAATTAGAAAGATCAATTAGGTTTTAAACTGATTGAAGAAGTTACACATCCCACCCTCACACTTTGAACCGTAGCAGCACAATAACACTAGCAGCAGAGTTATATAACTAGCAGCAGAGTGAAATATTCCAGCAGCAGAGTTGACGAAATAAGCTTGGTCAAAAAGTCAAGAATCCTCAGCAATTAATGTGATGATATGCCGTAATCCCTATAAAAACGGACTAAATCTTTTCCCTAAATCAACACAATTAAACCCTAATCGCAATCAAAACGCCAATCAACCAAATCAAAACTTCAATTAATCCAAATCAAATCAAACAATCATGAAATCAACACCCGAAATCATCAATATCTCTTCGGATTCATCATCTGAAGATGAAACCCCCTTTGAAACATATGTGCCACCCTTCCGTCCTCCTCATGATGGTTGTAGAACCAAAGAGCAAGCCAAAAAGAGAAAGCATGATCTCCCTGTGTTCAAAGATCTTCTGCATTTAAATCAAACCCCAAGCACATCCAGGGGTAAAGCTGTGATGTCCCCAAAATCTCCATCGTCTTCAGAATCATCAAAAGACCCAGCGTGGATCCCTGTCAGACAACCATCCCCAAAGGAGCTTGTTTCCCCGTTCATCTACACATCATCAGATGAGGATGAGACTCCAAATGAACCACCTTCCACTCCTGAGAGGCCTCAGTTATCAAGGCCACGACCAAAGAAATCCATCAAGACAAAGAAGACAAGAAAGACAAACTCTCCTCTCCCTAAAGAAAGAAAAATTGTTTTTGGACTTCCATGCTCTAGAAAGTAGTGCTTGTAGTCTTTAATTTCATCTTAGATTGTTGCACTCTTTTGTGATTTCAGAAGTAATCTTTGTTATTTCTCTTTTGATGTATGAACTTCTGAACTTGATGAATGATGAATAACAGATGTTCTTCTTTTGTTGTTAGTATATTGTTATTGCAAATCATCATTTTGACTTATTCCTGCATAATATTGGACCAAACACCACAAAGCAAACAAACATATATACTAGCAGTAGAGTTAGAAATAGCAGCATAGTACATTCCATCACAAACATATGCTGTAAGATAAGCAGCAGAGTAACAAGCAGCACAATTCCTTTACACACTTGTACAAAAACAAAGAGATAAGTTTTTCAAAGATTTATCATACCAATGTTTGCAATTAAAAATTGAAACCTCCCCACATCAAAGTGTTTAGTGAGAAGATCAGCAACATTGTTATCAGTATGAACTTTAACAATTTGGATCAACTTCTTTTCATAGCAATCCTTGATAAAATGATGTCTTATCTCAATATGTTTTGTTTTAGAGTGAAAAACAGGATTTTTAATTATGCAAAGTGTGCTGTTGTTATCAATATGAATTTTGGTATTCATGAAATTGTACCCATAATCCAATAATTGATTCTGCATCCATAGAACTTGTCCACAACAACTTGAAGCAGCCACATACTCAGCTTCAGTTGTAGAATTAGCCACCACTGTTTGCTTCTTGCATTGCCATGACACCAATCTGCTTCCTAGAAATTGACAACCCCCTGTTGTAGACTTTCTATCCAAAGAAGCTCCAGCATAGTCACTATCTGAATAGGAGACCAAATCAAATGGTGAATCCTTAGGATACCAAAGGCCCAATTTTGGTTGATGCCTCAGATATCTAAAAATTCTCTTCACTGCATTTAGATGTGATTCCTTGGGACACACTTGAAATCTTGCACAGGCACACACAGCAAACATGATATCAGGCCTTGATGCTGTAAGATACATCAATGAGCCAATCATAGACCTGTACAAGTGTATATCCACTTCCTTTCCATATTCATCCTTCAGCAATGGTTTATTGGTTTCCATGGTAGTCTTGGCAGGTTTAGCATCTTCAAAACCAAATTTCTTCAAAATATCATTGACATACTTATCCTGACTGATAAATATACCATTTTCTTTCTGTGTAACTTGCAGACCTAAGAAGAAGGTGAGTTCTCCCATTGAACTCATAGCAAACTTGTCCTTCATAAGCTTCTCAAAACTAACACACATAGCTTTGTTTGTAGACCCAAAGATGATGTCATAAACATAGATTTGAACCAGCAAAATATCATCCTTTTGTCTTTTGAGAAACAGAGTTTTATCAATCTTTCCTCTGCTAAATCCAGATTCTAGCAAGTATGTTGACAAAGTGTCATACCAAGCTCTAGGAGCTTGATGTAGGCCATACATTGCTCTATTTACCTTGTAAACTTTGTCAGGATGATTAGGGTCTTCAAAGCCTGGTGGTTGAGACACATAAACTTCTTCTGTAATGGTCCCATATAGAAAAGCACTCTTTACATCCATTTGATACACTACAAAATCTTTGTATGAAGCATAAGCCAAGAATAATCTAATTGCTTCTATTCTTGCCACTGGAGCAAATACTTCATCATAATCAAGACCTTCTTGTTGTGTGTATCCCTGTGCTACTAACCTTGCCTTATTCCTTATGACTATTCCTCTCTCATCTCCTTTGCATCTGAAAACCCATTTAGTGCCAATCACTCTTTTTCCATTTGGCAAATCAACCAAAGTCCAAACTTCTTGCAGCTTAAATTGTAGAAGCTCATCTTGCATTGCTTCCACCCAACTTGCTTCTTGTAAGGCTTTGTAAGTGTTTTTTGGTTCAATTTGAGAAAGAAAACATGCAAACAGGCAATTTTGAAGATCTTTATGACTATTTCTTTGATGCAGAGATCTGGCAAAGAAACTTTGATGTTGAAGATCTTTCAGTGCTTTAGTCATCTGCCTTGTCTGAATAGATGATTGTGGATCACTTAAAATTTGATCTTTGGGATGATCCTTGTGTACTCTTGTGGTAGTTGTGGGACTAACAGGAATATTGAGTTCCAAATTAGTAAAATTTGCAGCAGCTCCAAATAACTGACCATCAAGTGCATCATCATCGGTGTCATAATAAATATTCTCAAGAAGAGGCATATTTTTATCATCAGGATAGATAGAATCATCAATAGGTCTACCCTAAGTGTCCAAATTGGGAAACATTGAAGTAGCAGTAGAGTTAGTAGGCTTGGCAGCAGAATTTGGTGGAGCAGTAGTTGTATCTTTTGGCCTAGCAGTAGAGTCTTCTGAGTCAGCAGTAGAGTCTTCTGGTTGTGTAGGAGAGACATCAACAACTACTTTGGGAACTTCATTAGTTTCTTTTTCTGCTTCAATAGGTATTTCAATGCCTTCTTCAGTTTTCTTAGGTTTTTCTTGAGTAACAACATCTTCTTTAGGACCTAGATCAGTCTGAAAGGGTAGTAGAGTAGGACCAACCTTTAGTTTCTCAACCAAAACAAATTCTTCTTGTGGTTTGTCAACACTGGCAATAACTAGTACATAGTTCATTGTTTTGGTAAGCATATCAACATTAAACAGCCATTCTGGTCCTTTTACCTCAGGATTAGATGTTTTCTCAGAAAACTTGATATGCAGATTCTCCTCTACATGTTTGGTTCTCTTATTGTATACCCTAAAAGCTTTACTAATCACAGAGTAACCAACCAAATTCCCTTCATCAGCTTTTTCATCAAATTTGCCTAACTGATCCTTAGTGTTCAAAATTGTAACAGGACATCCAAATGGTTTGAGAAAATCAATCAGTGGCTTCTTCCCATGAAATAACTCATATGGAGTCTTATTATGAGGCTTGACTACCTTACTTCTGTTCTGCACAAAGCATGCAGTGTTCACAGCTTCAGCCCAAAAAGGAATAGGTAGTTTTGAATCAGATAACATTGTTCTTGCAGCCTCAATAAGTGTCCTGTTTCTTCTTTCTGCAACACCATTCTGTTGGGGAGTTCTTGCTACACTATACTGTCTAAGAATTCCTTTCCCCACACAGAATTGATTCATCACACTGTTCTTGAACTCAGTACCATTGTCACATCTGATTATCTTCACCTTGTGATTGTACAAGTTTTCAACTCTTGTAATAAATGCCTTGAGTATTTCTGGAGTTTCATCTTTAGTGGCTAGAAAGAATACCCAAGTAAACCTGCTAAAGTCATCAGTGACAACAAGAAAATATGACTTTTTGTTCAAGCTTTTGACAAATACAGGCCCAAATAAGTCCATGTGTAGTAGGTGTAATGGCTCAGTATTTGTGTTCACAGTCTTTGACTTGAATGAAACTCTGTGTTGTTTACCCTTTTGACAAGCAACACAAGTTTCACAATTTTCAAAAGTCTTTGTAGGCATTCCTCTGACCAGATTTCCTTTTACCAATTTGTTCATGGTCTTGTAGTTCAGATGTCCCAATCTCCTATGCCATAATTTGGACTCATCAACAGTGGCCTTTGCAATTAGACAAGTCAAAGCCCTCTTAGGAACAATGTTCTTAATATGGTCACTGTATATATTCTCATTTCTAGGGACCTTCAAAAGCACAGATTTGTCATCTGGCAATTGATAGTCAGGAGAAAGGATCATACACTCAGTGTCTGTAAAAAGAACAAAGTTCTTTTTGTCACACATTTGTGAGACACTAAAAAGGTTAAACTTAAGTCCTTTCACAAGAAACACCTTCTCAAAGTCCAAATTTCCAGTTTTTAGAGTTCCTCTTCCAACAATCTTTCCACCTTTTGGATCATTCCCAAAAGCAACATAACCACCATCAAAAGCCTCAAAGTCTTCAAGTTGAGACTCATCTCCTGTCATGTGTCCAGAACATCCACTGTCAACAATAACCATATCCTTAAGCTCATCCAGTAGATTGACCTGCACATGAAAAGTAGAGACATTAGTTCCTCTTGACGACCCTAGCCATTACTGACTTGGATCTGCCCTGTGCATCAACATAATCAAATTTCTTTAAATCACTTGATGCACTACTATTCTTGGAAACAGAATTTGAACCAATAGTTTTTGGTTTCCAAGTCCAGCAAGCTGAGGCCTTAACAGCATAAAAGTGATTACCAACAACTGTATTTGTTAAAACTTTTGGCACAGAAGTAGAAAGTCTTGTACTAGCAGCAGGTTGCTTACTAGCAGCAGAGTGCATACTAGCAGCAGAAAGCTTACTAGCAGTAGAGCCAGTAGAAGAACCAGTTGTGGTTTTGAAAACACCATTTGATTTAGCAGCATAAATAGATCTAGTTGCACCAGATCTCAATAAAACAGCTCCTGGAACCATATTTCTATTAGGATGTGAGTGAGTTTGTTTAGTTACATATTTGTGATTCACCCTAGTATATTGATTCCAAACAGGCTTTTGGTGTTCAGGACATCTAACAATCAAGTGGTCAAAGCTACCACACTTATAACAAGCCTTCTTTTGTAATTGAAACTGATTACCTAATCTGTGTGAAACTAGGTTGTTGAAGTTTCTTTGGTTACCCCTAGGCTTATTATTGAACCTTTCCATTTGTTCTCTAGGTACCTCATTGTACTCTACCATTTTCCTAGAGAAGTTATTTCCTAACACAGGTTTGACAAACTTAACCTATTCAATTTTAGGTTTAAACTTTGTAGGAATTTCTTCCTTTTTCACACTTTGTTCTTGTTTAACCTGTTCCTCATCACTATCACTATCAGAATACCAATCTTCTATAATAGGAGCTTCAGGAAATTTTCTAGCCTCAACCTTAGGTGTTTCATTAACACTTGTGCTACATTCACCTACAGGTTTTTCAATATTTAGCTCACTAATGAAGGATAGTTCTTTTCCTGGAGGAGCAAAAGCACTTTTGGCAGGAGGAGCCACTTCATTATACCCAATTCCACTACCTTTTCTCATCAAATTATTCTCTATAGATTTATGAACCAAATCAGAAGCATATTGTTGTTTTTGTACTCTTACTACATGTTTATCTTTTTCAGCAAGAGCTTCCTCTTTTTCTTTTTCAACTTCTTCTAACTTATTTTTAAGAACTTCTACCTCACTGTTTTTCTTAAAAATTTCTATATCTCTGAGATTAAGTTGATCTACATATTCCTTCTCACACTCTTTGAGATATTCTAACCTCCTTTCAACATTTTGAATACCTACTTTGTAACCTAAGTTATCAAGTTTTAGGTGTTCAATTTCTCTATTTAAACTTTCATTCCTAGACTTAAGTTCTTCTATAGTGTCAGCACAAGATTTAAAAGAACACACAGATAAGTCTGAATCATTTGATACCTCAGAGTCAGATCCTGATGATGAACCATAGGCCATAAGTGCAAAGTTCTGCACCTTGGGTTGGGCAACAGCTACCAAAGAGAAATTTGGTTCTTCTTCAGCCATATCACTCCAATCATAATCTCCCAGTCCATCACAAGACACCAGTGCAGTCTTTGATTCTTCAGTAACCTTCTTTGCAGCATCAGCATTCTTCTTTGGAGCTCTACACTCTCTGGCAAAATGTCCCTTCCTATTGCAATTATAGCACTCTATCTTTGATTTGTCAAAGCCTGGACTGTCCTTAGCTTTATATTTGACTTCTTTTCCAGTCTTCTTTAAGAACTTTCTTGCCCTTAAGGTTAACATAGCCATTTGCCATTTAAGATCAATTTCTTCAAGATCATCAGGATCAATATAATCCAAGTCTTGATTAATGACATGTGACCTTATAGTAGTTGTGAGCTCAGCCAAGAATGCACACAAAGCAATGTCACTGGTAGAAATCTTTTCATTTGAACCAGCAGTAGATCCATCAGCAGCAGATACACCATAAGCAGTTGAATGAGCAGCAGAGTGAGATTCTTGAGATCCTTTTCCTTTAGAGGATACAAAGGCAAGATTTTGAGTACCAGAAGATGAAGTAGAAGAGGTAGATAGTTCTGATTCATACACTCTTAAATTGTTGTAGAGACTTTCCAACTTCATAGTTTCAAAATCAGGCTTATTCCTCCACACAACTGTGTGCATACTCCATTCAGGTGCAAGACTTCTAAGAAACTTTAGGTTTACATCTTCTTGTGGAACCACATAGCCAACAAGCTTTAGATGACTAACAAGTTGGTTTAGCCTGTTGTATGTGTCAATTATCTTCTCTCCACTTTCAGAAGTAAAATTCTCAAACTGATGCTTCAACATGTTTTTCCTGGACTTCTTAGTAGCATCATTCCCTCCAAACCTGAATTCAACAGCATCCATCAATTCTTTTCCAGATTCACAGTCATCAAAGTCCATTTGGAATTCATTAGGTATTCCCATTAAGAGAATACTGTGTGCTTTGATTTCCATCTTCCTTACTGCGTTAGCTTCAGCAGACTTGATTGGTATCTCCTTCCCATCAGCACTCTTCTCAGGTACAGAATCACCATTAACAATCACATTCCACATGTTGAAATCAATCATGCGAATGTACTGTCTGATCCTTCTCTTCCAAAGCTCATACTCAGAAGGATTCAGCATGGGCACCCTAGAAGCAGTCACCATATGAGTTTCATCACCTATCTTAGCAATAGATTTGGAACAGCAAACTTTTAAGAAACAAAATCTTCTTGATAATAACTTCTAGATCACAAGCTCTGATACCACTTGTTGATCCCAGTTGAGCTTAAACGATCTTGTATAAAAGTTAACTTGATTAAACACTTAAGCTAATATGCCGAATGTAAAAGCTTAACTTAAGAAGAATAATGATTCTCTTTCAACACTTCAATATTATTAATACGAGCACTCGACAATGCTAGGGTTTTACAACCTTGAAGTGAATAATAATACGTACATAAACTAACCCTAGGATCCTCCTTTTATAGACTAAGGAATCCTACTAGGTTTACAATACCTTTCTCTACACGATAAGAATATTCTAGATAAATATAATATTTACACAATCTATTCTGTATTTATCTAAACCATATACATCCTTATCCCATCAGCAGTAGATTCTGTCAGCAGCATTTAGCCTCAGCAGCACTTTGACATTAACAGCAGAATCATTACCACTAGCAGCAGTTTCATTTATAGCAGCAGTTTCACTCAGTACCAGTTTCAGACCCAACATTTTACATGATTCTGAATCTTTCAGAAGTTGAGGCCTGGATTTTTGAAAACTAGACTCAAAGAGCTTTCCAGGGGTGAAGGCCTTGTGTTCATATCATTTATAGATTAGGAGTTAAGGGCCTATAAAATAGAGTCAAATCCAGAATTTAATATTTTACGTCTTGTCTTGAACTCTAAAACGTGTAGATACACATAGGTAATATAAGAATTGAGGGATGAAACTTGGTAGGTGTTTTATTACCTATAAGACCTGGTCGAACATCAATCTTAGAGTGAAAATATCTTGGGCTAAGTCTTTGTGCAATGCCATGCTTATCTCGGAAACATATCTCGTGATCATTTGAATTACTTTTTCATATCGCTCTTCTTTATCATTCTAAGTCGCGTCACATCTTTTAGGTTGTGCTTAGACGCTTCGCACTCGTTCAAAGATCCATTTTACTTCTGATCTTGTTGCTCTTAAGGTGAGTCATAGCCCCACCTTTTCTCATTTAATTATTTTATAAACTCTTTGGGGGGGGAGATACATGCTTAACTACTTGATTTTTACTTTCATTAGTACTCTAAAATTTTACATATTACTATAAGTTCATAATCCCACTTTTATACATTTTTCAATCTCGTGAAGTGATACATAATACAACCATGAACACAAGTATCTAATGTTTCTTTATGGGTGCAACAACGAGGCCCAATGTTTCTTTATGGGTGCAACAACGGGGCCCACTGTTTATGTTATGGGTGCAACAACGGGACCCAATGTTTCTTTATGGGTGCAACAACGGGGCCCACTGTTTATGTTATGGGTGCAACAACGTGGCCCAAATCTTGAGACTTGTGTTCAACTGATTTATAAACCAATTACGGGCGTATAACAACGTAGCTCAACTTCTTTTAAACTGAATTATCTTGTATTCACTCTTTACTTATTAAACTCTATGAATTCACTCAACTTTATGTTGACTTTTTAGCATGTATTTTCTCAGGTATTGTTTGCTAGCGGAGCATTGGGAGCAATCGGAGTCGCGTGGATATCAAATATTGAAGGACTTATTTTCTACACATTCGATAACTTTTTATCTTTAAAATACATATATGTGTCATGTTTTAATTCTTGTAACTTAAGTTTTAAAAAGAAATTGTTGGGACCTTTGTACTCTGATTTATCAAATCGAATGTGACATTTTATTAAACGTCTCTTTTGAGGTCGTGTTATGTAACTTGTTTTTATGAACTATGAAGTGACACCCAAATTGGTATTCCGCTGCGTTGTAAATTTTGGGGGTGTCACAGTTTATAAAAAGTTTTTACTTTTTCATCATACGCAATGGGTATTTTTCTATCTTTTGTAAGTATATACTTAGGTTTTGATTTTAATGATTTTTGTTTACTAGATTCACATTCAAACTTTATACTTTTATTTTCACTAGTTGAAACATTAGTTGAGGTTAATCCTAGACCGGTTTTATCTCCCGAAATTTCTTGAACACTTATTATTTTCTTAAGTGGGTTACTACTATTTTTAAACTTGTCAAGTTTGAAAATTTCATCTTTAAATTTTTCGTTTTCATTTTTAAACTTCTATGCATGTTTTACATTCTATAAAAACTTCTTTTCCTTTTTCCAAATGTTGCAGTCTAATTTTTAATTCGAGTACTTCATTTTCTAATAGATTATTAATATGTTTTAGTGACTTATTTTTAGCCATAACCTTTTGACCTAATTTGCATAACCCATTATATTCACTATCTAGGTCTTTTTCGTCTAATGACAAATTTTCGTCACTAAAGTATTCGGTTTCGGAACGTACCTCGCTTGATGTCTTAGCCATAAGACACTTCTCCTCATTTGTGATTACTTTCTCATCGTCCTCGCTATCACTCCAAGCTTCTCCAATAAACGCCTTTTGATTTTGATCTCTTGACATCATTGGACATTTTCCGATGAGATGATTTGGATCACCACATTTGAAGCACTTCCTATCACTTTTGCCATTTTTGTCATCTTTATTTCTTTGGTTTGCTTTCCTTTCATCATGCGGTTGTCTAACGAATCTTTTGAAGAATTTCTTGAAGTCTCTTACGGCCATCGCATATTCTTCGTCATCACTTTCGGAGGTTGAGCTATCCTCGTTACTAGATTCCTTCCTAGCTTTCAACGCAATTGACTTGCTTTGCTCTCTTTTTCCATTGACCATCTCGGAGTCTTTCTTTATTATTGCTTCGTAGACTTTCAGGTTGCCGATCAACTCATCAAGTTGAAGAGTTGACAAGTTCTTCGATTCTTCAATCGCCGTAACTTTAGCTCGCCATTTTGGATGAAGAGCCCTAAGAAATTTCCTAACAAAATTCTTACTAGAAAAATTCTCGTCAAGTGCTTTTAAACTTGTGATGATAGTGTTAAACCTAGAAAAGCATTATCTATTGATTCCTCTTCCAGAATCGTAAATTGTTCATATTGTTGAACAAGAAGATCTATTTTATTATCTTTAACTTGACTATTACCTTGGTGAGTGATTAGTAAAGAATCCCAAATTTCTTTTGCGGTTTTACACATAAAAATTCTTTCATATTCTTTGCGTGGTAACGCATTATAAATAACCATTTTAGCCTCATTATATTTTGCTAGTTTCCTTTTCAAATCATCATTTTGTTTTTCAAAAGATACAATTTCATCCATTTTAGTTTTAAAATTATATTGAATAGGGGGAAAATCACCAAAGGTAATGACATGCCAAAGATCAAGATCTTTCGATTTCACATAAGTTTCGAATCTATTTTTCCAATATAAAAATCCATCACTTTCAAATAGTGGTGGTCTTTAAATAGATTGCCCTTCTAAATATTTTTCCGATTCCATAGATCGATACAAGTTTTAAAATACAGTATATTTTAAAATCTTGTTTAACGTAGCTCTGATGCCAATTGTGGAAAACTAGAAGGGGGGTTGAATAGTTTTACGTCCGTTTTAAAATTTGTAAAAACAAGTTTGTTTTAAAAAGTTCGATTCGATCTTATGTGAACTCAAATCTTGAACAATATGAACAATTATATCTAAGTATGAACAATAATAATAATGTAAACTAAGTTTGTGAAATCAACACATGCATAATATAAACAATTATAGCTATATACGAGAGATAAGTAAGTAAACGTTTATTTTATAATCCTTAGTTATATTTTGTATGAAAACTATACTTGATCGAAATGATCAATTATATGTATGTTACCTTTTTAGTTTGATTGTAAAAAACTTTGTTTTGTGAATGAAACTTTTGTTTGATCTTTAAGTAAAATCAATACTAGCACTATATGAGCAACTATATATATATATATATATATATATATATATATATATATATATATATATATATATATATATATATATATATATATATATATATATATATATATATATATATATATATATATATATATATATATATATATATATATACGTCTACGTCTACAAAAGTAATAGCGATATAAGCAAGATGATAAGTAAGATATGGAAAGATCTAACCGCGAGACAAAGGATTTATAGTGGTTCAGCTACAAGGACACCTTCCTTGCCCTACTTCACTCCTCGAGTCACCTACTCGAGAGTTTTCTTCACTATGTCAACAAGCTCCCTTATGGCGGAGAAAACCTTACACACCAATATACACACCACAACTTCGTCACAACTTATTCACACCTTCTACACAACTTATTCACACTTTCTACACAACTTCTTCACACCTAGTCACTACTTAATCACAACTCTACTTCTTCACAACTATCTATCTTCACAACTATCTACTTCACAACAATCTTCTTCACAACTATCTACCTCCCAACAATCTTCTTCACATCACTACTTATATCTCACTACTTCTATTCACAACTTCTACTCCTAGATCTATCTAGTTACACTACTATCACACCTTTACAATGAATGTACACAACAAATAAACTATATACACAAATCTACAATACTTCACAACTTGATGTTGAAGAAGTATTCTTCTCTTGCACTTTGAGAGATGAGAGTTGAGGGAATGAATCACTTGAAACAAGGATTAACAATAATATGATCAAAGGGTTTTTAGGAGGATGTTTAGAGAGATTTGGATCCGAAAATTTTCGTGCAAGAGGTGAGAAAAATTCCAGATTTAAGGCGGTATTTATAGATAAATATTTCTGACAAAATCTGACAGGGGAGAGTGGCCGGTCCCCTTAATTGTGTGCCGGCCCCCTTAAAATTAAGGGGGCCGCCCAGACGAAAACTGCAGTTTTCTTGTCTTTTTCTGGGGAAAGTTTATTTGGTGAAAAATTAACTGATTTTGGTTAAAATTTTGAATTCATATATTTATTATGAATAAAACATTTTCCTTTGTTTTTCAAAAATATATAATAAGTTTATTTAATTTTATAAACTTTGTATTATTTAAATAAACATCCCTTTGATCATAAAATGTATTAGTCACTTGTTTATTCATACCTTAAGTGATTATGTTGGATGAGATGATATAAACTTGCTTAAAACTTGTTTACGTATTAACTTTGCGTTTAATGTTTTTATATTTTGTGATCGTCAAAACTTAGGGATATCGAAAAATATTAATAACGTTTTTATACATTATATATATATATATATATATATATATATATATATATATATATATATATATATATATATATATATATATATATATATATATATATATATATATATATATATATATATATATATAGTTGCTTATATAATGCTAGTGTTGATTTCACTTAAAGATCAAACAAAAGTTTTCATTCACAAAACAAAGTCTTTACAATCAAACTAAAAAGATAACATACATATAATTGAACATTTTGATCAAGTATAGTTTTCATACAACATATAATTAAGGATTGCATAATAAACGTTTACTTACTTATCTCTCGTACATAGCTATAATTGTTTATATTATGCATGTGTTGATTTCACATACTTAGCTTACATTATTATTATTGTTCATACTTAGATATAGTTATTCATATTGTTCAAGATTTGAGTTCACATAAGATCGAATCAAAGTTTTAAAAGTAATCAAGGTTTTAAAACTAAAATAAGTTTTCATAATTAAATTAAAAAGACGTAAAACTATTCAACCCCCCCCCCCCCTCCTTCTAGTTTTCCACAGAGGATGTGTGAGCATGAGGTATGGATTGACCCGATTCAGCTGGAAATAGGAGCCATCAACGACATCTTTATATGTGTCCCTGAAATAAAACAGTTAGCAATAAAGATAGAGAACGAATATGGCTTTGTCATTCGTTCTGCGAGGACAGACTACCCTCCGGTTTTGTGAAAACCAACCTGTGATCAGGTTGATACTCTTTTAAAGAGGACTCTCCTTGACAGGAATTTCCAGCTTGTAGTAATGAATTTTCCAAATAATCCACTTTCGAATCTTCATACCTAGCATGTTCTCATACTGGAACGTCACAAAGCAGACAGCACGATAGAGTGAATCGGTGAATTGATATTTGTAACACCCCCAAAATACCGCAGCGGAAGACTCTGTCATAGGGGTGCTACTTCATAATACAAAGTACTAGGTATAGAAAACGAACTCTAAATGAGACGTTTTGAAAAGTTACCATTCGATTAATGAATTCAAAGTTACAAACATGAGATTCCAATGTATGATACATAAATGTATACAAAATGTTTTGAATGGTAAATGATAAAAGCGTAAGTCTTCAGAATATGCAGCTTGACTCTAAGTTCCACGCACTAGCTATCGCCTTACTAACCTGAGATAAACATGCTAAAGTGTCAACACAATGGTTGGTGAGTTCATAGAGTTTGTCTTAAAACAGTTGAAAAGCCTTAAAGAATGTTCGCACAGCAAAGGCATCGTGAATCCACTCAGTTGCAAGTCCCGCCATAAGAGACTTGTAACCTGTGTGTTCACAACCCACTGCTAACATATAGTATGAATAAGACATGTATAAGTTCATCAAAACAATTAAGCAATTAGTAGTGAGTCTCTACTTCATCTCCGAAGACCTCACTTGGGAGCCAATTCCCAAAGACAACTGGGAGCCACTTCCCAAAGAAAACTGGGAGCCTCTTCCCAAAGAAAACTGTTTGCTGGGAGCCACTTCCCAAAGATAAAAGATTACTGGGAGCCACTTCCCAAAGTATAAAACAGTCATGTATGTATGAAATCAAGTATAATGCAATCAAGTATAACACAATCAAGTATAAAGCAATCAAGTATAAATGTTTTGAGTATTTGTACAAGTAAGCAAGTAGTTGAGCATGTATCTCCCCCAAAGAGTTAAAACAAGTATGAAAAAGTAGGGGCTATGACTCACCTTAAGCTTATGTAATGAGAAATGATAGTGGTAGTCGAATCGCGAAAGTCTCTAAGAGCAGCAACTTGAGGCTTTCTAAAAGAAAGGTAAGTAACTAGTAAGGTACGGACTTTGATAGACTTAAGCTTCACTCTTGCAATCTATGATAAACCGAGGTTATTTGAAGATTATAACGACGCCTTCTTGAAGTCCAAAGCTATTTGAAGATTATAACAACGTCTTTTTGGAGACTTTAAAGTTATAACAACTTTTCTTAGAAAATTTCCAAGATTGAAGATCAAACACTAGTTTTCTTTCAAAAACTAGTTAACTTTCTTACAAAATATAAGAAAAGTGCCTTAGGTTTTAGGACTTGAAGGTTATAAGAAGGTGTGGTGCAAGTTTTCTATGTGTTTTAGCTTGGTATTTATAGGGTAGGAAAAATAGTTAACCATATATTGGGTTAGAATTTAACCATGGTTAGTTTAAGACACTTGTAATGATCTAAAGAATCAATGGTCAAGATTTAACCACACATGGTGACTCCCCCCTCCCTATGGCGGTTCAAGGAGGATAAGGATGACTAGATGAGTAGTCATGGTCTTTGGATGATAATATCCTAAGTATGTAGCTAGTTTTGACTCCGTAAATTGCTAACCGTAAGTTTTTAAGTCACGAAATGTAAAACCGGGTATCCTAAAAATATGAAACTTATAAATATGCTAGAACTTATCAATATACTCCATAATAAAATATAAAATGAGTGGTAGGATCTATCGGGTGCTAAAACCCTGCTAAAAATTGGAAACACGGGTCTAAAACGCGTAATTCGCGTAAAACGCTGAACTGAAAAACGTAAAATTCCAAAACTTTTGGAATTGTCCTAAAATGAGAGAAAATCATATTTCTATTGTTTATAGTGTTTTATGGACATATCGGGATGCTAGAATGACGTTTAAACCTAACAGTAAATCTCGGACACGGCTTTGTGATTTTTGCATAAATGATCCGACGAGCGTCAAACTCTCGGATTATCGTTAAAATAGTTTAACTTACGAGAATATGAAATAAAAATTTCTGAGATGAATAGTGAAAAGTGAATAGTAAAAGTGAATAGTGAAAAGTGAATAGTGAAATTTTCGGGAATAAAAGTTAACCTGAAATTGCGAATTGTTACAATATTCACGGATTGATGAGAAATTGATTTATAGAAGTCACTCGCGTGTCCTATGATAAACATTTTTGAGACACGACGAGAGTTTTATACTTTGAATCACATTTCCATCAAAAATACTTTTTTTTGAAAGATTTTACACAATCAATGTGCTCGAAAGTAAGTTTGTGAGCACATTGAAAGATTTTTGCAAAAGTATCCGTCAATCCATTTCATGGAACAAGTTTGATTCAATTTTGAATCGCACCATCGTTGCTTTCCAGTTGTCACTTGATCATTGATCCAAGATGGATCTCACATGTCACCTACCAAGAGCTTGAGTGATGTTCGCTCTAGAAGGATTTCCATCTTCATTGTGAGTATTTATCATATCACTCGGATGTTCTGGCAATACCACAAGGATAATGCGTAGGACTCTAAATATTTTATCTTATTTTGCACATTGTGTGAAACAATAAGCATATTTGGAAGTGTGTCCTATTGAGATTTATGGATGATCTCTTTGGCTATAGACTCAATAGTGCATTTTGATCCGCTCCTGGAGACTGGGGAGGCGTCTCCTGTTTAGGTACCAACATGGCTCGCAATGAGCGGTCGATACATTGCACGGGTTCCCCATGAGAATAAAACAAGCTCTTTTAAGAGAACTTGAGTGGTTGGGAAGTATAGTGCATTGCATCACTGGGTCCATGACGTCTTGTCTTCAATACCAGTGTTACCTTAGTAACAACTGGTAGCATATGAAGTTAAACTCGGTTTCTGCCCTAAGGTTGAATATTTGGAGGGCTATTTCTATTCACCCTTTTCACCTTTCATTTCTTTTTCATTCTTCAACCCCTTCAGTGCTTACCAAGACTTCACCACTAGAACCTTGTTGGGTTTGTTCCAGTCCTAGCTCTGTCTCAGTCCGCACTCTTCCCTTTCTCACTTTACTCCTTTTTTTCAATCATTCCTAAGGACTTCTAATCTATCTAAAGGATTGTCCCTGGGAAGATCCTTCCGGTTCTGGTGGATCATGGGAACTCATACCTAACCTTAACCATCCTTATAACTCCATGCATAAAGATAAATGGTCGGTCTTTGGTATTACTTCCACAAACGCCTTTTGCTCCCCTCAATATGTGCATCGATGTACGAAAGAGTTTAGCACATATGTGGGAGCCTATTATTGAGTCCAAAAGATCACATTTGATTATCATATTTCATATTTAAATCACATTCTCTCCCCCGATCAAAAATTTCAAATCTTTTGAGATTTTGGATCTCAATTGATTTAAATAAGTTAGAAAACGTTTGGGAGAGAAATGCGGTCAATTTTAATATTTTCTGATAAAAGGAACCATTTTCTTGCTCCCCCTCTGTTAGCATTAAAAATTTATATATATAGAAGTGATGGTCATTCTCATATTGTAACTTTGTGTCGCTTGTTAAGTTTAGTAATTGTTTAGTCATTGGGCTTTGGACTTGGCAAGCTAATATGTTATGTGCTATGTTTCATAAGCCTTATTATCTAATCATGTAACCAAGTCCAAGCCCAAGCCCATTGAAAGCCTATGTATGGAACTATAAAAGGCACCTTACCTCTC
The DNA here is from genome assembly GCA_030686995.1 of Artemisia argyi. Lineage (NCBI taxonomy): Eukaryota > Viridiplantae > Streptophyta > Magnoliopsida > Asterales > Asteraceae > Artemisia > Artemisia argyi. The sequence goes on along the minus strand of CM060696.1, from coordinate 185,253,928 downwards.
ATTTGTAAGGTGTGCTTGTGTGTGTATTGTGTATGTTTTTAATAAAAGTTCTCTTCATCTTATTCTCTCTTTATACAAGTTAACGCCACACTTACATATAATCAAGTCACCATCTTTACTTCATCTAGTGCTTATATTTGTGATAAAGTTGATATATCTAAGGTCCTACAAGTGGTATCAATCGCCTAACAATGATTTAGGAGTGTGTGGAAAACGTTTTTATCAAAATTTTTCATAAAAAGTTGTGTTCTTTATAAAAAACGTGTACTTTTTCTTTAAAAGTTTTGATTTTTACGTGTTTTTAGTGCTAAAGTTGTTCGTTTTATTGAAGTTTTAGTGTTTCTAAGTGTTTTGGGAAATTTTTGATCAAAAGAATCAAGTGGAAATCAAGTTTTTTGGTGAAAAAATCGGATTTTTTGAAGTTTTTGGCAACCTTACGCGTAACTAGTACACAAGGACAAGCACTATCCCACTTTTTGGCAGAAATAGTACTGTTTACGCATAAGATTGAGGTCAAAACCCCTTTTCTACGCAAAACATTGGTCAAAACCCTCTTCTTACGCATAAGATCAAATCCTACGCATAAGTTCAGATCCTACGCATAAGATCATACGCCTAAGTTGAGTTTCTACGCAAAAGATTGGATTCTACGCCTAAGATTGGAGTTTACGCATAAGATCTTACGCATAAGTTCTTACGCATAAGATTTACACAAAAGTTCCTACGCAGAAGTTGTACTCAGTACTTCCCTGACTTGGATAAGTTTGTGGAATACTTCGACTTGGGATATCTTACTCACTTGGATAAGTGTGAAAGATTTGGTTACATACCTTTCGCGTAAAAATCTTACGCATAAACTAAACCTTACGCGTAACATAAATCTTACGCATAAACACATAGTTTACGCATAAACAACTAATTTTACGCTTAAGATTTTCTTACGCATAAGATTACTGTTTACGCATAACTTTATGTTTACGCTTAACATTTGCTTTACGCCTAAGATTCTGTTTACGCCTAAGTTTACTTTTTACGCGTAAGATTCACTGTTTACGCATAAGTTTCTGGGTTTTACGCATAAGTTTTTGACTTTTGACAACCAAACTTCAAACGGTCATAACTTTTGAACCGTAACTCCGTTTTCGACGAATCAGCTGTCAAAACGACCGTGAAACAGAGAAGGACACATTGAATCAATTTATTCATTCAACCCAAGTTTCGAGGCCTAAAAACGCTCTGAGAAGAAGTTATTGAGATTTTAAGGTTTTAGATCAAATTTTTCATCATAAAAACTTGCATCAACTTGCACTAAACACAACTCCTACTTCGTTGAATCGATCCAAGAATCAACTTTATCAATCTACACTTCACCAATGACAACTCAGCAAGACATTCATGCAGCCAGTGCGGAAAATTGACCTCCAATGCTTGAAAAAGGTGAATATCTCCCATGGACAAGCCGCATGCTTCGTTACATCAAAACAAAGCCTGATGGTAAATTAATGATCAACTCCATTACAAATGGTCCATTCAAGCCACGACAAGTTCAAATTGAAGGTAATCCAAATACAACACCTCCTACTCAACCATTCGTGCGTGAACAAACAGAAGCAAATTACACAGAGGAAGACAAGAAGCAGATCGCCGCTGATGATATGGCAATGCATTTAATCCAACTTGGATTACCACGGGAGATTTTTGCTGCGGTCGACAGCTGTGAAACTGCTTATGCTATGTGGGAACGTGTTAGAAGGATCTGTCATGGAACTGAGATTGGACAACAAGACGTTGAGAACAAACTTCTTACTGAATGGGAGAATTTCACATCCACTAAAGGTGAACAGATTGAATCTTACTACACAAGGTTTTGCACTTTGATGAATGAGTTAATCAGAAACAAGTTGACACCTCGAACAATTGCAACAAACATCAAATTCATCAATAACCTTCCAGAAGAATGGGGTCGTTATGTTACAATTGTCAATCAAACAAAGGATTTACATAAGGTGAATTATGATCAACTCTATGACTTTCTGAAACAAAACCAAGCTGAGGCTAATGAAGTAAGGAAAGAAAGATTGGCAAAGAATCATGATCCTCTTGCATTACTTGCCACTACACCAACACCGCTACCAATGAACACTCAACAACCACCATCATCTTCCATTCACAACTACATGCAACCATCATGTATTCTACAACCAACACCGGTCTACCAACAACAGTTCTTCCCACAACAACAACAAGTTATTCCACAACAGCAATACCCACAATTCGAAGAACCAGAATTCACTAACAATGATGAAGCTGCTGCAGCATTGACCCAAGCGTTCGCTTTTCTGTCAAAGGCATTCCAAGGACGCTATTCTACACCAACTAATAACAACCAAAGGATTTCATCGAACACTCGCAACAAGCAGATTGCTCAGCCGAGTTTCAATATGGGCAACGGAGGTCAAATGGTTGGAGTTTATGGGAATCAGTAAGGATATGCTACTGGATTTAATATGGGCAATCAGAATATGCAGAATGCAGGTCAGTATGCAGGGAATCAGTATGGTCAGAATGCAGGGAATCAGTTGGGTCAGTTTGTTGGAAATCAGAGGGGTCAGAATGTTGGTAATCAGACAATGGGTAATCAGAATAGAAATGTTGCAGCTCCAGTAGTTGGGAATTTGGGAAATGTGAATCAGGGTAATCCGGTAAAGTGTTTCAACTGTCAGGGTGTAGGTCATATGGCAAGGAACTGTCCTACTAAGCCGAACAAGAAAGACACAACGTACTTGCAGAAAGCATTACTGTTGGCACAAAAGAATGAGGCAGGGTTTCAGTTGAACGCAGAGGAGAATGATTTTATGGCTCTTATGGATGACATGGAAGATAGAGAGGATATCGATGCGAACTGTATATTCATGGCGAATCTTCAGGAAGCTAAGTATGACACGGATTCTGATACACTTCCTGTTTATGACACCAATGCACCATCTGAGGTATCAAATTTCAACACATGTCACAATAATGATATATTTGATATGTCTCCTCATGGGGAACAGCATTTTGAGAAGCAAGCGTCCACTTATGATACATTCCTGGACACGCCAAGTAGTAGCAATACTCCTTCAGCAACTCCAGATGTGAATCATAATGGAAGCTTCGTTTCACAACATGCTGAGAATGATGAGGAAACACGTGCTTTATTTGAATCATTATTGAATAATTGTCGTATTGAAATTGAGAATGTGAAAAAGGTCAATCGCGATGTTAAGGCCGCGAATGTTAAATTGACCACTGAGCTTGAGAGTTACAAAGAAAACGTTAAAGCTTTTGAATTTCATAACAAAAGATTGTCTGAATTAGAAACTGGTTATCAAAATTCCGTTTCAAGGGAAAAGCAATTGCAACTCAAGTTTGATACACTTGATGTTAATTCTTTCAAAAAGATAAAATCTTTAAACGCGGAAATTTCTGATTTACAAAACCAACTTTCTAAACAAAAATCAGCTTATAACAATCTTGAAAAAGAAAGGGACGAGCTGAAAAAGGACTTTGCAAAGAAAGAAGACAAACTTTTGACCGAAATCGTAGAGTCAGAACACATGATTGCACATTTAGAAGAATTAGTGGTTAAGTCGGGTCAGTCAAGTCAAACAATGAAAATGATTTCAAATCAAACTAATCCGATTTACCATACGAAACATAAAGTGGCTCTTGGTAACAACACCCCCAGTAATCTCAAGAAAGCTCAGCAAGAACAGAATGTTTTGTATAATGGTAATGTGATTTACACCAAACATGATCCTCCAGTCGTTCGGGATTCTGTGCAAATGATAGAACATGTCGAAGAGAGCATAAATAAAATGAAACAAAAGGATTTGAAACCCATTGATTACAACAAATTGAACAAACTTTCGAGAATTACTTTTGTTCCACAAAAAGAACCATCTGTGTTTTCCATAAAACGACCATTCTCAAAAATGTTTTCTAAGAAAGTAATTGCTTCCAAATCTCTTTCAAAAATAAAACAAATGTCTTCTAACAACACTTTTAATACAAGTGAGGCTAGAGACATTCTGGATGACGTTAAAAAGAGAATTCAAGAACTTCAAAATATTGTTGCTTCTAAAACTACAATCAATATTAACAACTGGCATTCCAGTTTTCATATTGAGCAGAAAAAAGTTTTTGAAAACGAAATTACTATCCCACTGAATAACATCAGTGCGAGGGTAATCCATTTTGAACAAGCTTTCTTAAAAGAAACGGCCGACTTTGTCAAGGACCACAAATCCCTAGTAAACGAAGCTAATGAAACTCGTGAAAACATGAATGTTTTGGAAAACCTAAATGATTCTCTCTTCGAAGCTGTTATGACCACTGATATTATGTCCATCATTTTACAAACATATTCTGTTCAAGACGATGAGAGACTGAGAGCTGAGACCTCCGCAATTGTTTCAAAATATGAAAATGCTCTTATAAAGCTTGAAAAAGAAAATGTGTCATATTTTAAACAACTTGATCAAAAAAAGGAAGAATGCAAGTATGACAAATTGTCGTATGAGCGTGCCTTAAAGAACATGAAAGAGCAAAATGATCTTTTGAGGGCTCAGCTTGAAAGTCAAAAAGGAAAGGGTGAGGAAACCAAGTTTGCAAAACCATTGACTTCGGAGAAACCAAATGTTTCAAACACGGTTCAAAAAACAAAAATGTCAATTTCAAGGTTTGCTCCAAAAGTCGATGAGAAGAAGGATTTGACAAAACCAGTCACTCCAACACCCTTGCCAAAGAAAAATGAAAATGAAAAGATTGTCGATAAAGGAAAAGCGGTTGTCGAAACACCAAAAGTGATAGCACCTGGCCATTTTAGGATTAGTCCCACTAGTGCGTCTGCCTCAACATCTATGACAAATGACAAATGCATAAAGGCTAATTCTAAAGAATCTAGGAATGCTAAAACGGACAACAATATAAATCCTAACGTGTGTGCCTTACCTTCTACAGGATTAGAAAGCACCTCTAGGAGCAGCAGACTAAAGCCTAGGAGCAACACAAGGAACACTAGAGTCTCGTCTGCCTCTAAGAGTAGTAGCAAGAATAAAGTTGAAGATGTAGAAGAACACCCTAGGAATTTATCGCTTTGTAATAAGAGACATGTTTCATCTGAATGTAATGACGAAAGTACTGTTTCTCATGCATGTAATGACTCTGTTTTTTTAATATGCAAGAAATGTTTAATTAATGATGTTCATGATGAATGTGTTTCTAAGAATGTGAATGTTATGCCTAAACAGAAGTATGTTCCAAAGGGAACTAGTGCCAGATCTAGATCTATAGAAAGATTAGTTGCACGCTTTAGGTCTACCACTAGTAGTCGAATGCCTAGGAACTACCTTAAGTTTTGTATGTGGAAACCTACGGGTAGAGAATTCATTCTTAAGGATGGCAAATTGAAAGTTGTTCAAAATGGACAAGTAGATACCTTCTATGAATGTGATTCAGATTTTACCCCTAACCAAACGGAACCAAATTCAAAACAGTTTCCAAATACAAACTCTTGTGTTCTTGGCTGGTTATCGAAATATGTCTTTGGATCGTCGACTCGGGTTGCTCCAAGCACATGACCGGGAATTTAAAGCTGCTGATCAATTTTGTCTGGAAATTCATGGGAACTGTACGATTTGGAAATGATCATGTAGCAGCTATTCTGGTTTATGGAGATCTTCGGTTTGAGAATTTTTTTAATCACTCGGGTTTACTACGTCGAAGGATTGGGACACAACTTGTTTTCAGTCGAGCAGTTTTGTGATGCAGATTTAGAAGTTGCATTCAGGAGAAACACGGTTTTTATAAAAAATTTGGTTGGTGATGATCTCTTAACCGGTAATCGTGGTACAAACTTGTATGCTATCGACATCAACCAAATGGCTTCTACATCACCAATTTGTCTTATGACAAGGGCAACCGAAACTAAGTCCTGGCTGTGGCATAGAAGATTATCCCATCTCAATTTCGACACGATCAACAAGTTAGCCAAAGACAACATCGTCACAGGACTTCCTAAGTTCAAATACACCAAGGAACACCTATGTCCATCATGCGAACAAGGAAAAAGCAAAAGAGCATCATATAAACCCAAAACCGTACCTAGTTCGGAAGCAAGGTTACATATGTTGCACATGGACTTATGTGGCCCAATGAGAGTTGAAAGCATTAATGGGAAGAAGTATATTCTCGTTATTGTTGATGATTATTCAAGATATACTTGGGTAAAGTTTTTGAGATCACAAGACGAAGCACTAGGCATCATCATCACCTTTCTGAAGCGTATTCAAGTTCTACTTCAAGCTCCAGTAAGGATTATAAGAACAGATAATGGCACAGAATTCACAAATCAGAAGTTAAGAACTTACCTCGAAGATGTTGGAATTACACATCAAACATCAGTTGTTAGAACTCCACAGCAGAATGGGGTAGTTGAAAGAAGAAATCGAACTCTTGTGGAAGCTGCTCGCACAATGCTAATTTTTTCTAGTGCACCACTATTCTTATGGGCTGATGCTGTAGCCACTGCTTGTTTCACTCAGAATCGATCCCTAGTACATCCGAGATTCAATAAAACCCCTTATCAGCTAGTGAACAACCGTAAACCTGACATCTCTTACCTTCACGTGTTTGGCGCTTTGTACTATCCGATGAATGACAGAGAAGATCTAGGGAAGTTAAAAGCTAAGGGTGATATTGGAATCTTCATTGGATACTCAGAAAACTCGAGGGCATTCAGGGTGTATAATAGAAGAACGAAAAAGATAATGGAGACGATGAATGTGAAGTTTGACGAGATTTCACAGATGGCTTCTGAGAGATACGCTCTAGAACCCGCGTTTAATTCGATGGCTTCTAATCAAAACGGATTAGGACCCGCACCAAACATGCAGACTTCTGGACACATCAGTTCAGGACTCGTGCATCAAGGAGCTCAGTCAACAAACACGGATAAACCTCAGAACAAGAACTGGAAAATTTCTTTGAGTTAATGTTTGATGAATACTATGGTGGAACTTCGACAAATGCATCTCAACAACATTCCGCTGCACCCGCTCAAAACCATCAACCACCACCACCATCACAAGATGCATCTACTACAATCGAAGCTGAAGCACCAATTCCCTCAGCATCATCAACATCTACTCCAGCAACTCCAGTTATTGAAACTGATCTACCAAGAGTTGATGAGCAAAACCAAAACACAAATTTTCAAGAAGAACCAACAAATAATTCAAACAATAATGAGTTAGAAGAAGAAGAAATATTTGAAAACCCGTTTGCAACAGACTCCGCTGAATCTTCTTCAAGGTTACAAGAACCATCTAACACACATTCGTTACACCCAAGGTACCCTTCTACGTTTCAATGGACAAAAGACCATCCAATAGAACATGTTATTGGTGAACCTTCAAAGCCAGTTCAGACAAGGTGACAACTTGCCACCGATCTCGAATTATGCATTTACATTTGCTCAATCAGCCTCAAAGAACCAAAGAACATTCGGGAAGCAATGGCAGAATACCCCTGGATAGAAGCGATGCAGGATGAAATTCTTCAATACGATTTACATGACAGTTGGGAACTTGTTGAACGACCACTTGATATACGTGTTCTTGATCTCAAGTGGTTATGGAAGAACAAACTGGATGAGGAAATGACTGTTATTCGCAACAAAGCTCGTCTCGTGGCTAAAGGTTATCCACAAGAAGAAGGGATAGATTTCGAAGAATCATTCGCGCCTGTAGCTAGACTTGAAGCAGTCCGGATCTTCTTAGCCTATGTCGCTCACAAAAACATCACAGTCTATCAGATGGACATTAAGACAGCTTTCTTGAATAGAACTCTGAAAGAAGAAGTGTATGTGATTCAGCCTGAGGGATTCATCGACAAAGATCATCCAGACAACGTCTACAAGCTTAAGAAAGCAATTTATGGTTTAAAACAAGCTCCAAGAGCGTGGTATGACGAACTATCATCTTTCTTGCTCAAAAACAATTTCACAAAAGGAACGGTTGATGACACCTTGTTTATCAAAAAATTCAAAGATGACATTTTGATCGTTCAAATTTACGTGGACGACATTATTTTTGGATCAACCAATCCTAACCATTCAAAACATTTTGAAAATCTCATGAAAAGTAAATTTGAAATGTCCATGATGGGAGAACTAAAATTCTTTCTTGGTTTACAAATCCATCAATCCCCTCGTGGTATTTTTATCAATCAGGCTAAATATACAATAGAGATTTTGAAAAAACATGGAATGGAAAATTGTGATTCTGTTGGTACACCAATGGTCACTTCACCAAAAATAGGTGCTGATTTGTTTGGGAAACCTATCGATCCGAAGAAATATCGGAGCATAGCACGGTTTCAGGCAAAGCCTACTGAACTTCACCTCAAAGAGGTTAAATGGATCTTTCGGTACCTGCGAAGCACCATTAACATGGGACTTTGGTATCCGAAGGATTCGGGGTTTAATCTAACAGCATTTTCAGATGCAGACCATGCTGGTGATCAAGTTACAGCAAAGAGTACATCAGGTGGAGCACAATTTTTGGGTGAAAAGCTTGTAAGCTGGTCGTCAAAGAAACAGGATTGTACTGCGCTATCAACTGCCGAAGCCGATTATGTGTCTCTATCTGCGTGTTGTGCCCAAGTTCTTTGGATGCGGACACAACTCACAGATTATGGCTTTACTTTTGACAGAATACCTATGTATTGTGACTCAAAAAGTGCCATAGCCATCTCGTGCAATCCCGTACCTCACTCTAAGACGAAGCATATCAAAGTCCGCTACCATTTCATCAAAGAACACGTGGAAGAGGGTACTGTTGAATTATTTTTCGTTAAGACTGATTATCAACTCGCCGATCTATTTACTAAAGCCCTTCCAAAAGAAAGGTTTGACTATTTAGTTCGACGAATTGGCATGCGAAGCCTAACTCCTGAGGAGCTAGAACGTCTTCTCGAATCTTCTTGAAAAATGTTTTCAAAATCGCTTCGCTATAAATATTTTTGAAAAACAAAATACAAAATTTGAAAAACCAACAAAAACAAAATACAAAAATATAAAATTTTCAAAAAAAATACAAAAACAATATAAAATCAAAAAATCCAAAAATATTCTTCTCACGACATGTCTCTCGTATAAATCAATATTCTGTACGTTTCTAGAAATGTCATTCAACAATGATACGGATATGTACAGATGCTTGAGCGGGAGTTCTTTAAAAAGTTTTTCTAAAAACATGTCGTTTCTCAAAAGTTTCTTCACTATGGCTTTCGTATACTTCAGTACGAAACCCGTGCTTCAAAGTGAAATCTTTTCAAAAATTAAGTCCGGGTATAACAACTCGAAAAGATTTCAAATAAGGACTAAAATGATGACTTCTGATTATTTTCAAATCAAGGACTCGTACGTTCAAAGATGAAATCATTTTCAAAAGTTCGAGTATAAACAAACGAAAAGGATTTCAAACATAAACTCGTTTTTCAAAACAGAATTCTTGAGCACTTTTTCAAGATTGTTCAAAAGATTTCTCAAAATCTTTCAAATGAGTGCTCAAGATAACTCCCTCAAAACCCTTAATTGATTTTAAAATGTGCTATCATTAAAGGGGAGTACAAAAACAAAAATGTTTCGTATTCATGCAATATGAAATCTGTCTTTCTCTCTAACAAGCTTTTTCTTAATCAGTTGATATCAAAAATATCACGCTATGCTATTTTTGAGGGGGAGAAGACATGATTAAAATGTGATCAAATATGTTTAAAGTTTGTGACTGAATCTCAAAAGAGCTCGACTCAGTAAGTACCAATGAATTGACGAAGCTTAAAATGTCAGTAATCGAAAAGACTTGTCCTGGACGGGTAATAATTTCAAGCTAGTCTAACTAGTGATGTAAGCGTGTCTCGAATAGGACTTGTCTGAGTAGAATGTACCGTATCGAGAGACTTTCTTTGGACTTGACCAGGACGGGTAATAACTTCAAGCTAGTCTAACTAGTGATGTAAGCGTGTCTCGAATCGGTCATGTTCACTGAAAGTGGATCAATTCGAAAAGTGCAAACTCCTCTCGCATGAGTAAATTTCTTAAAAAATTCATGAGCACATGTGAAGGGGGAGTCCTTCAAAAGAAATGCAAAACTCTCGAAGTGTCAACAATGTGTTTTATTATTATAAACACTTTGAGAGATTTTCAATAAATGGTTTCATGGTAATTATAGGGCAGTCATGGTGTTATAAGGTGACTAAGGTTAGGAAAACCCGTCCTATGATCCGCCAGAGCCGGAGGGATCTACCCAAGGACAAATCCAATAGATTAGAATTAGAAGTCCTTAGGTATGATTGAAAAAAGGAGAAAATGAGAAAGGAGAAAGAAGGGGTTGAAGAATTAAAAAGAAAAGTTATGAAAAAGGGTGAAAAGAAATAGCCCTCCAAATGTTCAACCTTAGGGCAGACACCGGGTTCAATTCATATGCTACTGGTTGTTACTAAGGTGACACCGGTATTGAAGATAAAGACATCATGGACCCAGTGATGCACTACACTAAACCTTCTTAACCACTCAAGTTCTCTTAAAAGAGCTTGTTTCATTCTCACGGGGAACCAGTGTAATCTATCAATCTGTCTCTTAGAGATGGTTGATATTGAAGCAGGAGACCTCTCCCTAATCTCCGCATAGGAAGCCAAATGTGCACTTATCGAGTCTAGAGCCCCGAGATTCATCAAAAGATCTCATAGGAACACATAATATTCCTACACTGGTTGCTCATCATTAAGGACGCCAGATGTAAACTTTAGAACATTTATGAGAGAATTCACACAAGTGATTCTCAATGATTGAATGGAAATTCCTGCCAGAGTCAACATCAAACAGCCCTGACAGCAGGTCACTTCGGTAATTCTTTATGGGTTATGCTTAGTGTTCGCGGTGGTTTCAAACGGTCTACAGTCGTGGAGTGATCCCCAGCGACTCACCCAGTCATTGAGCTACTAAGTAGGTCTTGTAAGCTCCCTCGGGAGTATCTGACATGGGAACGGCCTTGATAAGGATTAGACGGAGTCTTCACACTATGCTGTTGACGAGCTCTATTTCCTTATCTGTAAGTACCGGTTGATTTATTGCTAACTGTTTTCATGCAGCTATACATCACCTCCATGGCGACAGATTCCGCATGCTCATACATACATCTGGAAGTTAAAGAAAGCTCCCTCAAAGATCTATACAACACAAAGTTCAAAGAAAGATTCTACGCCAAAAAGAATCTACAAAGTATAAAGACTAAAGATCAAAGTGAAAGAAAGGGAACTACGTGCATATGAATATCAAAATCCAAAGATGTATGAGCATGTTGGAATGGCAAACAACCACCACAGACGCAGAAGTGACGACAGGCAGATAGCTCCACATCACAAAAGAACAAAGAATGATGAAAAGTCAATCATCAAAGATCACAAAGCATGAAGGAACAAAGACTAAAGACTATTCTACAACGACACACAAAGTTCAAGAAAAAGAACACGAAAGACCTAATCACGTGGAGCATCATTCGAATGACCACCCCTTAGGGGGAGATTGTTAGCATTAAAAATTTATATATATAGAAGTGATGGTCATTCTCATATTATAACTTTGTGTCGCTTGTTAAGTTTAGTAATTGTTTAGTCATTGGGCTTTGGACTTGGCAATCTAATATGTTATGTGCTATGTTTCATAAGCCTTATTATCTAATCATGTAACCAAGTCCAAGCCCAAGCCCATTGAAAGCCTATGTATGGAACTATAAAAGGCACCTTACCTCTCATTTGAAAGGTGTGCTTGTGTGTGTATTGTGTGTGTTTTTAATAAAAGTTCTCTTCATCTTATTCTCTCTTTATACAAGTTAACGCCACATTTACATATAATCAAGTCACCATCTTTACTTCATCTAGTGCTTATATTTGTGCTAAAGTTGATATATCTAAGGTCCTATACCCTCAATCTGTGAGGGAGGTTGTTATGTGTCAGATTTGATGAGTTTACAAAAGATTTGAAGTTATAATGAAAACTCTTTGAAAATGTTCTCATTCTGACACATAACCATCACAAATCGTTTTGTTGCAAGGTTTTGTTACAAAGTGTGGAGAGTTTTGATGATACATAAAATTTTGAGAAATCACTCTCCCCCTCAATCAATGACGGATGTTAAAGCTTAAATAAATGATGTCATTGATTGAGTGAAAAATTTTATCATAATTTTGAGTTTAATTTGATTTTCAATCAAAATCTCATGGTACCACCAAGTTTTGCACAAATACTTTCCGGAAAAATCATAGAAGGGAAAATATTTGGCGAAAATAAGATTTCTCTTCTATATCAAGAAATAATGCACTGAAGCGTACATTAGATCGAGGAAAATGGATATAAAGTAATCCATGCCCAGGTGAACTTCACCCGGTAAAAGGAACAACCGTCTTTTTGGCGATGTGTTTTCCCCATTTTGAAGAACGAGTTGCTATCTGAAGTAATAGCAAGCCATAATTTTGAAGTCCGGGTTGCAGCCTGAAATGACTACAAGCCATATTTTTGAAGAATATTTTGAGAGACGACATGTTTTAAAAAAACTTTATTTGAAACCGAAAAACTCTTGCTCAAGCATATGTATGATTCCGTGTCATTGTTGAATGACATTTCTAGAGACGTACATAATATTGATTACATAAGAGACATGTCGTGAGAAGAATATTTTTGGATTTTAATGATTTTTCTGATTTTTATAGTTTTTTATAGGTTTTATATTTTTCTATTTTCTTTTTGATAAATCTTATGTACAAAAACTATAAGGACTATAAGGATGTGAAAGAGAGTTGGTCAGAAAGTTCATAAAGTACAAGTTACAAAACATCACAGCACCCAAAATACAACATATAACAAAGCACCCCCTCTACATAAGATATCATTCAGTGCATTGTAGAAGGCGGTATTCTCCAGCTCGAATTCTGCCACCCACGTAGCACTCCAAACTACGAAAGATTCTTCTCAACTTCAATCTTTTACGAATACCAGCCAGGAATTTCTTGTTCAGTGTCAGGTTGTGATCTGTCTAGTGGTTGTTATACCTTCTTGATCCATAGTTATACACATGGTATTCTTTCACTCTGATGTCCAAAGCCTCTTCGACCATTTGTAATGTACCATCACTGAACTTGTGTATTTCATTGAAGCGCAAGACCATAGGAACGTTGTATCTGTCACAAAATATCACGGCCAGTGGAGATTCCATGATCGTAAAATCAGTAACCGGTTCCATGCTAGTAACATCCCATAGAGGTCGCTTGAGATTGAGCTGGGATTGATAGCTTTCGATGCCAAGATGAAAGTCTTCGACTCTTTTTCTAATGACGATACCCCGGACCCAATGAAGTACAGCAAACACAAGAGTCTTCTTCTCACGAGATGATAGGTGATGCAATTTTCCTTGAAGGTGTAGCATATACAAATCTTCAAAATCATTAGGACGAAGATGTTTGAAGTCACCTTCGGATATGGTATAATCTTTGAAATCAGCTCGACGGAGAACTATGCTCTTGAGATAGTCATATCTGTGGATAGGTACCATGACTACACTGATGATTTGAAGTGGTGATCGAATAGACTTTCGGTCACTTTGAGCTTGAAATTGATCTATGTAAAAACGCTGCTTCTTGAGCCACCAGTGAGAGATTCCAAGAGATGCGGAGATGTCATAATCACATTCTTGAGCAATCCACATGCCATTAGGGACAAGCTATTCCAACCCAACATCTGAATAATGTACAGCTTTCATTTTGGTGATGGACAAAGCCGATTTGCATTGTCGGCTGCCAAATCTGATATATTCAAGATCTTTGTTGAAGAAAAACTCTGCTTGGATTTTGACATGACCGGGAGAACCACCCAGAGGGAGTGGATTGCTGTAATTATACTTCACAATTCCTTCATCCACAATATCGTTAAACATCTTGTGGCATTCTTCCATTTGGTATTGTAGATGATTTACATCCTGATGAAAGACTTTAACAATGTTGAAAGCCGGTCCTTCTAGGTCCTTTTGAGTAAGCTTGGATAATCCACGATTCTTACAAAACCATGCAATAAATGTCCCATATCACCCGTTTGTGATAGGAGAGAATCTTTAGAAGGAGGAACGAAGCCGGTAGTGATGGCATTGACCCAGTTGTTGTCATTAACAGGCAGATCAGAAGAGGGAACAGTCCAGTTAGGCTCAGGTGAATGCGCCTGCTCATCATCAGGTTTCCACCACGAATCTTTATCTTCTTTAGTGAGGAGAACTGGAGATGGATCAGTAGAGTCACTTCTGGTGAACGATTTCCACCACTGCTTTTGCGGGATGTGAGTCGTGGAAGCATCATCTTCATCATCAGAAGAAGAATCAGTAGGCTGAGGAATGAAGGATTCTTCATTAAAGACAACATCATCATTGATTGGAGATGCAATAGAGGTTGTGCCAGCGTCAATGGAGGTCCATGCAGCATACGTGACCTGCTTAGCATGTTTGGATGGTGCTGGCTTAGAAGATTTGTCAGTTTGTTGTTTCTTTGATGATGTGGTGGGTTGTGATGGCATATTATGAGATTGAGAACCACCAGGTTGAGTAGAAGTGCGCAATGGACCTGATGCCCCAGCAGGTGGAGGAGGTGGTAGAGGTTGTGGAGGTGATCCCGATGGAGGCCTGGGATGACCCTGACGTCTCTTTTTCCTTTTCTTTTCTATTTCCATATCTCTGGCGTGCTCCTCGGCATCATCTTGTCTTATAGATGCATCTAAAGCTTCATAAAATTTGACGTGTTCCTCATGTCCTTTGTGTTGACCTTTCTCGTACATACTATGCTGCAGAATTACTTTCATGTAATTGATGGGTAAGTCTTTGAATCTGGATCTGAGGGGAGCTTCAAGAGCGATGCTGACAGCTTCAACGACTTGTTCATTGATAGCCTGAGACACTTGTTGCTCGAGATCGAGATGTTCTAACTTATATAATCTGCTGCCGTGATTCTTAATTGTTTGAGGCAAGTCGAGATTCACAATTGTTCTTAACACTGAAGCATGCTTTTCCAACGTCTCATGAATGGTGAGATTATGTTGAACAACACCAGCAGTAATACTAGCTAAATCATCCAGTCCATGATCTAATTGCTTCTCAGTGGTGGGAGGAGTTGTGATCTTAGCGGAATCAATGGATTTCTCTTGAGTGGCAGCGGCTTGAATGGTGTCAGTGTTGTCAGTTGCAGTAGTAGGAGTTGGTGTAGACCTAGTAGGAATAGTAGAAGTGTCCTGCTGTATAAGGACATCAACCATTGAGACGACTTCTTCTCGCTCATCACCAGATTTGTCACCTTCTACATCATCAGGCTTATCAACTAAGAATTGATCTCCAAAGGTGTCAAGGTTCTTAAATGAAGCCAGAGTTCCAGTAGAGCTGGCAGGTTCGATTACGAGCTTAGGATCATCGGTCTTGAGTTTGAGATTACCTTGTAAGTCGGGGTAAGCAGTGGATACAAACTCGTCATGAAGTGGGTCAATAGGTGTTTCAGACTCAACAGCTTTATCCTGCACATGTTTGTTACTGGTGACGTCTTGGGTAGCTAAGTTGGAGTCATCACCTTTGAGTGTTGAGCTGGTATCAGTTTCTGAGCCACTTGAGTTAGCTGGTTGCCCCAGACTAGGTGACGATGCTTTGTCAGGAAACACTTTGGCTGAAGATGATGACGGAGAACGTCTTTTGAAGATATACTTGGTGGTGGTTGATTTGGAGGCAGGAGATGAGATTTTCAACAGAGTGTATGCAGGCAGTTCTTCCTTAGCGACATCCTTACCTCTACCTTCTACATGCTAGAGTTGTTGACCTTTGTCCGATTCAGGTTCTTTGATGCTGACACCAATGACTGGATGTACCGGTGGCATGTACACATCCTTCAAACTTTTAGCAGTTGCAATTTGAACCATTTCTTCTTCAGAAAGAGGCAATTGTGTGGTGCTAGGTGCATCTTCAGGATCATTTTCAATTGGCAGAGTTTTCTTGGAGCTGGGCTTTTTGCTCCTAGTGGTGCGCTTCAACCGTTTAGTACCTTTAGAAGAGGCAGCTGAGGTTGTCACACCCTTACGTTTCTTTGATGAAGTTCTTTCAGACTTGGTGGACAAAGAAGGCTCACTAGCAGAAGCTTCCCTACATGCTTTCAGAAGTTTGATGTACTCCCCATAATATGGTGCAGCGAGAATATCACGAGTGAGTAGGGCATTCGGAATATCCATACCAAATATTATTTTGCTTGTACTTTTAGCATCGTACTTGAGATAACCTACTGGATGTTCATCTGAGGGTTGATGAAGAGCATAGTCTTCTCTAGGGTGAAATTTAAGACATCGTTGAAGACTTAATATGATCAGCTTTATGAAACGAATGCTTGGAATTAGAAGCTTGGCAGATCTCTTCTTTCCATCTTTGTTTGCTTCAAGATTTACTTTATCAACCAGGAATGAGTGGATGGACTGATTGAATTCCTCCCAGATTCTTTAAACAAAGTTGACATCCTTCCCATTGACAACACCCCAGAGGATTTGTAGAGATGGAGCTCTAAGTCTTTCGTAGCCAGAGGTTTTGCCTGTCAGACATAAGTTAATAAGACTTGCAATGGCTCTCCATGGTTGATAAAAGTCGTGAGTGATAACAGTGGATAGTGTTGAAACATGAGTAGGATACCCAAGTTCATTGACAAAGCTAAGTAAGGTAGCTGGATTAGGCGGGGGAGTGTACTCCACATTATCACCAGTTGGTAATATTTGTAGTGTACCCAGTGTTCATCCAGCTGACATTTGTATCTGTTGTTAGCTCTGTCATAGTAGATGGTATTCCAGAACTGTTGTATGTAAATGGATGGGATTGTAGAGGATGCTGTGAAAGCATTGAAGAATGTAGTGTTCTTAAGTAAATCCTGAGCCATTTGGAATATGGGATGGTTCTGAGGTTTGTCAGTCTTCACATAACAGTTACTCTTCCCAATAGCTACCCATTTGTTGAACGGGAGGGTATCATTGTCAGAACAAACTGGTGGAGCCAATGATCCTTCGATATTGGATTCTGCCAGTTTATCTGCATTTAACACAAATCACCACAGAAAGCAAACACACTCTTTCTTTATATGTTCTATTCCTCCACCCATGTATAAACATTACCTGTCTTTGTATAGTTACTGTGTGTTTTTTCCCTGTTATATGCTGCTTATGTTGGTATGTTGCTTCTCGACTTTATCTGGTCCCATGGTGTAACTCGTGCTTCATGTAGATTATTTCATTATATGTGTCACATTTATAACTCTAGGGACCATTTTGTACACTTGAACTTATGTCAACTAAGTAGTGTAGTAGTACAAGGGCTAGTTGTGTCATTTTTCCTAAATATTTTTCCACATATATAAGTTATCTTTTTCTTGCGGTTAGTCACAAAATCAAAAAAGAACATCTCACTATTCACTGTGCTCTCGACTTAACCGCAGCCGTGTTTTGCTACATTTAAGTGTTGATCCCATAGGTGGTGGATTTAATCGTACGTGTCCCACGTGTGTGCTAATCTTCAATAGGTTAGATTATGTTTGCTCTTTACTGCATTTGTTTGTACCTTACTTTTGCTATAGTGTTATATCGTGTAATGTCAATGAGAATCTTT
Source organism: Artemisia argyi (assembly GCA_030686995.1). Taxonomy (NCBI): domain Eukaryota; kingdom Viridiplantae; phylum Streptophyta; class Magnoliopsida; order Asterales; family Asteraceae; genus Artemisia; species Artemisia argyi. The sequence continues at coordinate 185,236,175 of CM060696.1, read as the reverse complement.
GGATTAAGAATGATTGCGAGTAGGGGAGTAGTACATAGTGGAATGTGTTTGGGATGTTGCGTTAGTACTAGGACTTTACCAATGTTGATGTTATTCTCTTCTTTGATCTTTTGAGTGTTTGTTTTAGCCTTTGTCTGTGTAATCTGGATTTATTTGGCTGCTTTGGTGTGATGTTCTTGATTGCGATTAGCGCTCCTTCTTAATTGCGGTTAGCACCCTTTCTTGACTGCGGTTCACTCAAACCCATCAATAATTGTATTGTGGTTAATTGTGCTTGCGATTAACTTAGTCTGCGTCTAGCTAGTTCTGCGTTTAATTCGTCTTGCGATTACCTCAACTAGAGGGTTACGTGTCTTGCGGCTAGTTGTGCTTGTGATTAACCGTGTCTGCGTCTGGCTAGTTCTGCAGTTAATTTGTCTTGCGATTAACTCGCCTTGCGGTCACCTCAACTAGAGGGTGACGTGTCTTGCGGTTAACTCGCTCTGCGGTTAGCTCGCTCTGTGGTTAAATTACCCTGCGATTAATTCGGCTTGCGGTTACTTGTGATTGCGGTTAACTCGATCTGTGTTCTTATCTGATTGTGGTTTGATCTATCTTGTGGTTTTCCCAGTTTGGCATATTAGTTTGTAAGGGCTTATCTCGTCTAGTTACAACCTTGTTTTTTTTCTTGTGATCATTTATTCATATCACATGGTACACATACGTGTTATGCTAAGTGGTTGCCTTATGTCGGTGTTCTTTTGTGATGCATTGAATTGTCAGTTATCTATCTCTGCGTTCTCTATGTGCTCATAAGTGCAAATCATCTTGTTACCTCTACCACAGTTCTCTGATGGATCTGATGATATCACCTTGTTATGTGATGTCATGGAATCTCTTGTAACTAACGTATACAATCCCTCAGTTAGTTTTAGGTGAAGAACGAGTCCTGAAGAGAATTAACCAGGAGTCCACAAGATCATACATCACTTGAGATTAGACATGTCTCCAACCGTGGGAGATATCAGTGTCTTTGGTTGCTACACAAGGACTTTCATAAAACTGTTGTGTAGGCCCTATGAAAATTTAATGTCTTTCGTACACGCATGTGACCATTTGTTACCATTTATCATGAAAATCCTTCCAATTGGTACCCATATATAAGAAGATATAAGTTTGTAAGGTATTTCACGCATTGTGACACTCTTCTGGTGAATGGTTCGGTTATATGATTTCTTTGGTCTATGACTTAACAGCATTTCAGGTTTGTGGCCATTTGATTTATGATACTGAACCTTAACTTGAGTGTTGACCAATTGATTATGAGTTTTACATTTTGAGTTCCCAGACTTAATCAAAACACGTTTCTCATCTACTTGAGAGACAAACCGAGCTTTCGAGAATTTTAGTCTTTCAGAAATAAAAGCATTTGGTTGTCTGATGGTAGAATGATTACCGACTATTTTAAACATAGGTTTTCCCAAGATAGATGGTTTCTGAAAGATTAGGGTTCATTTGACTCTTTGTAACGCAACTTGGCACACTTGGTTCACCAGAAATTATGGGACATGTAGTCATACTATGAGCAATGAGATCATTATGTTTAGTTAACTGAGAGGTTGTCAGATTGATATTCTTAGCTTTTATGTCTTTGATTAAGTCATGCAGTTCATTACATTGCAGTTTCAAAGTCTCATTTTCCATGCGTAATTTAGCCATTTTGCATTTAGTTTCATTAATTTCATGTTTCCATTTGGCTTCATTACGTTGCTCATACATCTTAATTCGATTTTTCAGGCTGTTGATCATTAAGTCCTTGTCTTGCAGCTGAGTTTTCAGATTGTTTATCACAAAATATTCATTAAGCCCAGGCAATTCCGGATTCAAACAAGGTTTGCTATTTTGAAGACATTCTTCTTTTTGTTGTAATTCAATTTCAAGTGAAATACAATGTTTTTCCAGTTGTGAAAACCTTTTTAGAAGTTGATTAAACGTCTCTTTTTCAACCATGTTCTGGTCCATATTCTTAGAAAACTCAACCTTAAGGCAAGAACTTTCATCATACAGATCACTTTCTCCCCCTTTATGACACATATTTGTTGAATTAGAGGAGATTAAACTGTAAGTCTTTTCCAACAGATTTGTGTCATAACAAGGTTTAATTTGATCTATATGGTGACTTACATTAGAGAGGATATTATGTTGATCATTTGAAGATACCTCATCACTTGAGTCAAGAACAAGTACAGGTCTGAGCTTATCATCAATAGCACGCGACACTAACTTGCCAGTAGTGTCAATCTTGTCAGCTTCAAACTCCATGCATTCAGTGATGATAGACTCAGCATCCGATGCTATACCCAAATAATCACTATCATCACTTGATTGTACCCCGTGTGTCTTCATCCTGTCTTCAAACACCAGTTCGTGCTTTGCCTTTTCCTCAATGTACTCCTTAACCTTGTCCAAGCGTTGGAGTAGCATATCTCTGAATGTGTCAACATCAAGTTCCGTGTGGTCAGCAAAACACTTCATGGTCATCGGACTCTCGTAGTCATATATCATGGCAGATTTTGAGTTTATGAACCTCTGCAATTGTTTGCTGAGCACATAGAAGGCAGCTAAGGATCCAGCAGTGGAGGATTCATCTTGGTCCAGTTGTTGTCGTAATTGATCCAAATTAAGAATCATAATATCTGTGAAAGTTTGAGCATCTTGACCAAAGAGAGTAGTGAATGCCCGTTCGAACCCCATTTTGAATCCATCACCCTCTAACAGTGCGGAAAGATGTGACAGAAGCAGTTGAAAGCATTCAATGTGGCATTCCCTTGCATGTTCAAGCAGTTTACTTGCCTGATAAATCACATTCTCTTGAGAATCCGAGCACGAATGTATCATAGTCTCATTATCAGGTACGATTCCATTCATTTGTAGATAAGAAGTCAACGGTACATCAACCATGTCGTATAATTTGAGAATTTCGGCTATTACTGAATCAGGAGACGTTGTCATGATGAAGCAGGTGGGTTACAGATTGCACTAGGTGTTAAGTTGTGACAAGTCAAGTTACGATATATCCAATTGAGATTAGTCAAATCGTAAGGATTAACCCACAACGTCCGATCACAATTAGATTAACCGAAATGACTTAAGTTACAACCATTCACTAATTGCAAAATGATTCACCACTCACACGAATCTCAATACTTAGGAGATAATCTCAAAAAAAAACAAGCAAACCGCTACATACATGTAACCGCAAGATTGAGATTAACCCAGATGAAAGCAAAACTCAAGATCAGGAGAGTTAGTCGCAATCCAGGAGCAAACCGCAAATTAGGCAAACTGCAAGGTGAGTAATCGCAGGATGAGATAAACACAAGGATGTAAACGCAGAGAAACGCAAACCGCAAGAGCAAATCTCAGACACTTAACCACAAACCACTAAACCGCAAGCACTAACCGCAAGCACTAGTCGCAAGTCACAATAGTCCAAAACTGTCACTATCCTTGCGTTTTGTCAGTTAACTCAAAATAGTAATCGCAGACAGCTAACCACATAAATCTAGTAGCAAACCGCGGTCAAGCAATGAAACAGTGGAGGTCACCGCAACTAAGAAAGTTGACCCAAACTCAATCCAATCTTCAAAAATACATGTGAAATGGCAAGACCAATTGAGAAATAATGTACCACTAACCCAAATGATCATAAAAGTACACCTCTAACATTTCAACAAACACTAGATAAATCAAACCAAGATGTTTTCAAGAAAAACACTACGAACTCACAAAACCACACAAACCACACCAAATAAGATTCACCAAGGCCCTAGGATGAAACCTTGGCTCTTGATACCAATTGTAGGATACAAATTAAGTCACAAACATGAAGTATAAGGTGGTTATGTTGGCGTTGAGTTAGAAGGAGGAGGAGGAAGAGAGAAAGAAACTAGGAACCTTTGAGAGAAAACTAGAAATCTATTAGCTTGTAAGAATGAAGGTCCAACCCTCTCCACATGTGGAGAGGGGTATTTATACTACCTAACAAACAAATGATAAAACGTCCACACCCGGGCTGTGGATCAGGCATACAGTGGGTAAAGACCCGTCCTTCTTCCACGATGTTACTTAAACTACTTCTAACTAATAACTAAACTAACTACGAGCTAATCTTAATGCTATTACAATAATTAGGTGACCGAGGCTTTTACAGGAATATTTTTATTCCTAACAAAACCTATGGCTCGAACGATTGACTCGACTTGTTGTTGGAAGGTTAGAGAATAGTTAAGAATACTACCTTCAAGAAAATAGCGAGACTCAACATTTTTGAATTGGTCACTGAATTCTCTACACATGTAGGGTTCATTTGAGAGTGTGGGGATGTAGATGTAGGTCCATTGATGATCAAAGTCATATATGTGTGGCATTATCACACCTATTTAAAAGGATATGTGTGAGCATATTAATTAATTTTGGCTATCACATGATTAGTGTGTGCCTATATGCGAACTATGTGGAGGTGCGGTAATCTTGACTCTTAAGATGAAATTAATAAGATTACCCAAACGCTCCTAATTTTACTTTTGCTCAAGCAAATATGTCGAATGTTACATATTAGCTATATATTTCGACCCATATTTGTGAGATCATGTATGCATGCAAAAACGTTTTTAGTTTGTATCAACAATGCAAGAAAAACCTAGTCGTGTGAACTTCTTCGAAAAATAATGAAATTGGGGTGTTTGGAAAATGCGTCGGCTTGGCACCAAAACAATTTTAAAGTTGAAAAGCATGAGTGCTAATCACTTCTAATCCTTTTTCAAGTATCCTAGACATGATTCCACTAGAGACACATAATCTATTTCGCATTTTGATAGCAAAATTCAGACCTAGAGTGAATGATATAAGTGGGTTAATACAAATCCTATGTTTGGAGAATCATATTTGTTCTACATTGTCTAATCCTAGTCCTGATTACATGAAAATTCAATCAAATTTGAAAAGCCCCAATTCAAATTTTGTGATTATGAACAAACCTTAAAATTGAAATAAAAGAAATTGGGTTCAATTGACTTACAAATTATGTTGAGAATGATGTAGTGAATGATTATCCTTAATTGCAATGCCTCGATCTTGATTAACAAGTGTATAATGGAGTTATGGTTTTGGTTTTCGGCTATAGCAGCAAAGGGGTTTTTGGTTTGTGTTTTAAATGTGAATAGTGAGGGAAGGAAGAAAGAAAAACGGGTTGTCTCAGATACATGGTACCACGGTACCACTAATTTTAGTGGTGTCGTGCCCACTTTAGTGGTGCCGTGCACTGTTGAGACAGTTTTCTATCCAGTTTTGGTTTTTGATGAGAAAGTCTTACTTATTAGCAAGACCTTTTGACGCGAGAGGAGAATTTATACCTAATAAATTCTCGTGACAAAAGAAACTAGACTAAGCTATGAGAGATGATTCAAGAGGCTTCCAAGGAAATGAGTAAATAGCCGTTGGAAAGATTTACGAAATGACTCCAATATTTCCAATGGAATAATTTGACAGTCATGAGTGATTCTTGGGAAAGCACAACAAGAATGTACGAGATGAGTTGACTTTTAATATTTCCAGTGAAATATGTAAGTAGTCATAGGAGGTTTTCGGGAATGAGATGAAAGGATTTGAACGAAGAAAATGAATAGGGATAAGATGACCTAAATGTTTCCAATGAAATATATAAATAGTCATGAGTGAGTTAGGAATGGAATGTCAACGAAGTTGTTCAATGAGTATTCCATGTTGAAAGAGATGTTTCCTCATTGAACATCATAGTGACAGAGATGATGACGTATCATGAAGTGTTTGATGCACGAGCTGATTATGGAGTAGAATGTCAAGTCAATCTCTTCTTTATTTAGCGCGTCATGGGAATGTCGTCATGGAAGTATCGTTGAGAGATTAGAGCTTGTCTCATCTATAGTGCTAAATTTCATACCTTTCCAGCGCTTGTGTAGTCGGCTTCGGTAGTGGAGATAGTAAAAGTTGTTTCTTTCTTGATGATTCAAGAAGTTTAGAAACAACCTATGCAGGTACAAACATAACTTGTACATTATCAATCCACATAATCTCCCACACTATCAGAGTTAGTGTTTAGACAATAATCTCTTTACACTAAACTCCTTGGGATCGCACACTTCCCAAATGTATAATGCCTTGAATATATCGGACGATGTATTCAATCGTTTTTAATAGAAGAAATTTTGAGATCTTCTTACAAACGAGCCTAAAGGTAGACATTAATCTTGACTTCGGGCCTACTTGCCGAGTGATAGATTAACCTATCATATCCTAGTATCTAAGTATTATCCGCATTCTCACTATCAATGTCTTCAGTGAGCTCCAACTTCACGGATAATATTTGTTTGTATAGATTCTTAGATAAGCTTTACTTTTATGTATAAATATATATTTATATATGTTAGTGTACACGCACACAAGGGAATACAATTAGCACTTACTATTATTAATAGGATCAAAGAAATAATAATGATTCACCCATCATGTTCTCCTCAACCTCGTCACGCATGATCTTAAGGTGATCATCGTACATTTCCGGACGAGATGAATTTAATATTGTGTTATCCATGTATATTTTGAACAATGATGTAGTGTGAATTTTATTTCTTCATGAAAAGTGTGTCATTCACCATTTTCATGGTATACTCATGCTTGAAACATGATATGGTTTTAGAGATCAACAAGTCTTGGAGATTATACAACATATGTCTCCTTGTTGATTGAAACCATTTAGACAAATACTTTTCATGTCCTTTGTACTAATACTAGCATAAAAAAGATCTCAAGAAAACTACATGCACAACTAGTCACATAGAGAGGGGGTTTTGAGAAAACTTACCTTAACTTATGATATTATCCTCGTTGTTATGCTTAGAGAGATGAGATAAAGATTGAATTATCCGTCACGATTTGTGCTTCCATTGAATAGATCCATAGTCGGATTTCAACTTGATTCTCACGCATAATTGTCTAGTAAGACAAGACTTAAACATTTGGTCCCCAGTATCTCTTGGGTCCAAGGTTGTTAGTGTTGAACATCTCATGCATTTTATGCGTTTGGCGTGGATGTTGAAATGGAGGACAAATTTCCCATGGTAGATAACATTGTTGTCCAAAGTTGTTCCAAGTGACGGGGTAGTGACTTGGATAACTTTGTCTATTAAAGTTGCCTCCCGGTAGAGGAGTTCTATCTCGAGGTTCGGCAGTATTTGTTCTTTTAGGAGGAGGAGGAGTGTTTGATCTACGATCACCTTTACTAGGACCAAGTTTAGGAGACGAGACAGGTTTGTAGAACCTTTTTACTTCTTTTATACTAGCCACAGGTATTTCAACATTGTTAACTACTATGTGACTTGGTTTGGGACTAAGAGGATTTTTTAAGATTGACCCTGTTCTGACTTTGACTGGTGACGGATCCATGGTACCACTATTGTTAGTGGTGCCGTTGCCACATTTAGCGGTGCCGTCATTCCCTAAACTAATCTCCTCTGATTTTACAAATTTTACTTGTTTAGTTTCACTGGTAGATGCCTTATTTTGGTCAAATCCAAGACCCGCTCCAACATGTTCACTATACCTAATGTTTTCAAGCATGTCGTTAAGTGCTTATGTTCTTTTTTCAAACTTAACAATTTTAACGGCGTTTTCTTTGAGTTTTTCATTTTCTATTTTAAGATCTATACACGACTTACATCCAACATTTATTTGCTTATTTTTCTCAATTCTTTTAAGTTGATCTCTTAGTTCTAAGACTTGTAATTCTAGTTCATGTAATGTTGCTTTTAGCGTTTTGTTCCTAGTTATAATTTTAGTACTTACCTCACATAATTTATTATATTCATCACATAGCCTATTATCATCTATTGACGAATTATTATCACTATAGTAAGAAGAGTCGGAATGTACCTCGTTAGAAGTTTGAGCCATGATACATGTTTCGTCATTAGGCTTCTCCTCTTCTTCTTCACCACTATCACTCCAAGAACCTCCTACAAAGGCTCTTTGGTTGTTTAATCTTTGTGGCTTAGGACATTCTTCAATGAGGTGGTTTGGGTCTCCGCATCTAAAACACTTCCTATCGCTCTTTCCTTTATTATCATCTTGGTTCTTAGAGAATGACGTCCTCACATCACAAGATTGCCTAGTAGATCTACCTCTTCTTCTAAAGAACTTCTTAAAGTTTCTAACCGCTAGTGCATACTCTTCGTCTTCACTATCGGAATCCGAATGTTCATCATCACTAGACTCTTTCTTGGCTTTCAATGCTAGAGACCTAACTTTCTCACTTACACACTTCACTATGTCCGAGTCCTTCTTGATTATCATTTCATGAACTTTCAAGTTACCTATTAGTTCATCAAGTGATAGTGTCACCAAGTTCTTTGACTCTTTAATGGCGGTGACCTTTGCTCTCCATTTGGGATGTAAGGCCCTAAGAAATTTCCTAACATAGTTCTTGCTAGAATAACCTTCATCAAGAGCTTTAAGACTAGTAACAATAGTATTAAATCTAGCAAATGCACTATCTATTGTTTCATTTTCCGGAATTGAAAATTGTTCATATTGTTGAACAAGAAGATCAATCTTGTTCTCTTTGACTTGATTATTACCTTGATGTGTGTCCAACAAAGTTTTTCAAATTTTTTTTGCCGTATTACACATAATAATTCTTTTAACTTCTTTTTTCATCAAAGCATTATAAATTACCATTTTAGCCTCATCATTTTTGGCTAGTTTTCTTTTAAGATCATCGCTTTGTTGATCATAAAGAATAATTTTATCCATTTTAGTAATAGGATCTTTTTCAATAGGTTGAAAGTCACCATCGGTAATAAAATGCCAAAGATCAATGTCTTTTGATTTCACATACGTTTCGAATCTTGTTTTCCAATAAATAAAACAATCGGTTTCAAAAAGTGACAGTCTTTGCATAGATTGTCCTTCTTGATATTTGTCGAAATCCATTGATCGATTCAAGTTTTAAATTACAGTTTACTTTAAAAACTTGCCTAACCTGGCTCTGATACCAATTGTGGGAAACTAGAAGGGGGTTGAATAGTTTACCGACTTGTTTTCTTTAGTTATAAAAATTTATCTTTGAAAAAACGTAGATTCAATTGTAAGTAGAGTCAATCAACACCAATATGAACACAACACTATACTAATACTAATATGCAATAAGTAAGTAAAGAGAAGAGATGGAAAGATCAAACCAAGACAACGAGTTTCATAGTGGTTCGGTCACGAAGCTCTTCTTCGCCCTACTCCACTCCTCGAGTACCACACTTGAGAGTTGTAAGCACTATATCAACAAGACTCCCTTCAGGCGGAGAAAAACGTACAACGTCGCTTGAGTTATTTTCCGACACTAAGCTAGATGTCGAGTACTAATCATTGCTAGCACCAATCTACCACGATCCACACGATCCTATCTTATCACACGATCCACATGATCCTCACACTATCTACACGATCCTCATACAATCTAAACGATCAACAAGATCCTCAAAAAATCTACACGATCTTCACAAGATCCACACAATCCTCACAATCAACCCTTGATCCACTTGATCAATACTCTATCACTCAACACTCAAAAGATCACCAAGTTCTCAACAAGATCACAATGATCAACACAATAACTAGGAAACACTAATACACTTGATGTATATCAAGAGGGCAAATAATATAAAAAGGTAACATACTTGCCACAATTTCTTCGATTGGGTAGTGAACTACAAAATTTCCCATTTGGCACTATTAACTTGTCTTTTTTTCTTTTTCTGGGTATTTTTGGACAATTTTACCCTTCGGGAAAAAAAATTTGTATTAGCTATAAGGGGCAAAATTGTCCAAAAATTTTACAAAATACCCAGAAAAAGAAAAAAAGACAAGTTAATAGTGCCAAATGGGAAATTTTGTAGTTCACTACCCAATCGAAGAAATTGTGGCAAGTATGTTACCTTTTTATATTATTTGCCCATATCAAGATACAATCAAGTAGACAACTAGTAATGCAAGTGCACTACTCTATGACACCAACACCTTGTATAGATGATTCTTGGTTGGATGAAAGAATCACTCTTTAAACAAAAAAAAAACTAACTAATGATCTAAGAAGTGTAAAGAGAAAAGGAGGATGGAAACCAGAAAGTTATGTGTGTGAAAGGATGGCCAAAATCTGGGAATTGAAGTGGTATTTATAGAATCAGAAAATCTGGCTGTTATGAAGGGACGACACCACTAAATGTCACACGGTACCACTAAATTTAGTGGTACCGTGGTACCGTGCCAGACAAAAACGCTCCATTTTTTGTCTTTAGTGGTGAAATGTTATTTGGGGGAGTTTGGAGCTGGTTTGGGTAAGAAACTAGTTGTTGAGGAGTATTTTTGAATTAACTTCCCTAAATAAAACATTTCTTTATAATTCAAAAATAATTTGTAAAATATATTTTTGAAAAGAAAGTTTTGTCAAGCTAAAAATGTGATGTTTAAAACAAAAATTCACTTCTTTGATCATTTGTCAAGTTGTAAATTTGTTTGTTCATACCTAGAGTGATTGACGTAGAAATCGGATACTTCGACTAAAAACTTGTTTACATTAATTTTGACATAAGATGTTTTCACATTTTGTTATCATCAAAACATAGAGATATCGTAAGATGAGAATAATGTTTTTAGACATTATTTGCATCAACAGTACTTTTCAGGGTAAAATTTTTGCCTTAGTTTTCCCCACTATGCCTTAGCTATCCCCACTATGCCTTAGCTATCCTCACTATGCCTTAGCATAATGCTAGAACACATTTCCCCACTATGTCTTGACACATATTTCATTACAAATCCCCCTAAGTATCATTAGTCATACCTACTATGTAAAGTAGCTTACATAGCCCCCTAGATGACTCACGTAACCACTATTGCTAAATATCATCAAGGTTATGACTTTTAAACCTCCTAGTATGTCAAGCCTAAGTTCTAAACATCATTTCCAAGAAAAAGGTCCTAATATCTCAAAGAAGATTATGAAACCAATTTTTTGGTTGTATAAAATGTCTATTAACAACCTAAATAACGTCCTAATAATAACATATTAGGACATTTTTACAATGTTAAGCGTCCTTAAAAGTTAATTGTTAGGACGGTTAATAAGTTTAATAGGACAATTTCAAAGTCCTGACAAGTCATATGATAGGACGCTATTTTCAGCATGCACACTCTATTATTACGATATGAATAAAACATCAACTAATTATTAAATGAATAAAACGAAATTGTATTTCAAATAAGCAATTGTCATAACAAAAGCACTAAACATAAATAAGGTAGACACTATCCAACATAAAGTCTTGTAACATTAAACAATAAATTAAAGCAACAAGAAGCTTAGTCCGGGGTCATCATGCATCCTTTCTCAATCCTCACGGACCACCTACAAATAAACACTCATGTATAAGCATTAAGCTCCATGTTAGTAAAATTATTGGTATCACAAGATTAACAAAGACATACCGAGATAAAGGGACAAGGCCATGCTATGGTTGCACCAACACAGTCTTCAATTGTGGCAAATAATCAACAAACATTGTCACCACAATTCCAATACAAACCCTACGTGCCCAAGCAGTATATTACTGAGTCAATTACACGAAATTCACATTTTAAAAATCGATGGTCAATGATAGACAAGATTTGATCACACTTGTAACACATGAAAATTAATGAAACTATAAGTAGAATAAAGAAACACGTCGACACCCTATGAAATTGCTTCTGGGAGAGATTGAAACAGAAAAGACTAAACTAAAGCCCAAATGAAATTTTCTTGAAGTTGACATACCGTACTGAATAGTGAAAAACAGTGGAATATGCTGGATTGCTGTCATACCTTAAAAGTAACATCGTATGTAAATACCACTTCCTTATCTGCATCAACTTCCTGCGGTACTGTGCTTCCTTGAATTATATTTTTGGTGTTCTGATTGCATGTCGTCAACTGAGGGTTCTTCTCATCCCACTCTTTGTACTCATGATTAATACTATTAACAAAAGTTGAGGCAAAAGTTTAGACTACGAATTAGGTGACAACATCAGGGGACTTTTGACCCATTTCACCCATTTGATTAGTTCACTTACAGCTATTGTTTATGGTGACAACATCAGGGGACATTTGACCCATTTCACCCATTTGACTAGTTCACTTACAGCTATTGTTTAAGGTTTACCTATTTGATGCCTAATCGGTTATATACTGTGCATATTGACCATTTTCTAAGCTTGAAATTGCCATATCTCATAATCTTACAACATCAACAGAAAGTAAAATGCACGAGTATGATCAAGATGGTGACTTACTTCGGAGGAATATAGTATGTCACGAACTTTAGTACAGTGTGCTCCTTCCGTTGCAAATGCATGCAAAACCTAGATCATCACAAACAAGACAAAATCAGAAAAACAATACAGAAAAACTAACCGAATAACAGATTACAGGATGGTTTTAATGGGTTCAAGGAACAAAATGCCAAAGCAGTTGAATGATGGAAGCAAGAACAGGATGAATGCAAATATTAGTCAGTAAGCTTGAAATACACAGCTCCAATGTTCTTATCGTTAGAAACTGAAAAATATTATCTCTTGGCTGCAAACCCACTAGCCGTCTTTCCATTTTCAAAAATAGTTGTAGCTTTCATCTCAGTTATAGAACGCAAGTATCCGACTGAGGATGGTCGCTCTAAAAGCAGCTTGTCCAACGAACCAGAAAATACCGAATTTTGGCTCAAACATAGGGTAAGTGTGTCAAAGAATCGAGCAGCTGTCACCTATATCAGGTAAAACTCATTAGTCAAGTCAAAGATGAGACAATAAGAACTGGAGATACGTAGAGGTAAACATACAGGAGAATGAAGGAGGCGATCTTTAACAAGTTGGGGACCCGAGTAGTAAATTAACACAAGTAACTTTTGAGAATGTGCTAGTGACTGTTCCCCTCCAACTACCACTTCCGGGAGCTTTTCAAAGAGCCTGTCACGTCATTCAAAATTCTAAGATACAAATTTGTATATACACTTCTTAAAGTATATATATATATATATCAACCAGCTAATGGATAGAGTTTCAGGGCGTGTATAGGATTGTCCTGTGAGCCTGAATACCTGAGTATTCTGTTTTCAAGTAGCACATAATCAGTTTCTAGTGTTTGGGTAGGATGACCCAATTCTAACGATCATATTAGTTCGGGATCGGATAATCACTTTTCGAAATTATGTTCACGAGTAGCTAACAAGCTTTATTCACTTTTTGTAGTTACTGGAAGTTTCAAGCTAAAGTGTCCATGGATACAAAAGCCCATGTGGTGTCTAAACATTTCACATATAGTTTAACAGGTAATGTCCTACAACTTGATCATAACATCCAAATACCCCCTTATAGAAAGCAGAACAAGTACCGGTTAAATATATCAGCAAAATCACATTGTAGGTGATGCCTCCCACTTGATGAGAATAAACTTTCAAGAAACATCTGAGCGGCTTCCGACACCTCTTCATCATCATCACAAACTAAAGCACATAAACATTCCTGACAAGACAGATCAATTACAAAGTTACAAATCTTTTTGCGAACTGCTAATCTAAATAATGCAGTTAAGGATAATTTAACCTTACCAGAAGCATTAGTCTGCTTTCCTTCAGTGTGCGACTGCATGTGGTCAAGAGTCCTTGTATAGCAGCCATGGTCCCCTGCCTCACCCTCTTGGCTGGATGAACACAAAGCTAAAAATAAAATAAAAAAATAAACACATTAAGTAGAAAAACGAACATGGTAATTGCTAAATAATTGAATCACACGGACTTACATGTGGAAAAATCGCCGACAGAAGTTTGTTTACATGAGAAGAAGCTGTTGCAACCCAATCTTTTGTACGTTCCACATGCAAAGACTTTTTAGCATCAGATTGTGAAGACTCTTGGATTGACTTTTTCTCTACAAGTTGACCATGGTCTTGCTTTTTCAAGTGGCGTAGCTCCTCTAGAAATGAGAGCGGGGACTTGTCCGTATTCAAGTCAATATCGCTGTCGTCGAGAGTGGATATATTAGCCTCATCCTGAAGAACTATCATGAGAAACTCAATCAAAGCTCTAAGTGCTTGGTCCATAGCTTCCATACTTCCAGCAGCCCCACTAATCATTGTTTTCGACACGTGCAAAACTTTCCCAATCTGACTAACAACACCAGGTAAAAAGAACGCTAGTTGATCTGTTGTACCAACCTGCAACAACATATACTACAATGTAAATACATCTATTTTAACATCTACACACTCTTCTGCCGAATTTTAAGTTACCTTTGCAACAAGCACACGAAGGGTCATGAATGCCTCTACACGAATCTTAGAACTGCCTACAGTAAGCTTGAAATACACAGCTCCAATGTTCTTATCGTTAGAAACTGAAAAATATTATCTCTTGGCTGCAAACCCACTCTATCTAGTGGCCTAAATGAAATGAACTAACCTCGACTGCAAGCACCCGACCAATGGATGCTTCAGATTAATTCCACTTCATTTGAGAGCAAAGCCCATTTCGCCCACCTGCTCTCCAATCAAGAAGCCCAAGCAGTACTTCAATGAGCTCAACCCTACACCACACCATTGTTACACATTAAAAATTAGGAACTGAAGTATCTAATATAGAGATTAAGAACAGACAAATCATTTCACCCTACTTCTCTAATATCATTTATGTCTTCGTTTAATTTTTTTATGGTTGGATACTAATCCCTTTTTCCTGATAAATGGGCACATCTTTTATGCATTTGGAAGTGTAACTAGCGTACTCACCTAAGACCTTGAGCCACAAGTGCATCCCTTGCTCTATTTCCAGCAACCACCACGCGTTTTAGTGTCTCAAGTGCTAGTATGCTTCCTCCTTGCCATCCAATAGCTTTCATTAATAGTGGAACCACCTGGACCAAAAATAGGAAAACTAAAGTCAGGACAGATGCTAATCGGCAAATATCATAATGGAAATAAATATTTCTACTCTGCAAATGGTAACAGGAAAGCAACCCCTACAGTCCCTACCCTGAAGATTTAAAATAAATAAATAAATAAATAAAAATATATATGCAGCTATAAGTGCCATATTTGACCCATTCACTTATGAATGAGTCAACTTGAGATAATTTACATCCCTTACTGGTCAAATGGGTTAAAAAAAGCTGTAAAATGGTCAGAAGCTGCCAAAGGTTTATATATAATTAAAATAAGCCTCATAAATCATTCTATCAAAATGATTTAATCATGTAAACATTTCTGACAATAGGATAAAAAGTGATTGGTAAACCAACCCGGTCCATACCAAGAAAGTGACTATTATGAGTTTATGACCCAAACACCCTACTCCCCCATTTTGACACCCCTATTTGCAATAGCTATACACACAAATTAGAAAGAAAAAAAGATGCTTGGAAAATTAATTTATGCATCAAGGTTTATTACATGCAGGTCCATTTAGAGCATATACTCTGATGTTGTCACCTAATTCGTATCAAAAACCAAGATAAATTACCTTTGATAAATCCTCGGTTATGAATTAGAGCATAACGGTATGAATTAGAAAGAAAAAGAGCCGATTACTACCATGCGCATGGTCCCAGCAACAGCAGCACCGGCAACAGCAACAGCAGCACCGGCAGCGAAGAACAGCGGCGACGGCAGCAGTGGTCGTTAGGCGGAGGACAACGGCAGCGAGCAGCGGTACCAAATTAAATCTTAAACACAAACAAACGAAATTAAACACAAACATAAACAAAATCTCAAACATAAACAAAAATAAAACACAAAACATAAACAAAATCACAACAATAAAAGATAAAACATAAACAAAATCACAAACCTTATCAGTGGTGGTGGTGGTTGCTTCGGATGGTGGTAAGGTCCTTTTGGTTTGTGAGAGGCGAGGGAGCAGTGGTGAGGGTGAGGGTTGTGGTGATGGCGTCGAGAGGTTGTGAGAGAGGAGTGATGAGAGGAAAGTGAGATCTATATATCTCAGATCTATCAGCAAATGAAAGTTAAAAAATAAAAGTGAAAATTGTAAGCGGGAAAACGAATGTGGGTGCGAAATGTAAGCGGGAAATGGAAAGATACATGTTTTTTTCATTAGATTTCACAATTGCCAAGTATTTACAACCATAAATTTTCTTTACAAATTTTATAAGTGAGTTTTCAAATTTTATAAGCGGGAAAACGAATGTGGGTGCGAAATGTAAACTCAAGTGTCCTATTATGGTGTATTATAATAAAACCATAATGAATAAACGTCCTATAAAGGTTAAAGTTATAAGACCCAAGTGTCAAGGGTCTTATTAGGTTATGTTATAATAGGACATCTAGTGATCAAGTGTCGTATTACACTATCACATAATGGGACGCCAACAACTAAATGTCTTATAAAGTAATTTATTAGGATCCATATTTTAAGTGTCCTATTAAGTTATATGATAATAAGACCCCAAATAATCAACCATCCTATTATATAACTTTTTAGGACACCGCCTAAGTAGCAAATATTTAAAAAGGACCCCAAACGCTCATATGTCCTATTAAATTGTTTTTTAGGACTCTATTATCATACCGTCCCACACAAAGGGTCCTAAAAAGCCACTTTTGTTGTAGTGTCCATCTTGAGTAGAAACATGATGCACAGAACTTGAATCATAGAATTTCCACAAGGTTCTTTGATCATGAGCTTCAAATCTCCAATATCTATCACTTGGATCAGGTTCATATAATCTTCTGAAGTGAACCCATAACTCTTTAGCCTTAACATCAACAAGTTCATCCTTCTTAAACTGATCTTGAACAATTTTCCACAAAGTATCCAAATCTTCTCTATCACAAGATCTAACAATATCTTCAAAATCTCTGCAAATACTTGTGACACTTCCAGTTCTGATGATTTTCCAAGCTACACCAAAACTATCAGAAAAGATTTCCCAACCAACTACTGGATATTTTGCTTGTAGAGGTTCAATGTTTAGTACATCAGTTTCTATGAACAACATGTTTGTAACTTGCTCTTCAGTCAACTTGCTAGGACCTTCTTCTTCTTGAGATGATTTCTGAGTCTTCAACTTCTTTGCTTCTTTTGATTCA
Source organism: Artemisia argyi (assembly GCA_030686995.1). NCBI lineage: Eukaryota > Viridiplantae > Streptophyta > Magnoliopsida > Asterales > Asteraceae > Artemisia > Artemisia argyi. Next base: position 185,218,978 of record CM060696.1, on the reverse strand, counting down.
AGACTCACTCCAGTCCTTTTTGTCTTCATAGATAATGGTTCTTGATCCATTGGAATGAATTTACTATCTTGTCTTTTGATTCTATAGTAAATACCTTCAATCTGATCATGTGACATTCCTTTGAATTGACCCATCTTCATATTACCAACATGACAACAAAAAGTCTTCATCTCAGAGATAATCTATGCCTTTGTAAGTTTCCTTGGCTTCTTTTGACCTTTTCTAACATCCCCAATGATTTGATCAAGAGCCTGCTGATTCTTCATTAGAATGAAATCTTTAAGTTGAGCAGACCTTTGTTCTTCATCCAAGGTTGTATTTGCAATCAATTCAATAGCCTTCTTCCTAATTATTTGATCATTGTTAATCAAATAATCAATCTCTTCTTCTGTAGGCACATAGGTAAACACTGGAGGTTTCTCATGCATGACAGTTGGTGAGACACTTGATATAGGTTCTGCCATAACAGCTTCAAGTTTATCCAACCTAGTTGCTTCCATGAAACTAGCAACTTCATCTTCCTTAATTTTTTTTTAATTTCTTTCATACTCTTCAGCTTGTTGTTGCTCTGCTAACCTTGCATCAAAATCAATCTGAGCTCGTTCAAACTTAGAAATCTTTCTTGACTCTTGATCTGAAGCAATTACAATAGCCTTTCCTTTAACTAATCTTCTTCTAGCAGCTTCTTCCTCTGCAGTGGTAATTTCTTGACTAGCAGTGGGAACATTTTCACTTGCAGTGGTAATGTGTTGATCAGTGAGAACTTGTTCTACTTCAGTGGTAATTGGTTGAGCAGTTCCAACTAAATCATCAAAGTTAAAACCTGCATCAGCATCCATATCTTCAAAATCCAATTTCCTCCCCTCAGTCTCAGCATCATCATCTTTTGCTTGAGCATCATCAGAATCACTTAGCTCAGCAAAATCTTTATCAAAAGTTTTACTCCTCCCCTTAAGCTCTGCATCAATTTTCCTCCCCTGTTTAGAAGAATCTCCCAAAACTTTACTAGAATTTGCAGAAAACTCATCTGAAGGTGAAGATGCTGATAATACAACCTGAGATCTTTTCTTCTTGAGATTCTCAACTTCATTCTGCAATTTGTGAATCTCATCCTTTAATGTCTTCAGCTCTGTGGCATATTGTTCTTTAATCTGTGCCAGGTCTTTCTCCAGAGCTTGAACCTGCTTGACTAATTTGGTACAAATATCCATCAATTCATTTTGTTGCACACTGCCTTCATCACTTCCAACTGTATAACCTGCTGGGAGAGGTGAATCATGAGGCATTGATTCAGGCTCTTCCCTAGATGGACTAGGATTAAGCCTTGAACCACCACTGCTTGTTCCTAAACCAAATGGCTCAGCAACATGCAATGTTGAGATGAGAGAAGTTGGCTGTTTAGACCTTCTCTCATAAGTGTGAGTGACTGCAGGGGTATGTTGAATTGGTGGAACAACAATAGTGGGTGTGTTTTGTGATGCAACTGGGATTGATGCATCCTCACCCTGTACTTGAGAAAGTTTAGCAAGCATTTGAGGGAAAAGTGGATGAACCTGCCCATTCCAAAGTTCTGAAGCCTTAGACATATTTTGAAAAACTTTTGGCTTAAGAGTGGAAGGTTCATAAATTCTTTTGTGAGGTCGCAGTTGAAACTCATTTAACACTGCTTGCACAAACCTTGGATACATCAAAAATTTATATTGACTCTTTACATTGCCTTTCATATTATTGAAAATAAACTTTGAAAATTTGAAAGTCCTATTTGTTGCCAAACAAACCAAAGGATAAGCCATGGTTGATGCAAATTGTTCATAAGAAGTTTTCTTAGGACTTAGGCAATGTAAAAGAGTATGAATTAAAAATTTCCAATGAGGACAAAAACATCCTTTTCTAAAAGTAACTTTTTGTTCAGATGTATTATACCCCATTAAAGCAATATTGGCAAAAATATCTGAATTAGGTAATGTGATGATACCATTGAGATCATCCAATTGGAGAATTCTCCTCAAGGATGACTCAGTAACATCAATAGTTACCCCATCAACTGTGGCTCTTAGAGCATCCACAGATTCTTGTGTGTCTCCCTGTTCAAGAGTTATGGACTCCACAGTGTTCCAGAACTGTTTGATATAAGAGACATAGATTGTGGGATTAATAGTTAAGGCATACCTTATGTGAGTTGTGTTTAGAAAATCCACAATCTGATGAAAAACAGGGCCACTCTTCTCATACGACTTTTGTAAGTAGGCCACTTGGTTGTGCTCCTCGACAAAGTTTAGAATCGCCATGATATTTGTGAAAAAGAGAATGAAAGTGTTAGTAATCAAGATAAAAATCAAGCCGTATGATAATGAATTTATACTAATAGGGTTTGAGGAGGTTGCGCAATGTGAATTATCTTTGGAAAGAATTATCTTTGGAAAAAGAATAATTTATAATAAGTAAGTAGATAATTCACAAAAGATTTTACCCTATTAATAAGGAATGACGGTTATTTTACAACGGCTAGTAAAAAATAGATTACTGACACAACAGTTGTAACGGCTAGTCATCAGTGGAAAAATTACTCTTGCAGTGGTAACTGATGAACTAGCAGTGGTAAAATTTTCACAAAAATATCAAAGAACAGTGGTTAATAAAACATGAACATTTGTTGCTCTTATCATAGTTTTTAGCAAACTACCAGCTATCAACGGATTTGATATGTCTTTACCATTAGCCGTTTGCTATGGACTAGCCAACTCTTGATCACATGGATGTATGGTGAGTCGATAACCTAGTTTTTCGTAAACTATCAACCATAAACAGATTTGATAAGTCTTTACCAGTAGCCGTTTGCTCTGGACTAGTTGATTCTTATGTTGATTAGACATGGTGAATCAATAACCATTTGTTGTGTGTCTATGATACACACCTTATTACTCCAATGACTCCAATAATATGGGTTGTATGCATCAACTCAACTTAACCCATAAAACTTAACTCAAATTAACTTTTTAACCAAGTTACTATTCACAAAAATATCTTCCAAAAGTCAACCCGATAATAACCAAATTTACTCCTCCAACCTACCAAAACAAGTAGGAGTAAATATCCTTCATTAATTAGAAATCGACCTTGACTTTGCATATAAAAAAAGGACTCAACATCTTTTATCTTTCATCAACAATCTTCTTTAATAAACACAAACCCTATACAGCATCATGAGTTGGTTTCCACTTATCTACATCTCCTATGATGATTCTTCTGATGAGGAAATCAGCTATTACTCAGATTCTGAAGAACTTTCTTCTGGATGGAGTGGATATTTTCCACCAAAGTCTGCAACTGCCACATCTTCAAGCATGAAGCCAAATAAGAAGATATCAGCTGATCCTGCTCCATCTCTTGAGTCTTATTCCAGCTCTTCATCAGATGATGACAATGACCCAAATTTTGATCTTTCCAAGGAACTCCCAAAGGCTCTTACCACAGCATTGACATCTGCAATAAACAACATGAAATGGCCAGCTGTAGACAAGCCTACTCAAGCACCAAGGCCTCCCAAGCAAGTTCTGGGACTTGCTTGTCCAAGGAAACAACTCTCTTTTGATGACAAGAGAAAGAAAATTTCCAAAGGCAAGCAGCAGTATGAGGGAAAAGGAAAGAAACCCATGGAGTAGGTGTTAGGTTGTAGGTTCATGTCAGATGTGATGGTTTTCTTGTCTAGGTGATAATGTTTTCATGATGGTTGTGATGTACTCTTGCTTAATAATCAATAAAAGTACTCTTCTGATCTTACTATTATCACCAATCCTTTCCACTTTTGTATGTTAATTACCACTTTGCACTTGATAACTCTGCATACAAGTTAGTAGAAAACCATACATACAATACAAACAATATTAGTACCTAAAAAGTATCCTGCAACACTGAAAAGTATTTAGACATCAAAAGTTTATGGATTGAGCATCCCAATACCTGTTACCAAGTATTGAAACCTACCCACATCAAGCCCTTTTGTTAATAAATCAGCATAATTGTCATCAGTATGAATCTTGACAACATTAATAAGCTTTTTCTCAAAACAATCTCTAATAAAGTGATGTCTAATTTCAATATGTTTAGTTTTAGTGTGTTGCACAAGATTTTTAATAATGCATATGGTACTACTATTGTCTATATAGATAATGGTGTTCATGAAATTGTACCCATAGTCCAATAATTGATTCTGAAGCCAAAGGATTTGAGCACAACAACTAGCAGCTGCAACATATTCTGCTTCAGTGGTTGAAGTAGCCACCATAGTTTGCTTCTTGCACTGCCATGACACCAATCTACATCCAAGAAATTGACATCCTCCAGTAGTTGATCTTCTATCCAAACTTGCACCAGCATAGTCACTATCTGAGTATGTGATCAATTCCATTGGAGAGTCTCTTGGATACCATAATCCTAAATTTAGATAAGTCTTCAAGTACCTAAAAATCTTTTCCACTGCTGTCATATGTGATGTCTTTGGAGTCACTTGAAATCTTGCACAAGCACAAACAGCAAACATGATGTCAGGCCTTGATGAAGTAAGATACATCAAGGAACCAATCATAGATCTGTAAGTGTGAACATCAACATTAGCACCACTTGCATTCTTCAACAATAAGTGAGTGGTCTTGTCAGCAAGGGTATTGGAAGATTTTGCATCAGTAAACTTGAACTTCTTAATAATCTCAGCCACATACTTGTCTTGGCTGATAAATATGCCTTCCTTACTCTGTTGTACTTGTAGCCCCAAAAAGAATGTAAGTTCTCCCATAGAACTCATTTGAAATTCATCTTTCATTAGCTTCTCAAACTCTTTGCACATCTCTTGTTTAGTAGATCCAAAGATAATATCATCAACATATACTTGCACAAGTAGGATATCACCCTTGTCTTTCTTGATGAACAAAGTTTGATCAATTTTACCTCTATGAAACCCATTATTCAATAAATAATTAGCTAAGGTTTCATACCACTTCCTTGGAGCCTGATGTAAACCATAAAGAGCCTTAACCACTTTATAAACTTTATTTGGATGTTGAGGATCTTCAAAGCCTGGAGGTTGAGAGACATATACTTCCTCATCAATAGTTTCATACAGAAAGGCACTCTTAACATCCATTTGATAGACTGTAAAGCCCATAAATGATGCATAGGCTAAGAACAATCTAATAGCCTCAATCCTTGCAACAGGAGCAAACACTTCTTCATAATCAATACCCTCCTCTTGAGTGTATCCTTGAGCAACCAATCTAGCTTTGTTCCTGATTACAATGCCTCTTTCATCTTTCTTATTTCTGAAAACCCATTTAGTACCAATGACCTTCATACCATCAGGCAAGTCACAAAGAACCCAAACCTTTTGAAGTTTAAACTGCAACAACTCTTCTTGCATAGCTTCAACCCAGCTAGATTCTCCTAGAGCCATATATACATTCTTAGGCTCCACCTGTGAGAGAAAGCAGAAAAAACAAACACTCATTCTTCTTGCTATGTTTCTTGGACTCATATACTTCACTTATGAACCCATGAATATCATCTTTCTTTGTCTGTCTTCTAGTCTTCACACCTGATTGAAGTTCACCAATAACATTATCAAGTGGATGCACTTTGTGAATGGTAGACTGTGATGTGCTAGGAATATCATATGTTGTAGGCATGTTTGAGATCTCTACATCATCACTTGGTGATTCCTGAGAAGTATGATCCACATTTGGACTTACAGTGGAAACTTCTGGTGTAGCAGTAGGAATTGAGTTACCACTGCTAGTAGGAGTTTCTTTATTCACACCATCTGCATCACTTGGTTTTTCAGAATTATCACCAAAGTCCCAAAGTGGCATAACAATTTGATCTTCATCATCTTTGCAAGCTTCATCTTCATCAATGAATTCTTCTGAATCTTCAAGATCTTTGTCTCCAGTACTTGAAGTGAGAGGAACATAATTCATTGTATTTGATAATGTTTCAAGATCAAATAGCCAATCTGGACCTGAACCTGCCATGTTTGCTTTATTTTCAAGAAACTGAACATGCAAGTTCTCTTCAATCTTCTTTGTTCTTAAGTTATAGACTCTAAAAGCCTTGCTAACCATAGAGTATCCAACAAAGAAGCCTTCTTCTGACTTTTCTTCAAATTTGCCCAGATGATCAATGGTATTGAGAATAGTAACATGACACCCAAATGGCCTCATAAACTCCAAAGTAGGAGGTCTTCCTCTGAACAACTCATAAGGTGTCTTGTTCTTTGTTTTGACCACTAAAACCCTATTTTGAATGTAACAAGCAGTGTTAACTGCTTCAGCCCAAAAAGTCACTGGAAGCTTGGAATCAGCTAACATGGTTCTAGCAGCCTCAATTAGTGTTCTATTTCTTCTTTCAGCAACTCCATTTTGTTGAGGAGTTCTTGCAACACTAAATTCTCTTTTAATACCTTTGTCTCTGCAGAAATCATCCATAACTTTATTCTTGAACTCTGTCCCATTGTCACACCTGATGATCCTGATTTTCTTTTCAAATTGATTTTCAACTTGAGTGATGAATGTCTTAAGGATGCCTGAGGTTTCATCTTTGGATCTCAAAAAGAAAACCCATGTGAATCTACTGAAGTCATCAGTCACAACAAGGCAATATTTCTTCAAATTGACGCTGCTCACAGAGGTAGGACCAAACAAGTCCATATGCAGCATAAAAAGTGGACGATTGATTGAATTGAATGCCTTGGTCTTGCATGAAGCTCTGTGTTGCTTTCCTTTGAGACAGGCAACACAAGTTAGGTCATTTTCAAATCTTTTCTCTGGTAGTCCTCTGACAAGGCCATCTTTCACAATCTTGTTGATGGTCTTGAAGTTAACATGACCAAGTCTTCTATGCCAAAGCATTGATTCATCCAAAGTGGCTTTAGCAAGCAAGCAAGTAACATTATTATTAGCCACTATGTTCTGTATGTCAATGCTATACAAATTTCCTTTTCTAGAGATTCTAAGTAAAATGTCACATTCTTCTGGAAGCTTATAATCCTTAGATAAGATATAACATTCATCTTCTGTGAATAGAACTCTATGCTTTTTGTCACACATCTGTGACACACTAAAGAGGTTGTACTTGAGCTCTTTCACATACTGCACATCTTCAAAATCAATGTTTCCAGCCTTGATTGTTCCTTTGCCAGAAACTTTGCCACCAATTCCTCCTCCAAAACTGACAAATTGTCCATCATAAGGTTGAAAGTCTGAAAGATAGGACTTATTGCCAGTCATGTGCCTGGAACATCCACTGACTGAGTATCCTTGATCATTAGTAGTCTTTGAATGTCCCTGCACACAAAATAAAGGAATTAGTTCCTTTTGGGGACCCAAGCCACAAATGACTTGGATCTGCCTCGTGTATCAATATAATTATATCTGTCAAAGGTCATTGTTACACCATTGGGATTGTTTGAGGTGATGGTTCCTTTTGGTTTCCATTCCCAACGTGCTGAGGCCTTAACAGCATTTCCCACATTTACCCTTTTCTTGTTAACAGACCTACCAGTGGTAACCTTTGGCCTTGCAGTGGTAACTGCTGCCTTAGCAGTGGAAACTGCTGGCTTAGAAATTTTAGGTACCCACTTCTGATTATGGTTAACATTCTTATCAAAATAGGTCTTTTTCCCTGTTTGAGTAGATTTAACAAAAGTAGTAACAGGGGACTTAGAGTAAACTCTGTTGTTATGTCTGGCAGTGGCAACTGCTGGTCTAGCAGTGGAAACAGGTTTGATGCCAGAATGAAGCAAAACAGATCTGGGAATCATCTTACTAAGCGGATTTGGGTGAGTAAAGTTATTAGCATTGTTTCTATTCACCCAAGTATTCCCAAACACTTCCCTTCTTCCCAAGTAGTAGGTACAGCCTTTAGCTAAATGGTCAAAGCTACCACATATATGACAGGGTTTGTTATTGAACACAAAGTCACTACCAAATTGCCTAGATTTGACATGATTCCAACTCCTCATATTACCTCTAGGAGTTGGTGACCTACTTCTGTACATCTCAGCATATCTAGTAGTGGGCCTAGTGAAATTAGGTTGTGACCTAGGCTTCTCTTTGACTACATCAGGAATACTTTTCTTATCCTCCACTTTAACATTCTCAGGAACACTAGGTTTAGACTCAATATTTAGATTTTCATCTTTAAGGGATGAGTCACTAGCACTATCAAATACATCAACTTCAACCTGAACCTTTTCAATTTCAACTAGTTTAACAAATTTTGGTCCATAGGTCATGGTTGGTTCCTGGAATTCTTCTAAACCTGTGTGAGCTAAGTCAATACCAGGAGGTGATGGAACACCTCTTAGAGGTGGTGGAACAGTTTTGTATCCAAGACCTGATTTAGCTTTGCTCACAATTTGGGCTTCCCAAATTTTATCAATACTCTTGGATTGATGATCCAGTGTTTGCTTAGTAATCATTATATTCTCACTAGCCACTTTAACCTTTTCTAGTTCTTCTCTAAGAACCTTATTAACAGCAACCTGATAATCTAAGTCTCTTCTTAATACTGCAATATCATCATTGAACTTAGATTCATTTGCCCTATAATGCTCTAATTGAGTTTCTAAAACACTTAGGCCTCTTTTATGATTTGATAAGTTATAATTAGTATGAGTTAACTCTATGTGTTGCTCATTAAATTGTGCTTTAAATTTCTCATACTCTTTTAAGGACTTACAGGATTTAGAACAAGCATTATCAATTTGTACCTCAGAGTCAGAAAAAGCCATTAGTGCCACCATTGCAGATTCTGAATCACCTTCCTCTTCCTTAGTCATAAAGCTCCAATCAAAGCTCACTCCATCAATGGCCAATAGCCCCTTTGGCTCATCAGTAGTAGGTTCCTTCTTCTTGTCCTGCTTGTACCAAGTTGACCTGTTGTCAGACTTCCTTGGCTTCCTACACTCTCTGGCAAAGTGCCCCTTCTTATGACAATTGTAGCACTCCACCTTCTTCTTGTCAAAACCTACTGTTTCATTGCCACTGATGTTGATCTTTCTTCCAGTCTTCTTCCAAAACTTCTTTGTCCTCAAGCTTAGTAATGCCACTTGCCATTTAATGTCCATCTCCTCCATATCATCTTCATCAATTTGATCCAGATCCTCATGATTGAGGATTGAACCACCCACTTGACTTGATATAAAGGCATAAAAAGTAGTATCACTAAGCCCTGCAATCTGTCTCTTTGAGCTACCAGTGGAAACACTTCCACTAGCAGTGGAAACAACAATGTTAGCACTGTCATCATCACTATCACTTTCTTCATCTGAACTATCATCAAGAGATGATGATATAAGTGCTACACTTCCAGAACTTGAGCTTATTTTGCCAGCTTTCTTCAATCTTTGTTCAATAACCTTGAAGTTATTGTACAAGTCATTAAGTTTCATGGTCTCCAACTCTGGCTTATCTTCCCACACAACAACATTGGTTCCAAACTTAGATGGTAAGCTTCTTAAGAATTTTAGATTGAGGTCTTCCTTTTCCACCTCAATTCCAAAAACAGTGAGTTGAGAAACAATCTTTTGTAGCCTTGTGAAGATGCTATCAAGAGATTCATTACTTGTTGAACCAAAGTTTTCATAAGTTTGCTTCAGCAGAGTCTTTTGAGTCTTCTTGGTAGAATCATTACCACCAAAAACTTCACAGATCTCATCAAAGAGAGTCTTTGCAGTCTTGAACTTGCTGAATGCTACAACTTGGTCTCTGGGAAGTGTCATCAGCAACAGACCTCTGGCCTTCAAATCATTCTTCAGTTGAAGTCTTTCATCATTAGTAACAGGTCCAGTGTTGACCTTAATTACTTCCTTGCCATTAACCATCTCTGAAGTAGAACTTGGTTTGAAAGAATTTCCAACCATAATGATCTCCCAGAGTGTGTAATCTTGGACCATAAAAAATTGTTCTATCATCAGCCTCCACATCTCAAAGTCATTCAACTTAAGCTTTGGAAGCTTAGCAGCAATGTTTGAGTTACTGGTTTCTGTCTCTATTGAGTCTTCTGAGTGAACTTGAGTCTTCTAAATCAAAGTATCAAAGCCTGGCTCTGATACCACTTGATGGATCTACACACCTTGAACTTGTGTTAGATTGATACTTTGAATTATATCACTAAGTATGCGGAATCTACTTAGTAACACTTAGAAGTTTGATTGTGAGTAAGACAGTTGTATATGAATAAGAATAATGTATGTAAACAAACGATTAGCTCCAATATTATTAATGATAATAATACGAGTGATCTTGATATCACTAGGGTTACACCTTGAAGCTCTAGGAAAACGTATATATAAACTTATAACCTAGGATCTCCTTTTATAGCACAAGGAGTCCTCTTCTACAAGATAAGCATAAAGCTAATAGAATAAGATATACACAAGATCTATTCTATATTTATCTAGACGCGTTTCCTAACAGTTATCTAATAAGCAGTGGTAATATATTGTTCTTGCAGTGGTAATAAGTTTCCACTGCAAGTACAATCTTCTGCAGTTGTAACTTCTTCTTTAGCCGTGGTAACTGTTAGTATAATTCCCAACACGGTGTAATTTACTCTTTAGTTAATAAGTCAAACATAGTTAAAACCAAAATTATTGTGCCTGGACGTTGTTTTAGTGGTTAGGTCAAAAACTGCAAGTAGGTTGTTTTTGTTATACAGAGTAAAATTTAACCCCATGTCTCGCTACTTTTAGGAGTACTTCTACAAATTTTTAAATGTTTGGGCAAACACCGAAGTTGTACAGAAAGCTCTAAACGTTCGTCAAGTAAGTGACTATTGTTTTCATCAAAACACTCTTGAGCTAAAGATTATGATCAGTTAACTCGTATTCCATGAATATTTTTTAGGGAACGATTGAAAAGTGGGAGCCAATCAACATGACCATACATTACATTCAAGGAAAAAAGGATACGACTTGTTACAGTTATGATATCTTTAGTAGCTTTGCTTATCATAAGAAACTCGTTAGAAAAAAGTGTAGAGCATTGGTATTTAGGTACTGTGACAATTTCGCTCTTCATAATCTCTACTGAATTATCTTTTCAAATTAAATCCTTAATATACGATTTAAGAAAATGTTTCATTAATTGACAGTGGCGATCATGACTTGACTTTTCCCTATGTTGGTGTTGAGAAATGGATAGCTTCACTTGATATGAAAGTTGAAATTCCATGGAAGCCATTCTATGTTGATGCTCAAGTTGGAGGGTGAGACGTGACTCAATATAGTTAAACGGCTAGCTTACTATAGTCATTTTATGATGCTTGAGAAAGTATTTTTGTTTAAGTATAGTCTTATTTTGTATTGCAGATACGAGGAGTCGTATGCACAAGATGATTATTCACTGACATATACTACAGTTAAAGTAAGATCACATTGAGTGCATACAAGAAACTTCATAATGCATTTAGCCTATGCTTAATGGCTATATATACACCATTATTGTCGCATATAGTTAGGATCCAATGAAAAGTAATTTTTTATGTACGTATAATGATAGCGTTTAGCCTAAAGAGCTTGTGATAGATTTATAAGTTTGTAACAGGTTTTTATAACTCTTTATAACATTCGGATGTTTGTACAGGGCGCCGGTCATGGTGTACCGTTTAACAAGCCAAGAGAGGCTATGGATATGGCAGAGAGGTGGCTTGCTTGGCAGTCGCAATCAAGCAGTTCCTAATTGAGAGAACAACAATTCAATACCATCTAATATATGCATCACGTACGGATGGATAAACGCTCACTATGTCTTACCACAATATGAAACTTATCTAAAATTCTTCTACTAAGAAGAAAAGAATAAAGGATTATGCACACTTACTTAATAGTCGATTTTCCACTTTGCTTTTTTTCGGTCGTGTTTTCTTAATTGAGTTTAAACAAAATGAAGTCGCATTGTTCCACATCAGTTTGACGTGACACCGCAACATGTGAAGTTAAAAACACTATTTCACGAGAGGAAAACTGTCATTCATATGCTTTTAGGTCACATCAAATTAAGATAAGATATCCATCACTATATATTCAAAATAATTTTGAACTTAGAAAGTTTTTATTTTTTATGAGGCTATATAATCAGAAAAACAAAAATTCATAATAAGGGTGACTTAAAAGATCTAAAATGGACTTGTGGTGAGACAACTGACAAGAGCATTTCATTTTTCCATTGCCGGTGAATGCCACTTCTTTTGAGAAATGAAAATTAACAAAATTCAAGTTGTGTACATATGAAGAATCTCTACATTTTTCAAGTGTATCGTTCTCTATCTTACGCATCTATACCAGAAACTTATACTGGATTTTAACTTATGGTGACGCTGGTGTGCAAGGTGACAAACTAAATTTTTTACTTGTACGAAAAAATTAAACCAAGTGTTTGGATATACAAATTCTGCCTATTATTATGTGATCTTCTATGGGTCAATAACATAACTGATTTTTTAAATTAAAATTTTGTTGCCACTATGCCAATAATACTTTTTATTATTTCTTGTAATAAATTCCACAACCAGCTTCATTCTTGGACGAATTTCAAGGAAATAAAGGCAGTTCATTTAAAAGGAATTAGGTTGTTGAGTTATTTATTGAAGCAATTGTAGTGATCTATAATGTGATGTGATAGTACAATAATTCAAAGAATGCTAGTAATTGAAGATTATAAAGAGGTGATGGATATTTTTTCTCCTTTTAAGCAATGAATCAAATTGCGATATACTATTTTTTTGTCTTTATGAAAAAGGTAAGTTTTATAGTCACCAAAAAATAAATAGAAACCAACCCATGGCAACCATGAACAAACTCATAAAAACCTATGCTATACCAAAGAACCACTAACTACACAAACAACTAAAATAAAACTATCAAAAAACTAGACTACTAAACCATCGGTAGCCCAATAGCAGGCCCATAAAATAGGCCCCAAGAAATCAGCATACAATCAGAAAACTTATATCACTTAACAAGAAGAGCAACCTAGCGTCCTAGCAGAATGAAAAAGGTAAATTTTATAGCCATCAAAAAATAAACAGAAACCAGCCCATGGCAACCAAACAAACTCATGAGGGATAAGGTGGGCGAGTCAGACTAAAAAAAAAAAACTAAAAAAGCCTATGCTATACCAAATAACCACTAACTACACAAACAACTAAAATAAAACTATCAAAAAACTAGACTACAAAACCATCAGTAGCCCAATAGCAGGCCTATAAAATAGGCCCCAAGAAATCAGCATACAATCATAAAACTTATTTATACTACTTATAATACATATTAGACCCTATCTCCTATTAAATTTTTAAGATTTCCTAATATAAATTTTAAGTAAATACACATATTAAAGCTTTATGTACAATTAATTTATGCAAAACCATGTATATTAAATACCTGCAATTAATATTTTCTTAAATCACCCCTTTACTAAAAATGCAACCATTTTACCACATAATACAATCTAATGAAGCTATTAATCATCCATTGTTAAAATCAATAACCCAAGCACTTAAAATACCATCAAAAAAACATAACCTACGCAACTTAAAGGACCAACATGTGCAACTTAAAGGAACAACATGGTTAAAATTACTCAAACATAAAATTCTTTCAATTTATAAAGTTACCGTAGCTAAAAACATAAAATTAAAAGACATTAATCGCCACAAATTTTGTTACAGAGTACCCGCCGCCGCATCGCGCGGGTACCCTGCTAGTACCACTTAACCAGAAGAGCAACCTGGCAGAATGAAACTTTTGCCTTTAAGACCAAACACATGACCAAATACTCTTTATGATTACCATATACATGACCCAACATTGTTTTTTAATTAAAAATAACAAAGAAAGAAAACCTTAAGGAACGAAAATTTAAATGAGTTTTTAATAAATTAAAAAAACCTTTCAAAATAAAAAATAATAAAAAGAAAAACAAAACAACCTCTTCTTCTTTCTTGTGAAACATCTTCTTCTTCCTGCAACTAAAAAGAAATTCTTTTTCTTTTAACAAACACACCCAACGGCTATTTTTCTTTGCATTTCATTCGGTCGCCTGGCCGGCCCAACCAATGCAAACATTTTTAAGTCTTAATATATTACACTTCCAAATTACTAAAACTGTAAAAAAATATTAAGGTTGTTTGCTAAGTTTTTATTTACTTTTTCGGTGCATAAATTAAACTATAAAAGACTAAGGGCATCCACAATGATAAACCTTCAAAAAGGTTTATGCATTTAAAACTCCAACAATTTCTAAACCTTTTCAAATTATAAACCTATTTCCACTATGAATAAACTTATTCATAAACCTTTTCATATTATAAAACACACTCAAGATTTTCAAAATACTTAAATTTTCGACCTCTTCAAAATTCTAGACTTCTTCATGCCACATAGGCTTGAAATAAAACTAATTACAAATCTGAACCATTTACACACTCTTTTTACGAGAGTGAACCCTTTTTTGTCATCTTACAAAACTGACACATTGTACTTTGGGGTTGAGTATCTTTTACTTATATATATATATATATATATATATATATATATATATATATATATATATATATATATATATATATATATATATATAGGGTAGGGTTCTTTTCAGAACCAAATAAATTGCGAGAACTGCGAGAACCAATCTAGATCAGTCATCTTTTATTATTTTTTTCTTAATTTTTATTTAATTCAAAAGGGTAAAATAGTAAACTACAAATTTTCAATTTTAGGAAAATCTATTTTCATTTATGGCAGTTCCAAATATTTTGTTTGAAAGAAAAAAAAGTACGTGGAAATTTATAAAAACAAAATACACATGTACATTTTCAGATTATGTAACCTTTTTTTTATATTTTCTTGAAAGTGTCTTTTAAATAATAAAATATGAACACTTACAAAACATACGTGCACCAAAGTCAAAAAAGAAAATACATGTATAAACACTTACGAAATACATGTGCACCAAAGAGGCATCAGGTATATTCTTTGAAACATTTATGATTTATTGATAATTTGCATAATGAAAACATACACAAGATTTGATATGATACATGACTATGCTATTTGAATACACGTCTCTAAAATCAAGAAAGAAAGAAAAAATCCATTAAACATCCATATATGTATATCATTTTCTTGAATTATGAACGTGTTTTTGCAATATTATAGGTAGCTCATGTACGTTCATGTTTGTCAATGTGCTCATGTGCACCAATTTCATCATCGACTTCGTTTTCGTCGTGTTCATGACATAAACACATGTGCATTCTTCACATGTGCACTTTTCACCTTGCTCATCATACTCGTACCTGTAACGACAACCAATTAATAAACAAATTATTCAATCATAACAAGTAACAAAACATATATGCATAATGTATTTTAGACTTGACTTCTTTGAGAAATAAGTACAACCTTAAAGCACAAAACACAAGTGCACCATTAAATCAGAACTAAACACAAAAATCTTTATATCATGACTAAAAACACATATGCAC
Organism: Artemisia argyi; assembly: GCA_030686995.1. Classification (NCBI taxonomy): domain Eukaryota; kingdom Viridiplantae; phylum Streptophyta; class Magnoliopsida; order Asterales; family Asteraceae; genus Artemisia; species Artemisia argyi. The sequence goes on along the minus strand of CM060696.1, from coordinate 185,203,438 downwards.
AGAAGGCATCAAATTTACCCAAAACTGTAAAAACACATTTGCATTTTAATTCTTTTAAAAAAAATAAGCATATGATCTTAAAAAAAAACGTGATAAGTTAAAAAAGAAAATTAGCCAATATCTTAAAAAAGAAAATTAGTTCATGCTACTGGGCCACACAACTATACACACAGTATGACATATTTGATTTATTTGCCCACCCAATCCATTACGCTACAATTGGAACCATACGGTTCATTTTTTATGCGTGCTCATGTATTCCTCGTCTAGTTCAAGAACTAATGAAATTTGCCCATGTGTTTTAAATCCTTGTGCACATGTGTTTTTATTGTCTCGCTCATATTAACTGATACAAATCTGTGCAAACAGTCATAAAACACATATGCACTCTTTCATAAATTTTATACCTACAATAAAAACACATATGCATCATTACACTAATTTTATATTAACCTTGAAACAAATATGCATCATTACACTAATTTTAAATTAACCTTGAAAAACACATATGTATACACTTTTCAGGCATAAAACACATATGCACCATTTTAATTGATTTTTTTCCGTTAATTGATTTTTTACCCGTCGTAAACACGTATGTCCCAATTACTTAAAACTACTTTTTTTTCCCATTTAATAAAATAGATGTTGCTAAGGTATATATCATGAATCTCTTTAGCACAAAGTTCAAAGAAAGATAAGCTCTCTTTTTATATACCAGTATATCATGAATCTTTACTGTCACATCCAAGGCAACACTTTAATCTTTATTAAACACCAACTGCACCTTTTGAGAGAACATATTAGAAAGGGTAATTTTAAATCAACACAATCAATCTCCTGTAATCACATACTCATACTATTTTATTAATATCTTGTTTGCCTTTTTTCTTTTCTTTTTTCTAACTGTTGTTGTGAAGACTACTTCAAGGGCTTAATAAGTACATTTCATCTTCTTTCTAAATGATATACCAAGCTCAGTTACCTATCAGTACATCAAGGATCTAAACAATATTTCTTATAAACTTATACCCATATGAGATGTGCAAACTAGCAATATATTATTTAAAATGCATTTCATAAGTACCAATCCTAATACGGTTATACATATACAATCACACACATCAACAATAATGTACAACGTAGTAATCACATATGATAAACATGTATCTCAAAATGAAAAACATAAAGAGGTTACCTGTTTTGTGACTCGACTCAAAATTACAACAGCCTCTTCATCTTCAAACCCATCATTACCGTTCACAAAACCACCTTCAACATCACTCATCTTTATTTTTTCCGACGAAGTGAGTGAGAGCAAATGAAGAATGTGTGCGGGATCTCGTGTATTGACAAATGAGAGAGGTTCGTGTTTCATCAGATCCGGAAGAAATGATAGAGAGAGGCTGGATGTGTCAGATCTTGAAAATAAAATTAAACCGCTCCTTATATTTAGGTGATTGATTACTATGGGAATTCCATAATTGCCCTTCAGACTCATAAATTACATCACTTTAATTTGAATTTTTTTACAATAATGCCATTTTGCTTTCAGCCATAGATTATTTTGATCAAGGGCTAAAAATGGTTCTCGCAGTTCTCGTAATTTATTTAATTCTGAAAAAAACCTTACACTATATATATATATATATATATATATATATATATATATATATATATATATATATATATATATATATATATATATATATATATATATATATATATATGGTTCCATAACTTTTAAAATCTTTGTTTGACTTTCTTTCTAGGTGGCTACTAACCGCCTAATATCCACCCTACTCATATAACAACAATAGTACCAAAATAATATCCACCACCTTTCATCTTTGCATGTTATCTTCCTCAAATACACTACCATAAATATTTTTTTCACAGTTAGAACTCCTTTCTTCACCCATACAGCCAAGCTTTCAGCCTTTGTGTCCTCGCCTAGACCACATCCTCCTCGCCTGGGTCCTCGCCTAGACCACATCATCCTCGCCGGATAACCTCGCCTGATAACTTCTGGTTCGCCAGATAACCTTGCCTTGATCCTTGCCGAGGCCCAATAATCATCGCCTGATAACTTCTGGTTCGCCTTGGTCCTCGCCTAGACCACATCCTCCTCGCCTTGGTCCTCGCCTAGACCACATCCTCCTCGCCTCGATCCCAAGCACCGCCTCGACCTCGCTCTCATATTCTCACCTCGCCTGCGCCTCGCCCATCTTTCACGACTCACATAGCCTCGCCCATCTTTCGCCCGTATTCTTTCTTAGACACGTGTACGGTTACAAACTAGTTTAGTTATATATCTAAAGGATAATATGTAAACGTTCATTTTTGATAATTTTATGTGCGATGTTTAGATTCGTAAACTAGTTCTATAAAAAGTAGATTTAAGTAATTTACTCCTTGAAATATACATCCACTATGGTTTGTACAATTTTAGACCTCTTCATTTTTTTATAAACTTTTTCACAAACCACCATAGTTGATGCTCTAAGTACTTATTTGAGTTCAAGAAGAATGAAATAAGCAAATCTTTTTATTATTACAAAATGATGATTAGGCTAATTTAATGTTACAACTTCTAATGATTTCTAGCCAATGTTGTAAACAAATTAAGAAATTTTGCTTATGAATAGTGTATATATGAACGAATAAGAATAAGCTATTTTTCAATGAACAGCAATGTCTATTCATTTAAGTGTTCATATTAGTACCCTTTTCTCTCTTCTTTGGCGATTTTGGTGAATCTCCTTAAAGCCTAAAACAACAAGTTGATCTTTTAGCAATTCAAGATCAATTGTTGTGCATCTATTCTGAAATTGGTATTAGCTTAATCTTCTTTTCCTTTTCCATTGCTATGCCACCTGAATCTAATAAACCCCCTGACCGTATCCTTGAGTAGTTTCGTTGTAACACCCCCAAAATTTGGTACAGTAAAAGACTTTTCAAAGTTTCGGGGTGCTACTTGGATTGGCAAACAACACGATTATAAGAACAGAATAACGATATTAAATTTAAATAGATAATTAAAGTCAAGATTCAAAGTCTACATTTATTCCCCAAAAGAAAGTGGTAAGCCCAGAATAATTAAAGATAGGTCCCAAATTATTTTATCAGAGTCTGACTGATCCATTCAACCACGCCACTTACCAAGCCTCACATCCAAATAAGCAGCAACATAAACATTACTTAGTACCTGAGAATACATGCTAAAAGGTCAGCTAACGCTGGTGAGTTCATAGGTTTAGACTCAACGCAATACATAAAAAGAATGAACCAAAAGCTCAACAGTTTACTCTACTAGACCAAGACATCAGCATCATCGCATCTCATATCGGAAACCAAGAAGATCTTCCCACAGGTGCACACTATAGAACTATGTCGCACTAGTAGACATGTATTATACCACTACACACGAGTAGACATAATATAATAACCCTATACTTGCAGCCCTTAACCAAATCCTTAGCAATTCAATATAGTGAAAGACAATGAGACCATAAAATAACCAAAACCAAATACAATCGATAAAACAAAGCAAATCCCAAATAAACATCGTAAATATCCAAATAATTGACCAATAAAAGTAAATAGACGACAAGCATGTATTCTTCCAAAAAAAAAAACAGTTAGAAAATGATAAAATAGGGGCTATGAACTCACCTTAAGAAGTAGGCGAGAAATGATACAATAAAAGAAGAGACGATGGTAGCTAGAATATCACTGCACTGCGGTCTCGGCATAACCTAATATAATAAACTCGTCTTATCATCTAGTTCAAAAACATATAAACTTTTATAAGTTAACTACTCCCAAGAAATACCCATTTTTAAATCTCAAAATCTCTCGTTATATATATTTATTAGTGTTTGGTATCATTATGTGTGCGGTGGGGACACGACATAGACTCAAGTGAACTCACGCCAAGACCAAACCTAAGACATAGCGACTCACTACATACGGACCAATGATTTAGTTTAAATTTATTAAGTCATGCAAATGGATTGTCGGGGTTCTTATCGAATTCGTCAACTCGATAAGTCTCGCAATCCCTTCGTTCTACTTATTAATCAAAACTAGATCACTATACTCGATAAGTCATAAGGATGAGTTGCTCATTAATAAGTTTTCCGCAGACATGTCTATTGGGCCCTTATTTGACTCGTCAGCCCAATTAGTCCGATAATCATGTGAGTCGGGTATATTAACGTCAACCGATCCGTAACTTGATGCAATCACAACATATCATTAAATTGCCGTAAACATATGTATAGTTCTGGTTGAAGCGGTAGCGGTTAAACCGTTGACCCGATAAACCGACAACTCGACCGGGTTAATTGACATCCAAATTAAAATTAAAATTTCCCTCCTCCTTTACTTCCCTTGTGAAAAAAAACATTCTTTTATCAAACCAACAGAAAATTAGTAGTACCAAATAATAATAACACTTGGATCGATCACTATCATCTTCATCTATATATAAGCCCTAATTTTACACATCAATCGTTATCATCATCATTCATCTCCGATCATCATTATTAGGTATATAAACCACTCTTTTATCATCTTTAGCTTAATTATTTCTATTTATGTTGTTTATGCTTAAACAAACGGATTTTATTTTTCGCCTTCGTTCGTTTTGATCGTGTCGTTGATTGCGACGCGAAACGAACTAATTAGTATGAGTGTGTTCGTGTCTGTTTATGTTCGTTCATTAAGACGCGAAAATAATAGTGCAGATGAATGTGCAGAAATGATTCAAAATATGCATAATGTATGATTAGGTCGTGTTTGTTTGTTTAGGTATAACTGTACAAGTTTGTTCATTAAGACGCGAAATTAACTAACTATCATGAATGAAAACGCCTAAATTATTCAAAATATAAATAAATGAATTTCACGCCTAGTGGTTCACAAATGGTGCTGAGTGCTCGTTTATAGCCCTAGCACAATGTATTACAATCGAGCTGCTATGCGTTAGTTGTTTGATTAGAAATATTAGTTTCCTTATATTTATTATTCTGTTTCATCATGGTGTTAATTTGGTTGATTACTCAAGTTATTTGCGGTTAATCAATCATAAGTGTCGCTCTTAAACGTTTGCTGAATATTCAGGCGAAATGGATGTACAAGAGGCATCAAAGAGGAAAAGAGTTGCTGAAAATTCCGACCTTCCTGATTATATTGATTTATCATCATCATCATCATCATCATCATCGTCGTCGTCGTCATTAGGTAAATAAATCATTGTTTTGTAATCTTTGGTTTAGTTTTAGCTATGCATGTTAATGATCGAAGTTTCTGTATGACTAAATAAACGAACAAACACAAATGCTTAAACAAACTGATCTTAATGTTGGTGTTTGTTCATTTTATAAAACGAGCTTGTTCGTGCTCGATCATTGATTGAGACTCTAAACGAGCTAATATAAATAATAACCGTTTAGTTTGTGCTTGTGTTCGTTTGTAAGAAAATGAAAGTGTTCGTAATTGCTTATGTTTCTTCATCAAGACGCTAAACGAATCAACCTAAATGAAAGTGCGAAAATCATTCAAAATATACGTTTAGTTTCTGTTATGTTCTGTTTACTATTTAACTGCATAATATATTAAACAGATATAATGTTTGAACATAAATGTACCTTAAACGAAGAATTGAGCAACATAAATGAACAGAAGCGACTCGTGTTCGTATTTGTTCATTTTATAAATAAACAAATGGTTTGATGAAATTTTGTTTACAGCTCAAGTATTACAATTGAGCTGCCATGTGTTCAGTGTTTGATTGGAAACGGTAGTATTCACAAGTGTCGGGAATAATAGATTAGAAGATATGGAAGATGTATCTCTCAATTTAGACTTGTCAATGGATTCTGAAGATCGAAATAATAGATTAGAAAACACTGTTTTGTCATATGCAAAAAGTGTCGGGAAAAACATACAAAAGATAGTTTCGGGGGATAATAATGAACAACTTCAGTTTCCTGCATTAAGAAGAAGAACAAATATTTTTGTGGTTGCTATTGATGACGATGACATCGGATCACTTTTCAACAACATTAGAAAAATATATGAAAGTGTCAAAAAAGAGATAAGTGATGGTTCAATTGGATTTATACTGGCCACATCTTTACAAATGGCTGAAGTTCATAACTTTCTGGTTTCAAACGGGCGGAATCCTTTGGTCTTTGATGCATTTATTTGCAATAGTGGTGCGGATCTGTACTATTCGTCTTCACATTCTGAAGATAATCCGTTTGTGTTTGATTTGTATTATCATTCACATATTAAGTACCGGTGGGGTGGTGAAGGGTTAAGGAAGGCTTTGGTTAAATGGGCTTCTTGTGTAGTTGATAAAAAGGCTGCGAATAAAAATGAAGAACATGTGGTTACAGAAGATGAAGAAGCTTCAACTAACTATTGTTATGCTTTTAATATTCACAAGCCTGGTCTGGTAGTGCACCTTTTCTAAATTCCCTTTTCTATTCTAGCTGTATCTTGAAGTATTGGTATAGACTTGAATTGTAATATGGGTGGACGGGTAATGGGCTCGGGTTACTTTATTACTGTTCTGGTTGACCAAGAATACTTCTCATTTAAACGTATGAAATTTTGAATGTGTGTAATATATGATTAGAAAAGTTATACTACTTTAACTACAATCTGATTTTTCGAATAAAGCTGTTTAGAAGGTTTTATATTTGTTATTAAAAAAATAAACTGAAAGTTTGATGGTTTTTAGAGCTGTTTTACCTCTTTACCTGTCGGCCGTCTGATCAATTATGATTCTACACATTCAAGTAAATTGGTTGATGTGGCTTGTTTATGTAATGTATCAAATTTTTACCTTAGTGTTCCATTTTGTAGGTTCCTCCTGTCAAGGAACTTCAGAAATTAATGAGGAATCAAGCTCTTCGCTTTCAAGTGATTTATTGTCAAAATGGAAGGAAGATAAATGTCATTCCTGTGTCGGCATCTCGTTCTCAAGCCCTCAGGTACTTGTGTACAGATGTCAAATATCCAGATTTCTTAATTCCCTTATGCTTATTAGAAAGCTTGGTACTTGGCAACAGCCTGACCAAGGACCAAGACCCTGACCGTTCTTGATTGAAGATTGAAAAGGATAGATTAGTGCAGGAAGTTTTGCCCGCATTTTATCATTGAGGACAGTTAGGATCAGGAGTGTTAGGGCCCAGAACTGGTTAAGCTGGGGGGGGGGGGGGGGGGGGGATAGTGTTAATAAAAAGACCAAGATGGTAAGATCAGGACAGAAAGTACCTATTTTAGGCGAATGTCAAGTTCAAGTGCTGATTATTCTTAGAACAAACAAAATGAAGAACAATGTTATCGACGAGTAAATGAGAATAATGTTATTATATATAGACAAACATTAAATATTAAAAAAAATGGTTATAAAAAAAATAATAAAAATGGTTGTAAAAAAATATTAGGAAAAACACAAGGAAAAAAAGAAAGCTGATTCTGTAGTAATGGGCTAACCATTTCTGTTATGTTAGGAGTTACAGGCGATGCAACTAGGGACCAATACCTTAAGCATCAGGCTTGGTCAGGGACCGGTCCTTTTGTGCTTCTCCTTTTTTCTTCTGGAGGATCTATGATCTCTCATCCTCGCTAGCAAAAACCTTGCCATCAAATTGGTTTATTAGATGAGGCATAATGACTTGTCAAAACTTGTACATTGAGGTGGTAATTTTGACCCGTTTACTTATGGACGGGTTGAATATGGCTGTAATCTATATATAACGAGTCAATAAAAAATTTTGGCTCAAAAAAAGACTGATCAAATGGGTAAGACAATTCACAACTCATCCAAAAGTATAAATCCAGTCCATTAAACCTGCAAAATCATTAATCTAAAAATTCAGATTATCATTGTATGTCATCTAATCATATATCACTAGTGTTTTGGGTCAACATTATCTCACTGTTTTATCTATTACCCAACCCGCGCACCTTACCACCTCTAGTTGTACGAACAAGAAAGTGTCATCTACTCATCTTTCAGTCTTACTGTTTTGGGATGATTGCTAAGTTTTCAATACATTATACCTTTAGGTACTTATATCTGCGTTGGGGTATGGACTTGTCAAACGTGGTAGTTTTTATGGGAGAAAGTGGTGACACAGATTATGAGGGACTTCTGGGAGGCGTTCACAAGTCTGATATACTGAAGGGAATCGGCAGCAGCACCAACAATCAACTTATGCTAACAGAGTCTACCCACTTTCAGATGTTACACCTACAGAAAACCCCAATATTATTCAGGCACCTGAAGTATGTAGCAGTGCTGATGTCCGTGCATCGTTGACCAAACTCGGTGTTGTCTAATTCTTGACAAATGGGCTCAGAGTGATCATGATCCGAACCACATTTCCAGGTGAAATCCTTCCATCCTATTTTGTTGACCGTTCAATCTGTATATACATGAATGCTGTATTTATAGGGGATTTTTTTTTTTTTTGCCCAACGGCACTTTGCAAACGGTAATTTTTTTTTTTAGTCACAAACGGCTCTTTGCATTTAGGATTGGCAGTTTTGGATCAAAACTCAAAATTTTTTTGGAAATTGCCTCGGTCGAGCTTGAGACCGAGTCCATCTGTTTTTTGCCTATTTCTGGGTCGCGACCGAGTGGCCACAACAAGGTCGACCGAGACGACCGATGCCGACCGAGTCGGTCTCGGTCCTTATTGTCGCCAGTCTAATGTAAAAGTTATAACACAACCACTTGGTTGTTTCGTTAATTTACTTTGTACAGGTGATTAAATCAGATTAGTAGGTATCAAAACTGAAAGTTGTAGATCAATTGGATGAAATGCTAAAGGAGGACTTGTTTGTAAGTGCACCGGCAACGATTTTGGAAAGTCGAGCAAAATCATATGTGGTTAGAATCAAACGGGCTTGAAACAAATTTCTCGTTAGCATATTATTGTCACTTGTACTCAACTTCTGATTGTGGGTAATTGCAATGGGTATGTATGGTTTATGGTTATTAAAACATCTTCTCATCTTGAACTAAGAAGCCGCAAGAGCAAATCGTTTCCTTCTCCAGATAAGTTTAGTAACAAATTTCAGTTTTGTGTAATAGTGTAGTCCTTGACCCAAGAAAACTTTAAAACGAGCGCTCTGTTGGTTATATATATTTTGCATTTGTAAAATCAAATTGTTGGCTTATATTTCATATTTAAATCATTAAATGGGATCTATGCACAGGCCATCAAAGTATTAAATATTTACTTTTAGGTCAACTATTTATTTAAATTAAGTTATAGTTCACCTTAATATATTGTTGTTTTCATTTATAACAACTGTCCCAATGATTGCCAGAAATTTATAAAATTTCAAGTATAAAGTCAACTTTAACATAGTAGAACAAGAAAATCAAGAATTTAAACGTAAAACATTAGTTAAACAATCATAAATCGCATTCGACTAAATAATGTTGTACTTAAATAATGGTTAAAACGGATAATTTACATTTCGATCGCTATTTGTGTTCTTTAAATATATTGAATTTAGGTTTAATCTCATTGTTTCAAAGATTTTTGAAAAGAAAAAAAAATTACGAAATTTGGTATAAATGAAAACAAACACATAATTGCGTGGCCTATACGTTAGTTTAAATTAATGAGTGGCCTAAAAGTACAATATTTAATAATTTGGTGCCCTTTGCCGACTAAGGATCAAATGAGAAGAATCCTTAAAACAAGAAGGATACGAAATAACTATAATTACATATTAGAGATGCGTCAATTAGAATTAGATGCATCACTAAACTTTTAGATGCATTATAATATATTTTTTAGCTAAAAATTAGACGCATATAGATATATTAGATGCATTTCATCAAGTTAGAAGAATCATATGTACTTTTCGTCCTCTGCGAGTCAAATTTGTTGCTGGTACTACTTTGCACCGTTTTCACTTTAAAATCACTTTCGAAACTAATTGTAATGCATCTAAATGAATAGAGATGCATCTTATTTAAGTCGATGCATCTCAAATATGCGGTTATAGTTATTTCTCAATCTTCTCGCTTTAAGTTTTTTTCACACTTGATCCTTACCCGGCCTTTGCATACATAATTAGAAAATATAATTCGAGTCAAAAAAGCTTACAAGCCATAAAATAAGTTAAACGAACACCTCACAGATGTTTTCTTTTCTTTTTATTGAGTTTTCAGTGTTGTGTTTAATTGCCTATTTTCATCAAATTTCACCAATGTCACACGCTACATTCAAGTCATGCATAATCAATCAAAGACTACTAAAATAATACATCAGTATCATTTACTAGACACTGGTATAGAAATGGCCATAGATAACCATCAACGACACAAGCTTAGTGCTCAGTTGTCTAGATGTCTTCTTCACGAAAAAAATCTTAAATTCGAACTTTACTAGGTGTATTATTAGTTCAGTTATTGTGACTACTCTTAACAACTACTCCTTTTTGTCTTTGTGGGGTTAGAAACTATTTCAACTCTTAAGAATTAAAAATAGATATGCTCAAAAAATCAAAGCTTATAGCCTTTTACAAATATAAATAGATTCATCACAAACTCATACTCTTCAACGTGTTCTTTTTTAACATCACTACTACAACCCACCGGTGATAACCACCACCCAATAGCCATATCTCTCGATATTACCTTTCTTCTTCTTCTTCACATAGATCTCCAAAACAACCATATAAATCTTTTCTAGCTTCTTGCTATCCAAAACCACCATTTAAATCACACATACAGCTACATTGTCTCATCGCCTCAAAACCTTAACACATTAGTAGAAAACGACACAAACTCCTAAATTAGTCCATCTCTATGTTGTTTTATACATTAATGCGTTTGTTAGTTTTTTCATCGACATGCCTGCACTCTTTTTGTCTTGACAACAACTGTGTTGCTGTTTGTGGACTAGATCACCTTCATAATTATCGGTCAGTCATCATTCCTTGTGAACAGAGGCGGAGGCGGGGGTGGCTAGCGGGTGCTAGGCCACCCCTAATGAGCCCGTTAAGTTTGATATAGTTTAAAGCTCATAGCCTTAAGTTTAAGGAAATCGGGCAATCGGCATCCTCTAACATTCAATGATATTCATCTTTGGAATGATCTAATCTTACTAACTGGTGTTTCGTGATGAAATAGATAAATTATTATGTACTTGTATTTGTGGTTTAATGGAAGTTAGTTGATAAAGTATTAAACTGGAAGACGATGAGTAAAAGAATAAGGCTATTTGTCACAACTCGTAATTTCATGTCATGTTTCAAACGTCAAAAATTTTATTTTTTTATTTCGGAAGTTACTATTCACTTTTACTATTCATTTTCACTATTCATTCCCGAAAATTTTTATTTCATATTCTCGTAAGTTAAACCATTTTAATGATAATCCGAGAGTTTGACGCTCGTCGGATCATTTCTGCTAAAATCACAAAGCCGTGTCCGAGATTTACATTCAGGTTTAAACGTCCTTCCGGCATCCCGATATGTCCATAAAACAATATAAACAATAAAAATATGATTTTATTTCATTTTACGACAATTCTAAAAGTTTTGGAATTTTACGTTTTCCAGTTCAGCGTTTTACGCGAATTACGCGTTTTAAACCCGCGTTTCCAGTTTTAACTGCGTTTAAGCAACCCGATGGAACTTACCATTCATTTTGTATTTTATTATGGAGTATATTGACAAGTTTAGTCATTATTTCAAGTTTCATATTTTTACGATACCCAGATTTACGTTTCGCGGCTTAACTATTTACGTTTAGCGATTAACGGAACCAAAATCGACTCCGTGAACAAGATATTACCCAAGCTTCCCACATACTCTTCCTATTTTTACCCATGTGCAGCCCCCCCTCCCCTCCTTTCCATGTCTTCAACTTGATCATTTAATTACAATATTGCCATTAGATATTTCCTAAGTATACAAAACCAACTTTGTCACCTCATTCTTTACAAAAACAACTAGCAAACTCTCATCTCATCTTTCTCTTCTCCAAACCCACGACCAAGAATCAAAAACAAGCAAGAAACCATGGATTTTCCAAGATCAAGTCATTTCCTAGTTCCTTTAATGATCTTTGTTAGAGTTTTGAAATAAAAAACTCAAGATTATTAAGTTTTCTTCATCCAAGTTCACTAATCTTTGCTAAGTAAGTTGTCAAACTCTTTTTCATGATTTCTTCAAGTTATTTTCATGATTATATGATTTCCATACAAAATTTCATGCATATGCTAGTTTATACCACTTCATTTTATATATTTTCAACTTATAAACCCTAGATATGGATAATATGGAAACTCTTGTTAGTTTTACTTGATTGATGATGATTAGGAACCCATGACACCCTAAGAAGGTGTATGGTAAGATTAGATTAGTTTTGTGGTGTTTGCAAGTGATTTGGTTGGATTAGAAACTAGTTTAGAACCTTAGAAATGGTTTTGGAACATATATTTATACCTACTGTCCCAAAAATGAAAACCTAGAAAACTTAGTAACTCAGGGGAACTTTTCAACCTAAGATTTAGAAAATACTTTCAAAAACGAAGCCGTAGGCGAAAGAACGGGTTAAAACGAGTTTATAACGAAGGAGATATGATTTTTGCAAGTTTATTGACGAAAACTATTTTTCTGAAAATTGTGTGCTGTTGGACGATTTTTAGTGGACAAACCGAGGCGTTAGACGTAACATAGAGGAGCCAAGCTTTCCAAAATATATTAGTACATACTAAGACGTAACCATGGATATAAAGAACGAGTAAAACGGACTTATAACAACAAAGATATTCACGTTTCAATATCGGCAAAACCTTATACAAATTGACAGCTTTTAACTAGAAAAATAATAATAATATTACTACTACGTACTAACTCTAGATTTCTAAAAATAATAACCAAGTGCCCAATTTCATAACTAATGAAGTATTAGTGATTTCAAGTGTATTTTTATGGCTACAAGACGTTATTTCAAGGATTTCAAATCGAGGAGTTCAACACTAACACTTATATATACGATATATATACATTTCGACTAGCTTTATTTTTCTAGTTGCCTTATTTTCCGAAGTTTTGGAAAAATGTATTATTTTGATAACAACAAGTATTTTTAAGTTATGAGTGGTATAGGTATCATGTGCATGTACATTCATTTCATCATTTCATGATCTAAAGTAGATCACATCATTCATATTAGGTTGCGGTTAGAGATCGTGTCTCATTTCAGTGTATCCACTTTTGTCATCATTGCTATCGCTTCGAGGTGAGTCATAGCCCATACTCTTTTAATTTGTTTTGTTAACTTTTTAGGGGAGAATACATGCTCGTTTTTACATGAATTACTACTTGACTCTTTGAACATTGTTTTGAACCTTGAACTATTATGAACTCATTTGACCTTATAACTTGTTTTGAACTATTGAACTTGACTTGACTTTTGAACTTGACTTAAACTTTTGACCCTAAAGTACCGTACGTACTATAACCTAAAGTCTCCCATGTTCGGAGCAGTGCAAAGTCTCCCTTGTCTACGGAGCAGCATTATCAAGTCTCCCATGTTCGGAGCAACATAAAATCTCCCCTGTCTACGGAGTAACTTTGACTTTATACTATGTAATAGTTTGTGAATGATGTACTGTTCGTGCATCCGCAATTGTTAGTCTCCTGCTGTTTTGCCGTTCGCACTCTAGTTTATACATACCGTTCGTGCGGCCTCCTTGTGTGGGGTAGTAGGTAGTATGGATAGCGCTATTAGAGGTCGGCCAACCTCTCGTTCCCCTGTCTACAAAACGCATATTATTTATTTTAGGAGCCTTGCCACATTCTTTATTATATACTATGTGCCCATATTGTGAACTATATTGACCACTTGTGCTTGACTACTAGACATAAACTATTTAGCAGTGGGTTGTAAACACACAGGTTACAAGTCTCTTATGGCGGGACTTGCAACTGAGTGGATTTATGATACCTTTGCTGGGGAAATCTTCATTTATATGTATTACATTGTTTTTCACAAGACTCTATGAACTCACCAACCTCGTGTTGACACTTTAGCATGTATTTTCAGGTTTTAATCTATGGCACGCTACAGGAGGTTTTGGCAGGGCATGACATGGTCATGGAAGACTCTGATTATTCATATGGGGACCGTTTTAAACTATTTTAGGGCCTACTTCCGCACTATTTTTAACAATGTAAATGCAATATTTTGATTTAACCATTTTATTCTAAATGTTTGAAGTGAAAACCATTTTTATACTTGTATTGTTATATCAATTGAGTTACACCCAGCTACATGTATGCTTCCGCTGGACCCGATTTTGGGGGTGTGACAGATTGGTATCAGAGCTTTTGGCTATAGCGAACTGAGTGTTTTTAAAACCTAGACTATAGCTACTTTCATGAAAACTTAACCCTATGACCGTCACGTGCCTGCCTGCCAAGATGAAGCCTCAATTGTGGTTAGTTGCTGACATAGGTAATGAGAATTGTATCTCATTATCAGGTATATTATATTCACTTATTATAGTTGATTACTATAATTGTCATTCATATAAGCATGTTCACGTATCATATATGTCGCCGCGTTATGTTTTTCTTTGCATAGTTTCATCATTTGACCTCGAGTTTGGTCACCTGCCTTAGTCTATCAGAACGTCTTGGTATTTGTGAAGGACATAGTCTTAGTATAACTGAGCTGAGTATTTCAAAATTCATGGAACCTCGGTAGAATATAGACTGGTCATTTATATTCGACCCGGGATAGTGGGACATAGGCTGACCACCTATATCCGACTCATAAATGAATTTTGCAACACTGAGAATGGTTATAATAAAATTTTGTCTGGATTGAATTCTCTACCTAATTTCCCAATGTTTCATTCATGTGTGCGACTCAAATATTATCAACTTTTAACCGATACCACTTCAGAGACCAAAATAAACTGAACTTCGGGACGAAGTTCCTTTTAGAGGGGAAGAATGTCACAACTCGTAATTTCATGTCCTGTTTCAAACGTCAAAAATTTCATTTTTTTATTTCGGAAGTTACTATTCACTTTTACTATTCATTTTCACTATTCATTCCCGAAAATTTTTATTTCATATTCTCGTAAGTTAAACCATTTTAATGATAATCCGAGAGTTTGACGCTCGTCGGATCATTTCTGCTAAAATCACAAAGCCGTGTCCGAGATTTACATTCAGGTTTAAACGTCCTTCCGGCATCCCGATATGTCCATAAAACAATATAAACAATAAAAATATGATTTTCTTTCATTTTACGACAATTCTAAAAGTTTTGGAATTTTACGTTTTCCAGTTCAGCATTTTACGCGAATTACGCGTTTTAAACCCGCGTTTCCAGTTTTAACTGCGTTTAAGCAACCCGATGGAACTTACCATTCATTTTGTATTTTATTATGGAGTATATTGACAAGTTTAGTCATTATTTCAAGTTTCATATTTTTACGATACCCAGATTTACGTTTCGCGGCTTAACTATTTACGTTTAGCGATTAACGGAACCAAAACCGACTCCGTGAACAAGATATTACCCAAGCTTCCCACATACTCTTCCTATTTTTACCCATGTGCAGCCCCCCCCCCCCCTTTCCATGTCTTCAACTTGATCATTTAATTACAATATTGCCATTAGATATTTCCTAAGTATACAAAACCAACTTTGTCACCTCATTCTTTACAAAAACAACTAGCAAACTCTCATCTCATCTTTCTCTTCTCCAAACCCACGACCAAGAATAAAAAACAAGCAAGAAACCATGGATTTTCCAAGATCAAGTCATTTTCTAGTTCCTTTAATGATCTTTGTTAGAGTTTTGAAATAAAAAACTCAAGATTATTAAGTTTTCTTCATCCAAGTTCACTAATCTTTGCTAAGTAAGTTTTCAAACTCTTTTTCATGATTTCTTCAAGTTATTTTCATGATTATATGATTTCCATACAAGATTTCATGCATATGCTAGTTTATACCACTCCATTTTATATATTTTCAACTTATAAACCCTAGATATGGATAATATGGAAACTCTTGTTAGTTTTACTTGATTGATGATGATTAGGAACCCATGATACCCTAAGAAGGTGTATGGTAAGATTAGATTAGCTTTGTGGTGTTTGCAAGTGATTTGGTTGGATTAGAAACTAGTTTAGAACCTTAGAAATGGTTTTAGAACATATATTTATACCTACTGTCCCAAAAATGAAAACCTAGAAAACTCAGTAACTCAGGGGAACTTTTCAACCTAAGATTTAGAAAATACTTTCAAAAACGAAGCCGTAGGCGAAAGAACGGGTTAAAACGAGTTTATAATAAAGGAGATATGATTTTTGCAAGTTTATTGACAAAAACTATTTTTCTGAAAATTGTGTGCTGTTGGACGATTTTTAGTGGACAAACCGAGGCATTAGACGTAACCTAGAGGAGCCAAGCTTTCCAAAATATATTAGTACATACTAAGACGTAACCATGGATATAAAGAACGAGTAAAACGGACTTATAACAACAAAGATATTCACGTTTCAATATCGGCAAAACCTTATACAAATTGACAGCTTTTAACTAGAAAAATAATAATAATATTACTACTACGTACTAACTCTAGATTTCTAAAAATAATAACCAAGTGCCCAATTTCATAACTAATGAAGTATTAGTGATTTCAAGTATATTTTTATGGCTACAAGACGTTATTTCAAGGATTTCAAATCGAGGAGTTCAACACTAACACTTATATATACGATATATATACATTTCGACTAGCTTTATTTTTCTAGTTGCCTTATTTTCCCAAGTTTTGGAAAAATGTATTATTTTGATAACAACAAGTATTTTTAAGTTATGAGTGGTATAGGTATCATGTGCATGTACATTCATTTCATCATTTCATGATCTAAAGTAGATCACATCATTCATATTAGGTTGCGGTTAGAAATCGTGTCTCATTTCAGTGTATCCACTTTTGTCATCATTGCTATCGCTTCGAGGTGAGTCATAGCCCCTACTCTTTTAATTTGTTTTGTTAACTTTTTAGGGGAGAATACATGCTCGTTTTTACATGAATTACTACTTGACTCTTTGAACATTGTTTTGAACCTTGAACTATTATGAACTCATTTGACCTTATAACTTGTTTTGAACTATTGAACTTGACTTGACTTTTGAACTTGACTTAAACTTTTGACCCTAAAGTACCGTACGTACTATAACCTAAAGTCTCCCATGTTCGGAGCAGTGCAAAGTCTCCCCTGTCTACGGAGCAGCATTATCAAGTCTCCCATGTTCGGAGCAACATAAAATCTCCCCTGTCTAAGGAGTTACTTTGACTTTATACTATGTAATAGTTTGTGAATGATGTACTGTTCGTGCATCCGCAATTGTTAGTTTCCTGCTGGTTTGCCGTTCGCACTCCAGTTTATACGTACCGTTCGTGCGGCCTCCTTGTGTGGGGTAGTAGGTAGTATGGATAGCGCTATTAGAGGTCGGCCAACCTCTCTTTCCCCTGTCTACGGAACGCATATTATTTATTTTAGGAGCCTTGCCACATTCTTTATTATATACTATGTGCCCATATTGTGAACTATATTGACCACTTGTGCTTGACTACTAGACATAAACTATTTAGCAGTGGGTTGTAAACACACAGGTTACAAGTCTCTTATGGCGGGACTTGCAACTGAGTGGATTTATGATGCCTTTGCTGGGGAAATCTTCATTTATATGTATTACATTGTTTTTCACAAGACTCTATGAACTCACCAACCTCGTGTTGACGCTTTAGCACGTATTTTCAGGTTTTAATCTATGGCACGCTACAGGAGGTTTTGGCAGGGCATGGCATGGTCATAGAAGACTCTGATTATTCATATGGGGACCGTTTTAAACTATTTTAGGACCTACTTCCGCACTATTTTTAACAATGTAAATGCAATATTTTGATTTAACCATTTTATTCTAAATGTTTGAAGTGAAAACCATTTTTATACTTGTGTTGTGATATCAATTGAGTTACATCCAGCTACATGTATGCTTCCTCTGGACCCGATTTTGGGGGTGTGACAGTATTGCTTGTAGGACCATTATATCTCTTTTTGTCTTATATAGTAAATTTATTATTATATAAAGTTTTACTTTCACCCTATTTAACTTTAATAATTGTTAAATTCAATCTTGATGTCAAGTATCTGAATTCATTTAAAATCCTCAATAGATATTGGCCAAAAATACAACAATGTTTGACATATTCTTTGCATTTCTTTAAGTGCTTGTACTTTGTTTGGACTTAAAGGATTTATATTTTAGCATTAATATTTTATATATTTTGAAGACCAAATAGTTTGAAACATTGAATATTAATAACTGGAAACAAAATGAACAAATTTCTAACGCTGTCAAATATAAAGTAAAATAAGCCATATGACTGAATAGCTATTTTTTATTACTTTTCTTAATAAAGGGTATATTTCTTATTTTGGCGGCCTCCAAAATACATGAGACTACCCATGCTTGAAGCCTTATATGCTTTGAAAAGGTTTCCTTTCAACGTAAGATTTCAATTTTCAAAGTAAACTATTCTTATGACTCGAAATATCAAAGGTAAAAATCTGTATTCGCTATTTTCTTTTATGTTTATGATGCACTTTGTTAATTATCTTATACTACCTAAGCCTAAAGCAAATACTTAAAATTGGACTTTTAATCAGTAACTAGGATAAAAGAACTATCAATTCCATTTACGAAAAAAAATATCAACATTTGATTGTCACAATGGAGTTTGGCCCGGCCCCCTTAACTTGTAATCCTGGCTCTGCCCCTGCTTGTGAATATTATCTTACTTTTCATATTATTTTGATGTTGATAATATGAAGGAAATTATTTAAAAAAAAAAAATTGTAGATGACTAGTTAAAATCAGTCGATATGTTTAGAGTTGTGTTGAAAGAGATTGAAACTAGGTTTCGTAAAATTAAAAGTGGATCTAAGCAGGAAGATTTTATTATTGTTGTTGTTGTTGTTGTTGTTGTTGTTGTTGTTGTTGTTGTTGTTGTTGTTAATAGAGACGAACTATGTGTTGTCGATCAAATGCTTGTTTTTTAATCACCACAGGTTGGTTATAGAAGTGGTTTGGTCACAAGTATACAGCGACTTGGTTCATACTAACCTGGTTTTTTTAATTTTTGGCAGATTCAAATTTGTTGGGATTGGGAGAGAACTGCCCAGTGGCAAATGTCAGTTTTACAGTTGGGAGCATCGAAATGTTCATGGCTAAGTTCTTACGTGACTTAGATATATCCGGCTTCAAATGTTACGGGAACACCGGATTATTAACCGGCCAAAGATCATGTTTCCAGGAAGTGTCATTCATCGATGTCGCAGGGGGCAAGAAAGACGCAAGTGATTATATGATGATGGTAGACATGATGATGATGTTCAAAATGGATTCACCACAGGTTGGTTATATCATGTTAATCACCGGTGATTGTGATTTTTACCAAGCAGTTAGAGTTTTATATGAACAAGGGCTTAAAGTGATACTTGGTTATCCATAAAACAAAACCTCCTCTGACTTGTTAACCATTGATGTGAAAAATATTGTATTTCCTAGGATTAATTTTAAGTGGGACTCTGAATGTGAACCCATTTGTGAGAAATATGCTAAATTTGGCAAATGAACCTGTAGCTAGAAGTGGCCGTGTTTTGGAGCATGCTTCTAGCTACAGGTTCATTTGCCAAAATTATGAATGTAGCTAGGGTGACTATGGCATCAGAATTAAGATGATAAGAGTAGCTTTCTAATGAGTTGGGTGAACAAATTAGCATGAACAACACCTGTGACATTGAAGCTATAAAATTATGGAATCATATAATTGTTCATCTATTTTAAAGAGGTTATGCATTTAATATTAAATAATGGTAAATTATCTTTAATTTTTTTTAATCATATATTTTTATTTATTAAAAAACAAATAATTTAATATTTCTTTTGTTTGATTTATAATTTTAATTATAGTTTTTTATTATTAAAGATAATTATTTAAAAATTTTAATCATATTATTAATTGTATCTTATCTATATTTTTTGTATTTATCTTCTACTTGTGTTAATTGTATCTTATCTATATTTTTTGCATTTATCTTCTACTTGTGTTATGGATAAATATAAAATGTTACCTAATAAATAATATTTTTTTTAAATACAATTATTACTCCCTCCATCCCAATTTATTTGTCCACTTTTGACTTTTGAAGTCTTTCTTTCTCAACTTTGAACTTAAATTTTGTTGGTTGTGTTATATAATACTTGATGGAAGTTATACCCAATGAAAATACATTTTAAACTCAATCAATTCATATATTTTGCATCAAGTATTATACAACACACACGTCCAGTGCTTCTATATGCATCTCCCTTGCGATTCTCAGTCCGGCTAGGAGTGCTTCGTACTCTGCTCCGTTATTAGTAGCTTCAAAGATCAGTCTGAGAGCATAAGTGTATTCTTCTTTTTCCGGACTGATCATTACCAGTCCTGCTCCAGAACCTTTTTTGCTAGAAGCTCCATCGGTGTACAAGATCCACTCTCCAGTTTGGGAGATGTTGCATATCTCCTTGCCCCTCCTTTTTGGATCCGGATAAATGGTGACGATGGGTACTTCATTGATGAAATCGGCCAGCACTTGTCCCTTGACGGCATTTCTGGGTACATAGGTAATGTTGTAAGCTCCCAGTTCTACCGTGTATTTGGCTAACCGTCCGGAAGATTCAGCTCGGTTTAGTACTTGCTTGATAGGATGGTCCGTTATGACTTTGATGGGGTGAGCTTCGAAATATCGCCTTAGTCTTCTAGACAGATGTAGTAGTGCTAAAGCCAATTTTTCGACCGGAGCATACCTTTTTTCTGCCTCATGCAACGTTCGGGCTTACGTAATGAACTGGGATCTGCCGTCCTTCCCTTTCGACCAGCATTACCCCACCTATTGCCTCCATTGCGGCTGATAGATATAGGTACATGTCTTCTTTTGGTTTCAGCGTCGTTAGGCATGGTAGCTCCAGGATCATTTTCTTCATTTCTTGAAAAGCTTTTTCAGCTGCCTCCGTCCATTGGTATTTCTCCTTATTGTCTTTGGTGATGTTCTCTAATGTTTAAAAAAAAGGCAGGGATCTTTCGGCAGATTTTGATAAGAAACGGTTTAGTGCCGCCAGCTTACCACTTAAACTTTGCATTTCCTTCAATGACTTTGGCGATTGCATATCGGCAATTGCTCTGGTTTTCTTGGGGTTTGCTCTGATCCCTTCGGAAGTCACCATATATCCGAGGAATTTACCTTCTTCCACTCCGAAGGAACACTTCTTAGGATTTAGTTTCATATTGATCCCTCGGAGATTGTCAAATGTTTCTGCTATATAGGCTAAAAGCTCTTTCTCTGTTTGGCTTTTGATGACCATGTCATCCACATATACTTCCAAGTTTCGGCCAATTTGCGTCCGAAAGGCGGAATCTACTAGTTTCTGATAGGTCGCTCCGGCATTTTTCAATCCGAACGGCATTTTGACGTAACAGTATGTCCCATGATCGGTATAGAAGGCTGTTTTCTCCTCGTCTTCCTTTGCCATTTGTACTTGGTGATATCCTTTGTAAGCATCTAGGAAACATTTGTATCGGAACCCCATTACTGATTCGATCTTCCAATCTATTTCAGGCAACGGATAGTAGTCTTTCTGACATGATGAGTTGAGGTTCTTGAAATCAATGCACATCCTCCAACTCTCGTCCGGCTTTTTTACTAACACAGGGTTAGATATCCAGGTTGGATATCGGACGGGTCTGATTATCCCGGCTTTTAACCACTCTTCTACGTCCTTGTTTATAGCTTGATTCTTTTCTTCCGAAAAGAACCTCTTCTTTTGTGCAATAGGTTTGTCTTGGACATTTACATTAAGTTTGTGCTCAGCCGCCCATCGGGGGACGCCAGTCATGTCCGAAGGTTCCCATGCGAAAACGTCTCGGCTGTTCTTGAGTAACGTTATTAGCTGCCTTCTTCCTTCTTTTGAGAAATTTTTTCCTATTGTCACCAATTGCTCTGGGTATGCCGGATGAACCAGTATTTCTTCGGTTTCCGTTGTCCTTTCTTCTATCGTGGGCATCAGAAGACTTTCAACCTTAGTTTCTTTTTCCAGCAAGAATTTTTCTTCCAGCTTTCTGCATTCCGATATGATGACTGATCGGGTGACCAAAGTGGCGATACCTCTTGGTGTTGGGAATTTCATCATGGCACGTGATGAGGCAAAAAATGAACTGTTTTTAGGGGGTCATTTAAGCACAGAATTGAATTTATTTGATCAAATATTGCCCTAAATCGTTCCTTTTGTGATTTTAGGTACTTTGGGAGAGAAATCTAGAAAAGGAAGCAATTCAGACGTTTTTGGAGCATAAAAGTGAAGAAAACGCCAAAGTCTTAATTTTCCTTGCTGGGAACAGTAGGTGACGGCGTCAAGAAGAAAATCTTGACGGCGTCAAGAGTAATTTCCATGACGATCCAGTACAGATTTGACGGCGTCACGAAGTAGGGTGTCAAGAGGAAAATGCATGACGGCCTGGAAATACATAACACATGACGGCGTCAAAAGTAGATCAAGGCAGTCCGAGAAGTATTTTGGCGGCGAGATGACGGCGTCACAAATTTGTTCTTGACGCCGTCAGACCCTATTTCCTATATATAGTTTTCTAATTTTCACATTAAAAAATGAGAAGTTTTGGAGAAACCCTAAGTACGAACTTGGTACGAATTTTACAGGTTTTTCAAGGGTTCTAAGCCCTTGATACTTTTCATGTGTAATTGAGATAAGTATTCTTTTATTTCAATCAATATGTCTATGTATTGGTTGTCTATATCTTGTTCTTGTCTTAATTCCATCATGCTAGGCTAGATCTATCTTGTGTTTGCTTGGATCTAATGAAACCTAGATGTTAATTATGTGTTGATTACTTGTTTATAGTTGTATTGGATGAATGAAGTCGATGTTAGGCTTAAGAAAACTGGCAGATCTCCAAATGGTAACATGCTTGAACGTCTTAGGAAACATGAACTGACGTGCACTAGGTTTTATTGGTTGTATTTAATGCATGAGTAAATTCTAATGATCCCATCCGGCTCGACATAGGAGTGAAGTAGGCACTCATAGGATTGGGGAATTAAGTGCGTCACCCCATGAATGGTATTAAGGAATACAATCCGTCATCCACGCAACTATAACAAGTAATTAACGTGTAAAATATATCTAGGGAGTAGTGAAATCTAAGTAAACACATTTTCTCTACTTATTTCTCACAACCTTAGTTAATTTAGTTTATTTTCATTTCTAGTATTTTATTTTGATTGCATCTTTAGTATTGGGTTAGTTGACTAGTAACTAATTCCGCCCAAATCTTTCAAACCCGAGATTTTTACTTGCTTTTCTAAAAAATATAAAAATACAAAAATAATCATCCCTCACCTTTAGAACTAGTATTTAGGTTTT
This sequence comes from Artemisia argyi, assembly GCA_030686995.1. Classification (NCBI taxonomy): domain Eukaryota; kingdom Viridiplantae; phylum Streptophyta; class Magnoliopsida; order Asterales; family Asteraceae; genus Artemisia; species Artemisia argyi. The sequence goes on along the minus strand of CM060696.1, from coordinate 185,179,869 downwards.
CTAATCCTAGCGACACTATTCCTAGCTGAACGATCAATCCCCCGGTACTTGTCACTATACTATACTACAACGATTAGGTACACTGCCTGGTGGGGGTTGTAAGCTTCTCAAGATCTCTTGAGAGGTAAAGCCTGGTGCGATTCCCACGTATCAAGTTTTTGGCGCCGCAGCCCGGAGAATAGTTATTGTCTAGGTTAGAATCTATTTTTATTAGGTCTACTTGCTAGATTCCTTTCTAGTAAGATTTTATTTTTATTTTTTAGGTTTTCTTTAGTCTATCTTTTTCTTTGTGCCTTTGTTAGTAAATTAAAATTCATTGACTATTCGGTTGACCAATATGGAAAACGCGAATCCACCCCTTTCCCCTAGAGAAGTGGCTGTGTTACGTGAACAAATTGAGAGTGAGATTAGGGAACTTAGGGAGCTTAATAGGTTGATTAAGGTTGAGCTCGAACATGCATTTAGTGACCTAGCAACCGCCTTGTATTCAAATGAGGACCTAGGGCCTAATGACTTTGTGAATGTTGTTGAGGGACTTGAAGAGGGGGAAATAGATCCGAAGCTTAATGACTATTTTCATCTATACCCCACTAAGGAGGAGATTGCATATTATAATAATCTTATTGATAACCTGCGATCTCCTTTCACTATAATTGAACCTAAGATAAAGAGAGGCGATCCTAAGAATGCTAAGATACCATGTATGATTGGGTATAGGCACATTAACAATGCTTACATTCACTTTAAATCTCCAATCAACATTATGTCCTCAACTGTTTATAATGATATAGTGAAAACAAGACTTGAACCTAGAAAAGATCCCAAATACCCCGGTGGAGTTTGTAACTTTGTCGGGAGAGTCAAAGGTCTACATGTCTTTGTTGGTAATTTCACTTTTGTCACCGACTTTATGATTGTGGAAGATCTTGCTAATGTTATTGATTGTCGATTATCCAATGTTGTGTTTGGCAAACCGTTTGTTGAGGAGTCTAAGTTGGAATATGATGAGATGGAAGGAACAATCCAATTTGCAAGTAACACCGATAGTATCACTTATAGGATGCCTAATAGGATGAAAGAATTTCGCTTTATATCCCGGTTTGATAAGGACAACGTTGGTGCTTTTGAGGACATCAATGAAGAGGATAAGAAAAAGGGCATGGATTATGTATGAGAAAAAAGAAGTCTTTATTACAAAGATTGCTTGGCCCTAGGACCAAGGTATAAAGTCGATAAAGAATTTGCCCAAAAGGTTATGGGGGCGGTTGAGAAAAAGGTGATTGGTTTCTACAAAGAATATTTACAATCAGAGAGTGGAACCAACGATAAGGTCACGTAGTAACCCGTGACCTTGAGTCTAGCTACAAGACTCGTAAATAAAGAAAAGCGCTTCTTGGGAGGCAACCCATGTTTTGTGTGATTTTATTTTGTTTGTTTGTTATTTGCTTCCGTATGCATGCTTTATTTTTATTGTTGGTAGATTATGTTTCTCAATTAAAAAGTGGAAATACTTTACTTTGTTGTTTTGGCCTAGTCTTAACTCCACCTAAAGGTATTTTTGCAAAAGATAAGTGTAAGGGGAAACCCCAAATATGTTTTTAAGAAACAAACCGATCATGATTCTCCACAATATTAAATGAACATGTATATTCGTATTTGTTAGAGTCAAATGCTTGTATCGAGTCATGATGAAGTTTTGCAGGATTTTCCAGGAAGTAGGACCAAGTTTTTTCCAGAAATTTTCCGGAAACTTAACATAAGAATTTCTGCAGGTCCATTCTGACGGCGTCAGGGTTTTACTCTTGACGGCGTCAGGAGTTAAAATCTGGAAATTTTACCGGTTTTGTTATTCTAACGGAGTCTTATGGTTTTTGTGAATTATTAAGTTTTATAATCTCCAGGAGATCTGCAAACTTCATTCCACAAGCATTATATCTTATCTTGTTTTCTAGGATTTAGAAACTTATATAGGATGCCGCCGATTTTACGCGAGGTTGTCTTGTCTATTTTGTCAGGTTTTACAGGTTATGTATGACAAGAAGATGATTTATATTCTGGAAGGGAAGCTTTGATTGTTCATTTTCTTGGAGGAAGATTTAACCTGGCCATCTTATTATCCATACCGAGCGAATCAGGGGAGTATTTGATTTCATTCTTTTTACTTATTTCACTTTTACATTCTTTATTTGAACATTGGGGACAATGTTCATCTTAAGTGTATGGGGAGGGTAAAAAGATGATACCTTACATATGCACTTTCGCTTGAGTTTGTTTTGTTTGATGGTAGATGTGTAATAAAACTATGAGAAATACTTGTTAGTGCAATTTTAGCGCCAAATTTAAAATTTTTTACAACATTTAGGAGTGAAACTTTAGCCATAGCAAGCGTCTCATGGATAGGAGATTGTATGACTAGCACATAACCGTATATTCAGAAAAATTTTCCACCCAAATATGTGAGGTTCGCCTTTAGATTTGATAGGAAAAGCATTTACTATTAGTGCTTATGAGTATACCGGTAGCGTTTAGATTCTAGAACTTGCGTTAGTGATGCATCCCGAGACCACTAGTGAGACTACATTCGTGTAGTAGGATTTACTACATGATAAGAGGCATTAGGATCACCCTTGTGTTAAACCCGTATCATAATTACTTGACCATTTAAGTCATATTACTTCGCTAGTTAAGTCAACTAATTTTCCCACACCATTAGCGTTGTACTCATTTTTAGTACACGAAACCCCTAGTACACCCCTCCGAGCCTATCCTTTCGTTTCTAACTTTAAGCATCTTACTTAAAGGAAGAATTTGTTACACCCCACTTAAATGTACACCCAAATCGCCTTAGCCTTCCGTGTATGCGCTCATTTTTAGTGCATTATTGTTATTTATTAAACCCTAAGTTAACTATCTAATTGATTACATGGTTGCTAAGTCGAGTCATATCCTTGTACATATTGTTTTGGGACGATTGGGACTCATGGGTAAAGTACTTATTTTATGAAGTAATGGGGAAGAACATCATTTATTACCCCCATATGTACGTTAATCTTAAAAGTACTCCAAATGTTTTGATTTTCTTAATTCGAGTCATTAGTTTAGTTTATTGTAAAGTATGTAAAAATTCAAGTGTAAGGGGAATGTTCATTCCCTATGATGTATTATTTTGGATGGTAGGGTAAGAGTGTATGCAAAAAAAATAAAAAATAAAAAAAAAATAAAAAATAAAAAATAAAATAATTCAAAAAAATCAAGAAAAAGAAAAAAAAATAGAAAAAAGAAAAGAGAAAAAACATACGGACTACCATCCTGTTTTTATTCTATGTTCATTTTTACGTTTTTGTTATTTTTCATTTATTAGCTTAAGTCGAGTCTAGTCTTGGCTTAGCAACGCCATATTGTACATGTAATTAACCAAGATTGTTAACTCGCCACCAGTAAAACTTCCTTTATCCAACAAAACCGTGTATTTCATATCCCTACACCTAATGTTACAACCCTTTAAAAGACCTCTTTGATAGTTTATCCTAGGTGCTTACACCATGTGGTGGAGGTTTGATCCTTTCCCAAGCCTATGGTAATCTATTTTGCTATGACAGGTAGTGAGAGATATCTTCCGTTTCCATATTGTAATTTATACTTTATTACACCCGAGAGATGTGAGTATCCAAACACTATTTGTGAGTGCTTGTGTATGACCTCCGTGCTTGTCTTAGGTCTTTAGTGGAACGATTATTTGTTGTAATTACTTTTATATTAGTGTTAAATGACCCCTAACTTGTATTTTGATTAGAATAAAAGCGCATTTGCTTGAGGACAAGCAAATCTCAAGTGTAAGGGTATATGATGAGGCAAAAAATGAACCGTTTTTAGGGGGTCATTTAAGCCCGGAATTGAATTTATTTGATCAAATATTGCCCTAAATCGTTCCTTTTGTGATTTTATGTACTTTGGGAGAGAAATCTGGAAAAGGAAGCAATTCAGACGTTTTTGGAGCATAAAAGTGAAGAAAACGCCAAAGTCTTAATTTTCCTTGCTGGGAACAGTAGGTGAAGGCGTCAAGAAGAAAATCTTGACGGCGTAAAGAGTAATTTCCATGACGATCCAGTACAGATTTGACGGCGTCACGAAGTAGGGCGTCAAGAGGAAAATGCATGACGGCCTGGAAACACATAACACATGACGGCGTCAAAAGTAGATCAAGGCAGTCCGAGAAGTATTTTGGCGGCGAGATGACGGCGTCACAAATTTGTTCTTGACGCCGTCAGACCCTATTTCCTATATATAGTTTTCTAATTTTCACATTAAAAAAGGAGAAGTTTTGGAGAAACCCTAAGTACGAACTTGGTACGAATTTTACAGGTTTTTCAAGGGTTCTAAGCTCTTGATACCTTTCATGTGTAATTGAGATAAGTATTCTTTTATTTCAATCAATATGTCTATGTGTTAGTTGTCTATATCTTGTTCTTGTCTTAATTCCATCATGCTAGGCTAGATCTATCTTGTGTTTGCTTGGATCTAATAAAACCTAGATGTTAATTATGTGTTGATTACTTGTTTATAGTTGTATTGGATGAATGAATTCGATGTTAGGCTTAAGAAAACTGGCAGATCTCCAAATGGTAACATGCTTGAACGTCTTAGGAAACATGAACTGACGTGCACTAGGTTTTATTGGTTGTATTTAATGCATGAGTAAATTCTAATGATCCCATGTTAGGAGCTTCTTAGCCGGCTCGACATAGGAGTGAAGTAGGCACTCATAGGATTGGGGAATTAAGTGCGCCACCCCATGAATGGTATTAAGGAATACAATCCGTCATCCACGCAACTATAACAAGTAATTAACGTGTAAAAGATATCTAGGGAGTAGTGAAATCTAAGTAAACACATTTTCTCCACTTATTTCTCACAACCTTAGTTAATTTAGTTTATTTTCATTTCTAGTATTTTATTTTGATTGCATCTTTAGTATTGGGTTAGTTGACTAGCAACTAATTCCGCCCAAATCTTTCAAACCCGAGATTTTTACTTGCTTTTCTAAAAAATATAAAAATACAAAAATAATTATCCCTCACCTTTAGAACTAGTATTTAGGTTTTCTAATCCTAGCGACACTATTCCTAGCTGAACGATCAATCCCCCGGTACTTGTCACTATACTATACTACAACGATCAGGTACACTGCCTGGTGGGGGTTGTAAGCTTCTCAAGATCCCTTGAGAGGTAAAGCCTGGTGCGATTCCCACGTATCAAGTTTTTGGCGCCGCAGCCCGGGGAATAGTTATTGTCTAGGTTAGAATATCTTTTTATTAGGTCTACTTGCTAGATTCCTTTCTAGTAAGATTTTATTTTTATTTTTTAGGTTTTCTTTAGTCTATATTTTTCTTTGTGCCTTTGTTAGTAAATTAAAATTCATTGACTATTCGGTTGACCAATATGGAAAACGCGAATCCACCCCTTTCCCCTAGAGAGGTGGCTGTGTTACGTGAACAAATTGAGAGTGAGATTAGGGAACGTAGGGCGCATAGTGATCATTCCGTCGGGTCGAAACTCCTCTCGATGGATGTCTCTTCTGCGATTCCCCCTGAAGGAGGATCGTGGTGCACTTTGATCACTCCGGTTATACGAGTGGGGATGATAATCTCTTCGGTAATTATCCGTACGTTCTCCCCTTGGCACTTCGGTCATCCGATAAGCCCTCTCGGAACGGATGAAGTCATCCACCCTTATCATCATTTCGGTCACTGTTCGGGGAATTTTTTCAGAGAATCTTTTTGCTAGCTCCGGACATTTACACCCGTCCATAAAAGAAGATATTTGCATTACCTCGGGAACTCATGAGATACGGCTAGCTTCATCTGTCCATCGTTCTTTGAATTCTGAAAGAGCTTCGTTAGCCTTCCGGACAATCTTAGTTATTTCCATGGGGTCTCTGATACATTTTCTGCGAAGAGCAAATCTTTGCACAAATTGTTCACACAGAGTGTCCCAATTGTCTATACTTCCCCGTGGAAGGCTATCGAACCATCCTCTGGCTGCATCGTCCAAAGTTTGTTGAAACATCATACACCATATGGGCATAGGCCAAGCGCCCTGGTTGGCAGCTCCTTCGAATCTTGTGACATGGTCATCCGGATCCGTGGATCCGTCGTATAACTTTATGTGGGAAGGCATCAGATATTTTGCACTTTTAAGTCCGGAAAAATCAATTATCCTCCGGGTGAACGGGCTTTTGGATGCTGCTTTGAATGGTTTGGAAAGATCATCCGTTGATTCCTCTTTGGCTTTCTGGGCCTCGGCCTCTTGAGGTCCTTCCTCTTTGAAGTCGAGCCGTATAGGTTGGATTGGTGTTTCCCCCGCGGCATTGTATTGTTGGATGAGGGCTTTCAGGGTGGTGATATGATGCTGTATTTGCTCTATGCTATTATGATTGGTGTTGGCCAATGAATTTCTTCCACTTCCTTCAGGTGTTGTAGGAGTAGGACCTGTCATCTCTTAGTTAAGGTAGAGTGAATGACGGGTCCCACGGATGGCGCCAATTTGTTGAAGTAAAAGTTTGCTTCTACTTCAAACAAGCGAAGTGAATCCTTCGGACTCTGATCGGTCCTTCGGATTCAGGGTGATCCTTACTGGTAGTGGGCTACTTGGGATATCTGCAAAACAGGTACGTCCGTTAGTCTCGTCCCGAGAATGTATCCCAGGACCAACCTCCGGCGTGAGAGTAAGTATATGTTCTTAGAGAAAGAAAGTATAAGTGAAGTTAGAGAGTGAGAGAATTTGTTAACCTTTAAGTGGAGATTTCCTCTCTATTTATAGGCTTTCAATATGGAGTGCCAGGCTGGTTTGTACTTAGTTCCTTAATGTTTGCTAATTTATGCTCCATTATCATATACTTGGTGTACTTGTTTGTACTTTGGTTCATGTACTTACTGGTTTATCTGAATGGTTATGACCTCCGGAAGGTTGAGGTCATGCGGACATCCCCAACCCTTCGGATATTGGTCTGTCTTGCTTAAATTCATTTGGGTACGCTCTGTTTGATATAGATCCGGAGGGTATTTAATTGTACGGCGTAAATCCGGAGGGTACATACGCCAACAAACGGTTGTATACAAAGATTTATAAACTGATAATGGCCTTTTGAAAATGCCAGTTTCATTGTGTTACACTATAATGGAATACATTTTTGTCTTTAACTTTTTTCCATGACTATTTATATAATATTACAATTCCATGTTCCAATACATAGATAAGTATTGATACTTGTGGTGTGCAGAGTATCAACACTACAAAAAACCAGATAAGGATTTTGTTTTGCATAACTGGGGTTGAATGATTTTATAATTTGGAACTGTTAGTATTTGATCGACCAGCTGGAAATTTAGAGCGGAACTTCGAAACTTGAAGACAAAACACACAATTTACAGCAGCTGATATGTTCGACAGAAAAGAAAGAAACCTTGCACAATCTAATGACCCAAACGATTATATTGTAAACTTGAAAGAATGAATGTACCAAACCCCTTCCCCCTTACCTCCTTTTATAGAGATGAGGGGGAAGTAAACCGATTTGTACGAACAAAACCTTGAGCTTTCTTCAATCTGTCTATAACCTTGACAACAAGAAAATCCAAGAAACCCTTTAGAGTCGATTCCCAGATGCCCCTTAACATCCCAAAACTTTGTTTTTGATAAACTAAAACCCAAAACAGAAAACGACCACTTGCTTCTTCGAGAAAACGAACTGCAAAGACCCTTAAAGATCGATCCTATATAACCAGCAAAACCCGGTTCGCTCCAATACGCAAAATACTAAAAACAGGCTAGAGCAGAATAATAATCACGACAGCCTCCAATCAACAAGGCAAAACCCGGGTTTTTACTTCAAGATCGATCCTTGATAACCAGAAAAACCCGGTTCGTTAAAATACTAAAAACATACTAGAGTGGAATAATAATCACGACAGCCTCCAATTAACAAGGCAAAACCTGGGTTTTGACTTTTGCCTTGTTAAAAGACCACTATCGTGATGGTTATTCCACTTTAGGAACAAGTTAGAGTACCATTTTCTGGTATATAAAGTTCTTTTGAGTTTACTCTCTGAGTGATGTGGGAACATAGGCAACTTTTATTTTTTAACTATTTTTGACATGAGTGACTATAATTCTAGCTTATACCATTTTTTGTTGTAATACGTACTTTTTCCTATTCTTTATATTTCTTTTCAAACATGGTTCGTATCATAGCTTTTATTTGACGTGTTACAAATAATAGTACAAGTGAATGAGTTCTTTTTTTTTGTGCAAAGGTGAATTATATTAATTTTCCAAACATTTACATCATGAAATTAAAATAGCTGACTTTGGGCATTCCCAAAGCAAGATACAAAGAACAATACAGTAATAACAAGTTTGCCCGAAATCTTATATGCTTGAACCTATCTCTGGCAACACTTATCATTTACAACTCAAAACAGAGCATCTTAAATGCTATTCATCATTTTATCCAATTCACCTTAAGTGTACCCACCATCTAGCTACATTTCCACCTTACTCTCCTGCCATGATCACTCAACCATCATCCACAGTAACCATAGTAGGGAGAGTTAGTGGCTTCACTAGGCACCCATTACCCTTCCACTCAAGGGCTATGCCAAACAGCCTACATTTCCATCTCGAAAATGGCTTCAACTGTTTAGGAACGCACTCCTTGAGTAAAGACCAACCATTCCTCCTGTGATAGTGTATTGGATGGACCAAGAAGGTTCATCTTTCACACCTCTCTATTCCATCCATCATACACTATCCTCTACAGTCATTTACCCTTCACAAGGAGGACCCTTCTTTATGGTACATCCTTACTGAATTAGGCCTCCTACTTAGCCTAACATGCTCCTATTCCCTATAACTACCCATATATCTCTTCCTTTATTCTTTTTGCTTAAATCTTCCACAGTTGCTTCCCATGTATCTTTCTTGAACTCAATTTTGGCAATGTCACATACTTTTTTCCACACTTCACAAGCAAACTCACACTTAAAGAATAGGTGATCATGTGAGTCATTTCCTTTACCACATAGACTGCAGTTGTAATTCTTGTTTGGGAACCATCTTGTTAGCTTATCTCGAGTGTATAGTTTAGCTTTAATGGCTAACCATAAGATGAATGTGTGCTTAGGTATGCAATGTGAATGCCATACCAATTCATTCCAACAAACTTTATTACCATTACCTCTAACATCTTTCCATACAGTACTAGTTGAAAATACTTTTTCTTCACCCTTGCTATCAATCCAAATAGTCTTGTCAAAAGTATCATTGAGAGTAGGCACAGAGATGTTGTTGAGCCAAGTATACTTATTCAACCAATTTTGAGGCCATCTCCATCTTTGAACATCTATCATATCAGCCACTTTATCAGAGTCATGAAATCCAGCATAAAAAATTTCTTTCCTACTGATCATACTTGACAAAGAGACTTCACTGTTCCATTTATCATGCCACACACTAGTATTTTTACCATTCCCAATTTTATACCTTATATGTCTCCCCACCATTTCTCTAAGATTGAGTATACTTTTCCATCCCCAACTATCTTTTTGATCAATTTCAACATCCCACACATTCCTATTTTTCAGCTTAACAACATTTATCCACTTCACCCATAATGATTCTTTCCTTGATGCTACATTCCATAAGTGTTTCACCATTAAAGTTTTATTCCATAATTCCAGAGATTTAAAGCCCAGTCCTCCTTGATCCTTAGGCTTACATATATCATCCCATGCAACTTTTGCTTTTCCTTTACAGCTCTCACCATTATTCCATAAGAATCTTTTAAATAGTTTTTCAATATCATTTATTACAGCCTTAGGAAGAATAAACGCAGATCCCCAATACACCTGCATTGAAGCCAATACTGAAGCAATCAACTGAGCTCTCCCAGCATAAGAAAGGCTTTTGTTTTTCCAATCACTTAGCTTAAGTTGTACTTTATCCACTAGCTGCCTACAATCTGCTATCCCAATCTTTTTAGTAATAAGAGGAACACCTAAATATTTCACTGGAAGTTTACCTTCTTTGAAAGGAAAAATATTGCAAATTTCCTTTTTAGTTTCATCATCCAAGCTTCCACAGAACATAGAACATTTCCCCATATTAGGATATAGGCCTAAACACTTACTGAATTTATCCAGAGCATTTTTTAGAGTCACCACAGATTCCATTCCACCATGACTGAACATAATGATATCATCTGCAAAACATAGATGAGTAATCTTAAGTTGTTTACAGCCAAAATGATACTTGTATGCTCTATTCTTCCTGATTTCTTCTTGAACAATAAGGTTTAACATCTCCATAACCATAGTAAAGATATATGGTGAAATAGGGTCTCCCTGTCTCAATCCTCTGCCTCCTTTGAAATATCCATATCTTTCACCATTCACACAAATAGTAAACTTGGAACTGGTAATACATGTCATAATCCAATCAATCATCTTAACTGGAAACCCAAACTTCTCCATAATGTCATGAATAAACATCCAGTTAACAGTGTCATAAGCCTTTTGAATATCTATTTTGAATGATACTCTTTTTGGTCCATTGATGCAATTGTATCCTTTAAGTAACTCCTGTGTAAGAAGGATATTATCTGTAATAGCTCTCCCGGGCACAAAAGCACTTTGATTTTCCCCCACAATTTGATTCAAACCATTCTTAATCCTATTTGTTAGAATTTTGCTTATGCATTTGTAAATAACATTGCAACAAGCAATAGGTCTGAAGTCTGATACTTTTTGTGGAGTTGAGGTTTTAGGAACCAAAGTGATTAGTGTTGCATTGATTTCTCCCAACAGGTTACCATTCAAAAACAACTCTTTCACTGCTGCACAAAAGTCCTCTTTAACTATTCCCCATGCTTTCTTGAAGAACTTAGAAGTAAATCCATCTGGGCCAGGTGCTTTCTCATCATCAATATCAAATAGTGCCTTTTTAATCTCCCCATCAATGACATCTTGAATCATTTTATCAGCTTCCTTACTAGATACTTTATTGACAAATAGACTTGCATCTTCCTCAGTAAGTTTAGTAACCTCAGGACTGCTTCCTAGAAAGCTTTCAAAATGTTTCACAAATTGGTCAGCTACATCATTCTTCTCATATCTTCTTCCATTTTCATCACATATCTCCATAATTCTACTTCTATTCAATCTGCTTTTGAGAACTTTATGAAAATATGCAGAATTCTTATCTCCCTCTTTTAACCAAGTGATCTTTGTTTTCTGTCTTAACAACTTCTCCTCATCTTGCAAATCTTCTTTGTACTCCATGAGAATTGTAGTTCCCTCATTTCTTAGCTTCACATCATTAGGCATCTTATCAATCTTTTCTTGAATTAAGTGCAATTTACTTCTCAAATCTGTAACTCTCTCAAATAGGTTCCCATTCTTCCAGTTTAGCTTATTCAAGTGTGGTTTAAGAGCTTTAAGTTTTTTGACTAGTCTGAACATTGCATACCCATAAACTTCCATACTCCATTGACTTGCTACTATATTATTGAATTCCTTCTTTTCTGTGATATAGTTAGCCATCCTAAAAGCTTTATTCTTCTTCACCATGGCTTGAGGTATATTTAGAATAGCTAGGCTATGATAAGAGATTCCATGTGGAAGAAATACAACATTGGCCATAGTGAAATGATCAATGAAGTATTCATTCCCCATCACTCTATCAATCTTTTTAAGCACTGTTGCATTGGGATTTAACAAAATTTTTGTCCAAGTAAAATGAAATCCAGTACTGCTTATATCCTCCACCTCAATACCATTAATACACTCTTGAAAATCAATCATATATTGAGTAAAGTGAGATATCCCCTCAGAATGATCCTCCAAATTAAGACTTACATTGACATCACCCATTATTACCCATTCTTTTTGCCCCACAACTCTGCTATACAGATTCAAATCTTTCCATAATTCTTTCCTATCTCTCCCTTTATTAGCAGCATAGATGAAAGTAACATATAAAGTTTGGTTTGTACTAAGTATTTCAACAAGGTATAGCATTGACTGACCTGATGAATGAACTTGATGGTATATTACATTACTAGCATCCCATCCAACAGCTATTCTACATCCTTTAGGACTCACTGTTACATTAGTCTGCCAATTCCAGCTCCCAAATATATTCATACAAACTTGATCTATTCTATTCCTCTTCATATGAGTTTCCAGCACTGCACATATACTCAATTTTTCATTCCATATTAGATTCTTTATTTCATTTTGTTTAGAGATTGTTCCCAATCCTCTAATATTCCAGGATGCTATTTTTAAATCCATTATAGTGTATTTGTAAGATTGCTACTCCCTTCCCCATGTATTTCATTCTCAGTCATAAAACTAGCTGTTCCACTTCTATCCACATACACATCATTCTCATCTAATTCTATTTCTTCCTCCATTTATGCCCTTTGCTTATCTTTCCCATACAGCTTGTTCCAGCATTCTCTAAAATAATTGTGCATATCAGGATTCCATTTGACAGTAACACTACTAGCAGGTTGTACTTTTAGTTTTGCATAATTCTCAATCTCATTTTTCTCTTTTATACTCAACTTTCCACTTCCATCTTCCTCATTCATTTCTTGTAAGACTGAGTATTTGTTAGCAGTGTTCCTTACTTCATTAATCACCTTACTTCCCACATTCCATGTTTTTCTATTATGGCTATTAGTACTTTGCTCCTTTTGTTGTTGTGTTTCATTGACTGTTTGAGGGCTCTTCTTTTTATACATAGGTTTTGGTATCTCCTTTTTCTTGTTAACATACTGTCCCTTATATTGTTGAGCTTTCCAATTACCCATATTATCACTATTTCTCTTTTTCTCCACATTTCTGCGTCCTTCATTGTCATCTTTCTTACCCTGTTCTCCATCCACTTTCTCATCTTTAGTGTTACATCTACCATTAGTATGCCCAAACACCTTACATGTTGAACATAATGGAGGCTTCCAATCATATTCAACCTTAATCTTCTTAACAAATTGCTTCTCGTCATCTTTGCTTTTATACAGTACATCAATAGATTCTACCAATTCCTTCTGTGCACTGATTTCCACCAATATTCTAGCATATCCCAGTCTCCTCATACCTGAATTGCACATTCTAGCTGTCATAACATCCATAATCAAATGGGTGCCAATTCTACTAGCTAATGCACTTAAGCCCTTACTACTCCATGCTTCACGTGGTAAGTTCATCAACTTGACCCATACTGGAAGTGTATTTGGTTCACTTCTATCAAGATTGACACTAGGATCCCATTTCTGAACCACCATTGGCTTATTGTTCACAATCCAGGGCCCATTTTCAATAACAGTTTGGAGAGCTTGAACATTATTGAATTTGAATACAAAAATACCATTACCTTGGTTCAGAATGTGTTTCAAACCATGTTTACCCCACATCCTAAACAAGTTGTAGCTTAATTCCATCATAGTCATTTTGTATCAATTCCCATTTCTTACTTCCTTCCTTCACAATTTCATCATTAAAAATAACAAATTCCTGACCGTTTTCAGTAACAGTAGTTGGTATATGATTCAGCTTATTCTCTAATTTCTCATTCTCCTTATTAACAGCATCAGCAAAGCTTTTTGTGGTCTTAACGTAACTATCAGACACCTGATCATATAGCTTTTCACCTTCTTCCTTATCACTTTCATTCTTATCACTGACATCAATGGTTTCAACAGCTTTTCCATTACTATCACCATTAGCCTTGCTTTTATCACAAACACTTTTACTACATGCCTTTCCCTCATCCTTATCCAAACCCACTTCCATCTCCTTCTCTCCTTCCAATTCCTGATTCAATCTTTCATTCAGGCCAATTCCACCATTAACTTCTCTATTATCATTCATTGTACCATCAACAGTATTACCCTCATTTCTCTTTTGACTTATGTTTCCAACAATATGATCATTAAGCCTCGAAGGAAGCTTAGTCTTCCTTTTCGACTTCCTATTCGTCATTGTATTATCAAGAACACTACTATTCAATACTTATTATGCTCAGAATTCAATGAATTGATTTTTTAATTTTGACGCCAAAACAACTCAAAATTAGGGGTTTTCTGACCACTGAACGAAAATTCAATCAAGACACACCGTTCTGCGCGCAATGAAAAGACGATTTGATTAGTGTTTACAGAATGAAAATTGAGTACGATTTGAGTGAGAAATTGAGGGAAAAACTGTGATTTTTAGATTAAAAACAAGAAATGGTGAAAAACGGTTATAGGAGAGAGAGAGAAGTCCGGGCGCTATAAATTAGTAGTGAATGAGTTCTTCTTCGTCATGTATAGACAAATTATTTCACAAGGTGAATTGAAACATTTGTTTTGAGTTTGTTGCAACAAATTATGTAAATGAGTATATAATTATTGCTTTGACACATATGAAAATCCGAGTTCTAAAACTAATATTGAAAAAGAGAAGCATGATATATATTTTACAGAATTTGGTTGTAACAATTAACAAACGCATCCACAAAGTATTTTACTCATGTTTGAGTCCGTTACATGTTAACGAAGTTGTCTACTTACATGAACTCTATATATAAGCTTAATCCATTAGGTTTCTTTCTATTAAGGCAAACCTTCCATATTTTTGTGTTATGGCTAATATGGTTTCCTTTCAAAACCAACAATCGCCAATTTCCACTAATATGGGGACCCTTTTTTTTGGTTGTATCTTTAAAAAATGTTAAAATTGTGGAAAACTGCATCAAATAAAACCATCAACTGTAGAATATCAACACTTCAAGAAACGAATGAATATGTTTTGCATATGCAATTTTCAGGCTATACGTAAATGTAAAGTTACATGCCTGTATAGCTGAAAGCACACACCAAGAAGCAAACAATTCACTTTAATGAACGTAGAAACATAACTGCACTTGATGAAACATCCACATACATTACCTACGTAATACAATATCCCGTTTTGAGTGTCTCATTTAAAAGATAGTGCCTCACATTATGACCTATTCACGTGTATCTATGAGAAAAAAGAATTTTAACCCCGTGAAGGTCTCTAACTTGCGACATTAGCAATATTAGCACAACACTTTAACGGGACACGGTAAGAAACATTTTTTGAATGGCTGTTTGAACAGTTGGTCTGAGTGACAAATTTTCTTTTAAATAAACTTAAAGATAATACTAATACTAAGCAACAAAGTCTGAGTGACATATTTTCCTTTAGTTTTTTTAGTTGCAAGTAGTAAAATAAGGGTAAAAGTTAAAAATTCATGGCCCATGCAGGTCTCGAACCTGCGACCTTCGCGTTATTAGCACGACGCTCTAACCAGCTGAGCTAATAGGCCTATTTGCTTTCATCCATTGTCACTCATTTGAAAATCTCATAAATCGTGTAATCATTTATGACAACTATAACTTATATGCTCTCCATAGCTCATTTGTATCTATTGCAACGATGCAACATAGATCGAGTCATGCCACAATCTTTACATGCCTTTTATTCATGTTCCGTTTAAAAGGTCGAACTTATTAAAAGATTCAACCTTTGTTTACTTAAACCGTCAATCCATAAACACATTATAACTGAGTTTACATTCTACAAGACTACAACGGTTGTATACAAGATTTATAAACTGATAATGGCCTTTTGAAATGCCAGTTCTGGTCAAAACATCAGTTGTGCCCAATTTTCATTGTGTTACACTCTAATGGAATACGTTTGTCTTTAACTTTTTTCGATGACTATTTATAGAATACTACAATTCCATGTTCCAATACATAGATGAGTATTGATACTTGTGGTGGGCAAGTATCAACACTACAAAAAACCAGATAAGGATTCTGTTTTGCATATGCAAATTTCAGGCAATATATGAATGTAGCTTACTAGGAAGTAGAACCACAAATCCACAATACATATAGCATCAATTATCAAACATGTTGAATAATGTGAAGCAATTTCCACCAATGTACAAAATACTAAAAACAGGCTAGAGCGGAAGAGCAATCACAATAACAGCCAAATCGCAATAACAGCCAATGTACAAGGCGCGAAACCCGGGTTCCGTCTTTTGACTTGTCCAAGGTCTGCATATTGTGACTTTTATTCCACTTTAGGAACGTTTCCAATAACCATTTTCTAGTATATAAAGTTCTTTTGAGTTTACTTTCTGAGCAATGTGGGAACATAGGTAACTTTGTTTTTAACTGTTCCTTTAACATGAGTGACTAAAATTCTAGCTTACCCTTTTTTGCTGTAATAGTTTTTCGGTTTTTCCTATTCTTTATATTTCTTTTCAAACATGGTTCGTATTATAGCTTTTATTTAGGTTACAAATAATAGTACAAGTGAATACTTCTTCTTCGTCATGTATAGACATATTATTGCACAAGGTGGCTTGAAAGTTGAAACATTTGTTTTTAATTTGCTGCAACAAATTATGTAAATGAGTATACAATTATTGCTTTGACACAAATGAAAATCCGAGTTCGGATACTAATAGTGATAAAGAGAAGCGTGATATCTATACACAATTTGGTTGTAACGAAGCTGTCAACTTACTTGAACTCTGATAAGCTTAATCCATAAGGTTTCCTTTCAAAACCAACAATCGCCAATTTCCACTAATATGGTGTCCCTTTTTTTGGTTGTATCTTTACAAAAACAAAAACCAAATTATGGAATATTGATGGAGTCGTGTCACAGTTGTTATGCGCCTTTTCCTCATGCTGCTCTCAAGAACTGAGAATCGGAGCACACACAAGGTTTGGGAATATTATTGGTCAATGTGTGAGTGTGATTGTGATAAATTTGGTGATCTATATATGTTGATGATGCTCGTTTTATGGCTCGTTTTATGGCTTTAAGAATTTAACCAAATCCGTATCTAAAAAGTTCTCTCGCTTAATTGATAAACCACATTAAATCATCAACTGTAGAATATCAACACTTCAAGAAACGAATGAATATGTTTTGCATATGAAATCTTCAGGCTATATATAATCACAACTTGATTTCCTTCGTGTAACAAATAGGAGTACAATTCAAATGGTTCTTCGTTTACATAGCATTGTTATTGTTGACTCACCTATACTACATACACAAGCAACTTTACAAGTTGTTTCGCAACTGAATCTCCGGTAAGTTAATTCAAGACATCCTTTTTTATATAAACAAATCTCATGTGTTTATGCCTAATTGCCTAATGGTTTCCTTTCGATACCTAAATTTACTTTTCGTTAAGCTGTGTGGAACATAGATCGAGCCATGCCACATCCCTTGTATTCATGTTCGGTTAAAACTTACTATACTATACCTGAGATTGCATTCCGTAACCGTCATATACAAGTTTTATAAAGTGACCCATTGAATTAGTTCATGTTTTATAAAGTGACCCATTGAAATGTCAGCCAAACATCAATTTTGTCCAATGTTCATTGTGTTATTCGTTAGCCTGTAACTACTTATAAATATTACTGTTTCATGTTCCAACTCATAAATGCCAACACATACGGTCCGCAGAATATCAAAACTACAAAAAAACTAGATAAGGATTCTGTTTTGCATATGCCAACTACAGGCCATATATGAATGTAAAAATGTACAGGTCTCCATAGCTGAAACTACGCTCCAAGAAGCTACCAATTTGCTCCATGTACCTTACTTAACAATAAAAACACAGCATATAGCATCAACGCTAAAGAATATTTACATTAATGTGCAGAAATCTCGAAGAAGCTTGCTCAGTCCACTCGAAAAGCCTCATGGTGGAGGTTCTGAAGATGAAGGACCAGAGGCTCTTGGATGCTTGCATTCTTGCTCGGGTGCCAGATTCTCAGGGGCAGCTCTCTTTGGTCTTAACTGCAAATGAAATGGAAAATCATAAAAATCCACGAAAAGGGTAATTTTGTCTTTTTTGCAGTGTTCTAAACTAGACTTTTGCATTGTTAGTGTATGCATTTTTAGCACAGCCACATCAACCTCAGTGCGTTTGTCTTTTGACTTAATGCATGTATTATATGACAAATACACTGACCCATTAAATTAGTTCAAGCTTTGTACACATAAATAAACATTGATCTTTTGCAAGAATCTCACCTTCTCGTCACTGCGCTGATAAAATTGCCTCAGTAGTATGTTTTTGGCTTCAGACGATATTACTGCAGAAATGGCATGATCAGGAATACAATACACACAAATTATGGGCTTATCATACAAAACCTATGAAATATTTATTTGGTGGAAGTGGTATTTAGCAATTTCACATTTTCACCTAATTAATCTACGGGATTCATGCAAAGTGTGAAGTGCCCATTCACATGGGCCAGATAAGTCAAATAGCACACTAAGGCGTTGGTGTAGACCATGTAAAAATATGAATAAACAAGAAGCAGTAGTATATAATCAAGTTACCTTGGTCAGGTGGTGGTAGAGTCCGTTCATGAGTTGGATGATAAGTAACTGGGGTCTTTTTCTGGGAAAAAACAAACAGTTTCTATAAAAATAGATTATAAAAACTTCATTATGAAAGATGTTCACAAAATCAAACCAACTTTATAAAATAGATGTTATAACTTTACCATAAATTTATTGAAAGTAAAACATCTTGATAGAACTGATGCAGGCCACGGAATCAAAATGGTAAGATGGATTAAATGCAAATGAAATCTTGTTTAATCAACTATTCCGTTATCTACTCAACCACTTCGAGAATTTGTTGGATGTGAAGCCTTTGTCAGATTGTAAACTAGTTATAACAGGTGTAAACCCCCTTTTTGCTGTATCAGATTTCTGCTTATAGATGTTCTCAACCTTGTTTTTTTGTGTATACTACTTAAATTATTACTTATACTGCAAAACTTAGTTGACTTAAGCAGTTTACTGAACCATGTGAAAACTGTATGTTGATTTTCGAACCCTTCGACTGATATTGTGTGTGTGTTTGTAATTATCAATCACAATAAGTTGTTTCTTACAGTTCACGAACATAAGTACAATTGAAAAAATTTAAGATAACAAAATGCATGACAAATGGAACGTTTTGCAGAGACATTGATTTGCTGCCCCAAACAGCTCTTACTTATGAAAATGCACATAACTTTACAAAAAGCGCTATAGTGCTATACACTATAGCCGAAAGTTTTGCTCCATACTTTATTTTATTTTAACTCACCCGGAAGACAATAAATGACCACCTTTTATTGGATACGCCAATAATCAAAATTACAAGCAACTGCAATAGTGTTATAAGTTGCCTTGTCCTTCATTTTAGTTTTACGAATTTTACTCGATTAAAAAGTTTGGAGTGATAGATGAAGTATATTTTCATGTAAGGGTTTAATGATACAGACATGATAGATGAAATATCTGACATATATCTTATATTTCGCACCAATGTTGTACTTATGCTTCATATACATAAACATAAACAGATGGTATACATTTGATATTTTAGAAGAAAACAAATTCCTATTTAGAATTTTAGCATACATTGTCTTCCTATTAGCCATTTATCAATATGAGATACACAGAAACACCCGTCAATAATCCTTAAGACACACAAGTGAAGTACACAGAAACTGCATATCGTCAGCAGAATATATCTGCAAGCATAAGCTTGGAGCTAGAATGGCTTATAGGATGAAACTTATATTATCTCGGTCTCAAGTAGTCTGTAGTCCTATTTTTACATCTTACATTAGTAAATCCTTAGAGTGAAAATTCCAATTTTTGAGTGTCCATTGGCTCAACGGGTGCCAACCAATTTGCTTGAACTGGTGATCATGGGTTCGAATAATGGCTTATAACCCCACATCGACAATTATTCTATGGCACATAACACACATTACATGATTCAACAGTCAAATTTCAACAAACTGATAAATAAAGTAAGAGATATACAAATATTAGACTATCATCATGTTTGTCACAAAGCTTTTATTACCAATTCCGAAATTGCCAGGGACAAAACCAGGGTGGGTCGCTGGAGGTCACAGACACCCATGGATTTATGCAAACTTTTTTTTTCTTAAAAGTACCCGGTCTTAAAAGATTGTGTGTCTACTGTCTAATCTTGTTTAGGCTTGTTAAATGGACCCGGTCTCAAACACCCCCTAAGGGGTGTTTGTTTAATCTTGTTTGATGAAAATAGGTTTACGATCATAAGCTGAAATCACATAAGCCCAAAAATAAGCTTAAACAAACTCCCCCTATATAGCGGGCTCATGACTTGTTTGGTTTTCAGTTTATGTTTCATAAGCTCATTTTTTGCGGCTTATTTTGAAACTTTTCAGCTTAAATAAGCCGCGAAAAATGAGCTAATGAAACATAAGCCGAAAACCACATAAGCCATAAGGTCACTATATAACCTTAAACAAACACCCCCCTTAGTTTTTTCTTAAATGCACTTGTCATTTTTGCCCTCCCCATTTAACTAAACAAGTTCCTCAACAACTCAAAAAACAAACCCTGAACTAGATTACAGCCTAACATCATCATCATATATAAAACATAAATTTGCAAACAAAAGAAAAGAGGTACTTACAGAAGGATCATTGGGGCGAAGTTGGCTGAAGTTGTGTGGATCAAAAGAAGGCCAATTCCCAACTAACCATGACCCCATTTCAAGCACTTTCTGGTTCTCTCTCAGATCAGGGAATAGTACTTGTGTTTGTGTTTTTGTTTTGTTTGGGGAATGAACACATACTTACGACACATCTCCCTTTGTTTTTTAACACGTTTTGTCTTTTAGTCATTTTTATTTATGTTCTCACCCAACCAACTTTTACAAAATTACTTTTCTTACCCTACAAACAATTTTGTGTGTAAATTGTAGGTGCTCTTTTTAATTGTTTCATCTTATAACGACTCGTATCACGTCGGTATTACAAGATATTTTTGAGCTTCTTACGAGATTAAAGTGATTGGCTATTAGTATTCTTTCACCATGGTTATTACTTGAGCCTCGGAAAGATCCCGAGAAGTCAACCTATTACTTTCGGCTTTGAAAATGTAACTTTCTTTATAATTTCTTATACCATTTTTATCAAGTGTCGAGGTTGAGATGAGGGTTAGAAATACCTCTCATTGGAGTAAAAGAGTAACTGTACAAGATATCATAGAAAAAAAGTTGGGGTGTCAATAGAGTCGTGTTCGAATTGACCTACTAGGGTTCACGGGTTGTTAAAATCTCGACCCAAACACGACCCGTTTATTAATCGTGTTAAGAAACTGAACCCTAACCCATAATTGCATAACACATATAACCCGTTTATAACCCACTTAACCTATTTAAGTAAATAGTTCAATCGGTGAAGAAGGTAAGTAGTTTGTCGATTCAACTAGTTTCAATCCAAAAATGATATAATTATCTAGTAGATGATAAAAATAACATATAAAATAACTATACAACAATTTCAATAATATCAAAATTGTAATCATAATTCAATGTCATATTAAGTACATACCATAATACATTTTAATCCAAACTTCACATTATCCAAGTTATATATTTCAATTTTTAGAGGCTTACATACTTAAACGTCTTTACCAGTTATCCCTTTTAACACTTGCTCAATCTAAACATGACCCATTTATTATACAAATTAGACAAGTTCTAATTTTTACCTTTAACTTCGTATCGTGTCGAGAATCGTCACTCTAAAAAAAAAATAAAAATAAAAAATACATTTTGGTGAAAACTATGGAGCCATATGTAAGATCTCTAAAACACAAAGGTATAAAAAGAAATAAAAAGAAAACAAATACTCTGGGTATTTGAAGTCAAAACGACGCCGTAAAAGTCCACATATTAGCTTCTCTTCCCACCGTCTTGAGATCACCGGCGGCAGAATATTCCGGCAACCATGGAAGCTTACGTCGGGGTTGCCAAGAAGTCAGCCGCCTTTCGTCTCATGAAACAAATGGTTTGTTAGTTTGATTCATATTATATGCTTTGTTAAATTGATTATAATAATTATATAAATTTGTGTAGGGATGGGAAGAAGGTGAAGGACTTGGCAAAGATAAACAAGGAATCAAAGGTTATGTTAGAGTTACTAACAAACAAGATACTCTTGGTAATACACATATACCTTTTTTTTCTGTCTTTTTGGCCGACTAATTTACGGAGTTTGAACACACCGCCACGTATTTTTAAGAGGTTGGCGTGACCACTTTATTATTGAAATTTGAACTTTAGAGACCTCTCACATTTTAGTTATGACAGTCACAAGCCTTTTGCCAAAAATAAAAAAAATAAAATAATAATAATAGTTATGGGTGTTCGTTTAAGCTTACTTGTTCTGCGTATGGGCTTATTAAACTTTTCAATTGCTAATAAGCTCTAAAATTGAGCATACTAGGTTTTGAAAAGTTCAATTAGCTCATATGCCGGGCAAATAAGCTAAAACAAACACCCTCTTAATACTGTTTTCAGGTTGAAAAGATATTGGCATTAAGTTATGTTTAATGTGAATACACAACAGGTGTTGGTGTAGAGAAGCCAAACGCGTGGGCATTCGACACTAAACAGTTTGATGATATTCTCAAAAAATTGAATATTGTAAGCTCTTCGTAATTCTCTTACAGAACATAATAGACACTTATTTATCATCTCTTCTTTCAATTTCACGGGTTTCATTATTGATCTATTTTTTTTTTTTTTTTTTTTTTTTTTTTTTTTTTTATGTATATCTAACAGCAAGCAGCAGAAATAAAAGACGACGAAGGTATGCGTAAGTTTACTGATTATTAATCGCAATCACATGTAGCATTTTTTAACTCGTGATTTCTTGCTGCTGACATCTTATAGTTGTTCGAAAGGAAGAAGTTCAAGAAACAAAATCGCCAAAGAAGAGTAATGAAACAGTTGTCAAGGCTACACGCCCCCAAGGAAGGTCCATATCTTGCACAAATCGAGTTTCTTTTTAGTTCTTATGATATTCGAGTATTCATACATAATGATTTGTATATATTGCCAGATACAAGCGAAAAGAGAGGGAAAAGCGTGTCAATGCGTATTCTACTCAGGATCTTGAAGGAATTCTTGTACGCTTTCTTGATTTTTAGCTAACTGCTCCCATTCATATAATTAATACTGTGCTTTAAATGATCAGCTTATTACTTTTAAAGAAACACCGGTAAACGCCAATTGCTCAGGACATTAGGTTAAGTTAACTGATTGCTTTATGCCTTTAATAGACTTATAGTTAGCTTCCTTGAAGTCTGATTACGATTTTTCTATTTGATGAATCATGTATACAGCTTTATGATACTGTGATTATGCCATATCCCTTGTGTGACATCTAGGTTAATCATCAGTCAAACGCACTTTGTGAAAGCTAGAGAAAGACATAACGTCCAGCAATCTTTTCATATTTAAAGCTGATACATCAGGAGTCATGGATGAAAACATATATTTGACACATTATTCTCTGTGAACACAAAGTGTTGGTCAATTTTAGATCTACAGTCGTTTTTAACTATATGCCAATGAGATGAGCGGTAGATAGGAGAATGATGTGGATGTAATTATTACAGCAAACTGATTGATGGATGACTGTAGATTACTATAGTACTACCTTATGGGGTTCAATTTAATCGTAACACTTTTACGTAATTTTATGTGATGAATCTGAAAGTGTGACTATATTTAGGACTAGGAATGTGTAAAGTTTGTTTTGGCATATTTACCAGGGTAAAACCCTTTACCCAAAAAGTTTGTTTTGGCCATACATTCCGAGGTCATTGGAGATTTAGAGTATACAAATGCCGAGTATGTGGCAAGACATTGCTGCATATTTTCCATGTACGCTTGAACTAACTTATTTTATGAAAGATAATAAGAAACCATAGATACAAGCGAAAAGAGAGGGAAAAGTGTGTGAATGCATACTTTGCTCAGGATCATGAAGGAATCCTTGTACGTTTTCTTGTGTTTTAGCCAATTGTTTTCAATCTTCTATATGATTGATTTTGTCATGAATATAAAATTTGGATTATAAAGAGTTATATGAAGATGGGCATGCTGATACATTTATACTTTCGCTCCAAATGTTCAGTTTATTGGTTTATATGAAACCCGGTTACTGCCAATTGCTCAGACATCAAGTTAAGTAAACTGATTGCCTTCTGCCTTTAGCTATTGACTTATAGTTATCTACTTAGCTTCCTTTAGCTATTGACTTATAGGTGCATCATAAGTCAAGCGTACTTTGTAAAAGCTAGAAAAAGCCTTGGCGTCTAGTAAGCTTTTCATGCCTAAAGTTGATACATTACGAGTTATCAATGAAAACATATATTTGACACTGTATTCAATATAAGATTTACAATTAAAATAAACTACTGTGCCAAGGAGGCGAGTGGTAGATAGGGGAATGACGTGATTGTGACAACTATATAGTGCAAAACTGAAGAAGCAGATATTTGTCTTAAAAGCTACATAAGACAAAATATGTATCCAAGCATTGTATATCGACTTTGAATCTTAAACTTGATTCTGGTGTAATGGTGTTGTCTATTCACATTCTGCAGGTTAAAAAAGTTGATGAGAGTGCAGTGCGTAAGGCTGTTTGTAGTCATGATGAAGACTTAAAGTTGGTCAAAGCATCTGTTGACACTGAAGCAGAAGGTAACTCCGTATGATTTACACGTTCATGAAATCTGATATTACACACCATTTGAGAATCCCGTTTGTACCAACGAATATAGATAAAGTACACCCTATTGTTGCACCTACATTTTCCGTTACCAAGGTAGCTTATTTATTTTGGTAAAACTATACGGAGTATTCTCATACATGTTTAGGATTAGCTTTATGATATGTTTCACCTTATTATCTAAGTAATTACCGGCTATTTGGATTGTTGTTTTATATGACCTAAAAAATTAGCAAGTAACAAATTATGACACTTGAAATATCTGAAGTAAAAAATTAGCAAGTATTTAAGCTTCACCAGATCACTTTTTATTCTTTTATCTGCAACTTCTTGATATCTGAAATTGTATCATCATTAGCATTTAGTTACGGTTTTATTATATGCTTTCTTGGTATTAAAACAACTCCTCTCTATGCAGTTGAATATGAAAAAGAAATTCCTCCGGACTGGTGGGGTAACAAATTTGGATTTGTGTCTGGAGGTTTACTTGGAGCTCAATCCAAGAAAAAGAAGTCTCGCACATCCGAAGTCACTCAAAGTTGTAACAAGAGGACTACATTTCATGAGGATGATCAAGAAAATCTTTACAAACTTGTACAAGTATGTACACTTCTCATGTTTTGAGCTCGACTATCGACATTCAGTGTTTATAAACTTGAACCCCGAGTTTTTTTTCTTTTGCAGGATAAAGCAACTTCTGGAAAGCAGGGACTTGGTATCAAGGATCGTCCAAGGAAAGTAGCAGGGGTGCACTTTCAAGGTAAAAAAACGTCATTCAGCGATAGTGATAGGGAGGAATCTGAATCCGAAGATGACCATTCTTCAGCCAAACGTAAATTCGATAATGTATCAGAATCAGAAAAGGGCAATGTACCAAAAGTGGAGCTAAAGAAGCTGTGTAGAAAGCTTCTTCGCCAAGTACGTTGTTGAATTAGTACCCCGACACTGTCTAGAGGCATAGTGAGATTTTCTGTGCTAATGAACTTATTTTTGCAGGTACCTGAGAAGTCACTGAAGCTTAAACAACTTAAAGTTCTTGTCGATGAACATTCTTCACTATTTTCCAACTTTTCTTCAAAAAAGGACGCTCTTGCATTTCTAAGGAAGAAGGTAACTATTTTCCCTTCGCATATGTTTTGATTTTGTTATATGCTAGTCCAGTATAAATAGTTTGTATATGTGCTTCTTAATGCAGCTTGAGGGCAGTAAAAAGTTCAGGGTAGAAGGTAAGAGAGTCCGGCTCTGGTCAAAATGAGAAATCTTGTGGATCAGTTGAGTGTAGAGTTTTCTGATACATTTATAATTTTCCCATTTTAGCTGTTTATTTTGAAATTTTGAACGCTGAGGGTTTCATCGAGGTCATGTTGATGTGCTTTTTTTATACCGATAATTGTACGCTAAGATATACTTCATTCATTCCACCAATGCGCTTTCTAATTTTTCATTGTCAATTTATGTTGTTTCGGAAACAATGTGATATTAAGTACAAACTAGAATGGCAGCGCCCGCCGCGCTGCGGGCGGGCTTGTTTTTTGGCCGAGGCGATTTTGCTAAAATAAATTGTAAACCAAAAGTCTTTGACAAGACATCAAGTGGTCAAAGCGAGACACATGGATAAACATCCAAAATAAGACCAAAATTATAAACTTTAAACTATGTTAATGATAATCTTTTTAAGTAACAGATGAAGCATACATGGATAAGTGGATGCTCTCTATATTAAGGTAACAGCAAGGGGTTGGAAATAAGAGAACAAATTTAGCAACAGCAAGGGGTTATGCAGAACCGTAGGAACGTACGTGAATGTATAAACATAAGAACCGTAGGAACGTACATGAATGTCTAAACATAAACCTTCACGAATCTGTGGGCAGTTCCTTTTGCGAGAAGTACGTGCAATGGAAGTGTTACCTGAAGTGCACGCACATATGTTAGCACAAAAAATAATGGCGACACACAACAACAATAAATAACATCTTTAAAGAATGAAACTACCTACTGCCGATAACCTAACAGTACAAAAGCGAGCAGGAACAACATCCGCACTTCCAAATCCTTCATCATCGACAGTCATCTGATGGTGAATGACACCTGCTTGAAAGTCCAACGTCACGAACCTAGTAGTCTCATGTATGTATCCTGCCACAAAAGACAAATAAATGTATGGTTATTATGCTTTAACATCATAAGAATGAGTAAAAACGTGCAAACCACCAACCTCGGGAACGGGAGCTAACGGCAGTATTGCTGTCATGAGATGTATTCACATTTACATAATTAGATGGCATCCATTTAACTAAGTATATGGGGAAAAAAACTTACTTCCCGGGATTACAAACCCAGACATCGGGCCTTTTTTTTGAGAATGGCAACGGACCGCTGCGTTGCGGGCGGGCCTGTTTTTTTTCATGTTATTTTTTTCTTTTTCTTTTTGCGGCTAGGCCAATTTTGTATAAACAAAGTAGAATATTATATAAGACGAAAAATAAATGTAACTGATTTAATTTACAGAATTTACGTCCTTTTTATACTACTTGTAAAAAATCATAATATGTACGCCCTTTTTATAAACGAAAGGTTCCATTTACAAAATTTACGAAAGCAAAACTGGTACCTTTAGATGTCTTGTAAGCTCATTAGTATGCAGAATGTCTTTTCCTCTACAGCTTTATAATCCTTGGAAATATCTCTTTTATCTCTATTCCGTGACCTTTTTTAACCCCTGAATTTATCGACATTTATACATTGAGCATAAGCAAAAAACTATATCATAGCATATTCTAATGACATCAAACAATATTTGAAATTGACCACGAAAGCTTTATATTACAGCTCGTTAACAAAGCATAATTTAATGTAGAGGAGCTAATGTAACCATCGTGTTTTCTATTAAACCACTCAAACGATACTGATAAGTTAAACAACGTTAACATATAATCAAAACTTCCCACCAATGATTAGTGTTTGCGCATATGGTTGTTGTCCCTTTGTTTTCAGAAACAGTTAAAACTCCAAATACAGTGAAATAATATGTTACCTGTTGTCACGTCTCCAAATGACAGCCACCAAAGATCTTTAATCGTCTTCTTCTCCATCTTAGTGTTGACTTTTAGCTTATGAATCTGTAGCATTGAATGGACATAAACCTGCAGAAATTTCAACCAAAGGTTTTGTTGTTTGGAAAATTTTTTCACCTAAAACTAAGACAAAATGCTGTTATTTTTAAGCATTCGAATTCACTTTAGACAAATTCTATCTTAACCGACCCACTTTGTTTTTTACCATTTAACATATTGTTATATTTAACGGTTTAAATTTACTTGGTCGTCAACTTAAAAAAAATACATATTTTAACACAAATACCCAACCCGCCCTACCGACCCTTTATGCCCCCTGTTCATGAGATCAAGGCGTCATAACTAACTGTGCATTACCGCCTGTATCATCTACAACTTTCTTAGCCACTTGTACCCTGAAAAAAGATATAAAAAAGATCATTATGAACGTTTAACCTTTTTGTTTGGAAACGCTAAGATGCAGAATGCACTTGTAGATGACTGAAAACCTTTGTAAGATGTTCAATCTTGACACGTGATCGGCTAACAATACGGTTTTTTAGAATGAAAAATCATCTACTTACCCAAATCATTTACTATTTCGCGCAATACCTCAGTTAGTATAGAGTTCCTCTAGATAACAAAGTTAACTGTTTCATTATAATCTGCAACACTAAATGCAGTCGTTGTTGCGGATGGATGCATCATTAATTTCCTGCAATTGTTCAAAAGTGCATGAAAAAATGCATAAATATTCGGTAACAATAATGATACAAATAGGAGCTAGAGGTATAAGTAGTCGATACCTTGCAGTAAGAAAATGCAAGTATCTCAATATACACACTCCCCGATTGAATACGACTGTCACCTATAGTTAAACAAAATTGATCCCCTTGCAAACTAATGTCTTCTTTCAATATGACACTCTCTTACACTATTTTTAACCTGCCGAAACCAATGGAAGTAAAAAAGCAAGAAAAGAAGAAAAAAAACACATTGACAGCAAACCTGTGTTCAATTTTTATTTTTATTTTATCGAATTTATTTTTCAACTCTATCGTTTGGCTTTTCATTTTTTAACTCATTTTACACCCTATCG
Organism: Artemisia argyi; assembly: GCA_030686995.1. Classification (NCBI taxonomy): domain Eukaryota; kingdom Viridiplantae; phylum Streptophyta; class Magnoliopsida; order Asterales; family Asteraceae; genus Artemisia; species Artemisia argyi. The sequence goes on along the minus strand of CM060696.1, from coordinate 185,151,002 downwards.
TTGCAACTCGAAACGTATTGTTTTATATATTTCAATTTCGTATTTTAAATACAACCTTCAATAAGCTATTCAAATCAACCAAACCGTAAAAAAATAAGCAATTGAAACAATGATAATAAACATATTGAATTAGACAATTATAACAAAAAGCATGTACATACCTTTTTGATTCTCCTAGGTAAGTGGAAACGAACGGGAATCGACCATAAACAATCTTCTGCGCCGAAAACCCGCCAAAATTCAAGGCCTAATTCTTTGCGTTTCGGTCAACTGTAATTAAAAATTCAGGCAAAATAACCCAAAACATAAGAAAAAAAAAAGCATACCTAAAACTTAAAACACCATCTTCATCACTAATGCCAATTACCAGTGAAATATCGATTTAAAGGTTAACAAACTTACCACATTTGGTTCTTTCAGAGAGACGGTGAAGGTGGTTTTTCCAGTGGTAGTGTTCTACATCTTGTTTCCATGTAGGTTTATTTGACAAAGTTTGATTTGATGAAGCTGTACTTTTAAGTCTAATTTTTAAAGAATAGAAGAGGATAGGATGGAAGGGCAATGTAAGGAATGGGACCGTGAAGAATGGTAAAGTTGCAAGGAAAGGATGGAAAGCTACCCAAATTACCAGTATACCCTCAAAACACTTATATTTCAACAAATCTTTGAAATCTTTAGATGGGATGAAAACTTTTGGCCTTAGGCTGGGGACAGTAAGGTCACACGACCGATTGAATTGATCGATCCCAGTCGATCCATGCTGCTGTGGGTATTCGGTCGAGGCAAGAAACATGGGACAAAAGGTCGAGACCTGGATCGACTTTTCAAAAACATATGTTTGTTCCTTTTTATTATTTAGCCCAGTACACCATCCCACTAAATGTTTGTATTGGGAGATTGGGCTTTGGTACAACACGTATTTGATGGATTAATGTACAACACTTATTTGAGCTTTGCATGTACAACACGTATTTGGCTGATAAGGAGTGTTTGCATGCATGTAAAAAAAAAAAAAAAAAAAAAAAAAAAAAAAAAAAAAAAAAAACTGAACTAGGTCGCCCTTACTGGGGCACTGAATCGCCTGCAGGTCGCTGGAGAGAGAAAGCTGACGTGGCAGGGAAAAGTAAGGGGATTGAATCCCCTTACTGTGGGTAGCCTTAGAATAATGACCACGACAAAACTTTGGATGGGATGGTTTTCTATTGTCGAACTTGATACATAAGAACTTTTATTAGTATTGCTAATCCAAAATTCTAATACTTTTTTTAACAATTAAATAAACAGTTTGAAATCTTAACCAGATATATCCAAACCATCCTTAAACGATATAACAAAGTTGCAGTTATTTATTGTTTTTGTATGAAGCTAATCTAATCACTAATTAAGCTAACTAATATGTAGAGAGAAAAATATATGGGACGTAACTACGTAAGGCAAAGCAAATAACTGATAGACGGTAGTGTTAGCTAAGGGTGAGCATGGTCCAAAAACCGGACCGGACCGGCCAAGACCGGACCGGACCGAAGACCGAGAACCGGAAAAACCATAGACCGAGACCGGACCGAATGTGGTCGGTCCGGTTTGGTCCGGTCCGGTCTTCGATCGGTCCGGTCCAATTAGGCATATTTTGGCACGTTTTTTCGGTTTTTTGGTCGGTCCGGACCGGACCGACCGGACCGAGGACCGAATTAGTAGAAAAGCTTAGACCGCGGACCGGACCGAATGTGGTCGGTCCGGTCGGTTTTGTCGGTCGGTCCGGTCCATCCGGTCCGTTTGCTCACCCTTAGTGTTAGCTACAATTTGTAGATAAATTTAGACTAACAGACTCAAAAAGTAAAAAAACTATATATATATTTTCTAACAGAACATAAGTTGTTATATATTATCATCTAGCTTACAAATGAGGGTATAATAGGTATTTAACAAAAGCCCATATTCTCAGAAAACTCGTTCCCTTCTGATCACCCAAATTATGGGCGGATTACATTTACACACAAAAACTCATCCCTTCCCTCCCTCCCACCTTCCTATCCCCTACCTTTCCATCTTAAAAAAACTCAAGAACACCCATTTTTTTTACTTCCCTTCCCATCCCTTTCCATTACTTAAAAAATAAAACTTTAGAACAAAGCGTTAGAGAGAGAAGAGGATGAGGCGGTGAAAGACTCCAGAAGAAAGCAGAATATTAATGCGAGGTGATATGTAAAAAAAAAATAGAGCACAGACCAGAATAAGGGCCAAGTATACTGGGCCATATTTGGCACGCAAGAAGGCTAAGAACTTGGGCCGCAAATTTGGCGGGAAAACGGGAACCAAAAACGGCGTCGTAACGCACGAGAAATAAATATATGTATAATGCAATGGTCGAAAATTTCGTGCATTGGTCCATTTCAAGCATGCATTGTCCGTTATACCCTTTAGTTAGCAGTAAATAGTTGACTAGTTGACCGTTGCTTGGGGCAGTTGTTTGGTGAACATTTAGTTGACATCGTCCGATAACCTTTTGGAGAAATCACTATAGAATCAACAATTTTTTTTTCTTCAAAATATTTTTTACCCACTCACAAACAAAAAGTTCAAATTAATTAATAAATAAAGGGATGAAATTATAATATTTTTGGAGGTATGGATAACTAAACTCTCATGTTCAAATGAACATGAGAGGATCCTTATCCATTGAATTAAGTGTGAATTAACAACAATGAGAACCAATGTTCACAATGAACACCAATGTTCGTTCGTTTATGGATCAACATCTCTTAAAATTTGGTCAGTTCTATCTCTGAATATTTAGGGGCTGTTTAGTTGGTGAAAATTTTTTCTGTTTTTCCGTTTCTAAATTCCTAGAGAATGAAAAAAGTGAGAAGAGTAGAATGGGATTTTCAAACCTTTAGTTAAAATTAAGAGAATGAGAATTTCACATTTTTTAAAAATTGTTGGAAAAAGTTTAACTAAATGGATTTTCAGTTTTCTTTTTTTATATGAAAAATTTCTTGAAAAAATAGAAAATTTTTCACCAACTAAACGGCCCCGTATTTCACCTATCAATAATACAGTTCATTACTTCTCTTGCAAGTTGCAATAAATTCCACAACCGCTTTCATTCTTTGTTCAATTTCAAGGAAATAAAGTCAGTTCATCAAAAGCAATTACACTCTGCATATTAATACCCATATTTTTTTCTCTATTAATTATTGAAACCATTGTCGTGATCAATCATGGGATATGATACAATAATTCAAGAGGTATGACACATTCATAAATCTTTACAAAAGATTTTGCCACGAAGACACAGATTCGATGGGTTGTAATTTTTACCATGTAACTCGTCGAACTAAGCATTATATTGAGAGATGTCTCATAGACATATATTCGATATGGTTGTAATACTAGAATACAATGAACTTAAGTTCCTAAACAAATTACATCATAGATAGGTAACTAAATTATGTAACTTGTTGAACTAAGGATTATATTTAGAGATGTCCTATAAACAAATATTTCGATATGTTGTAATACTAAGATACAATGAATTTAATTATCTATCTATTATGTAATTTGTTTAAGATAGATAATTAAATTCAATGTATCCCAGTATTACAACTATATCGAATATGTGTCTATAGGACATCACCTATTATAATCCTTGAACAAGTTACAAGCTGCAAATTTGGTTCATCCCCATTGATGAAATGCAACTTTTTACACGCTCTCCCTCCCGTAGCATTCTTGTGATCTGCAATTTAAATAAAGTGATTAAAACGAGCAAAAGGTCATCACTATTATTATCGCATGTTTTTGGTAACTCATGTCATACCAATTCCGCCAGCTCAACATCTTGTGGCATGTTGACCACGTAGGTATTCCCTGCATGCCCCACTGTGGCCTGAGATAAATTAAATTGTAATGAGAGTCAAATTAATCAAATAATTAGTAAAAATTACAAACTCATAATAAATAGAACCATACCATTCCATCTGCCGGTGAGAGTGCAGTTGTCGGTAAGCCCAATCCGCAGTCTGTTCAAAACATGAAGAATAGGTATGATTGTTCCAAATATGTTGTTTGGTATATTAAAGTTTATGGTCCGGTTATGATTAGAGTCACTTTATATAAATGTTATGAAATCTTATTATTTTTCGAAAAAATATTCAACTTACTTTTTAGGATTTCTTGATTTAGGTTGTGGATATTCAAAAAATATCCGTATTCAGATATCCGAAAAATTGATTAGATTTTACTAAAAAGATTGGGTTTTATGAAATGTCATTAACTACTAGATAGTGCTGATGTTGCCTTTGGGTGGCCCAGGTTAGGGTATTAGGGCTAAAGGTGTTCCTGGTCTTTCAGTTGCACCATTAAATATCAACCTGTCAGAGACTTGAATCTCAATACAAATGGTGGGATCTTCAAAATAGAAGGAAAAAAAAAAAAAAAATTATACCTCAATTGCCTGTATGATAGAAACTAAACCATGAAGGTTTCAAAACAATTTACTTGTGCAGGGATGATGCTATCTTAACTTACCTTTAATAAGTAAGCTGAATGTACTATAGATATACATAAGATTTGCGAATTGTTGATTTCCACTAGAAAGATTGTATATACCACCGTGAATACAATAGGCCAATAGGGCATCAGCGTGTTGCAATAAGGCATCAGTGTGTTGCCATAGCGAGAAATTACAATTTTAGTTCCCTTTAGTAACCACATTAGTGAAAAACGTATAATTTTTGTGTGTGTGTGTGTGTGTACTTGCACTTCTAGCTTTTACACACGTTAAATTATTTAATTCACAAAGTTTTGTGTTTCAAGTAGAAACGTCAACTGATCCTATGTGAATATTAACGAAAGCATTGAGTTACTAGAATATCTAAACAACCTTGTATTGCATAATCGTTTGTTAGCTTTACTTCATAGTGGTAGCAACAAAAGTACCTACATCTAAACTTCTTAATTAAAGAAACTTTATGGACCATTAACTGTATAAAAAATTATGTTTTATTGCTTGTCGGGAGGGGGGTTAGGGGGCATGTCAATCTAGCTTATTATTGTGATCATTACCAGTAGGCAGTAGAACATGTTTATTGGCATACATCATTGGTTGTTCTGGCCTGGTTGGGCTCGCTGTATAAGTTAGTGCATCTGTTTGTTTAATTAGTGCATCTAAAATAAGCGTTAGCACATTTGTTTACTTATTATAGTTTACAAGTCTCTGTTTGAAGTGTGCAATTTGCTTACTTGCTGAAAGCTTGCTTTTACTCAATGTTTTACTTTTATTGCATGCCATCTTTTTGAAGATCATATGCGATACACTCGTTTTCAACCAAAATTTTTTTATTGTTGCTTATGAGCTTATGTACGGCTGAGGAGCTTATGTACATAAGCTTATGAGCTCAAAATAGTGAGCTGATAGGCTTTTACATATTTCAATAAACCAATAAGCCCATAAGATAAGCTAATCCAAACACCCCTTAAGTGGGCAACAGTCTAACCATACAGTAACCGCTACTGATCTAGCTGATGCCAATAGAGAAATTTCTGACAAAATGACCGTTTTGGGACAAAATAGGCATGTTTGTGCGTGAGATAATGATTTATGAATTGAAGCATTGGCGTTTATTAAAAATGAATTGGAACAAGGAAAACTTAATAAATTAGAAGTAGAAAAATTGGGCTGGATGGGCAGGTTCAGTAACATGTTAAAACAGGTCGGGTCCTATTAATGCATCATAACGTAATTAGTGCATTGATGGAAATATTAAGGCATCAACGTTTTCTGCATGTTGTTGTTTATTTCACAATATCACAGCTATGAGAGGCAGAGTGGTGGTTTGGACTCGCTCACACTTAACAGTCTGTACGACGAACGAGCATATAGAGCTTCTCAACAACCCGTATACAGATCTCCAGCACCAAACCCATTTGAAGCAGTTGACCCGTTTGGTATGCCTGCTCCAGCAGGTCAAATGCCACTGTTTCAGCTAACCCATCGTATCAGGCGATCCAAGACAAAAGGGTGAGCAATTCTGTAATCAGTGATTTTATATTTCATCATTAATTTACTTAGAAGTTTGATTAATGTAATTTGCTTGATGTTTCTGTTTATACGCTGATCTGAACTGATTAGGTTCCACACACTTGCATTTGTCTTCTTTGAACAGACAAGAACTATGGTTAACGCGATTGCCCGGGGGCTGCATATAGATCATGAATTTCCAGGACGCGGCATAAAAGTTGGTCAAGTATGTAACCCCACTAAACAGATGGTTAGACACCAAGACTGACATGGCTTCTACAGTATTGTGAGTGAGCTGCCTGATGAAATTGGAATGTAGAAGATTAATTAGGTCTGTAAAATGGAACATAACAAGTCAATAGTTTTATGTCTTAGAACATGTGGATCGAGGACCATTTCGTTGACGTAGACACCGAACTACTTACATTGTTATTCTTCTTGTTCGAAACTGTGAAATAAAAATGTTAAATAGCTTGAAACATGTTGGATAAAAGGTTAAAAATCTGAACTACCTACATTGTTATTCTTCTTGTTTGAAACTGTGAAATAAAAATGTTAAATAGCTTGAAACATGTTGGATAAAAGGTTAAAAATCTGAACTACTTACATTGTTATTCTTCTTGTTCAAAATTGGATAAAAGGTTGAAAATGTGCTTTGTTGAGCGTGAAAAATAAAAGAAGTTACAATATTTGATTAAAAGAATCGAAAAAATATTTTTTTATTCAAATATTTTTCTAAAAAAGTTTTAGAAAAAAAAAATTCTAAAAAATTTTCGAAAAAAATATTTTTTGAAAAAAAATATTTTTTTTTCGAAAATACTTTAGAAAAAATATTTTTTTTTTTGAAAATATTTTATTCAAATATATTTTTTTTTATTTTCGAAAAAATATTCTTTTTATTCAAATATTTTTCTAAAATTTTTTTATTTTTTTTCTAAAAAAATTTTAGAAAAAAATTATTTTTTCTAAAAAATTTTTGAAAAAAAAAAATATATTTTCGAAAGAAAATATTTTTTCTAAAATATTTCCGAAAAAAATATTTTTTAGAAAAAATATTTTTTTTCGAAAATATTTTAGAAATTTTTCTAAAATATTTTAGAAAAAATATTTTTTTCGAAAATATTTTATTCAAATATTTTTTAAAAAAATTTTATTCGATTTTTTTTTATAAAATATTTTTTATAAAATTTTATTCGATTTTTTTTATAAAAGTGGAAAAACGAAAGAAAACGTGCAAAAACGGACCAAAAGGTGTAAACACGGGCGAAAAAGTGAAAATAAAGTCAAGGGACTAAAGGTGAAAATCAAGTCAAACGACAAGGACCATTATTGTAACTTTTATAACTGAAATAAAGTTAAAGGATGACTGGTGAAAACAGACGCAAACCACAGGGACCAATAATGTATGTTTTTTAAGTGTTTACCTACAAACCGGTCAAAAGGGTAAAAATCCAGTCAACATTACGTATCTTTAGCCAAGTTTGAAAGTTTGTTAGCGATACATGGATTATTTTTAGTAGGTTACGTATTTCGGTACTTTTGAGAAAGTATGTTGCGTATCTACAAACTTAGTCCTTTTTATTTTACGAAACCTAGTTTCTATGTCTTTCAACTCAACTCTAAACCAGTCATCATCAAGATTTTTTATTTCCTTCATATTATTAACACCATAAGAAAAAGTAAGATAATATTCACATGATGACTGACCGATAATTATGAAGGTGGTCTAGACCACAAAGAGTAGCACTGTTGTTGTCAAGACAAAAAGAGTGCAGGCATGTCGATGAAAATACTAACAAACACAGTAATGTATAGAACAACATAGAGATGGACTAATGTAGCTGTATGTGTGATTTAAATGGTGGTTTTGGAGATTTGTTATTGTGTGTGTATTTGTGTGAATTGAAGAAGAAGAACTAGAAAGTTTATATATAGAGGGATTGTGCCTACCTAATTAAAAGGCCAGTAGGCTTGTGGACAAATCAGTTCGGGTTGATATCAACCTCTTGTCCCTAATTACTGACTTGCCAAATTATTGTCGACTACTAGTACATAATCTTTTTGACGTGCATTAATGGAACTAACATGCATAAACATCATATAGCATGCACTAGTACTTTCAACAAATGAATGTACCCATGACCGAGTGTCTCCAAGATCATGCATGTGTCGGGTGATGCTGCATTTTTGTAGGGGCACCAAGATTAGAGACATATGTACAGATTTAATACTGTTATAAGCTTAAAGATCGATTGGATATATAGTGTTCTGGAACGGGGAGGAAGATGATGACATTCAATCATTTACACCTTGTAGTTTATAACTATTACACTTTTGTTCTAATATGTTAGCTTATTTTCCAAATAAGTACAAAATAGGTTATAAAGTTGACGGGTTTGACCCATTATCGAACTAATTATTGATGGGTTTGATATGGAACACATGTAGAAATAATATGATATCCCAAATGTTGTTTAAATAGGTATCAAAAGTGATGCAACATTTTGTAAATATAAGACTTCATCTTGATGGCGTATTTACATAGATTTAAACCTCTTATGTTCATGGAATTTTTTTAATTATGACACATGACCCTCAAAATCCATAGGACGGCCAGGACTGATGCACATATATAGTACCATTTCGTTATATAGTTGTGACCATGGACGGAGCCAGGAATTAGAGTTAAAGGGGGGCGTAATAACTTGTTATATAATCGCACCATACAATTAATAAACCGCTCAAACTCTTTATAAGAAGGGCTAGTTTCATTTGATTATATGTTACAATAGCAATAACAATTTGTGCATTCATTTTTGAATGTCTTGCTATTTTTTAAGGAATTATTTAGACGAGCCCAAACTGTATATACATAACTAATTGTCTAATTATGTCACTAACAAGTATTTAGTACTTTTAAATATTAGAAAGATACTTTAGATTCAGAATGGTACTTCGAATAATTGTTAATAGTCTTTTGAGTTTCCACAATAACATACGATTGTTGTGTCTTTAACCAAAACATTTTAATAGATTTGAGCTAACGTAGTCAATTATTAAATGTGAAACGACATAGACTAAAATGTACATCTAGATAGGGTCACAAATACACAAGAGGGCAATGTTATACGTACGGGGGACAAGGGTGGCAGGCCCCTTGTCTCCTCCTTGTCCCCTATTTTTTTTCCAGTATAACCCCGTTTTTTGTTAGTTTTTGTTCCGTATTTTTGACAGTTTTAAGCATTTGACATATTAAATTTTACATTTTCTGTTCCGCACTTTCAGGTTTATAGCTTTTTGATATACTACGTAAACAAAATTATTATAAAAATAAAAACATTAAAAAAAATAAAAAAATAGGGTGGGGGGGGGGGGGGGGGGATGGGGCTAAAAACTAGGGGAGGGTGTAGTCAACATTAGCCATACAAAGAAACAAACTCATGCCTCGGGCCATCGCTCGATTTGCCCCATGGCCAAGATTGAAAACTTTGTGAAGCATGGCCGGAAATCAAGATACTACAAGGTGAGTTAGTAGGGTCGATTGGGGGTGGCTGAGCACCCGCCAGCCCCCTATTGGCTTTGCCTCTACTTGTGACGACTTGAATTGATCATCCTTAGAGTGCGCTACTGGACTTGGCCGCAAATACCAATACATTCTTCCGATGTTGTTCTCAGGGACCGAGCCATAAATTTTTATTAAAGGGGGCTCAATCATTTTTTCCGATAGTAACATACAATTCCTTGTCTTAAAAGCTCGATTGATATTTGAATCGTTCGACATACGGGTTGAATAATATTTTTTTGTTAGTAATATAGAGTTATATCAAGGATTGTTATCTACTTATTCAAAAAAAAAAAAAAAAAAAAACCCCTAAACGGGTAGTTATATTAAAAAACTAGCAAGATTCTAGGAGCTTACTAAGTTACAAGGTGAGGATTTTTAAGCCTATATATCCAACTATAACTATAAGGAGCCTTACATCTATGTCTAAAGAGAGAAAGAGAAGAAGAAGAAAAAAAAAAAAAAAAAAAAAAACGATATCCTCAGAAAGAGACGCCTTGATAGGAAGATTCGAACCAAAAATACTCTTGTTGCGAAAGTTCTAAATAGACCACCACATAGTATAGCATACTCCTTCATCAACTTTTTTTGTTTAGAATGAAGATGGAGGTTCAAAAGCTACTCTAACCATTCCTTATATGAAGAAAGCTCCAAAGAATTATCATCCCACCAACTAACACCTCCAACTCCCATAAGGCTACATTTTTTAATGTTAATCCGAAGACATGAAGCAAGATAAAAACATTGAATATTATATTTGGAATAGCTTGTTTTATTTTTCCTTGACATCTATCTAACGTGATTATGTATATGCTTTGTTATTATGTATGTTTTGAAAAGATGATACTCATTGTTGCAACAGGTTTGAGATGTCGAGCTAAACATCATCCCATATACTAGAGATCGATAGTTACCAAGACTGGAGCAAGCGGCTCCATCTTATCGAAGGAGACCCATATACTCTTTATAATCTTTTGCAAATAATTACGAACTAAGAGCATCCACTATAAGAGGTCCATGAATAGGTTTAAGAAACTTGAAAATGTTTATATCTTGTTTCAACCATAGTGAGAAATCTATGTGGCATGAAAAGGTCCTAATTCTTAGACCTTTTCATAAACTCAACACAATTAATGCATGTGTAATGTGAAGCATTTATAAAGTTTTAACACATTTTTATCATAGTGAGAATAGGTTTATAAACTCAAAAGATTTATAATTTATTGATATTTGATGACATGGAACACTTATAAAGCTTTATAAATTTTAACCATAGTGGATGCCCTAATGAATCCCAACACATGACTATAATCTTGACATGATTAATGCCATTAAAATTAGAGGTAACTAATTATAAAACGTTTTTAGTCAAACTTGATATTTTGAGCAAGTTCACATTCAAATTTCTGAACGTGCCTAGACGACAACAACAACGTTACTAAACCATATACTAGGATCAGCAAGAGCACATACATTGACACACAACATATCAACAAAGAAAATTAGCATCAATTGCATCCTCCTAATTAACAAGCATAAACGTTGGCCAAAAGAAGACGACTATTTACTACTGTATATACGGTGAATGTACCTACACATTTCCAAATGACTAACTCCCATCAAAAGAATCCATGCTTCGTAGAAAAATCTCTCAAGCTGATACAGCCCATAGAATTTATCTAGCACAACCACCAAATTAAGTCCTAAACAAATTACATCATAGAATATATCTAGCACAACCACCAAATTAAGTCCTAAACAAATTACATCATAGATAATTAAATCAATCGTCTCATAGTATTACACAACTATATCGAATAGTATGTGTTTATGGGACATCTCATATTAAAATCCTTAAACAAGTTACCAGCCGCAAATTTGGTTCACCCCCATGGATGAAATGCAGCTCACCCACACACGCTCTCCCTCGTCGACCCTTCCTTTGAGCTGCAATTTAAATAAAGTGATTAAAACGAGCAAAAGGCCATCGTTAATATTATCTCAATTCTCGGTAACTCGTGTCATACCCAATCCACAAACTGATCATCTGCAGGCAAGTTGGCCATGTAGGTGTTTCAATTTTTCGTCACGGTGGCCTGAGATAAATAAAATTGTAATGAGTGTCAAATTAATCTAACAATTAGTAAAATTACAAACCATACCATTCCATTCGCGATACAAGTTCCGTTGAGCTCTTAGCCCTCAGTAAGCACAACCCGCGGAATCTGTTGAAAAAATGACAAAAATATTAATCCCGTTTTCACCACCGACTTCAAAACAGGTATGATAAAATCTAGTATATTAAAAGTTTTACTTACCGAAAACTTCTTCGATAAACATAATAATACTTTAGAAAGTAAAAATTTGAAAAACAATAAACATACCTGGTCTTGGTCCAGCTGGTGCTCCTAGTGCTTCTAGTAGCCTCATGTGTGATAGCTACACCTAAATCAGAAAGCCGAACCAATTAGACATTTTATCACGTTAAGTGCACAGCCTAAATCATCATGCTAACTATACATCATCACAAAAAATGTCGTACTAGCAACATCACCATACTAACTCGACTTCAAATAATAGCCTCACTTAACACCTAACTGACATATATCGCACTATTGTACCACAAATCTCCATAACTAATAGTTCACATTTTGAGGAAGTATAACATAGGTCATAGCGGCCAATATATCAGCGCCATGGCGGTCAAATTTATCGGTAAAAAAAAGTAGAAGAAAAACGAAAATTCTATTTGGAATCCCGGTCAAATTAAGCGATATGTGAAATTCACTACGGTAAAACTTTGTATCTATCATATTAACATAAAAACAATAAGAAGCAAGCTTAAGATAATATTCACAAGGCTAGGAATGATGACTAACCCGATAATTATGAAAGTGGTCTAGTCCACAAACAGCAGCACTGTTGTTGTCAAAGCATGTCGATGAAAAAACTAATAATCGCAGTAATGTATAGAACAACATAGAGATTGAGTGATTTAGAAGTTTGTGTAGTTTTCTAGGAATGTGTTAAGGTTTTGAGGCGATTAGACAATGTTTGGTGTATGTGTGATTTAAATGGTGGTTTTTGAGATTTGTTATTGTGTGAATGGAAGAGGAAGAACAATAAAGTTATTATAGAGAGATACTCCCGTTACTCACTTGTTTAAACTTTAAAGAGTGTAGGAGAGTGTACTATTAATAACGGAGAGGCTGCACTTTTCATGCGACAGTTACTCAATTGTCACTTCTCCTTCTGGGCATGAGTAGTAACACAAGTTTCAAGTTAACTCAGCGCCACATCAGTTTTAGCACTTTCACCTTAACTAAAAAAAAAACACTCACAACAATAATTCAATCTTAACTCACTTTAAATCAACTTTTCATATATTTTTAATTTGGACTAAGTTTGTAGATACGCAACATACTTTCTCAAAAGTACCGAAATACGTAACCTACTAAAAATAGTCCATATATCGCTAACAAACTTTCAAACTTGGCTAAAGATACGTAATGTTGACCGGATTTTAACATACATTATTGGTCCCTGTGGTTTGCGTCTGTTTTCACCAGTCATCCTTTAACTTTATTTCAGTTATAAAAGTTACAATAATGGTCCTTGTCGTTTGGGTTGACTTTCACCTTTAGTCCCTTGACTTTATTTTCACTATTTCGTCCGTTTTACACGTTTTAGTCCGTTTTTACACGTTTTCTTCTGTTTTTTCCACTTTTATAAAAAAAAAATCAAATAAAATTTTATAAAAAATATTTTTCTAAAATATTTTCGAAAAAAATATTTTTTTCGTAAATTTTTAAAAAAAATATTTTTTTTCTAAAATTTTTTTAGAAAAAAAAATAAAATTTTTTTAGAAAAAATATTTTTTCGAATTTAAAAAAAAAAGAATATTTGAATAAAATATTTTCGAAAAAAAATATTTGAATAAAATATTTTTGAAAAAAAATATTTTTTAGAAAAAATATTTTTTTTCGAAAATATTTTAGAAAAATATTTTTTTTCTAAAATTTTTTTAGAAAAATATTTGAATAAAAAAAATATTTTTTCTAAAATATTTTCGAAAATAATATTTTTTCTAAAATATTTTCGAAAAAAAAATATTTTTTTTTTCTAAAATTTTTTAGAAAAAAAATAAAAAAATTTTAGAAAAATATTTGAATAAAAACATTATTTTTTCGAATTTTTTTTTAAAAATATTTTTGAAAAAAAATTTATTCGATTTTTTTTTATAAAATATTTTTTATAATATTTGTTCTATTTTTTTTATAAAAGTGGAAAAACGAAAGAAAACGTGTAAAAATGGACCAAAACGTGTAAACACGGGTGAAAAAGTGAAAATAAAGTCAAGGGACTAAAGGTGAAAGTCAACCCAAATGACAAGGACCATTATTGTAACTTCTATAACTGAATTAATGTTAAAGGATGACTGGTGAAGACAGACGCAAACCACAGGGACCAATAATGTATATTTTTTAAAATGTTTACCTACAACCGGTCAACCAGGTTAAAATTCGGTCAACATTACGTATCTTTAGCCAAGTTTGAAAGTTTGTTAGCGATATATGGACTATTTTTAGTAGGTTACGTATTTTATTACTTTTGAGAAAGTAAGTTGCGTATCTACAAACTTAGTCCTTTTAATTTCAACCATAAACTAAAACTAATACTTCATTTTTTAAAAACCATAACATTAATTCTTAAAATATATTACATTACGAGAAAAAAAATAAAAAAAAAATAAAAAAAAAAATATATATATTCCGAAATTAATAATACAATACGAAATAAAATACATTACGAAATAATTCAAACTCCCTCGTCCGTACGCTTTGGCAACCCGTATTTTTCAATGATACGGTCCTTTTTCATATTCACCAGCACCACATAGTGAGGATCTTTGCCGGTAGTGTCGGCCAACAAAAATTCAAACTCCCTCATACGTATGGCTGAGTATTGGTTTTCAGCGGTCGCTTTGTAAGCCATGGACGCATCTTCACGTTTAGCCTGATACTCCGCGTGTAAAGCGTCCCCGAATTGGGCCGACGAAACAGATCCTCCGGTACTCGAGCCCCCGGTGCTTGTCGTTGTCTCGGATTTTTGTTTCTTCGAAGCTTGCTTTTTTCCCATCGGACGTGGATGTGCATCACGACCAAACAACGCCTCTTTAGTTTGGCTTGGGACATCACCAGTTAAATCAACCGTATCTGGCGAGTCCCATTTGCGATGTTTACGTAAAACAGACCAAGCCTCCTCGTTATTAAACGACGCGTTTTTGTGCTCCTTACGATACATATCTTTGGCACGTGTGACGAAATCCATTTCATTTTCCCCACTTTTTTTATCGCATTCGGCACGTTTGAAACATGCGTTGAACTTTCCGCAATCACGGTTCAACGTTCACCACTTCGATTGTATCATATCTTTGCCATGTTTATGAGGATTGATTTTATTGAACTCATTTATAATCCGCTGACAAAACGTATCTTTGGCTTGGGGGGGGGGGGGGGGATTGTAAATTTTTTTTCAAAAATAACAGCTAGTAGCCATTTACAAGGGGCGAAGTGCAATTTTTTTTTTTTTAAACATTTAAAGCATGTTAACTTGACGTTACACGGGTAACGTCCCACGTTAACGCCTGGTTAACGCTAACCAGGAAGCCGCAAAGGATAACGCAAGGTTAACGTGCGTTAACCTTGCCTTAACGCAAAACACATGTTACCACTACTCATGCTCTTACAGTACAAAAAGTTTTGCAACATGTTACACCTTTTTTTTAAATGATAAATGAAGCACAAGCTTTGATTTACAAATAAATTATGGTTTTAATTTCTAATCGTTTTATTATGGTTTTATTTTTCATTCAAGATCACTTATACCAATTTTAATCGCGTTTATGCTTGAATATTCACGCGTTTAGTTGGTTGAGGGTTTTATTCCTAATTCATTAGATTTTTTTATAGTCTTCTAATTTATTTTATCACATACATACATGTTATCTGGCTATAACTCAAGGATAATGCCTCCAAAAAACGTGACCAACCCATATATACATAAAGGGGCTAGAAAATCGCGAGCCTTATATGTTTGGTGGCCAAAAGCGCCCGCTTTAGTAATTTTATTCTTGAGCCACCAGCGATAAGAGTTATTTAATTTTTGCATTGGATGCAAATATGCGACCTATATATTTACCCAGTCATTCATTGCTTAAAACAAGAAAAAGTACTAAGCACCTCTTTATAATCTACAAGTACTAGAATAGTTGAATTATTGTATCACATCAAATGAATTATCACTACGATGGGTTAGTAAATAACTCAATAGTCTTTTTACCAAATATTGGTTAACATGCACAAAGCAATTGATTTTAATGATTTGGCTTTATTTTCTTAGGGTCCGTTTGGTTTATAAGTGAGTTTGGAATAGGATTTGTATTTGGTTTAAAATTTGGATTTGGTTTAAAATTTAGAGAGAGAAAATATATTTATTAAATGTATTTTATAATGAAATTATAATAAAAAAAATATATCATTTGAAAATTTTTAAAAAAGGTATGTGAAAGAAGAAAGTGACGGGTCCCACGGGTTTTGCCAAAACCCTCCAAATTGATGTGGAATTAAAATCCATTCCTTCTATCATTCAAATTTTTAAAAGAATGAACCAAACAATCAATTCTTGTCACATCAAAGCTAAAACCCATTCCAAAGTATCAAACCAAACGCACCCTTAAAATTTGTCAAAGAATGAATGTGGTTGTGAAATTTATTGCAAGAGAAGTAATGAAAAGTATTATCGATAGGTGAAATGATGAGGATTTAGGAATAGTGCCAACCAAATTTTAGTTTCAAAAATCAGTTATATTAAGAGGCGGATTTTGTATATCCAAATTAACACTTCGTTTAATTATTTCATAGAAGTAATGTAAAGAATTTACTTTGTCACCATGCACCACGACAATCATCATCATTAATCCCAAGAGAGAAACAAAGGCATTAATGGACTAAAAATGACTCAGAGGATTATTGTTTTTGAGCAACATGAAGGGTACGTTGGTATAACAACATGACAAATAAGTCTTTTATACATTTAACCATGAACTAATAATACACCTAATAAAGTTCGAATTTAAGATTTTTTTCGTGAAGAAGACATCTAGACAACTGAGCACTAAGCTTGTGTCGTTGATGGTTATCTATGACCATTTCTATACCAGTGTCTAGTAAATGATACTGATGTATTATTTTAGTAGTCTTTGATTGATTACATATGTATCATGCATGACTTGAATGTAGTAGCGTGTGACATTGGTGAAATTTGATGAAAATAGGCAATTAAACACAACACTGAAAACTCAATAAAATGAAAAGAAAACATCTGTGAGGTGTTTGTTTAACTTATTTTATGGCTTGTAAGCTTTTTTGACTCAATTATATTTTCTAATTATGTATACAAAGGCCAGGTAAAGATACAGTGCGAAGAAAACTTAAAGTGAGAAGAATGAGAAATAACTATAACCGCATATTTCAGATATATCGACTTAAATAAGATGCATCTCTATTCATTTAGCTGCATCACAATTAGTTTCGAATGTAATTTTTAAGTGAAAACGATGCAAAGTAATACTAGCAACAAATTTGACCCGCAAAGGTTGAAAATTACATATGATTCGTCTAACTTGATGAAATACATCTAATATATCTATATGTATCTAATTTTTAGCTAAAAAATATATTATAATGCATCTAAAAGTTTAGGGATGCATCTAATTATAGACGCATCTCTAATATGTAGTTATAGTTATTTATTATCCTTCTTGTTTTAAGGATTTTTCTCATTTAATCCTTAGTCTGCAAAGGGCACCAAATTATTAAACATTTTACTATTATTGCGGCTCCTTAGTTCAAGATGAGAAGATGTTTTAATAACCATCAGAGCGTGGGTACGGTGGGCTGGTGGGTGGCGCCATCACCACCAGCCGATGAGATGCTATGGCACACCGTACCGAACCCTGCGCCGTCACCATGGCTCAGCGTCGTGGGTTTCTTTTGTTTTTCTTTTCCCTTGGGTGTTGTGTTTATATGTGTGTATTTCATGTTTGCGTGTGATTGTTTGTAAAAAGATAGTTTTATTTTATTTTATTTTTTATTTTTTTCAGCTTGCAGCTTTCCAACGAGGAAGAAGGTATGTATTTTGTTTTTATTTTTTCTAATTTTGTTAAAGTTTCACTTCAAACCTTTTGTTATGAAAGTTTACATTATTAGTCCTTGTTAGTGTTTTTCTTGCAATATTAGTCCCTATTTTCTATGCAATGTGTTTTTGTTTTGTTAATGTAATGTGTTTATTTTAGTTAATATTGTGTATTTTTTTTATGTAAAAAAAAAATAAAAAATAAAATGGCTGACGGCACCAGAAATTCTGGTGCCAACAAATACCCCTGAAATGTGGTGCCGTGAGATTTCTGGTGCCGTGGAGCTTTTTGCTGACGTGGAAACAAAAAAATCTCACGGCACCACGGTAACCAGTGTTCTAAACCATAGATACCCATTGCAATTACCCACAATCAGAGAAGTTGAGTACAAGTGACAATAATATGCTAACAATAATATGCCGGAGCTATTCCTTGTGAGGTGGACAATAGCTGGTGCCAAAAGGCACCCGGGGTCAGGGTGTTCCCGCCAATCTACACCTTTTTGTGGAATATGCTAACGAGAAATTTGTTTCAAGCCCGTTTGATTCTAACCACATATGATTTTGCTCGACTTTCCAAAATCGTTGCCGGTGCACTTACAAACAAGTCCTCCTTTAGACATTTCATCCAATTGATCTACAACTTTCAGTTTTGATACCTACTAATCTGATTTAATCACCTGTACAAAGTAAATTAACGACACAACCAACACATGGATGACAGAGTACCATTTACATTACAATACTTATTAGGAAACATTGAATGATCATCTAACCATCGTCATATACGGTCAAACAAATACATCTACTAGAACTAGTGATATTAATAAGCCAGTAACTGACCAATGCGTATGAGTAATATAAAGTACTGTTCAACTACTGACCTATATATAAGTTCTTACACATGATGTTAACTCATCAGTAAATGCATATCAGGTACTTGAAAGTTGAAGCCAAAGCAACTTGATATTTTCATATGACGGTGACCAAACATTGTGATTTATTCACCCAACTCATTAGAAAGCTACTGTTATCATGTGCCATAGTCACCCTAGCTACATTCATAATTTTGTCATGAAAACGTTGTTGCAAGTTCTTTAAAATCTATGTTTCTTTTATTCCAAGGAGTGAAAAAATAAAAAACATATACAAATTATCATGTCACCTTTTAGACAATTTCCAATGTACAAAACAATATTTTGTAAACACTAGACTTATAATTTATGCATTGGATGCTAACATGCACATAAATTTACCCTGTCATTCATTAAATCTTTCATTTTGATTTCATGACAGATGAAAAAAAGTACCTATCACCTCTTTATGATCTAAGACGACGATGAATTATTGTATCATCCAAGGGCTTCAATATATACCTCAACAACCTATTTACCAAATATCATGAATATTGATAGCTATGATATTATGACTTATGACAAGTCAACAGTGATAACGATGGGATGATGCATGGTTAAGTCTCATTAGACTTAAATTATACCATCCACAGTTCCACACATAGTTAAGATTTCATATACATGATTCCCCATGTTCAAATGAAGTAATTATCGACTCACTAAAAAACAAGTTTACATTTCTCAACCATTTCTCGAATACTAAACGTTTACAAACATATAAGCTATATTGTCATAGGGCGGATTTACGTACCTTTATTGGCTTGTTGCAAAGTAAATGTTTATGGAGCTTAATTAAATGAAGGTGGTCTAGTCCACGGAGAACAACATTGTTGTCATGGCCCTGGAACTGGGCGACGACGCAGGGCATCAAAATTTTGGGGGCATCAAATTTATGTTCGCTTTACGTTTTGAGGTGGGAGGTGGTTATCACTGGTGGGTTGTAGTGATGAATGATGATGGTGAGGGTGGATATGGTCGTGATAATTGTGTTAGCTTTTGTTTATGGCAGTGTGATTCAAAGTCATTGCATGCATGATTATGTTAAAAGATAACATATATGTTGAATATGAGTTTGGGATAATTCATGAATTTATACTGTGTTTTGACCCCTTCTCCATTAAACCAATCCAAATATACACCTTAGAACTCTTTATCTAAAAATCAAACAATAGCCCATCCACTGATCCATCCCAACGCAACAATAGATAACCATATCAAGCATTCAGATTCGAACCATCAAACCTATCATACAAACTAAAATAAATAAATAAATAAATAAATAAATAAATAATAATAATAATAATAATAATAATAATAATAATAATAATAATAATAATAATAATAATAATAATAATAATAAAGTGATGATTTATAATAAAAAAAAAACAAAAAACAAATAATAATAATAATAATAATAATAATAATAATAATAATAATAATAATAATAATAATAATAATAATAATAATAATAATAATAATAATAATAAAAATAATAAATAAATAAATAAAATTGTGGTTATATCTGATTATCTTCAAACTAAGAAGCCTAACATACTCTCTAATAATCCCACAAACATCATTAAAACTCTTAAACTTATCTTGAAATAAACCATAGCTCCTATAACAAATCTTCAAATAAATTAGAGGCTTTGGGCTTTTGAGCTAGTGACTTTAAACTTGAACGCTTCCATCTTTATAACATAGGCCATATGAGTAAGCATCATAATATGATTGCACAACAGTAAAATTTAAATGCCTTTATAAATAAATATTTATACATTTCACAAAAGTACTTTTCAAGTCCATCCGCGTCTTAGAAAAGATGGCCGCACTTTTTTATGATGTCGCCAATGTGGCAATACGTATTCCTGATTAACCTTCCTGCTTAGATCCATTTTTTATTTTACGAAACCTAGTTTCAATCTCTTTAACTCAACTCTAAACACATCAACTGATTTTAACCAGTCATCAGCAAACCTTTTTATTTCCTTCGTATTTAACATGAAAATAATAAGAAAAAGTCAGATATATCCTCTCCATGAATCCAACTATTTCGAAAAAACTTAATTAAGTCTTTGAGAGATCTTGTTTCGTAGGCTTTATCTTTTACTCTTTTGTCATGCATTGATCTTGCTTCCATTTTCTTCACTCAATCATCATTACTAACTTCGAAATCCAATCATACCCACAGACTCGATCGGACAAATACTCAACTCTCATCGGAATCTGTTGAAAAAATGTTAAAAATATTAATCCCGTTTTCTATTGAACCACCACCGACTTCAAACATTAAGAAACCAAATCGCCAAACAATAATATGTTGTAACACTAACGAAATGGGTACTTGAAACGCATATACGAAACAAAATATTAGGACACTTACCATTTTATGTGTGGTTGGAACGACCACACTGCGACCCGAATATTATGAAGGTGGTCTAGGCCACGGACAACAACATTGTTGTCACGGCCCTGAAACCGGGCGACGACGCAGGGCAGCAAAATCTAGGGGGCATCAAATTTATGTTTTGAGTTGGGTGGTGGTTATCGATGGTGGGTTGTAGTGATGAATGAAATTGTGTTAGCTTCTGTTTATGGCAGTGTGATTCAAAGTCATTGCATATATCATTATGTTAAAAAATAAGAACATGTTGAATATGAGTTTGGGATGAATATATTGTGTTTTGAACTCATGGCTCCCTGTGTTGGAGTACTATTTAATCGATATATTTTTATCACTTTCTAACTTTTGTTGACACGTTTCGATTAACGACGGTGGTTTAACAGTCTTGCAATGGCCCGTGACTATTTTACATATGTTATTTTGCTTTTACCTTTTTGAGAGCATATGTTTTCTTTGCTACGTATAAAAACACATCAACTTAAATGACTTGTGAATATTTTAGAAAACAAAGTCCACATTTAAAAGTATAAAAATCAATTGTTGGCCAAGTGCAAAAGGTTAGTAACCAGTAACCCGAACCGGGTCACAATCGGCTTTCTTTTTATAATGGGGACATAGATGACTCACTCGGCGATTATGAGTATGGTGTACCAAGGATTGAACTTTTGAGCTTGTGCTTGTTTGGTGCAAAGATGCCCCCACCCATTACAAACTGAGCTACACACTAATGACAAATTTTAGATTTCTCTAGAGTTATAACTTTTAACTTATTTTCTGAACTAAACATAAGTATGACAAGTCTTTTGCTATTAAACTCAATAATTTTTGTTTGAGGATCGTATTTTTTAAACAAAAAAGGTATATCTCTAGAAAGAGAAATGCTAGATCCACATAAGAAATCCACAAAAAAAATCCACACGCTGACGTATCAGTCAGTGATTAGTGGATTTTACTATAGTTTCTCTCTCTTCTCTATGATTAAACCAATCAGTGCATGACACGTCAGCGTGTGAAGTTTTTTTGTGGATTTCTTATGTGGATGTAGCATCCCTCCTCTAGAAATAACTAAAAATAAAGTGACTATATTAAAGGGAAAAAAAGGTAAAAAAATCATAATGAGTTGTTTCTAGCTACGGTAGTGGGAAATTTTAAAGGGTATAAGCCTGACGTAACATGAGTTAGAGAAGAAACCCTCCCCATTATGCATCAAGAGTTAAAACACCACCATCATCATGCATTATAATGCGTTTTTTTATGTTGAATCAATGCTGGTGACCAACAACTTGTGAGGCACAAACACAAGTATTATTAAATATGAATATTTGATGGTACTCATGTCTTTAGTCGTGAAATGAAAATCTAATATGCCACTATGTCAACAGTAACAATATTGATCAATGTGTCGTTAAATAGGATAAGATAGTTCTTTTGTTAAAAGAGTTAAGAGGGTGTACTATTTACGAGCCTTGGGTGCACTTGCCTGGCACCGGCGCCAAGTCGAAGTGGAGGCTGCGCCAAACAGCATCACTGCAACCCCCTCCTTCCTAATGCCGCCGCGTAAAGTGAAATGTCAAGAATTTGGCTTGCCTAAAAGCGGAGAAAAGAAGAAAAAAATACGGTTCTTTCTTTTATTTTTTTCGATTTATATGAATTTAACTAAATATGGTTATAGTATATACGTATTGTAGACATAAGGGTTGTTTTTTTTAGCTTATATAGTGGGCTTATGAGCTTATATGACTCATAAAAGCTCAAACCAAGCGTTTGGCTAATATTATATTAGTGGGCTTATGAACTTATATGTGAGTGTTTTGATAAACCACAAAAGTCTTTTTTTTGTTAAGGTAGATGCTTATATAACACACTTTAATATAAATTACAATTTTACTCTCATTTTACCTAAATCTAATGTTCATTTTTTCATTTCTTTATAAAGCCTCCATTTTTTATGCCTTTTTGCTACATACTTTTTAACGTGTAGTAGATGATTTATATTAGAGGTGAGCAAAACCGCCCGAGTTCCGACAACCGAGCCGATCCTGACATAAACCAATAGTCCTGAAATAGCTTCTCGGGTCGGGAGTCGGGATGGATTTTTAGCATTTTCAGGATTTGGGATAGGTTGGGGCGGGCCAAAAACCGACAAAATACAAGCAAAAACCGACTACTTTTGGGTCGGGACGGGACGGGACGGGCCAAAAAACTGACTACTTTTGGGTCGGTATTCGGTTTATAATTTAGGTGACTTTCAGGATCGGGATTAGTCGAGATGGGTGGGGTCGGGTCGGGATCCATAAAATACTATTTTTATTACTTGTAAATCATAGTAATTAATTTATTTGCAATGTAAATCATAGTAGTTATGAAACTACTATTTTTATTACTTGTATTCGTGTTCATAAAATTTTACTTTCGATGATTTATTCAATAGAATAGCTTTCATGTATAAATTTGCATGTTATTTATATCCTAAAAACCACTTTGTCTAAATCAAGTGGCCACAATGGGTAACCTTGAGGTCCTGGGATCGACACTTACGAATTAGGTTTTCTCCTAAGCGAAGCGGAAAAAAAAGAGTGGGGTTTATCCCCCAAAGGCAAATGTTCAAGGAAGTCATACTGCTCACTTGGATCTGCACAACTCGAACCATTAAATACTAACTACCCGTTCGGAACAAAAAAAATGATTTATACTTTAAATATTAATTCAAAATAGTTTGTAAATCATTTATTCGAATTATCATTCCTATGAAGTTAATAATTTTCGTAATTGAACAACCAGATAGTATATGATGGCTGCGACACGCGACTTCCACAAATCTCGTTTAAATCATATGTGTGACACATCTTTTTAAGTATTTAAATTATAAATTGTAGTTTTTAACTTCGTATGTATATTTATGTAAAAAATAATAATATTAAAAGATGGAGCTTTTATTAATAAGCTAATTAATAATCTTGAGCTTATAAGCTTATTAAACCATGTCATTTTTGATCATTTATCAATATAAGCCAAACCAAGCACTTGAGCTTATAAGCTTTTTAAACATGAGTTAATCCAAACACTAAGCATGGGCTTATAAGGCTTATGATATATAGGGTACGTTTGGCAAAACTAGTTGTAAGCTGTACGTTGTAACCTGTTAACTGTAAATTGTAAGCTGTAAACTGCAAAGCTGTTAACATGAGCTACAAGCTGTATCTTTTCTTCAATAAAAATGTTTGGTAAGTTAGCTATTAAATGTAATTATAATATGTAAAATGACATAAAAGGACTTATTTATAATTGTAAACAAATGTTTGGAGGGTATATCAGTAATTTATAGTTTTAATAGCTCCAAGATGTTTAAAAAACTTCATGAATCAGCTTTTCATTTAGGAGCTATTTGTTTGAAATAAAAGATTGAAGTTAATGTATCCAAACAAAGCAATTTATTTTAGAGGAGATTATTTTTAAAACAAAAAGCTAACAGCTCCCTAAAAAGCTCCTGCCAAACAGGCCCATAAGCAATAAGCTGCTTTTATAACATAAGCTTAAGCCCCCAATCATAAGCTTAGGCAAACACCCCTATAGTTGGAAGAAGAAGACGAAGGGGGTAAATATCACAGCTAAGTATTTTCCCAGCTCATGCCTAGTGTCTAATTGCTAATTGTATTTTGAAAAATGTTAATAGCTTAGTGAAGGTGTTTGGATAGACTTATTTTTGCTACATGTTCATCTTTTGGAGCAAATGACATGGTTATAACAATATCATGGAAGCTAGCAGATAACACATTTGTTGTAGATCCCTCACTTTACACAAAAACAAAAGACAAGTACTTTAATTTTACGGAAGAGCAACTGTCCCACATCGGTCGAGGTTGTAACCAAACGTAGGTATATATGTAAAATCATAGGAGAAAGTGTTAGTTTAGATAAAAATGAATTTTGATGATTGTGAAGTTGTCCCCTACGTAGTTTAAGTCCTAAGTAGGAGAATGTTCACTATCATCAAAATACATTCTGTCTTTATTTTTCTTGAAAAAAGTTCATATTATGATCAACTTTTTTTTAAATGTTTCGTATTACTATCTCATATTTATCAATTTGAATGAACAGTAACAAAATTAGGAAACATTAAAGATTCTTATATAAAAATAAAGAATAACATGTTAAAATATTGTATTAAATATATAGCATACTATCTTAATTACGTATAAAGCATGCATTACATACTTTAATGAATTTTGATGATTGCGAAGTTGTCCCCTAGTTAGTTTAGGTGCTAACTTGGAGAGATATGTTCACCATCATCAAAATACATTCGGTCTTTATTTTTTTGAAAAAAGTTTCATATTATGATCGCATATTTATCAGGTTTTTTTTTTTTTTTTTTTTTTCTTTTTTTTTTTGAACGGCAAATTTTATTAACTAGCAAGGAGCTAGAAAAAAAAAACATTACATGGCAATTAGATGGGGATTTTTAAGCCAATCATCGCATATTTATCAGTTTTTATTAAAAAAGGTTTCGTATTACTATCTTATATTTATCAACTTGAATGAACAGCAAAAAAATTATAAAACATTAAAGATACTTATATAAAATAAACAATAACATGTTAAAATATTTTATCAAAATATATAACATACTATCTTAATTGCTTATTAAGCATGCATTACGTACCTTAATCCCTTAAAAGTTTTTAATTTTTTAGTAATGTTATTTTCATTTTATACCGCTTATTTTAAATGGCAAGTTAGCACAAAAGTCCTCTTGTTTCAAAACACACGCATGGACCTTAACACACGGTTTCAAAATCAATGTGAATTCTAAAGTTTCAAAACACACATATGGGCTTTAACACAAATCACTGAGTGAGAAAATTTTTTATAATTAATAATATTTTCCAAAAAATCATACTACTCTAATCTATACTACTTATAATGCATGCATGATTTTTCCTTAAACTTAAAAGTTCCTTAATTTTAATACTGTTTAATCTTAAAATTTTTATCAATTTTCTTTTATAACAATAAACTATTTTCTCGCAACGACTACATATTGAATTCATAAGTGTTGCATCAAAAATCATATGAGATTCACAAGTTCACAAATATAATTATTTGACGTTGTACACCGTCGCTTTGCGCGGGTATTCGTCTAGTTTTATAAAATAAGTACACATATTTTGAAGTAAAAACTCATACATCATAGAAAGTTTGCAGAAAAATTGACAGCTTTGAAGATGGAAGAAGCAAGAATGAAGATCTTCAACAAATATTGTAAAAATCAATACTTTAAACTCGGGTCAACCTGACCGGTTGAATTGGAAACCGGATGGGAGACCAGGCTGGATGTGATCGGTTTTTGCTTGTTTAAGAACCGGACTGAATCGGCGGTTTTCAGTTAACCCAGGTCAACCAGGTTTGATTAACCCGGCCGGGTCATACTTTCATTTCAAAATAAAGTATGATAACAAGCTTTTTTCCCCCTTTAAAATTGCATGCTTTCAATAAATTGAAGTACGGAAAGAACAAGATATGTAGATGACCAAACTTAAATTGATGCGTCTAGTAGTAATACATTAAGGGCCCGTTTGTTTTGTAGGTGGGTTTAGATTCGGATTCGGATTTGGATTTGGATTTGGATTTGGTGTAGGTTTAAAGGGAAAGAAAGAGAGAGAAACAAATATTATTATTTAAAAAATATATATGTTTTAGAAACTAATTATTATATAAAATACATTTTTTAAAATAAAAAGTAAAGATAAGACAACCAATTAATGAAACATGTGGCTGAGAATTTTGTGAACGACAAAATGTCAAAGGATTCATATCAAACCGGATTAATATGGGTGGTTTCATAGATTCCTTTGCAGTAAGGTATGCGTTACTGTTTTGAACTCCATATACTCATACCAAACGTTTTATTTTTATCTCATTCTCAATCTATGAAACCAAATACCTCAAACAAACGGGCCCTAAATCATTGACTAAAGATATGACGAATACATATTGTATATAATATTAGGATACAATGAATTTAAGTCCTAAAACAAATTACATCATAGATAGAAAATTAAATTAATTGTATCATATTATTACAACCATATCGAATATGTGTCTATGTGAGATCTCCCATAATAATCCTTGAACAAGTTACAAGCTGTAGATTTGGTTCATCCTCATAGATGAAATGCATGTCACATTTACACGCTCTCCCTCCTTAGCTTTCTTATGATCTGCAATTTAAATAAAGTGATTAAAACGACCAAAAGGCCATCATTATTATTATCTCACATTCTTGGTAACTCATGTCATACCGTTCCGCCAGCTCAACATCTTGTCGCATGTTGACCACGTAGGTGATCACTAATTCACTCCCCCAGTGGACTGAGATAAATTAAAATGTAATGAGAGTCAATAACTAATCTAACGATTAAAAAAAAGTACAAACCGATATAATAAAATGAACCATATATATCACTCTATCAACATGCAGATCTAGCATTTTGTCACACAGTATGCAATGTTACGGATTTTCAGTTAAGGTTTTTGGATCAGGGTTTTTTGGGTCGGTTTTCGTAATCTATTTAGATGTTTGAATCTTATCTTAAGTGATTACACAAGTAAGTCCACCTAAAGTACCCAATAAGAAGGAAAAGATGAAAATATAAGTAAGAACAAGTCCAAGCAACTTATATAGATTTGAACAACATCAGTTTAGTAAAATAGAACTAAAAAAGATTATTTGATAACACTAGATTATTTTTTTATTTTTCTCTACACCAAATCATTTATTAGAAATTAAAATGAACTTTTTTTTACCCAATAAACCCCAATATTAGTTCAAAATGTAAAATACAAGTAAAAGTTATATTTTGTACGAGTAAATTATATTTTCAATGTGTTTTATGCTTTTTCTTACATGTTGTACACCTTCAAATTCTCTCTCACGTACATTACACATAAACATCACCCTCTTATTAGACATATTCCTTAAGTTTTACGCGTTGATAAAACAAAAAAAGTGTGCACTTTAAATTTACAAGGTATGCACGTTATATAAAATAACCAAACCAAAAGAATAAATATAATTTTTTTTTACACTAAGCCAACATAGATCCGCTCTTGACTCTATCCTCCTCAGTAAAAGTTACTACTGAAACACTTTGTTTTTATATATATATATATATATATATATATATATATATATATATATATATATATATATATATATATATATATATATATATATATATATATAGTGTAACTTTCAAACGAGAACCATTTTAACTGCGAGAACTGAGAGAACCACCAAAAACATACATGCACGCCTTCAATAATTGTATTTTTGCACATATGTTTTAAAAACAACACATATGTTTTAAAAAAAATACAGTTGTTCTAAAGAATTTGATAAGAAATTGAAAATACAAAATTTTTCTTTGAAGGTGTGCATGTATGTTCTTATAAGACGTGCAACGACAATATTGCGGCCGTGGGTAAGGTTTTTGTGAAAAAAGATGATGAGTTCATAATGATATTGAAGAACATAGGTGGATGCTTACGATTATTGATGATTTGCATGTATTTTTATTTTATTTTAAAAGGCGTGCATGCATGTTTTTGGTGGTTCTCTCAGTTTTCGCAGATAAAATGGTTATATATATATATATATATATATATATATATATATATATATATATATATATATATATATATATATATATATATATTTGAAAGGCTATTAGATTAAAAACAAGTCTCCAAGAAGGAGGCCAAAAGGAAATACACGGAAGCTCACTTTGTTTTTATCATATTAACATCAAAATAATAAGAAGTAAGATAGATAATATTCACAAGGAATGATGACTGACCCGATAGTTATGAAGGTAGTCTAGTCCACAGACAACCGCCATGTTGTTGTCAAGACCAAAAGAGTGCGGGCATGTTGTCAACAACATAGAGATCGACTGATTTTGAAGCGAGATTTCTGGAAAAAGTAGTTGTATGCGTGATTTAAATGGTGGTTTTGGATATTTGTGATGGTGTGTGTATTTGTGTGAGTTGAAGAAGAAGAACAAGAAAGTTATCCCTTTTAATAATTGAGAGGGGGAAAATACATAATGGAACGATCACATGGACGTAAAACTTTGTAAAAGAATAATGTTTAATGGTTTGCTACCGACCAACCATATGTCAGATTAATATATAGTACGAAATAAATTGCATTACATTCAATAAATTCAAAAGAGGTTGATATCACCCATCTAATTTCTGTCACATGTTAACATTCACTACGCAACAGAGGTAGGTGATTGGTGGGTGGCTATTGTTCTTGATATGAGAAAAGAACATGCATGGAATTTTTACACACTTATTACTTGATCACATGATAGAATGAGCGAAGCCAAGGGTTTGCACTTAACTACTTAAGCACACTTCCCTTAATCACACTCAACCCGCATCTTATAACTTGAAACAGTGAATTTGTGAACACGAAACTAGAAACACTTTGCAAAGTCGAAACAAGAATAAGTACCTAAAGGAAATTGAAAATGATAACGTACAATGCCAAAGGAAATTGAAAATTCTTCTAATATATGATTCAAAATATATATATTAAAGTGGTCTGGAATGGAGATTCTACTTTCTACACAAACATGTACCAAAGTGTAAAAGATGCTCTAATCTAAATCACGAGTAAGCCATAGAAATTTATACCTGCTCAACCCTTTTCTTAAGTTGGCCAAAGTAAATTACACCAAAGCGTCGTGGCTTTTTTTTTTTTTTTTTTTTTTTTTTTATTATTATTTTAACATAAAGGCCCTCTCTTATCGCAAATACCAGCTACGAAGTAATTAACAGTTTTGCACATTAAAGTTGGTCCACTTGGACATACTTGAATCAGCTGTAGGTGCATACTTTACGAAAATCATATGTAGTGTAAATTTTTATTCTCTTTTAAGATTTATTATATATTATTATTATTATTATTATTATTATTATCTTTATTTGATACTACGTACGTGCATATCCTCTTTAAAATTGACGAACATTATACTTAAAAGTGTATAATGACCAATGTATGCTTTCGCCACTGTTTTACATCCGATGCTATCGCTAGTCCGTCTACATATTGACTAAAATTTTCTGGCGTTTTCATGGGTTCTTCGGTAGGCTTTGTCATGACTCATGAACTTCATTTTGTCATAGTATGTGAGTAGTTTGTTTGTTTTTCCAACTCAAGTTATCTTGTGTTTTCTCAAGAATTTCGATTTTAGAGTTTGAAAATGATACTTTCATCAATACAATTTCAACTTCGTCAAAAAGATCTTATGTTTATGTTCTCTTTGTAGCAAATAGAATGACCCAATTTTGTTTTCTTTGCATCCATTATTGAGCCACAAATGCGTTAATCAATTAAAAAGAATATGATATTATAGAAACTTATGAAGTCCAACATATGAAAATTACCATGTTACCGTTTAGACAATTTACAATGTACAATACAATTTTTTTTTTCCTCATCGTATTATCTTAGGTTCTGCTAAGTTTTTATGTTTATAGTTAGGGTGCTTCAGTTTTATTCTAACTAACTATTGTATACTCCCTCCGTCTCAAAATTATTGTCCATATTTCCAATTTAGGTTGTCTCAAAATAATTGTTCACTTTCCTTATTAAGTAAAAACTAGAGAACCTAGTGAAGGAATATTCCCATTTAGTGGTTGAAAATTAAAATGCCTCCACTTTTATTAAACTTTGTGTTTTCTCTCTCATAACAATAATTTTAAGACGGGGGGAGTAATATTTATAATTCAAGTCTACAACTTCCAAATAATGCATCAATCTTTCTTTTCTGGTGATGTTGCATCTTCTTAAGTGGACCTTCTTGATCTTTGATAAAACAATTTCTCCTTTTCACAATGCATAGCGAAGTTCTTAAATTCAAATTTACAAGACAAGATTTTTTAGATACAAGGCTTTTAATTTGTGCATCGGATGCCTACATGCAACCTAAATTTTACACATGCGTTCATCAAATCTTGCATTGAGATATTGGTAAAAGAAGAAAAAGTAGTTTATAAGTTACAGGTACTAGATTGATCAAAATAGCTTCAATAAATACCTCAACAAACAATAAATGTTGATAGCGATAATGTTATGACAACGATGGGACAATGCATGACGTCCTCACTTGTGTAAGCTTTAATTGATGTCAAGATCACCAGCAGCAACTCACCACATGTAAGGTTAAAATAGTAATTTAACTACAACCAGCAATCTTTTCAATTTACATGTTTACCCGGTAGGCAAGTGTGTGTTTTTTTCACCTAACAATTCAACGCTAAATCAGCTTTCTCTCTACTCTCAATTCTTTTCAATTTACATGTTTACCCGGTAAACAAGCTCTTATGCGTTAGAATCTTGTTGAACTGAACCTTCAACAAACCTGAAACTAGAAACACATTGCAAAGTCGACACAAGAACAAGCACCAAAAGGAAACTAAAATTGCTCTAACAATTCTAAAGAAAATCAAAAATTTTCCAATAAAATATTTAAAAATGGAGATTGATGAGACTTTTCAATCACAGGTTGATATGGGTATTCAAATGCGGTAAAAGTAAAATTACACCACCTTTTTCTTAAGTTGGCCAAAGTAAAAGTACACCAAGATTTCGTTTTTTAAAATATGAAGACCCTCTCTTATCCCAAAACCTATTTGCATTTCAACAAATGAGAATAAGTTTTAGTCATAAGTAATAATATTTGATTGCTGTAGAGTGTAGTTAGTGAGATTTATTAAAAAAATATATATTAAAAATGAACACTTATTATGTGACTGAAAAATAATTAACAATGAAATTGTAAACTAAGTTTTAACTTGTAACTAAGGCGGTATTATTAATGATTATACACATGGATACTTTACAAAAATCACCAATAATGTATATCTTTACTTATTTTATGAATTTTCTTATTATTTAATATTATGTGCATGTCCTTTAAAAGTGCATTATGACCAATGTCTGCGTCCGCCATTGTTTCACATCCAACGATATCGCTCGTAAGTTTGCATATAGGTTAAATTTTTGTGGTGTTTCCATGGGTTATTCGATAGGCTTTGTCATGACTCGTAAACTTCATTTGGTCGTAGTATGTTAGTCGTTGTTAGTATTTTCAATTCTAGTTATGGTTTTCATTCTCAAAAGTCTCCTTTTCATAGCTTGAAAATGTTATATCCATCAGTACAATTTCAACTACGAATATATATATATATATATATATATATATATATATATATATATATATATATATATATATATATATATATATATATTCTTTGTGGCAAATAGAATGGCCCAACCGCTTCATAGGCAAGTGGAGGCTAGTGTGGGTCACGGTTCTAGCACGGGTCGTGATTCGGGTATAGGAAGTGATAGGAAAAAGACTGATAATCCGGATTTCATGGATAGAGATTTTGGGAATTTGGAAAGTGATGATGATGATGATGATGATGAAGTTTTTGAAGTCGAAAATGAAACTTATAGTTATACGACGAATGATGGGTCCCAAGAGTGGTGATGGAGCAGGGAAAAAAAGCTTATATGAGAGATGGGAAGAGGATATACATGACCAAAGCCCGCATGATGATGGAGATCTAGATGATTATGGGTTGACTAGCTAGTGCACAATTGGAGTATGCTAATGCATATGAAATTCATCTTCATGGTCAAATTAGATAGGTTTCTTTCTTGTTATGAATAAGTATGACGTGTCATTCTTATGATAGGTTAGGTTTTATTCTGTACGAGTGTTTGTTTAAACTTATTGGGCTGAGTTGTGGGACTCACCCTCAACCGTTGTACCTATTTTATTTATTTATTTATTTTATTTTTTTTACCGAGAGAATCTTTTACCAAAAAACTAAAATAAAAATTGAATGACCTAGTTTTCTTTGCATCCATTATTGAGCCACAAATTCGTTTGGTAATTAAAAAGAATATGATATTATAGAAACTTATGAAGTCCAATATATGCAAATTACCATGTTACCATTTAGGCAATTTCCATTGTACAATTCTTTTTTGTTTTATGTCATTTTATCATTCGTATTATCTTAGTTCTGCTAAGTTTTTATGTTTATGGTTAGGGCGCTTTAGTTTCATTCAAACTAACAATAAGATTTATACTTCCATATAATACATCAATCTTTCTTTTCTAGTGATGTTGCATCTTCTTATGTGAACCTTTTCTTTGACAAAATCCTTACTCCTTTTCATCATTAACATCCAAAGTTCTTAAAATCAAAGTTACAAGACCATATGTTGTAGATACTAGGCTTTTTATTATTTGTGCATTGGATGCCAAAATGCAACCTAAATTTTACACAAGCATTCACCAAATCTTGCATTGAGTTATTGCTAAAAGAAGAACAAGTATCTACCACCTCTTTATAATCTACAAGTACAAGATGGATCATTTGTTTCAATAAACACCTCAACAAACTATTCATCAAATATTTTAAGAATTATTTATTTATTTATTTATTATTTTTTTTTACACAAACTCAATTTTTTTTTTTTTTTTTTGTTTTGCAAATCTAAAAGGCCTAATACCATAGTAAAGCATCATACTTGTCCAAAAAAGCTGTTCTGAGTAGCGTACTTTTTTTTTTCCTTGTTGGTGGGTCAAAGTTGACTATTTTGTCCATAAGTGAGTATTTTACAGCCCACTATAGGTAACACGCCATGTCATCCGGTTTTTTTGTTGTATATATATTTTTTTTACCTTTTCCAGCTACTCCCCATAGCAGCAGCAGATTCCGGTCGCCGGATTAATTTTCCGGCAACCCTTTTTCTTGTCCCACTTTGTAGATCGGATAAAACCCTTCACCCCCGTGGTAACCACGCACCACCACACCCACCGTATCACCTCCACGCGCCTCCCACTGTCACATCAGCCGCCGCCACTATCACCGAAGACCACCACCACCACACCCACTGTAATCCTATTGAAACACGCAGTGGTGGTTGGTGTGAGGGATGTTTTCCATACCAAACACAAGTTGGTGATACTTACGGTAAGATTGCTAGGGATTTTTTCGCAAATCTTACTGATGAGTATTGGGTTCAACGGGTCAATTCGTTTCCACCAGCCTTCATACCTGACTTTGCTTATATTAACATCACCGTGAATTGTACGTGTGGTAACAAACATGTGTCAAAGGATTATGGTTTGTTTGTGACATATCCTCTTCAACCCGGAGAAGATTTGCAATCCTTATCTAGCGAGTCAGGTGTCCCTACAACGCTGTTGGAGCAGTTCAACCCAAGTTCCAACTTCAGTGGTGGTTCAGGATTAGTGTTTGTACCGGCCAAAGGTTAGCCAGCTTCATAACTGTTTTGATGAATTTGAATAAAGAATAATTTGGTATGCAAATGTTTGATTAGTGACTTATAGATATTAGATAATGGAGGTGAATTTGAAATGACCGGTAACCTGATCAGGGGGTGCAAAATTCTCGCTTATGGACAAAATACTCGACTTTGACCCACCAACAAGGAAAAAAAAAAGTACGCTACTCAGAACAGCTTTTTTTGACAAGTATGATGCTTTATTATGGTATTAGGCCAATCTAAAATTGGATTACAATAAGATGACAGACAAACTTTGGCAATGGTGTTCTCGGCTCTCGTGGTGGTTATGGTGCTGGTCTGATCAGTTTTCATGGCGATGATGACGATCCTCATGATGATAATGTGTCCAACTTACAATTATTTTACAAGTTACTTTACTAACTAAAGTTTTTTTCAGAATTTCGGGTGTTACACAAATTACAAGGATGGACAAATATAAAAGTATTAAAGTTTTGGACCTAAACTTACAAATATCAAACTTAACCCTTGCAATCGCAAAAGCTTTGGACCTATATATATTCAAAAGCCTACCTCGTTTTTTTCATTCACCATCCCATCTTAAGTAAACCCTAATACCTTTTCTCTTCAAAACAACGATCGTTTGTCAACCCTAACCGCTGATTACCAACTCAACATCGTATTTCACAGATTCAGAGTAAGATTCTACATAGTTTTAATGTTGATTATTATTATCAGTTCGTTTTAATTATAAGTGATTACTAGCTAGCTAGCTAGCTAACTTTGCAAGTAATATCTATTCTTTTGGAGGTACAATGGCTGGTACTAGCAGTGAAAACTTTGGCAGTGGTGTTCCGAACTCCCCCAGTTCTCATGATGATGATGATATCCATGCTTGTTTCAAATGTGGTTCGAGCGACCACATTGCTAACCAGTGTCCTAATGAGGGTCGTGTGGATATCAAGTGTTTTAACTGTAAGAAAGTTGGACACATCGGTTGGGTGTGTCCAGATTCTTGTTGCCTGTGTCGAGAGACGGGGCATACGGGGGAGAAGTGTCCCAACGCTGAATGTGTCAACTGCCCCGGAAATCATGTTTCACTCTACTGTCCTTATATGATAAGGGATTAGTTGGTCAAGGATAATGTACTATGGGGGTACAATGTTGCTAGCTACTAATATATTATTAGTTGTAGTAAAGTGTTTGAGGTAATCGGATCCTATGTGTACTTATTTATATATTAAGACCGGAATGAAATCAACATTTGCATGTGGCGTAATATGATGTGCGTTTAAATTAAAAATCACTGATTAACTTTTATTTTGAAATCAATTACTCCCTCCGTCCTAAAATTATAGTCTCCTTTTGACTTTTTCGGTCTTTATTTTTCAACTTTAACCTTAAATATTTTTATTTATATTACATAATATTTGATGCAAAATATATAAATGTATTGAGTTTTAAATGTATTTTTTATTGGTATAATTTTCATCAACTATTGTATAACACTAACAAAAATATTTAAAGTCAAAGTTGATAAAAAAAGACCGAAAAAGTCAAAATGAGACTATAATTTTGGGACGGGTAGTACTATGACAAAATAATAATAGCTTCGTTTATTAATTAAATCCAAGAATAGCTATGTCTAAGAACAATTATAATTAAAAGTTTTAACTGTACTCCTTTTTGTTAAAAGTCTTAAATGGAACAATGAGATGTTGGATATTTATAGTTTGCGATATTAATATTTATCTATAGCATGAGTTTCCTTTTGTTTATATAAGTTGATATAAGAATGCCATTAGTATAATTAATTGGAGTATAATGAACATGGTGGGGCGTTGTCAACTATTCTACACACGTACACATAGTGTACAATTGTGAAGGGCTCAATGAAAAAATTAAGTATGGCCTGGTAAAAAATAATGTGTGTTATCGGTGTCGCCCTCGTCACCGTCGCCGTTGGCATCATCGCTGTTGGTAGTCGGCGGCGTAGTGGTCGGCAGGGTTGGCGTCGGCTTCGTCTCCATCTCCCTTTCACCATCGTTGTCGCCCTC
Source organism: Artemisia argyi (assembly GCA_030686995.1). Classification (NCBI taxonomy): domain Eukaryota; kingdom Viridiplantae; phylum Streptophyta; class Magnoliopsida; order Asterales; family Asteraceae; genus Artemisia; species Artemisia argyi. The sequence goes on along the minus strand of CM060696.1, from coordinate 185,114,487 downwards.
GTCGGCGTCGCCGTCGCCAACGTCGGCGTAGCCCTCGTTACCGTCGGCTTCGTCGCCGTCGCTTTCGTCGCCGTCGGCAGCGTCGACGTCGCCCTCGATACCATCGTCATTGTCGCCGTCGGTGACTTCGCCATCACCCTCGTCGTCATCAGTGACTTCGCCGTCACCCTCGTCGCCGTTGGCGTCGTCGCTGTCAGTAGTCGGCGTCGTCGTGGTCGGCAGGGTTGGCGTCGGCATTGTTTCCGTCTCCCTCATCGCTATCGACGTTGCCCTTGTCACCGTCGACGTCGCCGTTGTCGCCCTCGTCGTCGTCGCCAAAGTCGGCGTAGCCCTCGTTACCATCAGCATTGTCGCTGTCGGCTTCGTCGCTGTCGCTTTCGTCGCCGTCGGCATAGTCGACGTCGTCGGCGTCGCCTTCGTTACCGTCGTCATTGTCAGCATCGGCTCTGTCGTCGTCGCCCTCGTCATCGTCAGCGTAGTCCTAGTCGCCGTCGTCATTGGCGTCGTCGTGGTCTGCAGGGTTGGCGTCACCCTCATCGGCGTCGGCTTCGTCTCCGTCGCCCTCTTCGCTGTCGGCGTCTCCCTTGTCACCGTCGACATCATCGGTGTCACCGTTGTCGCCCTCGGCGCCGTCGCCAAAGTCGGCGTAGCCCTCGTTACCATCAGCATTGTCGCTGTCGCCGTCGGCAGCGTCGACGTCGCCCTCGTTACCGTCGTCATTGTCGGCGTCGGCTCCGTCGCCGTCGCCCTTGTCATCGTCGGCGTAGTCCTCATCGCCGTCGTCGTGGTCGGCAGGGTTGGCGTCGGCTTCGTCTCCATCGCCCTCGTCGCTGTCGGCGTCGCCCTTGTCACCGTCGACATCGTCGGTGTCACCGTTGTCGCCCTCTTCGCCGTTGGCGTAGCCCTCATTACCGTTGTCACCGTCGGCTTCGTTGTCGTCGGCTCCGTCGCCGTCGGCGTCGCCCTCGTCATCGTCGGCGTCGTGTAGTTCTCCTCACCGTTGTCGCTGTCGGCGACTTCAGCTTCTCCCTCGTCACCGTCGCCGTCGTTTGCATCGCCCATGTCGTCGGCGGCGGCGTCGCCATCGGCTTATTCGCTGTCGCCCTCTTCGCCGTCGTCGTTGGCGGGCTCAGCACCGTCAGCGTCGTTCTCGCTGTCGCCAGCGTCGCCTTCGCTATGTACAATATCTCATAAGAATCGCAATATTACAAATAACAGGTAACCGGCTTAGAAGGTGATATATTCATGTATTACAAACTTATCATAGGAAAAAAAATGAAGAAAGAAACGGCCATTAAGTAAATGCGTATACAATGTCTTTTCTTATGCTCATAAAGTTGAGTCGAATGTTAGAGTTGTTTGTGGTAGCCACATTGCGCCTTCATTGAACAATCCTACCGAACTTGCCAGCATCAGTATAGAATATAGATGCTGGTGGGTCAACCCTTGACACACATGAAATCCAGCCCAACTGGGTTCAGAAAACTACCAATAGCGGGCTGCATGATCACTGTTGTTGATAATTCTTTCCATGGTCTACCAAGGTATGTAGGAGCTGTTAACATGTCAAATGGTGATATGTCACATTTTTGGATTGAAATACCCGTGTGTTGATTCGAGTCTTTTTTCCCTTGGGCCATGATAGTCACAAATTGGTTTTTTAAAGGATGACGTGGCATGATCTTGCAGTTTTGGAAGATTACAGCCACGTTACCAAAGATAATATCAATGGTTCCAGTAACATCACATTCACGCTAGAATTGAAGGTTGGAATGGGGATAATGGGTGTCTTGAAACACGTCAAATGAGCATCTGTAAAAGACTGAAAAATCTGAACCAAAAATTTAGGACCATGTTCATTTTAATAGAATAAGTGTATTTGACATAATTTTACACTACGCAAGAAAAATCCCAGGTCTGTGCACCCCCGGGAACTCCCCTTGGTCCACCCCTGAATACATTGTATATGTGATAATAGATCCAAAGTTCCTAATTTTCTTATCTAAAACTAATGATTTTGGACAGGAGATTTATTTGTTTTATACCTATACATGGATATTTTAAAGCTTTGATGTTTGTAAATCTTTATATCAAACTATGTGTTTAGTTTCTTACATTATGTTGTTGCTGAAAAATTATATGTTCATGCAAAAAAGTATTACATCTGCAACTAGATCATGGTAGTATGGTGACATTTGGAGACTAACAGAAAAGTCAAAAATTGAGAAACTTAAACCACTTTTTATGAGATTATAACTTCACAAACAGTCCGGTTAAGCGACATTATTACACCTTCTGGTAGCTTGCAGACATATCCATAGTACCAAATTCAAACAATACTGTGTAGTTTACAGGCATGTGAAAGAAGAGATGAGAGATACAATAGTCGCAATACTCCTTATACAGCTTCTGTACAAAATTTGGCATTTATCGTTTCATATACTAGCATTCATGTATATGCAGATTGAACGGTCAACAAAATAGGATGGAAGGATTTCACCTGGAAATGTGGTTCGGATCATGATCACTCTGAGCCCATTTGTCAAAAATTAGACAACACCGAGTTTGGTCAACGATGCACGGTGATTGGTGCGAAAGTAGTTAGATATTATTGACCAAGGTCAATAAGTCAAAGACAGCCTCGTTCCAATTCTCCGGTGATAGTATAGTGTGTCCCCGGGTCGTTAAGTCCCAGCGAGATTGAAATGGTGCTATTTGAAATCGTTTAGGAATGAGTGACACTGAGGACAGTAGCCCAGATGATATGGAATTGATTTTGCTACTGATATTTTGGTATTTGTACACAGATATAATATTCACAAATAACAGATGTACAGATATATGCACAAATTTACAATTTGGATCACGTAAGAGACAGAAAAGTGGGATTTGGTAAATTACAAACTACAGGGAGTGCTTTTGAAACTTTTGAAACTTAAAATTAAAAGAAAATTGAAAATGAAAATGAAATTATAAAAATGATTATTTTACTATTTAAATATTATTAAATTAATTAAACTAATTAAAATCTAATTTAAATTAACTAAAAATTACAAGGATTACAAATTAAACTAAAAATTTGCAAAAACAATTTCTAAACTTTAATAAGAACTTGAAGAAAGTATAAAAAATAAAAATAAATATTTTTGTCTTTTTATGAGTTTTTTTTATTAATTAAAAACTATTTATATTAATTAAACTATTTTAAATTACAAATAATACTAAATTAACTTAGAAAATTATGAGAAAATTTATAAAATTATTTAACCATCACAGGAATCCTACAAAATTATAAAAACTTCTAAAAATTATGTTTAAGGCTATTCCACTAATTAATTACCTTTTAATTACTTTAGATCTAATTTAAATAATTAAAATAAGAAAAATGGAAAATGAACAGTAGAAACTAAAAATATATTTTCTAAAAGTCTATTATATTATATAAGAGCTAGGAAAAATATAAAAACTAGGTTTTGCTTTATAAAAACTAAATATGCTATTTAAGATTTAACTATTAACTAATTACTAATAAAACTAAGATTAAATCTAATAAATACTAAATGGGAAAAAAAATCTCAAAAATTTACTAAAATTACTTTACTATATAAGGTAATTAATAAAAATATAAAAAAGCTAAGTGCTTAACAAAAAATTTAAAAATGAAAATTAAAATTTAAATTACATTAAATAGAAACTATCACTTAAAATTAAATTGTTTTTTATTGGTTTTTCTTTTACAAACCTAATTTATAACTAAAAACAAACAACTTTAATGAAAACAACTTTTTTACAACTTGAAGATAAGCTGAGAATAAGCTAAAAAGGTCACAGTTGACTTTGGTTGACTATTAGGAGAAATCAGCCTTGGTGGGGTCCACAAGGGTAAAACTTGGTTCCAATAAGATCAATGTACTTATGTGAGCTAAAAACAATCAAAAGATTCCACAGAATAATCCAATAAGCTCAAATTAAGCAATTCCCAAAACCAATTGCTACTCAGGTTTAGGACAAAGTTAAGCCATCAATCCAGGTGGGGTCCACTAAGTCCTAGGTCAAACTAGCGGTCAAGGTTTGAACTCTGGTAGGAGGGGGGTTGGGAAAACCTAAAACTAAGGTTTGGGGACCACTGTGGTGGCCACAAACCACCACCAAAGTGGTGGTGGTGGAGTGAGTAACTGCTGCACAGGGGAACAGACAGCCCTGCAGCCCTCTTTGAGGGGTTGTGGGGCCCACAACAAAAATGTCAAAAATGCAATGGAGGGGGAAACTTAAAGCTGAGCTGGGGAACTACCTTTCCTAAAAAGCTCAAAGCTTGAAACCTACCATATAAATCAAAACAATTCCCCCAAAAAATGGGATTTCTGCCTAACACACATTTTGACTTTTCAAGTATAAACTAGCATCTTGACTTTTGTGAACTTGGATTTGATTTTAATGACTAAATATGATGTTTCAAGCTACAAATAATCTAGATTAAGAAGGCTTTAACAAGTATGAACTGATAATGATGATCAAACACTTCAAAAATCCAAGAAGTGCACTGTTTATAAATTTAAAGATGATTTTTGACTTTTTCACAAACAAGTGACAAATTTTGTGACTTAAATGACCTAGTATATCCTAATGGGAGTTCTGGAAGTCTGAGTTATCAACAAAAACACCACTGAGCATACCAAGCTCAACAATTCCAAACACCCCTTAACAGTTATGATTTTGTGATTTTCAAAGCCTAAGAGTAATCTAGACTATCAAACTGATTACTGAGGCTATAGTACTAAGTAATAAGCTTAAATGGACAGATAAACACCAATGAGGACAACAATTACCTAAGACTTTACTAGAACACTAAAAAGGCAGTTAAATTTTGCAAATGATGAATATGAAAAAAAAACTAATGAACAAGTGAGTTAATTAAAACAAGTGCATGATTAAAGGGCATAACACAAACACACAAACACAGGGATTAGCAGCTTATAAACATGATCACAATAAAAAACAAATATTGGAGATTATGGACTTACAAGTGATCCACACTGAGAACAATTTCCCAAATCCTTACATCTGTCCTAATACCTCCCAATGAGGTTCTATTACCATGAGAAATCAACATTCACATTGCCTCTTTGCTCCATTCCCCTTCTGCACTAATTTTTTATTTAATTCCTATTTTTTTGTATTTTTCTTATATTTATGAGAATTGAACTAGAAATGGTTACAAAGCTGTAAATCCTTTTAAAAACTTGTAAGTAAGCTTAATTGATCTTAATGGAACCAGAAACAACAACAGTTAACAATTTTAGAAGAATTTGTCAACTCCACCCACAATTGCTAAATTTAAATTTAAAGAACAAGATTAAAATTAAAGGTTCAAGAAAGGTTTAATTGCATTAAATAAACTGAGTACAACAAGTTTAAACTTAAAATTACATTTGAAAGGGAAATTACACTACCTACGATTACATTACACTAAAACTAGACTAATATTCCTTTCTCTGGTCTTCTTTCTTCTTTATAAAACTTCCAGGGTGTTAGTGGGACCCACATGAGCATTTCCCATCAATAAAAGCAGCCTTTGGATTTCAACTTATGATCTTGGCCATTGGTGATTTTTGGCGCCTAAAGTGAGTGAGTGCAATTGGGTCTGATTAGGGTAGCCATAGGGGGGGGGGGGGTGGAGGTGATGGGTGAGCAGAGATGTATAGGGATGTGGAATGGCAAGTGGTGCAAGAGGGGGGGGGGGGGCAAAACCAGGTCTGGTTTGGTTTATCAGTGAAGGAGGGAAAAGGGTGGGTGATGGTGGTTTTGTCCGGGGTCAACGCCAAGGGTTGGATTGGGCTAAGTGTGGGCTTGGGTAATTTAAAAGGGATGGGCTGGATTTGGTTTTGCTTTATTTTTTTGGGTTTATAATTTACAAAGGATAGTTTGGTTTGTAAGGTTAACTAAGCCCAAGGACTGAATATGTAAAATCTGATTTTTCAGGGGCTGGTTATGTAATTTTCCCAAAGTCATCAAAAGGGCTGAATTTGTCAAGGATGAATAGTACAAGGGTTATTTTTGATATTTTTCACTTTTTAAACACCCGGGGACTATTTTTGCCAAACTTTGAAACTCCAGGGACCAATTGTGTAATTTCACCAAATTTTGCAACCAAGGACCATTCCTGCCATAGAAGATTAGTATAAGGACAAAATTTGTTTTTCTCAAAGTTTTAACATCCCAGGGACCATTTTTGACAATTTTCCAAACTTCAGGGACTAAACTTGACATTTTGTGAAACTTTGCACCAAAGGACTAATTATGTAAATTTTTGATTTAAAAGGACCTTTGGTGACTTTTTCAAGTTTTTAAAACAACTAGGGACTAGATTTGACAACTTTTGAAAGTTGAGGGACTGAAACTGCCAATTTTGCAAACTTTGTGCGTTTTTCAACTGTTTTTGATTATTTTGCATTTGAAACATGTAAAACACTTTCCTGGGATATTTTCACTATTTTGATTCAATATTGAGTGTTTTTAGATGTTTTGGCAGCTCAGAAAAGGTAAAAATGATTGAGTATTTACACACTCATCAATCCCCCACACTAAAACATTGCTAGTCCCTAGCAATCTTTTGAGAAAAACTTGATGGATTTGAAAATCTCTTTACCAAAGGCCATCACTTCTGGAGTAGCCAGGTGTAAGAACTGTGGCACACCTGATAACCGTGTGATTTTGAGCAAACCACCAGCTGTCAACGGATTTGATTAGTCTTTACCAAAAGCCGTTTGCTTCTGGACTAGCCAGCATCTTGATGGACTAAGTCAACATCTTGGTGAGCTGATTACCAATTATGGATTTTTCACGGCCTTTACCACAAGCCATAATCTTGTGGGCTAGCCAACTCATTCGCTTTATGGGATATGGGGAGTTGAGAAACCATACAATTTTTGGCAAATTGCAAGCCATCAACGGGTTTGAGATGTCTTTACCAAGAGCCGTTTGCTCCTGACTAGCCAATCCATTTTGTCGGTTAGACATGGCGGACTAATAACCACAAAAATTTTGAAACTTTAGTGAAATTTTTTTTTAATTTTTTGTCAAAACAGTGGTACTAGATAGTAAAATGTGATAAAATTTACTAGAATAGCGAAATACCCCCCCCCCCCCACACACACTTAGCATGAATATTGTCCTCAATATTCAAAGTCCCGGCTATTATGCCGATTCCTTGAACATAAAAGGGTAACATTACAAGCTAAATGTGGAAACACGATTTTGTTTTTCACTTTATTTGGTAACCACAGTGGGGTTAATTCCCCCACACTTAGGGTGAAAACCCTATAAGCATGCTACTGTTTTTGTTTACCGAGTCGCTAGCTTGACTCCACCCCGAATTCCTTTGTCCTTGGGGAAGCATGATGTGGAAGAAAGAATCTCCATCGGACTTTAATTCAAGATGTTTGGACAAACATTTGAAGCACGTGAAAGTTCCACACCGATGAGATATAATCCCGGCTTAAAATAGTGGTAAATGAAAATGCTGGGATCAAAGATAGTATCTTCATTCCCGAAGGAGTGAAGAACAGGAGAAGTCACCCTGTAGGTGAAGAAAATAAAGAAAACCATGATGAAAATCATGATAAGATCTTCTTCGTCGAAAGCAGGCTCATTAGCCTGATTTTGGATTTTAAAGGTTAAGCTCGTTTGGTTTGAAAACATCCCGGGCGAGAGGGTGGGAATTTGTAAATTCTCATGATTGAGAACATCTCCCCCCGGGTCATCATACTCCGGAGGAGTCATGATATGAGTAAGTTCACAGGAGAACTCATCGAATGTGAATGAATCATATTCGGGATTGATGTGCGTGAGTTCACAGGAGAACTTATCGAAGGTAAATGATTCATAAACGGGGAGAGAATTATGAGAATGAGAAGTGGTACTGCCACTAATCTTCTCTCCCATAGGATCAATGGTAAAGGCTTTAAACTCCGGAATAGGATCATCGGAGAAAATGTCACTATCCTTAATGGGGATAGGAGATGAAATAGGTTTCTTTTTGAAAGCCTCGATTTTAGAAATGAGGAGATTGACATTCAATAATGTTGCACAAAGTGCTTCATATTTGATTTCAGTGTCAATCTCATCATTCTCTTCTTCTAAGCTAACTAGCTGACAAGGTAATTCTTCCACATAACTGATGTCTCCACATGATAACGAATCGTCATCATTAGAATCGGAGAACATCTCAATATCATCATTCGGGAAGATAAGAGGAGGAGGGATATCACACATATGATCAAAAGTTCCCTGTGACTCTCCTGGGATTGGGACAAGGTTCTCAGCACTAGACTTTATGAATTCGTCTGATTCCTTTTTAGGAGCAGTGCTAAGATGCTCATCCCCCATGATCAGAGAGTGAGTGTGAACTTCGGGTGTGATAACAGCAGACTGAGGGAGTTGAGAAGGACTAGCAGTCATGGTTTCTACAAGTTCCATGATTTCTACTGCTAGTGATTCAATCATATTCTTTTCTCCCTGTATTTCTACTGAAGTAGTTTCAACTAAAGTTGAATCAAAAGGTTTCTCAGATACCTTTGGGATTGGGACAAGGTCATCAATTTCCTCAAGAGGATTGATTTTGACTTCCTTGTCCCCCATTGGCAAGATATCTAAAGTTTCCTTAGGGTTTACCTCTTCAAATGGTTCATCCTCATCACTTTCATCCTCAAGATAAAATGAGTTAACAGGAGGCTTTTGTTTTCTAAGAATCAAATCCTCAAGACAGTTTATACTATCTTGAATGGTCTTGTTGACTTGATTTTGATTCATAATCATTTTAGTAATCAATTCAGCTCTAGCTAACTCGTCCTGAGGCGGTGGGTGAGGGTTTGTGTATTGTGAGGGCTGGTTAAAACCAAATTCATGATTGTTACAAGGAACCTGTTCATAGACAAACTGATTCCTAATTTGACAATCAAAACTGTAGTGTGGGCCACCACAGTACTCACAACAGAAAAACTGTTGAGTCTGACTTGGTGTATTTTGATACGAAGCATTGTTAAGATTTGGATAATATGATTCTTGCTCGTATGAATGTGATGGGTAGTTGGAAAAATTTGAGGAATTGTTGAATGAGTTCTGATTAGGATCATAAGCAAATGAATTCCTCGAACCACAAAACAAACAACTCCCGTCTCGAATATCGTTACCACATTGTACACATGTACACCAACGACATGGCAAACCGAAAAGCGGCTCACCACAACCGACACAAGGTACAAAATCCGGAGGTGGGAAAAGTGGTGTGCTCTGAGAGCTAGAAATTTCCACCACTTCCGTTATGGTCTCGGGTTTTTGAATGTGAAGATTAGGCAAGTCGTTATTTTCAGTCACAGCTCTAAGCTCTTGGTTTTTGTTTATAATTGTATATCGTGAAAGGTTGGGAGCAATTGTGAGCTTAGATTTTTGGACAACCGAAGGTTGGACGTATTTAGCACTTCCATAGTCAGAGGAAAGTACAGGGTCCTTTGTCACCCCGGTTTCTCGTTCCATTTCCCTTATCGGAGAGGGAATAGGAATCCAAGGTCCATCATAATCAACACGACATCTCGACATTTTTGACAAGGCCTGAAGTTTTTCAATATTGATCTCAAAGGCCTTTTGTTCAAAGAAATCGTCATCGAGAGATGCCATTAATTACAGGACAAGTGAAAGAAGTTAGAATCAAAAGGATAGAGGGTAAAGGGATGAAGAATCAAAAAGGTGAGAGGGTAAAGGTGAATATTTTTGGTATTTTTGAGAAACATGTTTAGTGCACATGCACCAAAAACAATTTTTCAAAATAAAATCGAGGCAAAACCACAGTGAACTTAAACCAATTATCACAAGTGAATAGCTTCTTTAAAAAAAGTACACCACTCACAGGGATACAAAGGCAAGTTTTAATCTTAAGTTTGAGAACTTATTATGTCCACACCCCCAGTTGGTAGGTGTTCAGCCTTGGTTTGCGGTGGTAAGATTTTATGTATTTATTACTTTGAAAAACTGTTTTTGGGCTTATCGGTGTGTGTGCAGAAAACTTTGGGAAATATTTTTGGAACTGATTCGTTAACCGAAATCGTTCTTTTAAGATTACTCGCAGGCTGGCGGGAGGAAGTAAATAGGTTTCCTCTTCAGTTCGCAATTTAATGTCAGAACTTACCTTAAACCAACTGTTTCAGGTTGTAATCTTAAAGAAAACGAAGTAATTTAACTTCACAGTTTGTTTTGTTGTTTTTGATTATTTTTTTTGTGTTTTTAACACTTTAGGAAAAGTGTTAATGAACTTTTTGATATGATTGATATTTTTACAAAAACTTTTTACAAATTTGTGTGAAATTTGTACAGGGAGGGTTTTGAAAACCACTAAACTTAAAACGATTTTTTTAAAAACACGCAACAACCTCCCCGGCAGCGGCGCCAAATTTTGATTGGTGCGAAAGTAGCCAGATATTATTGACCAAGGTCAATAAGTCAAAGACAGCCTCGTTCCAATTCTCCGGTGATAGTATAGTGTGTCCCCGGGTCGTTAAGTCCCAGCGAGATTGAAATGGTGCTATTTGAAATCGTTTAGGAATGAGTGGCACTGAGGACAGTAGCCCAGATGATATGGAATTGATTTTGCTACTGATATTTTGGTATTTGTATACAGATATAATATTCACAAATAACAGATGTACAGATATATGCACAAATTTACAATTAGGATCACGTAACAGACAGAAAAGTGTGATTTGGTAAATTACAAACTACAGGGGGTGCTTTTGAAACTTTTGAAACTTAAAATTAAAAGAAAATTGAAAATGAAAATGAAATTATAAAAATGATTATTTTACTATTTAAATATTATTTAATTAATTAAACTAATTAAAATCTAATTTAAATTAACTAAAAATTACAAGGATTACAAATTAAACTAAAAATTTGCAAAAACAATTTCTAAACTTTAATAAGAACTTGAAGAAAGTATTAAAAAATAAAAATAAATATTTTTGTCTTTTTAAGAGTTTTTTTATTAATTAAAAACTATTTATATTAATTAAATTAATTAAACTATTTTAAATTACAAATAATACTAAATTAACTTAGAAAATTATGAGAAAATTTATAAAATTGTTTAACCATCACAGGAATCCTACAAAATTAGAAAAACTTCTAAAAATTATGTTTAAGGTTATTCCACTAATTAATTACCTTTTAATTACTTTAAATCTAATTTAAATAATTAAAATATGAAAAATGGAAAATGAACAGTAGAAACTAAAAATATATTTTCTAAAATTCTATTATATTATATAAGAGCTAGGAAAAATATAAAAACTAGGTTTTGCTTTATAAAAACTAAATATGCTATTTAAGATTTAACTATAAACTAATTACTAATAAAACTAAGATTAAATCTAATAAATACTAAATTGAAAACTAAAAATCTGAAAAATTTACTAAAATTACTTTACTATATAAGGTAATTAATAAAAATATAAAAAAGCTAAGTGCTTAACAAAAAATTTAAAAATGAAAATTTACATTTAAATTACATTAAATAGAAACTATCACATAAAATTAAATTGTTTTTTCTTGGTTTTTGTTTTACAAACCTAATTTATAACTAAAAACAAACAACTTTAATGAAAACAACTTTTTTACAACTTGAAGATAAGCTGAGAATAAGCTAAAAAGGTCACACAGTTGACTTTGGTTGACAATTAGGAGAAATCAGCCTTGGTGGGGTCCACAAGGGTAAAACTTGGTTCCAATGAGATCAATGTACTTATGTGAGCTAAAAACAATCAAAAGATTCCACAGAATAATCCAATAAGCTCAAATTAAGCAATTCCCAAACCAATTGCTACTCAGGTTTGGGACAAAGCTGTAAATCCTTTTAAAAACTTGTAAGTAAGCTTAATTGATCTTAATGGAACCAGAAACAACAACAGTTAACAATTTTAGAAGAATTTGTCAATTCCACCCACAATTACTAAATTTGAATTTAAAGAACAAGATTAAAATTAAAGGTTCAAGAAAAGTTTAATTGCATTAAATAAACTGAGTACAACAAGTTTAAACTTAAAATTAATTTGAAAGTGAAATTACACTACCTACGATTACATTACACTAAAACTAGACTAATATTCCTTTCTCTGGTCTTCTTTCTTCTTTATAGGACTTCCAGGGTGTTAGTGGGACCCACATGAGCATTTCCCATCAATAAAAGCAGCCTTTGGATTTCAACTTATGATCTTGGCCGTTGGTGATTTTTTGCGCTAAAAGTGAGTGAGTGCAATTGGGTCTGATTAGGGTAGCCATAGGGGGGGTGGAGGTGATGGGTGAGCAGAGATGTATAGGGATGTGGAATGGCAAGTGGTGCAAGAGGGGGGGGGGGGGCAAAACCAGGTCTGGTTTGGTTTATCAGTAAAGGAGGGAAAAGGGTGGGTGATGGTGGTTTTGACCGGGGTCAACACCAAGGGTTGGATTGGGCTAAGTGTGGGCTTGGGTAATTTAAAAGGGATAGGCTGGATTTGGTTTTGTTTTATTTTTTTGGGTTTATAATTTACAAAGGATAGTTTGGTTTGTAAGGTTAACTAAGCCCAAGGACTGAATATGTAAAATCTGATTTTTCAGGGGCTGGTTATGTAATTTTCCCAAAGTCATCAAAAGGGCTGAATTTGTCAAGGATGAATAGTACAAGGGTTATTTTTGATATTTTTCACTTTTTAAACACCCGGGGACTATTTTTGCCAAACTTTGAAACTTCAGGGACCAACTGTGTAATTTCACCAAATTTTGCAACCAAGGACCATTCCTGCCATAGAAGATTAGTATAAGGACAAAATTTGTTTTTCTCAAAGTTTTAACATCCTAGGGACCATTTTTGACAATTTTCCAAACTTCAGGGACTAAACTTGACATTTTGTGAAACTTTGCACCAAAGGACTAATTATGTAACTTTTTGATTTAAAAGGACCTTTAGTGACTTTTTCAAGTTTTTAGAACAACTAGGGACTAGATTTGACAACTTTTGAAAGTTGAGGGACTGAAACTGCCAATTTTGCAAACTTTGTGTGTTTTTCAACTGTTTTTTATTATTTTGCATTTGAAACATGTAAAACACTTTCCTGGGATATTTTCACTATTTTGATTCAATATTGAGTGTTTTTAGATGTTTTGGCAGCTCAGAAAAGGTAAAAATGATGAGTATTTACACACTCATCACACGGACATCAGCACTGCTACATACTTCAGGTGCCTGAATAATATTTGGGATTTCTATAGGTGTAACATCTGAAAGTGGGTAGACTCTGTTAGCATGAAGTTGATTGCTGGTGCTGCTGCCGATTCCCTTCAGTATAACAGATTTGTAAACGCCTCCCAGAAGTCCCTCATAATCTGTGTCACCACTTTCTCCCATAAAAACTACCACGTTTGACAAGTCGATACCCCAACGCAGATATAAGTACCTAAAGGTATAATGTATTGAAAACTTAGCAATCATCCCAAAATAGTAAGACTGAAAGATGAGTAGATGACACTTTCTTGTGCGTACAACTAGAGGTGGTAAGGTTTTGTGGCGTTTTCATATTGACTAAAATTTTGTGGCGTTTCCCTGGGTTCTTCGGTAGGCTTTGTCATGACTCATGAACTTCATTTTGTCATAATATGTGAGTAGTTTCTTTGTTTTTTCAATTCTTGTTAGGAATACGTTTGTTCATCTGAAGACTCGGTCACCCCGAGTATAGCTTAGCATGTTGTAGCTCGTAGTTTCTATCATATTAGTTAGAACGTAGTTTAGTATTAGTTAGTATTTGTGGAGTCGGGTCGGGTCTTTACCCACTGTCAGCCCGCTCCACAGCCCGTTTCAGGGGACGTTCTATTGTAACTATAAATACCCCTTCCCTAGCTTGGAAGGGGTTGGACCTTTCATTGCAATCTAACCTTTCACAAGTTTTTCTGAAAGGTTCCATCACTTTCTCACTCTAACTTCTCTCTAGAAATCTACACATTTAATCATCCTAAACATCATTCCATACATGTTCTTTCATTAGAGTATACTACAATTCTAATTATCTTGTGTTTTCTCAAGAATTTTGATTTTAGAGTTTGAAAAGGATACTTTCATCAATACAATTGCAACTTCCCCGAAACCAAACTTTTTCAAAACATCATTTAAAAAATCCCAACGAACCGAGTCATAAGCTTTCTGAAAGTCTACCTTAAAAATAAGGGATTGTTTCTTTTTTCAGCTTGCACCATTGAAGCACTTCGTTAAGGATAAATGGGCCATCTAAAATCTGCCTATCCGCAATAAAAGCTGATTGCACCTCATCAACAATATCACCCAAGACACCAACAAGACGGTTCGCAAGAATTTTTGCAATGATCTTATACATACTTCCAATAAGAGTAATTGGTCTAAAGTCTTTAACCAAATTAGCATCCGGAATTTTCAGGATCAAAGCAATAAATGATGAGTTACAACCTTTAGGGACTTTCCCATTTGTAAAAAATTGTTGAACAGCTTCAAACACATCATTTTCAATAAGCTTCCAGAAATGTCGATAAAAACCAAACGAGAAACCATCCGAACCAGGAGATTTATCAATCCCACAATCCCAAACCGCTTTCTTTATCTCCTCTTTAGACACATCTCGCTCCAATTCTATATGCTGATCACCAGATAATGATTTCGGGTACGTCATACCAATATGAGCTCGATGAACAGCAGGCTTGTCAAATCTTCTACTAAAATATTGAAAAAATTCCTGTTTCACCATGTTCGGCCTTTCGGTCCTCACTCTATCCATCATAATGCCCCTAATGTTAAGTTGACTCCGTTTTTTATTCAGCACACCATGAAAGAAACTAGAATTTTTGTCGCCTTCAATGGACCAAAGTGGATGATATCAAACCCTTTTCTTAAGTTGGCAAAAGTAAACTACACCAAAGTGTCGTTTTTTTAACATGAAGGCCCTCTCTTATCCAAAATACCAACTACGAAGTAATTAACAGCTTTGCACATTAAAGTTGGTCCACTTGGATATACTTAAATCAGCCATTATGCACGTGCATACTTTACGAAAATCATATGTAGTGTAAAAATTTATTTTCTTTTACGATTTATTATTATTATTATTATTTTATTTGATACTACGTACGTGCATATCCTCTTTAAAATTGATGAACTTTATACTTAAAAGTGTATTATGACCAATGTATGTTTTCGCCACTGTTTTACAGCCGATAGCATCGCTAGTACGTCTACATATTGACTAAAATTTTGTGGCGTATCCATGGGTTCTTCGGTAGGCTTTGTCATGACTCATGAACTTCATTTTGTCATAGTATGTGAGTAGCTTGTTTGTTTTTTCAATTCTAATTATCTTGTGTTTTCTCAAGAATTTCGATTGTAGAGTTTGAAAATGATACTTTTATCAATACAATTTCAACTTCATCAAAAAGATCTTATGTTTATGTTCCCTTTGTAGCAAATAGACCCAGTTTTGTTTTCTTTGCATCCATTATTGAGCCACAAATGCGTTAATCAATTAAAAAGAATATGATATTATAGAAACTTATGAAGTCCAACATATGCAAATTACTATATTACCACCATTGTACAAGACATAGTTCTTTTTTGTTTTCTATCATTTTATCATTCGTATTATCTTAGGTTCTGCTAAGTTTTTATGTTTATAGTTAGGGTGCTTCAGTTTCATTCTAACTAACGATTTATAATTCAAGTCTACAACTTCCAAATAATGCATCAATCTTTCTTTTCTAGTGATGTTGCATCTTCTTAAGTGGACCTTCTTGATCTTTGATAAAATAATTTCTCCTTTTCATAATGCATAGCGAAGTTCTTAAATTCAAATTTACAAGACAATATTTTTTAGAAACAAGGCTTTTAATTTGTGCATCGGATGCCTACATGCAACCTAAATTTTACACATGCATTCATCAAATCTTGCATTGAGTTATTGGTAAAAGAAGAAAAAGTAGATTGATCAAAATGGCTTCAATAAATACCTCAACAAATAATAAATGTTGATAGTGATGTTGTTATGAATACGATGGGACAATGCATGATGTGTAAGCTTTAATTGATGTCAAGATCACCAGCAGCAACTCACCACAATAAGGTTAAAACAGGAATTGAACTACAACCAACAATCTTTTCAATTTAGGGCCCGTTTGGTTGGGTACTTTTGGATTCAAGGAATCCTTTTAAACCCAATAATAATTGTTTGGTACTAAATAGGAATGCATTTATTTGGGTCATGCTAGCAGAATATGATTCCACCATAATATGGTGTCTTTTGGCCAATCCATACCTAAGATTAGGGCTGAGCAATCCCGATCGACACCCGAAAACCGTCCCGAATCCCGAACCGATCATACTCGGGTCGGGACTCGGTTTGGGTTTTTCAGGTTGTCGGAACTCGGGTCGGGTCGGAAGTCGGGACAAAAGTCGGGATTACAAAGAAAACCATACAAATCGGATTCCTTTCGGGACTCGGGACAGGATTCGGGATAACCCGAACTAGACTCTGGTCGGGATTCGGTTAGGATTTTCCAGCTTGTCGGTTTCGGGATGAGTCGGGATTGGGTCAGGACGGGTCGGTATCGGCCCGATGCTCAGCCCTACCTAAGATGGGTCCCATATTTATTTACTCTCTCACAACATTTTTAATAAATTAATAAAAAATTATCACTATCATTAATTTTTTATAATATTTTAGTAACTACTAGTAACTTTTAAAATGTTATTTATTTAATTACATATTATATTTTTTCTCTCTCCAAATTCAAATCTTAAACTAAATCCAAATCCGAATCCGAATCCTAAACCTTCAAGAAACCAAACGGGCCCTTACATGTTTACCCGGAAGGCAAGTGTGTTTTTTTCACCTAACACCTCAACGTCACCTCAGCTTTCTCTCTCCTCTCACTTCTCTTTACCTTTTAGTGGGCAAGGATACTACATATTCACCTTTCATTAAAATACACGCTTTATATAAATATACATCACTAAATACCCCATACACACTCACACACAAAATAACAAATAATAAAACAAGAAGGAGAGAGAAAGGTGAAACCCTCACTATAAGTTGTTTTGGTATTTGTGTCTCGTGCGTGAAATGGAACCGAGGGCAAGGGACAAAGTGGTGAAATTGCAAAATGGTGATGCCTTCGCCATGCCTTGCCGACTAGTCTTTATACCCCATGCATCACTTTCTTAGGCTGGTTGGCAAGGCAAGGTGATCCATTCACCTAGTGCTATTTTCACGAGCGAATCCATTGCCCATCACCATTTGTCACGCGCGACTTGAGCTTCCCAAGACAAATTAAGGTGATCCGTTCACCTTGCAATGTTTGCAAATAAGGGCCCCACTCAAATGTTTTATAATTCTTTATTTGGTTTGCGAGCGTATGTTGAGTATTTTGTGATGTATGTTTTTATAAAGTGATATTTTAATAAAATGTGATGTCACAAAAAGGCGAGTGAGAGTGAGGGGAAGTGAGAAAGCTGAGGTTATGCTGAGGTGTAAGGTGAAGTGAGTGTTGCCTTGCCATCCAGCCTTAATGACAACATACTCAAAATGATAAAATGTCTGGTAAAAACTCTGGCAGTAGCGTTCCCAACTCTCGTGATGGTTCTGGTCCCGGTTCTGGTGATGGGGGTACCGGTCAGGGTCGTGCTGGCTCGAGTACCTACAATGATGACAATCTCCCATCATGTTTCAAATGTGGTTCGTACGACCACATTGCTGACCCTTGTCCTAATGAAGGTCGTTTGGATATCAAGTGTTTTAACTGTAAGAAATTTGGACACATCAGTTGGGTGTGTCCAGATTCTTGTTGCCTGTGTCGAGAGATGAGGCATACGGGGGAGAAGTGTCCTAACGCTGAATGTGTCAACTGCCCCGAAAATCATGTTTCACTCTGCTGTCCTTATATGATAAAGGATTAGTTGGACTATGATAATGTACTTTGGGGGTAGGGCTGCAATCGAGTCAAGCCGAGCTCAAGCTCAACAAGGCTTGAGCTTGGCTTGAAAGAAAAACACTAGGCTTGAGCTTGGCTTGATAGCTTGTCAAGCTTTCATCAACCAGGCTTGAGCTTGGCTTGAGTAGGTTCGAGCAAAGCTTGAGCTTGGCTTGAAAAGCTTGAATGAATACAAAAATATTGTATTGAATAGCTAAACTCAACAATAGATATATGTATAAAGTAAAACAAGCTAAAACCATATTTGAAAACCAAATTAGATTGATTTAACACAAATAAAACCAAGAACAACATTCTCGTACCCAAGTCGAATATCAAAATGAAACATAAGCCAAAGTACTAATTAAGGTTAAAATGTCTAAAATATATCAACAAAATATATCTCATGAGGCTTCATAAGGTTCACATATCTTGAATTCTTGAGCAAAATGATCTTCTAACTTGATTATTTTCTTAGCATTCTATTGTAAGAACCTGGGAGTTTATATTGTGTTAGTGCTTGTCTACTTGCAAAAAAGATATTAACTCATGCATCGTACATAAAGATATCTTGGCTTCATTCATTTGCAACTTGCAAGAAGTTAACTACACTGACAATAAAAGTGCAATACTATTTCAAAACTAAAGATACATCAGATCCTTACAATAAAAGTGAAAATACTATTTCTGTATTTCACAACTAAGCACTCTTTTTACCCAGGTGAGTCGTCGACTTGTACAGTAGTTTTGCATATAGGACAACTCGAATGTGTAACTAACCACTTATTGACACACTCACAATGATACATATGACAACAACGTGGTAACACTTTAAATTTAACGCCATCATCAAAACTAGCTGCAAGAAATAGGGGTGTGCATCTGGTCGGAACCGACCCGTCCCGACAAGCTTGAAAATCCTAACCGAATCCCGACCCGAGTCTATCTAGAATTGTCCCGAGTCCCGAAACGAAACCGATTTGTATGGTTTTTCTTTGTAATCCCGACTTCGTCCCGACTCCCGACCCGACCCGAATCCCGACAAGCTGAAAAACCCAAACCGAGTCCCGACCCGAGTATGGTCGGTTCGGGATTCGGGACGATTCGGGACGTCGGGATCGGGACGGTTTTCGGGTGTCGGTCGGGTTTTGCTCAGCCCTAGCAAGAAACAATAAACTTGTTCCTGTTGCGACTTTGTTACAGATTACCCTTTATGATATACTCTATTTTGTAGCCTTAATGATCATTACTGAGTTGAGTAAATAAAATGAACAACTTTTCTAGAATACATTATCCAATATTTACGAACTATGCCCTTATAATTAGCTTAATAACCAAATTTGCTCCTAATTAATTATATGAAATTTATATGAAAATATCTATTTTAAAGCTTGATACGAGCTCGAGCCAAGCTATCCAAAGCTTGAGCTTGACTTGTTAAATATTTCGAGCTAATTTTTGGGCTTGAGCTTGATAAAAGCTTGACTTGATCAAGCCAAGCTCGAGCTCGAACTCGAGTTGCTTGATAATAGCTTGACTTGATTGCAGCCTTATTTGGGGGTACAATGTTGCTAGATAGTAATGATATTATTAGGGGTGAAGTTATCCACACCCTCCCATAAGGAGGGTATTTAATGATTGAATGCATTATCGGCTTATACGGTATGCATCGCGAATTGTACTGATGTGACAATATAGGGAGAGTTTCTATAACATGTCCCATTATTACTTGTAGTAAAGTGTTTGTGGTAATCCGATCTTATAATTTTATATATTAAGACCGGAATGAAAGCAACATTTGCATGTGGCGTAATATGATGTGCGTTTAAATTAAACATCACTGATTAACTTTTAATTTGAAATCAATTATACTATGACAAAATAATACTAGCTTCGTTTATTAATTAAATCCAAGAATAGCTATGCCTAAGAACAATTATAATTAAAAGTTTTAACTGTACTCCTTTTTGTTAAAAGTCTTAAATGGAACAATGAGATGTTGGATATTTTGTAGTTTGTGATATTACATCTATAAGTTGAATGCCATTAGTATAATTAATTGGAGTATAATCAGGGGCGAAGCTTCATAGGGGCCGGGGGGGGGGGGGGGGGGGGGGGCGCCCGACCCCCCGAAATTTTTTTTGCGATGTAGGGGGTATATAGTTTTCGTGTAGAAAAATTTCGGTATATTCGGTTTCGACCCCCCAAATATTTCGGTATACCTGAAATATAGTCTTAGGAAAAAAAAAATTTAGATCCCGACCCCCCACTTACAAAATCCAAGCTTCGCCACTGAGTATAATGAACATGGTGGGGGTGTTTTCAACTATTCTACACACGTACACATGAAGTGTAGTGTTACAATTGTGAAGGGCTCAATGAGAAAATTAAGTTTGACATGGTAAAAAATAAATTCACATTTTTTCTTTAAACAATGTTTTAATATTCCAGTTTCTGTCCTAATATAAAAAGAAACTACAACTATAATTGAACATGACGCATTCCTGCATTAAAGATACAAAGGATAAAATGTACAGTAGATGCATAAAAACTTTTTGTACATTGGATACCAACATGCAACCTAAGCTAGAAAGAAGAAACAGTATTCTACTACTAGTATTCTTTACAGGGTTTTTCTAACATGTGCCCTAGGGCACATGTTAAGTACACAAAAAGTACTATGAGACCTACGAAAAAGGACATACAAAAGTACACTTGTCTGTACTTTTGCATGGGTCCATAACTACTTTTATGTACTTTTTATTGTGCTTAACATGTGCCCTAAGACACATATTAGAAAAACCCTTCTTCTTTATAATCTATGACAATGGCTTCAATAAAATGATACAACCTATCAACCAAATAATTGTACGAACTAGGTATAGAAGCTTTTAATGAAATGATTTTATTTACGCAAAAGCCTTTGATTAAATGAGGAAGAGCCAGGGGTTGAAATGACTTTAAACACTCATTCTTGTCCTTAAACAAAGCTCTCTCCTGTTGATTTCTTGGTGACTTAGAGCACAAGGTGCAACCCGTTCTTCCTTCTCGTCGTTCCAGCGTGTCCTTTTGTTGAAGCTCGCCGTCCATTTTGCTGCACCCCTCCCCCCTCGTTGAAGCTCGCCAAACAACCCCTACTCGTCTGCACGACGAGGGTTGGTTCATCTCTTTTTGTCAGCGTGTCAGCATGTAAACGTTATATAACGTTTTAATTTTTAAACGTTAACCTTTTTTTTATTATTTTTTTTAACTTTCTAACAAACTAACACCTTTAGCCCTATAAATACTACACATATTTTACATATTTCAATAAAATATACACAACTTTTATTTCAAAACACTTAAACATATAAAAGCAAAAACCATGAGCGACTCATCTTATTCCGATGTTAGTGACTTTGGAGAGTTAGAGGAGCTACAACTGATTAACCTAGAGTCTGAAAACGAGCAAGCGTTGCAAAATCAAGAAGCCGGTCCGTCGTTCCACTGTAGATACATCACTCGTGAACGTGCAGCTGCTGAAGCACGTCTAAGGGCCGACTATTTTGTTGAGAATCCAAAATATACGGAAGAGTATTTTCGGCGTCGTTTTCGTATGAGCCGTAATTATTTTTAGAAATAGTCCAAGGTATTGAAACGTATATTTAAACTCATCATCCTCTTCCTGCGCATTTTGATTTCTTTAGACAACGACCCAATAATGCGGGTCTAATGAGTTCTAGTGTGATTATGAAATGCACATGTGCCCTATGCCAATTGGCTTATGAGATATCACCAGATGTATTAGATGAGTATTTACAAATAGGTGAACATTGTGCATGCGATTGTCTAGATTTTTTTACTATGTGCATAATCCAGTTTTTTGGTAGGGAGTTTTTAAGAACTCCAGACGAGAATGACATTCGCGACTTATACGACGCACATAACGAGGTTCATAAAATACCGGGAATGTTGGGAAACATCGATTATATGCACTGGGAATGGAAGAATTGTTCTGAAGAATGGCAAGGCCAATTTAATAGAGGTGATAAAAAATATCCAACTATAATGCTTGAAGCAGTTGCGTCGTATGATTTGTGGATTTGACATGCATTTTTTGGTGTTGTGGATGCAAATAAAAATCTTTCCGTTTTGAATCATTCTCCGTTATTCGATAACATGCTTGATGACATCGGTCCTGAGGGTTCGTTTGAAGTATACGGTCGTAGATTTAAACATGGGTATTATCAACCTGATGGAATTTACCTAGAGTAGGCATCGTTTGTCAAATCATTTACTGTTGCAAGCAACTCAAAAAACGCCGCATGAAAAGCGAAACAAGAAAGTGTTCGAAAAGATATCGAAAGAGATTTTGGTGTCCTCCAAGGACGTTGGCATATTATTGCTCAACCGGCGCGTGCATTTACCGTGGGCAAGTTACGGAGAATCATGTACTCGTGCATCATAATGCATAACATGATTTTGAAAGATCAAAAATTTGCGATATCCGAAGCCGCCGAAATGTATATTCCTCCGACCCCAAATATGCAACAGTCATGGATTTAACGTTGCAACGTGCAAAGAAGGAAATCCAAAGAACTACGCGATAGAAGCACACACGCAAAGCTTTAACAATGTCTCATCGAGCATGTTTGGCAACGACATCAATGGGAACAATTCCAACATCAGAATGCGAATAATTAGTTTCGTTATAAATTGATGTAATTTTTTTCATTACGTTATTTTTAGTTGTTTATAATATTTATTGTGTTGTATTTTAATTTTAATTATTAATTAAATAAATTTAGTTTATTAAAATGAAATGAATAAAAAAAATAAAGTTGTAAGTGGTGTGCCTCAAATGAGTAAGTTGAGATTAGTTGCTGGTGAGGGGAGTTAGTTGTGAAGAGGATGTAAGGTGATGTGACAAAAGTGGGGCCCAAACGACAAGGTTAGCTTTGTTGCTACACCTTGTGCTCTTAGAGCATAATAGTTAATTCAACAATTTTCTAAACAAGCTCTTATGCGTTAGAATCTTGTTGAACTGAACCTTCAACAAACCTGAAACTAGAAACACTTTGCAAAGTTGATACAAGAACAAGCACCAAAAGGAAATTAAAATTGATCTAACAATGCCAAAGAAAATTAAAATTCTTCCGATAAAAGATTTAAAATTGGAAGATTGACATGACTTTTCAATCACGGGTTGATATGGGTATTCAAATGTGGCAAGAGTAAAACTACATCACCTTTTTCTTAAGTTGGCAAAAGTAAAAGTAAAACTACGTCACGGGTTGAAATTATAAACCAAGTTTTAACTTGAGACTAAGGTGGTATTAGGACACTGGCAGTCATGCTTCCGAAAACATCCATGCCTCCGAAATCCACCAATAATATCATTCCACCTCATTTCACCTCATTCATACTTTTTCCATACCTCCCAACCCCATTTTAGTGGCAATCATGCCTTTTTCATACCTCCCAACTTTTTTTTTTTTTTTTTTTTTTTTTTTTTTTTTAATAATAAATTAAATTAAACAATTTAAATAAAACATAAATATTTCATTAATAATTAAAATAACATTACATAATACTTGGGAAAAAAAATACATTATTAAATCTAAAAATCCGTAGGCCAACCATATGTCTCCGCGTACCCACGTTTTGTAGAACCACTTCTTGATTTCTCACTTTCCATGCTTCAAAAACTATATGTGTAAAAATTGTTTGTGTTTATGTTATTGTTTGGAAATGAATTGTGTTTGAAAATGTATAAATGTGTAATATATATATAGGAATTTTTTTTTTTTTTTTTTTGTTTTGGCCCAATGCACGCTCCGAATATCACTCCAACGGCTCCAAATTTAATTTCCAAACGGTCGAATTTCACGTGCAACAAGAATGCTTCTGCGGCAAAAATTGCCGCTCAACTGATGCCGCTGGCCATGCCGGTGGGGTGGCGGCGGTGTTTGCCGCCGGCATGGGCTTGCCGGTGAGGCATGCCGCCCCCATTGCCACCATACTTAACGATTATACATGTTGCAAAAAAAAAAAAAAAAAAAAAAAAAAAAAAAAACGATTATACACGTTCACACTTTAAGAAAATCACCTGTAATGTAAATCTTTATTTATTTTATGAATTTTCTTATTATTTAATATAATGTGCATCTCTATAAAAGTGATACAGGGGTATATAGTTTTCGTGTAGAAAAATTTCGGTATATTCGGTTTCGACCCCTCAAAATTTCGGTATTACCCGAAAAATAGCGTTAGGAAAAAAAAATTTTAGATCTCGACCCCCAATTGAAAATTTTCTAGCTTGCCACTGTTTCCATGGGTTCTTTAGTAGACTTTGTCAGGATCGGACTCATCATAAACTTCATTTGGTCATAGTATGTTAGTCGTTGTTTGTTTTTTCAATTCAAGTTACACTTTCTATTCTCAAAAATTTCCTTTTTCATAGTTCAAAAAGGATACATCCATCAATACAATTTCAACTACGTCAAAAAAATTCTATGTTTATGTTCTCGTTGTAGGTAATAGAATGACCCAGTTTTCTTTGCATCCATTATTGAGCCACAAACCCGTTAATCAATTAAAAAGAATATGATTTTATAGAAACTTATGAAGTCCAACATATGCAAATTACCATGTTAATGTTACCATTCAGACAATTTCCATTGTACAATTCTTCTTTGTTTTCTGTCATTTTATCATTCATATTATGTTAGGTTCTGCTAAGTTTATACTATATGTTATAGTTAGGGCACTTTAGTTTCATTCTAACTAACTATAAGCTTTGTAATTGAAGTCTACAACTTCTAAATAATACACCAATATTTCTTTTCTAGTGCTGTTGCATCTTCTTAAGTGGACATTTTCTTTGACAAAATCTCTTCTTGTTTTCATTAATAATAAAAACACGTATAAGGGCTCACTTTTTCACACAAATTGAGTGGTAAAAGGCTCACCCTTCACCTTTCCTTTTCTCCCTTCCTCACGCAGCACGCAAGCATGCCCAGTAGGACATCACGCGTCAATAGGGGAAAAGCACCCTCTCACAATATTGTTGGTGTTGAATATTGGATAAATATTAATAAGTTAAATATCTAGAATCGAATTTGAGACCTCGGAATTGCACACGTTACGAATGAGTATCAAGCAATGAATAATTAATGTATATTAAATGTTATGTATATATATTTATTATTTGGACACAAGAAAATGACTAATGATCGTTAGTTGTTAACGGTATGGACTAACTATCATTAAACGTTAAGTTAAAGGACTAGAATGGAAAATATAGCCGAGAAGGATCCGGAAGGACCTAAAGGCCAGTCGACCCATGGGTGAAAACCCATTCCTACTCAAAATTGGACACCAAGTTTGCATGGCTATATATACAAACATAAGGGTTCATTGTTTGGCTAACTTTTGTACACACACTAAACCCTAAGTGTTTTTTTCTTCTCCTCTTTTGCCTACATCCGATCGTACAACCCCTAGGGTGTGTAGGATCGATTTTTGTTTTATCAAAAATCATTACTTGTGTTTTTACTAGCATAAACTTGATACGGTTTAATTCGTGTGTACAAGAACGAGGTAACAACACACTATTGTTGTTATCAAGGGATCGATTAACAAAACGGTAAGGGGTTAATCATTGATCCATATAAACCCTAATTAGGGTTCATCACATGTTCAAGATTAATTGAAGTGCTAAAAGGTACGTTCCGATTTATGTTTTAGTTAATCTTTATACGTGTTATTCTTAATCCTAGCTTCCGCAATATGTGTACTATGATTGTATAATTCTAACAGTTGGGAGTAGCCTAAGCTTGGAGCTTTTATTGTACCAATTCAACTTTAATTCGATAGGTCCCGACCATTAATTAATGTCGAGATCACGAGCAGCAACTCACCATAATATCCCTAACAAGGTTAAATCAGTAATTCCACTACAACCAATGATTTTTTCAATATACAATTTTACCCTTTTCTTTTACTTTTGTATGCCCATCACTTTCCTTTAATAACACTAGTAGTAATAGCGACCTAACAAGTGACTAGAGTACCCACCACATGAGCGCCACATCAACTTCTTTCTCATATACCAAATAAAACACTGGTAGTAAGCGACTTGGTCACAACAAAAAACATACCCTACAAAAATTAATTAAGAAAAACTCACATACAAACCTCGGAAAAGGTTGAGTCGTCTGGCCAATCGAATGAAGAAAAATAGGAGGGGAGGGGGGGGGGGCGTCTCTTGGGTTGTCACGTGGGGGAGGGGGGACGTGTTCTACAAGGGCAGACGAAGCCTTCATTCGGTCTCCACTATGAGTATTCTAACAACCACTACTACACAAAACAATTTTTGGTACGCCTTGTTGATACGGTTTGAGAGAAAACCGTACCAAAATATAAAAAAATGTCATTTTGATACAGTTAGTAAAGAAACTGTACCTAAAAAGATTTATTTGCTACGGTTTGTGTGTAGTCATTATTTTTTGATACGGTTATTTATAAAACCGTACCAAATAAAAGTCATTTGCTACGGTTTATTTACGAACTGTACCAAATGTTTTTCTTTTCTTAAGTAACCGTACCACCATAATTACTATAATTCCGTTGCTTTACCAAATATTATTCTAATGAAAGTTAACAAAATCAAGTAATTAACATCCAGCAATGGCACAGTTTAAGTGTTCGTTTAGTGTCTTAATGAACAAACATGAATAACTCATTTTTTTAATAAATGAACATGAACAAGAAAATTCATCCGTTTAAGCGTTCGTGACAGTTTATTTGTCCGGTTAAAATTAAATAAACGAACATGAACAAGACTCCGTTTGTGTTCGTTCTGTTTGTTTACAGCCGTAGCGTTCCCGACTCTCGTGGTGGTTATGGTGCCAGTTTTGGTAGTGGGGGTACCGGTCACGGTCGTGCTAGTAGGAGTTCTCATGATGATGTCTAACACGACCCTCATGATGATAATGTGTCCAACTTACAATTATTTTACAAGTTACTTTACTAACTAAAGTTTTTTCAGAATTTCGGGTGTTACACAAATTACAAGGATGGACACATATGCTTAATGCCCTAATCATTTGAGCAGATATGTGGATCCCAATTATCCAACAAGGATCTTTCTGCAGCAGCCAAATTCAGAATCAGTGCTAAGACGTTGTACTTATCATCCTCAACCTGAACAATCTTAATCCCTGAAATTCATTGATCTAAAATATAATGGGATGTCATCAGGTTCAAATACATCTCTGCTCTGAATGTATCTCCTCATTTACTTGCTTTATAGTTACTTTGTGAAAAAGTTTGTGTAGAGATCTTTATAACTTAGTATGCTACTGGATGTGTTGTGTGATAACTTTAGACTTTGCTGATGCTGGAATATCATGTCTATTTAGTATTATTTACTAAAAACGCTATACATTGTAAGATAACTTACTTTTGGTCACCGCCTCATCTCTCATTAACAAATATACAGTTAATCTTGTACAGTAGCTTTTAGTATAGCTGGTCTTGGTGCGGGTTAGGGGTGTAAACGAGTCGAGATTTTTTCAAGTAACTCGAACTCGTTCGAGCTGAGCTTTATCGAGCCTCAAGCTCTAGCTAGAGCACAGAAAATGAACTCGAAGTGTTTAACAAGTCGAGCTCGTGCTTATATAGGTTTGACCCAAGTTATGATCGGCTTTTAAGGGATATATGTTAGTAAATTTAGTGCACTTGAGGGATCAATTTACACCTGGTAATGGATTTGGAGGTATGGAGTATACACCCATTTGGTCACTGAATCCCCTGACTCAATAGTGGTTATGTATTGATCAAAGTACTGCTAGCAGACTCTGCTGCTAGTGTTGTGAATCTGCTGCTAGCTGATCCTGCTGATAGGATTCTGCTGCTAGCTGATTCTGCTGCTTATAGCATTCTGCTGCTAGTGAGAATCTGCTGATAGCATCAGCAATTCTGCTGCTAGGTTTTAACCACTGATCCCTATTATTATGGAAATTATTATGTTATAATTAATGGGCCGTTAATTATACATAATACCATGGGCTAGGGTTTGAGTATTCTCTATTATAAATAGAGGTCACATCATTCTGCATGGAAGGAGATAATACGAAACCCTAAACACTTCAATACGCATCTGGTTCTTGGTTTGTGCCTAAAACAAGAACATCACTTGGTCTTATCCCATAGAGATATTCGTGTAACCCAGGCATAGGGTCGAATAGTTTCTATTGGAAAGTGATACCACGATTTCAAGTGAATATCCGGTACCTTTATTGATTATCTTAACCCTAATCTGGAGCCTGTTTACGATTAACAACTAACAATCAATAAAAACTATTAGTGATAATCAATGGCTGCTGCTATGAGACAAATAGCTGCTAACTTTTCCAAGTTGGAAAAGTTTGAAGGTGTGGATTTCAGAAGATGGCAGAAGAAGATGCAATTCTTGCTGACCAGTATGAACGTGGTGTATGTTCTTACTACTGAGATTCCAGAAGATTTTGGAGAAGCTGCTACTATGGATCAGATGAGAGCAAGAAGCAAATGGGAGAATGATGATTATGTTTGCAGAGGTTTAATTCTCAATGGTATGTCTGATACTTTATTTGATATTTATCAGAATGTTGAAACTTCACAAGAACTATGGGATTCCTTAGAAGCCAAGTATATGGCTGAGGATGCATCAAGTAAGAAGTTCCTTGTAAGTAATTTTAACAATTACAAAATGGTTGATTCTAGACCTGTCATGGAACAATACAATGAACTTCTTGGTATACTTGGTCGATTCACACAACACAAGATGAACATGGATGAGGCTATTTCAGTCTCTTGTATCATTGATAAACTTCCTCCTTCTTGGAAGGATTTCAAGCATATGCTTAAGCATAAGAAGGAGGAGTTAACACTTGTTGAGTTGGGCAGTCACTTGCGCATTGAGGATTCACTCAAAGCTCAAGACATTGACAAGCCAAAGAGTAGCACTGCTACTGGTCCATCAGTTGTCAATATGGTGGAGCATAACAACTCAACCAAGTACAATGACAACAAGGGCAAACGTAAGCATCAAGATAACACCAAATCTGATCTTAACAAGAAACCTAAGGTGACTTGTTGGAAGTGTGGGAAACCTGGACACTTCAGGAAAGATTGCAAGGGTGGTAAAATTGGAAACAAATCCAATGGATCAGGCACAAGTGGAGGGAATGGTAACACCAATTCTCTGAAAGGTCAGAATGTGTTTAATAAGTCTTTTAAGATTTATTATGTTACATATATATCTGATATTTACTTTGTGCAGGATGATGATGTTGCGTGGTGGGTTGACTCTGGAGCAACAATTCATGTGTGTAAAGATAGAAGCTGGTTCAAGACCTACAAGTCAATGAATGATGGTTCTATTCTTCACATGGGAAACGAGTCAACTGCCCTGGTGCATGGAAAAGGATGTGTTGAGTTGAAGTTTAGTTCTGGAAAGATTGTTTCTTTATTTAATGTTTTACATGTTCCTGATATTAGAAAGAATTTGGTTTCTAGTAGTGTTTTAAATAATTGTGGTTATAAACAAGTTATTGAATCTGATAAGTTTGTTTTATCTAAAAATGGTGTGTTTATTGGTTTTGGTTATTTATGTAATCAAATGTTCAGACTTAATATTGTTCTTGATAACATTGATTCTGCTTTTATATCTACATCTAAACTTAATGATTCAAACCTATGGCATGCAAGACTTGGCCATGTACATTTTAAAAGGATGCAAGATATGTCCAAGGATGGGTTAATTCCAGCCTTTGATGTGAACACTGAAAAGTGTAAAACTTGTATGTTGAACAAGATAACTAAGAAACCTTTTCAAGGAGTAAAACGTGAAACTAAAGTTTTGGAGTTAATTCACAGTGACCTTTGTGATTTACATGCTACTCCCTCTTTGGGGAATAAAAAATACTTTGTGACTTTTATTGATGATGCTTCTAGATTTTGTCATGTTTATTTATTACATTCTAAAGATGAAGCATTAGATAAATTTAAAGTATTTAAAACTGAAGTTGAATTGCAACAAAGTTCCCTGATCAAAAGATTAAGGACTGATAGGGGAGGTGAGTACATGGATACTCTGTATTTTCAGTCTGTTGGTATAATCCATGAAACAACTGCCCCTTATACTCCTCAGCAAAATGGTATTTCTGAAAGGAAAAACAGGGTGCTGAAGGAGATGGTTAATTCTATGTTGTCCTATTCAGGGCTGAGTCAAGGATTTTGGGGTGAAGCTATGTTAACAGCTTGCTATTTATTAAATAGGGTTCCCAACAAAAGGAACAAAGTTACCCCTTATGAACTTTGGACTAAAAAGAAACCAAACCTTAATTATCTAAAGATATGGGGTTGTGGGGCTGTTGTAAGACTCCCTGATCCAAAGCAGAAAACTTTGGGTGAAAGAGGCATTGAATGCATCTTTGTTGGATATGCTGAGCATTCCAAGGCATATAGGTTTTATGTTATAGAACCTAATGATTCTGTTTCAATTAACTCAATAATTGAATCAAGGGATGCAATCTTTGATGAGAACAGATTCTCATCTATCCCTAGACCAAGTCAAAGGATTCCTAATGGAACCAATGACAATGGTGTTTCAGAGGTTCCTGCTGATAAGGTTCCTACTGATGAGGTTCATACTGATGAGGTTCATGCTGATGAGGTTCCTGCTGAGGTTGTGGAACAACAACCTGAACCTGAGCTTAGAAGGAGCAATAGGGTGAGGACTCCAAAGTCATTTGGATCTGAGTTTCAATTATACTTAATTGAAGGTACAAGGAGTGAGGTCTCTGACCAATACTCCTATTGCTTCATTGTGGAGGATGATCCAAAAACATTTGAAGAAGCAATGAAGTCCCAGGATGTTGCTTTCTGGAAAGAAGCAATTAATGATGAGATGGACTCCATCATGGGCAATAACACTTATGTGTTGACTGATCTACCACCTGGTTGCAAACCTCTAGGTAGCAAATGGATTTTCAAAAAGAAAATAAAGGTAGATGGAACTGTTGAAAAGTTCAAGGCAAGATTAGTTATTCAAGGCTTTAAACAAAAGTCAGGAATAGACTATTTTGATACTTATGCTCCAGTGGCACGTATCAGTACCATAAGATTGCTAATTGCTATGGCATCAATTCACAATCTGATTATTCATCAGATGGATGTGAAGACAGCTTTCTTGAATGGTGATTTAGATGAGGAGGTTTACATGAACCAACCTCAGGGCTTCATCATGCCTGGCAATGAAAACAAGGTGTGTAAACTGATTAAGTCTCTTTATGGACTAAAACAGGCACCTAAGCAATGGCATCAAAAGTTTGATGAAGTGGTTTTGTCTAGTGGTTATTTACTTAATCAAGCTGACAAATGTGTATATAGCAAATTTGATGAATCTGGTAAAGGAGTCATCATTTGTCTATATGTTGATGACATGTTGATATTTGACACTGACCAAAATCAAGTTGATCTTACAAAAGAATTTTTGTCATCAAAGTTCTCCATGAAGGATATGGGGGAGGCAGATGTTATCCTTGGCATAAGGATTAAACATGAAAGTAACAAAATTTCTATATCTCAGTCTCATTACATTGAGAAGGTGTTGAAGAAATTTAATTACTTTGATTGTACTCCAGTGAGTACTCCGATGGATACAAGTGAGAAGCTAATGCCTAATACTGGCAAAGCTGTATCTCAACTTGAGTATTCTAGGGTGATTGGCTGCTTGATGTATGCCATGACTTGTACAAGACCTGACATTGCTTTTGCTGTGGGTAAACTGAGCAGGTATACTAGTAATCCTAGTGCTCATCATTGGCAAGCAATTCAGAGGGTCTTTAAGTATTTGAAGAGAACTATGGATTATAGTCTCTCATATACTGGTTATTCTTCAGTATTAGAAGGATATACTGATGCAAGTTGGATCAGTAACACTGAAGACAATTCGTCTACTAGTGGCTGCGTATTCCTACTTGGTGGAGGTGCAATTTCTTGGGCATCCAAGAAACAAACTTGCATTACCAGTTCAACCATGGAATCTGAATTTGTGGCTTTAGCTGCTGCTGGCAAAGGAGCTGAATGGTTGAAAAACTTGCTTCTTGAGATTCCATTGTGGTCTAAACCTATAGCACCTATTTCTATCCGTTGTGATAGTGCTGCTACATTGGCAAAGGCTTATAGCCATATGTACAATGGGAAGTCTAGACACTTAGGTGTCAGGCATAGCATGATTCGTGAGCTTATCATGAATGGGGTGGTATCTATAGTGTTTGTTAAATCTCAACAAAACTTAGCTGATCACTTGACGAAGGGTTTGGCTAAAGACTTGGTTTTGAAGTCTGCTAAAGGGATGGGTTTAAGTCCAACTTAGTCGCTCAATGCAAGGATACCCAACTCCCTTCTAAGGAAACTTGGAAGCTGAGTTCAATGTGGAAAGCTGATCATTTAGTGGACTGAAGCACATGTATTACAAACATCCCAAGGTTGTGCTTGTTACCTGCTGAAAGGAGGATGAAGTCTTCACTTCTTAATGGTTAATTTTCTTTGAAAAAGTGCTAAGCAGGAGCATGAATTAAAGATGAACCACCTATGTGAATGTTGAAGTTTTGCCGCTTCAGGAAGCTTTGGACTTTTAGCTTTTATAACATTTATGAATTGGATATGGACACATGGCTTGTATAGTGTCAAGAGTATTTTAGTGTTTGAAAACTTGTGTGTATTTATCATCAGGTATTCAAATGGGTTGAAGGGTTCAATTCTTAGAACACCCTGATTCTCGAATATTTGAAAGTATATGTACTAATGTGGAAATTCAATCCTCAAGATATTTTCATTTATGCACTTGTTTTGTTTTGTGTTTGATTATTTCATGCAAAGGAAGTGAACTAAATTTGGGGAGGATTGTTAGTAAATTTAGTGCACTTGAGGGATCAATTTACACCTGGTAATGGGTTTGGAGGTATGGAGTATACACCCATTTGGTCACTGAATCCCCTGACTCAATAGTGGTTATGTATTGATCAAAGTACTGCTAGCAGACTCTGCTGCTGGTGTTGTGAATCTGCTGCTAGCTGATCCTGCTGATAGGATTCTGCTGCTAGCTGATTCTGCTGCTTATAGCATTCTGCTGCTAGTGAGAATCTGCTGATAGCATCAGCAATTCTGCTGCTAGGTTTTAACCACTGATCCCTATTATTATGGAAATTATTATGTTATAATTAATGGGCCGTTAATTATACATAATACCATGGGCTAAGGTTTGAGTATTCTCTATTATAAATAGAGGTCACATCATTCTGCATGGAAGGAGATAATACGAAACCCTAAACACTTCAATACGCATCTGGTTCTTGGTTTGTGCCTAAAACAAGAACATCACTTGGTCTTATCCCATAGAGATATTCGTGTAACCCAGGCATAGGGTCGAATAGTTTCTATTGGAAAGTGATATCACGATTTCAAGTGAATATCCGGTACCTTTATTGATTATCTTAACCCTAATCTGGAGCCTGTTTACGATTAACAACTAACAATATATATGTTAATACCGCTGAGAGAGAAGCCGAATGTGAAATTTAAATGAAGACTAGCTTATAACCCGTGTTCACCAGGCAGTATCGAGTAAACATTTAAAGTTGAATGACAAAAATGTATTTAGAATATACTTGCGATGTTGCAAAAATCGTGAATCGGTACTGAGGCGGTCTGGGGCCGATTAGCGATTTTTTACCGATTAATCGGCCGATTTTCTTGACTCGGCCGATTAATCAGCCGATTTTCGTAGAATTCTCTCCAAGGTCCTGGGCCGATTACCGATTAATCGGCCGATTCGGCCGATTTTTGCAACACAGCTTGCAAGTATTACAATAGAGTAGATTAGGAAAAATTGCACAAACAATTGTTAGCATTGGAGTTACAAAATACAAATTCCAAACTACTTTCTGATAAAAAGAGAAAAAAAACAGTGCTTTTTAATAGAATTGTATATATATATATTGCAATGCACTTATCTTAACCTAACAACTTATTATAGCTCTAAATCATTTGCATCATCACTTTATCGATCCGTATATGATTCTAAATCAAAACTACACCAATATCTTCTACCACCAAAACTAAATTCATCCAACCCCAATATTAACTATGTCAACATCAATTTATCAACGCAAATAGTGAGAATAGGCACTTGAAAAGCTTCAAATGGTTCGGAGTACCTGCAAAGATTTATCATTTTGCAAGTATATGTTTGGCGAAATGGGTTGGGGCTGGAGCTAGGACTTATATTACAAGTTGAAATTAAAATTTGTATTTTTATAAACTTGTTGTTTGGCAAATGGGCTGGGGCTGAGACTTATTATTGCAAAATTACTAAAAAGGACATAATTAAATGAGTTTTTGTATATGTTATATATTTTTGTGGGTAAATAAGTATTTTATTCTTCAAAAGCCCCTGACTAAAGTTTTTAGCCCCTTTTATAAGGCTAAAGTTTTTAGCTGACTTATTTTATAAGCCCTTCCATAAGCCCCATGACAAACGAGACTTATTTTATTAGCCGACTTATTTTGAAAGCTCAAGCCCCAATAAACCCCATTTAATCCCTTGCCAAAGCCTAAATCACTGGTTTTAATTACATACTACAGAAAGAGAATTAAAACAACAAAGAAGCAAGAGGGAGTGAACTAGTGAATATAGTTATCAGCTAAATTAATCACATACTTTGAAATTACAGACCCAAAACCAAGCTTGTAATTAATGACCATTAATGACAAATCACATACCAACATGTTTAGAAGTAGATGATGCATACTAAAAATTTAGTAATCAACCCTTAAACACTGGTAGTGGTAGTTATGAATCCAAATTACACACATCATATCACAATCACAAAAGGAAATAAAGAGTAATAAAAACGACCAGATCCATAAATCCAATGAACAATAGCATCGAAGCAAACATACTTGCAACCAAATCAATTTGTCATCAATGTTACCAAATTTGTATCCTTTTAAATATAGAAAACCTGGTTCAAAGACACGAAAAGTCTCTTCCGTAACTACTTTTGGAGTGGCAACGTGAACTAATATAGAAATAATCGCAACTAAAATCATAACTATGAACAATAATCGAGAAATAAACACTAAATAGTGAATAGAAAAGGGTATGGATCGGACGATCGGTTATACAAATAGTTGGAACCTTCAAGATGCCATGAATAGCTCTATTTAAGAACATATGAAGACGGACATGAAGAATGCCAACAAAGAGTAGCAGGCATATACTGCGTATAATTTTGATCTGTGAAGAGAAGATTCAAAATGAAACTTTGAAATTTAAATTCTTGCTTAAAGAGTTAGTGTGTTATTTCCTAGAAAAATGGGTTGAAAGAAGCAATTGAAGGATCTGTAACTTTTCGAAATTACAAACACAAGACATAGAAATTTAAGTTTTTTAATAATTAGAAAAGTAATATTAAAAATAATTGAAATTGAGATGGCAATTGATCATCTAATTGAATTGCTTCATAGCTGAATGTATAATCTTTACAAACTCTCTATCTCATTTGGAAGTTCAAAGCCCTCAGGAAAATGGCGTAAAGGAAGGCAAAGAAGACGCAAAATCCAACTAGAACAGCAGCAACCGGACCCATGAAATCCATTTCAAAACCAAAGTAGTCATTGATATACCAGTTCATGGCCGGGTCAGTTGACATCCCAGGCACATCGATTGGAGTATCTATATCGTGATACTGTGAAACAATGCATCCGTACACGGTCCATGCCATGGGACAGATCCAGTAGTACCAAATCCACCATCCCGGAATTTTCTAAAATTTAAGAGAAACCAACAACGACAAGTTAGCTTGAGCTTCTATGGATTGATTTTCTTAAAAAAGGAAAACAAAAATAGGTGACTTACGGGTTGTGGGATATAAAATCCTGAGAATATATTGAACAGCAGGTAGAACCCGCCTGCGAAAATGGATGCTATTTGGTCATTTGGTGTGATGGAGACAGTCATCATCCCAAAGTATGTAAAGTACAGGAATGAAAAAAAGTTGATGAAGAAGAGCCAGAAGAACTTGGCGGCTGTCCATTCGAATGACACCATGGCGTACACAATGACACTGTAATATGTGCATTGAGCAAATACGTATGGTATCTCTACAAACACCTGAATGAATAAAAAGAAAATGTAAAAAAACACTTATAATAATCATAAAGTTAATATGTCAGCATTTGTGAATAACATGTGTTGAGAGAGTGTGACCTGTGCCATGGCATAAGGTAATGAGGAGTACATCCCGGCTGCTCTTTCACGGTAGAATACGGTTCTTTCTGTCGCGACAACTGGCTGGATTGTCTGGCAATTGTTCAAACCAACAAAAAATATAGCAGAGTACATGGCCCCAATGACAATGGTCAAATCACTGCTGCTCGACCTGAAATTGTTAAATCAAGTATGCATCAGAGGGCTAACTTCAGAAACTCAATAACCATGATTTTTCTATATAATAAGTAATAACATAATCATATACTCACTTGTCATTTCCAATCTTCCAAAATATGCTCCCAACCATGAGTGCACAAAGCAAGGTGAAGGTAAAACGGACAAGGTTATAGTCGGGATTTCTCCAATAAGCCCACCAAAACTTCCACAGGCAAGATGTGAATTGACCCCACGCAGACTGTGCATATTGTGTGTCAAAGTGAATGTCGACAGCTCCTGCAGGCGGTATACTTAACTCCTTCACCAAAGCCTTGTTTCTTCTGTATTATTCATATGCATACACACATTTAGCATCTGCTGATATATTTTTCTGTATTTATTCAATCATTGGCCGGTTTTTAATACGAGTAACCAAGATTTATAGGACTTACTGATGCAAAGTCGAATTACTGAAAATCTCAGCAAAATCAACACCAAGCCGCATCTCTGCAGCACCGGAGCTGACTTCCAACATCCATGTTGCTGGATTGTATTTTTCGGGAATCTTAGGAACTCCATCAACAGCCTAATCACATGATTAATAAAACCGCTTATTAATCTCAGTTTTAAGTCAAAAATTTCAGATTCTAGTTTATTATGTATTATGCATGTCATTGACCAATACCTCAAAGTAGTCGATGATCGCTTGAGAATGCCTGCCTAGTGGTCCTGCATAGATCACTTGTCCTCCTCTTTTCATTAGTAGTAGCTCGTCAAATGCTTCAAAAATATCAATGCTAGGTTGATGGATGGTGCAAACCACGGTTCGTCCTGTATCCACCGTGTTTCTCACAGCCCTCATGACAATGGCTGCTGCTCTTGCATCAAGCCCAGAAGTCGGTTCATCCATGAAAATGATTGAAGGGTTAGCAACAAGCTCGACCGCAATTGTCAACCTCTTCCTCTGTTCTGTTGACAATCCCGTAACCCCTGGAAGTCCTACAATTGCATCCTTGATATTTTCTAGTTCAACTAGCTCCATCACTTGTTGCACAAATAACTGAAATATAATAATCATAAATGGAATTAGTTATCACTACATTTTTTTTTGGTTAGATATTGTATTTAATAGATTGTAATCTTGATTCATTACCATTTTCTCTTCCTTGTTGACTTCTTTTGGGAGACGGAGGAATGCAGAGTAGATCAAAGATTCATGAATAGTGATCGTGGGAGAGTGGATATCAGTTTGCTCACAATATCCTGAAACTCTTGCAAATGTGTCTTGGACCTTTGGGAATCCTGATATTCTAATATCTCCTTCGATATAACCACCCGTCTTTCTTCCTGCTAAAACATCCATCAATGTTGTTTTACCAGCCCCACTGACTCCCATCAATGCCGTTAGGACTCCAGGCCTGAATGTAGCCGTTACATCTCGAAGTAATTGCAACCTATTTTCTGTGACCCCTTGTTCTCTCATTTCCTATTTAGTAAACCAATAATCATAATTTTCACGGAAAATGTTTCCTCTGAAACTCAAGTTAGTAAAAAGAAGGGAACTTACACCAGGCATGTCAACAAAATAATTCATCTTGTCAAAAGACATGGCGAGTGGAGTAAATGGAAGAACCATTCCCTTTTTAGTAGCGCCACTGGCATCAGCAGTTGGTTTTATTTGTTGCATTTCGTTATTTCCGTCACCCTGAGCGGCCGCAGCTTCTTCCTTAGAGATAATTGCTTGTGGTTTTCCAGGGGCTATAAGTAATTAACAAAAGAATCAGAAAAAGGTTATTAGTTTCTGACAAAAATATAAGTTTAAAATTCCCAGAAACTTACCTTCTAAATACGTGAGAGCCACAGTGAAGAGGACATTGAAGAGAAGTGCAAAACCAAGAAGAGCAGCTGCACCGATCCAATATGAGCTTTCTGATGTTGGGACATCCAGGCTCTTTAGCACAGCAAAGCCCAAGCTAGTTGAATTGTCGAAGCTCTGCCAAAAAGTAACTCGCATATCAAAAACTTTCCTTTTAATTATTATGGAGATTTTAGTTAAGAATCTAATGACTTACTCTTTTGCTGGTCCACCTATTGGAAAGGAACTCATTGATGGTGATTGATTTGAAGATATAAGACAAGGGTGATAGCCAATAAGCCCACTCCCACCAGTTTGGAATTTTTGTTTTAGGTAGAATGAAACCACCCAACAGAAATATAAGTATTAGTACAGCAGATCCTCCAGTGTTTGCCATGTTCATTGTCTTACAAACTCCTGCAATCAACCTAAACAGTCCACCTGCCAAAAGCTGGATGAGAAACACCAATAAGAGGTGCTTGAAGAACCTGTTACATCATGAATATTTTATTAGCATACAGCGTTGGAAATTCAAATAAAAAGAAGAAGAAGAAGAAGAAGAAAAAGTTACCTGCTAGCCTCGGGGGCAAGGTCAGCGCCCCAGTATAGAATAACAGTCCACATAATACTCTCTATCATAGATATGGGGATACGGAGCAAGAAGGTTGGAAGTGTGTACGCCCATGCAGGGTGGAACAAGAGATCCCTTTGCTTGTAAACCACAGGAAGCCTCTGGACAGTGAGGGAAAGATCCGCAAACCCATTAAACATGTTAATGAGCATACTGTTCAAAAGTGTCCCTACATAGATGGAACCATCGATTTCATCCCGCTGATGCTGCCTGGGCTTTACATACAAAGTAGTGCACACAAATGCCATAAACATGATTTGAACACTCTTGAAAACAAATATGGGAGCATTTCTCTTCATTAGTAGCCATTCCTTATCCCACGAGGCCTTAAGGAGCTCCATTTTGGGAACTAAGAACTTCTTCGTCACTAAAGCAGCTTTGTGGCTTTGGCTCTTGTCATATGGGACTGACAACTCGTGTTGAAGCTTCTCACCCACATGAAAACTCTTGAACCGCTGAGCAAATTCACTTACTGGGACATATCTATATGGTCTGTTTCTATCTGCCCAGTATTGCTCTTGGTCCTTTTTAGATGTAACCTATCATCAAGATACAGAAAAGTAAGTAATTTGTAATCCAAATTAGCAGCGTGAAAGTAAAGATTTGAAGATTGCAGTTTCTACCTCTTGCAAGAAGTCAGCGGTACCCTTTCTCTCTGGACACTTGAATCCGCAACTCTCAAAGAACTCAACAATATGTTCTCGTGGCCCCTGATACACAATCTGACCCTCGGATAACAGGACGATGTCATCAAAGAGATCAAATGTCTCAGGAGCAGGTTGTAGTAAAGACATGAAGATTGTTGACTCAGTGAAGTGAGCAACTTGCTGCATGCACTTGACTATCTGAAACGTAGTGGAGCTGTCAAGACCTGTTGATATTTCATCCATAAACAGAGTTTTTGCTGGTCCGACAAGCATCTCTCCTGTGGTCACACGCTTCTTTTGTCCTCCAGAGATACCTCGTCTCATTGCATCTCCAACAAAAGTGTCACGGCAGACATCAAGACCCAATATCTGTTTGGTTTAATAAAAACATATTATTATTTTGAATTAGGCAACGAATAGATTGAAGCTTGAAATAGTGCTACTTACTCTAAGAGTGTAGTAAGTAATCAAACTGCTGTCATCTCCTTCGATGGCAGTTGCCTTCATGAAAAGATCGACTTCAGCCTGTGGAAAGATTCCTGCTTCCTTTTCTCTTTTTGCAAGCTCCTGGAGCATTTCTGTATTCCATTGTTCAGTTAATTATATATCATAGACTTTTTTTTAAAGGTTTTAATACATAAGCGTTTCCTGAGTGAACTCAAGTTACCTAAACGAGATCCGACTCCTTGACATCTTGCTGAGAAATCAAGGGTTTCCTTGACAGTCATTTCTCCAACATGAATATCGTTCTGGCTGATGTAGGCTGCTGTCCTTCGAGATTCAAATTCATTTAACCCATGACCGTTGTACGTTACCTCACCATCTACTCTTAGGCTGGGATCTAGCCTTCCAGCCAGAGCCAACAAAAGCGATGTCTTACCAGAAGATGGTGGCCCCAACAGAAGTGCCATCCTGTAACAACACAAATCCACTATCATTTACAACCATCTCCAAAGTCCAAACTAATAACATTCAACCTATATAGAACCGTTACAATTCACCAAAGCTGGCATCTTTCACAAACATAATTGGAGCGATAATAATTCAATATATGATTCCATATTAAATATTTTCAATTATGATGTTGATTACGTATTAAGGAGAGTCATTGGGTTTGCTTTTTAGTACTGCTTATTGTGTTTTGATAATATATGACTAGTA
The DNA here is from genome assembly GCA_030686995.1 of Artemisia argyi. Lineage (NCBI taxonomy): Eukaryota > Viridiplantae > Streptophyta > Magnoliopsida > Asterales > Asteraceae > Artemisia > Artemisia argyi. The sequence continues at coordinate 185,073,727 of CM060696.1, read as the reverse complement.
ATTTTAGTGAAATAATCAAATTTCAAGTTCCTTATTTAAAAATAAAAAGCAGTTTCCATAAGCAATCTCAAACACCACTTCATATGTTAGACAATCCCCAACTCTGTCACTACTCATACGCCAACCATTTTCACATAGTCTTAATTAAACGAGCAAGATAACGCATAGAAATAATTGATGAAGGATTAAAAGTACAATATATTCTAAGATATGTACCTTCCTGGTTTGAGAATCCCAGATGCATCTTTAAGAATGTGAAGTTTCGCTTTCTCGGAGAAACTGATACCCAAATTAGCTAGAAGTCCTTCAACAATATTTCTAGCAGTATTTGTCAGCGTTGGAAGCGCTCGTTCTCCAACGTGACAATCAACTTCCACAGACAGATTTTTAAACCGAACTTCCACCGTTGGTAGGGAGATTCCAACCCTGATATTAACCGACACAACATTCTCATTAATTGCAAATTTTTAATGCAAGGTCATGTCTATATCAGATTTGTACTAGCCAAACTATTTCAAAAAATTTCATTTATTTCTCATAACAACTTTTTCTGAGTCATGAAACATAGCAAACAAAGAGTTCTCTTAAATATCTATATATACACTAAGATTTGTGAACTAATTGAAACTATATAATTCTAAGACGACCTAAAATCTTTATCAGATGAGATACTAAATATTAAGAAGCTATAAATCTCACTAATCTTATCAAGTTTAATGATGTTGATTCATATTTTTATACGTATAAGCTAAGTATCAAAGTTTAAAAACTAAATATTCCAAAATACTCTGATACTAAAAAATCCTTGGCTATATAAGTGAGCTAAACAGAAAAACAGCAAAACAATTAAAATCAAAACATTTAACAAATTTTCATAACTTTTGTAAAGCTGATTCGTGACGTTATAATCTATACTATATTATAATGCATTTGAGACTATTCTATAATTAGAAAGGCTTAAATTTCAGAGTTTTTTCTGCTTATTATGGAAAGATTTCAAAATTAATTTGTTAAAGTTGGTTAGGAAGTTTGTTAGAAAGCGGTTGGTTGTTCAATCTAAAATTATTTGGCTTAACCATCTCTAATATCTCTACTTATAAAGTACGAAGGCAACTAAACGTGTAACAGAATAACGCAAAATATAATCACAAGGTACCTGCCGCCGCATTGCGCGGGTACCGTTATAGTTTATAAATAAGCATTAGTCTGTTTTTGAGCAAGATCAAAAAACATAACGAAGACTTACTTATCAACTCGATCTTTAAACTTCCTCAAAAAAATCTCGTTATCTTCTTCAGCAACTTGAAATATCTTATCAATGAAGGCTTGTCTAGCATGAGGATCAAGCTCCCTAACATCCACAAGCATCTGTTCAGTAGGCATAGGCTGCTGTTGATCAGCAGGTATATACGACTTAAAAATCGTTGTACGTAAGCGATTATACGTTGGAAGTTTCTCCAACGCGGCCCATCTTAACGCCTCTTCGTCCTCCATGGAATGACGGCTGCTACGGCCGTCATGACTACCACCGCCGCCAATAGAGAACGCATCGTCCATGCGCCAGCTACTAGCGGCGCGACTAATGCTTTTACTTATGCTATGTCCTATGCTTTGTCGCATGCTCATTTTTCGTTCTTCTTCCATTGTTGAAAGATTGAACTTGTTTTGAAAAATGAGTTAGTGTATCATTTATATAGATATAGTTAGTGTGGTGTGGAATGTAACTTGAAATATGGTTCGAGGAACCTTCGAATGGACCCGGTTTTTTTGAATTGTATGTGTTTTCCTTTCTAGTTAAGATGATGAGATGTTTGTGGAAATTTAGTATAGATGACGTACAAATATTAAAGAATTTTTCTCACATGTGACAATCAATGATTTTTGGCGTCAAAGTTGAATGACGGCTGCTACGGCCGTCATTTCTTTCGTTTTGGTCAATTTTCTACGGTACTTTTTATGGTCCTTATATTATGTCCAAGATTGTAGCAAGATGGTAAAAGTTGTAAATCTAGTTTTTTTACTCCCCTCTTTAATTTTATTGTTACAATTTTGGTGTGTCAAGTTGATGTCCTTATAAAGAGTTTGGTGACAGTCATTTTTGGCTCCTCATGTCTATCATTAGTCGCAGGGGCGGATCTATTCATTGGTCAGGGGTAGCAACTTTTACCACGCAGTGGAAATTTTTTTTAGTTTTATGTTTTTCGTACTATCTTTCGTATTTCGCGACCCCTGAAACAAATTTTCGCTACCCCTAAACAAATTTTCGTACTATCTTTCGTATATCGCTAGCCCACTAAATGTTTAAAAAAAAACCTTAAAAAGAAAACCATACAAAAACATACATAAAAAAATACATACAAAGGAAAAAATGGTTACAGAAAAAATTAGACTCAAATTGATAGTAGGCTACTAGCTTGGGCCTTAGGCTACCCACAGTAAGGGGATTCAATCCCCTTACTTTTCCTTGACACGTCAGCTTTCTCTCTCCAGCGACCTGCTGGCGATTCACTGCCCCAGTAAGGGCGACCTAGTTCATTTTTTTTTTTTTTTTTTTTTTTACAAACTTAATAAATAAAACATTAATTTCATTAATAAAAATAAAACAGTACATAGATTGAAAACATAAACTTAAACATTACATAAACTTCAATTAAATCCTAACTTCAGTTGTAGTCCGGGTGATCCCAAGTCTGAGAGTTGTCGGAGCGGTAACCGTCGTCGTAAGGATCAAAGCTCGCAAACCTCTCTTCTTCTAACTGAGCTTCCAACCTGCTCAGTTCCCGCTCCTTCTCAGAGTTCCAGCCATCATCATCTGCTGCCACATTTTCCTCAAAACTTACCTGAAAATTATCCAGACGAGGCAGCTGTTGTTGTTGCTCAACAACTCTTTGTGCAGATGAACTTGATTCACCTTGCACAAATTGTTGTTGTTGTTCAACCATAGCAGCTTCCACATTTTCTTCAAAGCTCCAACGAATCTTGTTTGTTTTTTGGGCATGTATCTGACTCACACAGCCACGCAATGCCTCAACAACGGCATGATCTTTACGAAATTCGTCGTATAAAAACTGGTCGATCACATATTTCCTGTCGTCAGAAATGTGATCGCAATCTGAGTAGCGTGTTCTCATTCGTTGTTTGAGGGCCTTTGCCAGCTCAAACCTGCTAATTACTTCGGAAATAGCTTCTTGACGACCCGTGTCGTCTTTCTCAGCTTGGTTTTTGACCCATTTTTGAAATTCTTCGACGGTATGAGGCAGTTTGTTACACGACATTTTGAATTGCAATATGTGTGAGATTTTGTGAATTTAAGTGTGTAAAATATGTTGTGTTAATGTGGTATTTATAGTGTGTTAAATTTATATATATATATATTTTTTTTTTTTTTTTTGAATGTAACGGCTAGTAGGTGGATTTTTTTTTTTTTTTTTTTTTTTTTTTTTTTTTTTTTTTTTTTGCTTTTTGAATCCAACGTAAACAAAAAGAGTAAAAAAAAACTAGAAAGTAATCGGTCCTATACTCGACCATTTGTCCCATTTTGGTTGCCTCGACCGATTAACCACAGCAACAACGATCGACAAGGATCGATCGATTTAGTCGGTCGTGCATCTCTACTGTCGCCAGCCTTATTATTAAAACTCATGTAGTGAATTAGTGGGCTTGGACCAACTTAAAAATAAATAAATAAATAAATAAGCAATTGACTAATTGTTATCTATTGAAAACATCAAGTTAAAGACAAGAAGAAGAAAAGAAAAAAAGAAAAAAAAAAAAAACCCTGCGCCCCTTTTGCCTTAAAAAAATAGTAATTGACTAATTGTTATCTGCTTGACTGCTTCTGCCATTCGATTATTCCCCTTGCTTCTTGCTCTTGCCTTAGGTAATTTCATTTTTCAAGTTTATTTCAATAATTTCAATAATTTCAATAATTTATGAATACTGTATTAGGGTTTTGCCATTTTGGTTCAATAACTTCAGACTTGATTTTGATAGTTGAAACATGAAAAAACAAGTGCATATTGGCAATTTTTTTAAAAGAAAATTTCAAGAGGACGATGTTGGTTCTAATAATGTTGATGATATTGGTTCAATTCCTTCGGGTTCAATTCCTTCGGTTTCAACTCCTTCGGGTTCAATTCCTTCGGGTTTGATGACATGTTGAAAAAAGTGACTTCTTTTTGTGAAAAAAAGGGTATTACGGTGTTGGATATGATGGGAAGTTATGGTAACCCAAGGAGCCGGAATAATGTCATTAGTAATCGACATCATTTTGAGGTTGAGGTTTTTAATACGGTTTTGGATATGCAAATTCAAGAATTTGGGAACCGGTTCAATGAGGTATCAACTACATTGGTAGAAAATATGTCGGGTTTGAATCCTTGTAATGGGTTTTCTAAGTTTGACATATCTAAGATAGTAGCCTTTTCTGAAATGTATCCGGATGATTTTAATATGAACGATAGCGGGTGTATTTTGGGTGAGCTTAAAATCTTTTATCACTCGGTAAAGGAAGATGATAGATTTCTGAATTTGGATGTGATTTGTCACCTAGCTCAAGTAATGGTGGAAACCGGAAAAAATCTCTCATTTCCTTTATTTTATCGGATTTTGAAGCTTGCATTGGTTTTACTGGTTTCAACCGCAACTGTTGAAAGATGCTTTTCTAAAATGAAGCTTATTAAAACGGATTTGCGGAATCGAATGGGGGACGAATATTTGAACAATGCTATGGTATGTGTTGTCGAAGGAGAGACATTTGACGAAGTAACGAATGAAGATGTAATGGTTCGTTTTCTAGCTATGAAAGACCGAAGAGGAGAGTTCTGAGATCTATTAGTTATTTGTTTAACTTATTCTATTATTGCGTTTTTTTAATTATTTAAATGTACGGTTAAAAAAAATTATGGTTAACTTTTTTTTTTCGCTACCCCTGAAATTAGTTTCTGGTTTTGCCAGTGATTAGTCGTTCTTCCTTCACATAATCAAAAGTTTAATACCTTTTACAGGCAGTATATTATTATCTCCGTCTCAAAATTATTGTCTCCTTTTAACTTTTTTGTCTTTACTTTTCAACTTCGACTTTAAATATTTTTGTTTATATTACATAATAGTTGATATAAAATATATGAACGGATTGAGTTTTAAATTTATTTTCATTGGTATAATTTTTGTTAAAAATTGTATAACACAAACAAAAATATTTATACTCAAAGTTGAGAAAGAAAAATCGTAAAAATTAAAAAGGGACAATAATTTTGAGACGGAGGGAGTATTATGCTTTGGCTCAGTTTAGTGATTGTACCATTTTTATGTTCGCCAAAATGAATACTCACAAAACCAACAATTTGAGTCACTGTACTATGCGTTTATGTTAGGGGTGTTTGTCCAAGGTTTTTTTTTTTTTTTTTTTTTTTTTTTTTTTTTTTTTTTTTTTCACATGCCGGAGTTAGAGCTGAAGCAAGGACGGTAGTTGGAGCTAAGCTAGAAGCTTGAGTTTACTTTTTCAAAAGTTATTTGGAGAATTAGGTAGAGCTGAAGCTTATTATTGTAAAATTATCTAAAAATTTATCAAATTAAATTCACATATATTTCAAGCTTTTGCGTATTAATCTATTATATTCTTAAAGATATTTAAGTAATTTGACTAACTATAAGCCCTTATAATCTCTCATAATGGAGTATTATGTAAGGGCTAATCTATATTATTTATAAAACAAAAATGGTTAAAGAAAAGTCAAGAAAGTGAAATATTGAAAAAATTAAAAAAAGAAATGTTGAAACAATTACTTATGAGCAAGTGAAAAGTTGAAACTAAAAAAAGAAATTTTGAAAATATATGTTTCCAAAAAAAACCTATCACTACACATCGAAAACCGGGTCGGCCAGAGACGCTTCAAACCCGGCGGGTCGACCAAGTTTAGTTTGACCCGTTTTTTCGACTCAACTCGTCGGGTTGACCTGGTTTAAATTGACCCGTTTTCGACCGAAATGGTTCAACAAGTTGAACCACCTGGGCCGAAACCGGTTTCAAAACAATATGTTTAATCCTAAAATCCTTAAACTTTTATTATTTTTCGTTTATAACCCATAAACATTTTTTTATTACTAAAACTATATGCCGCTATAAAATCTCGTTGCTATGCATGGGTACTCGTCTAGTAGTTAGTCAAATTACTAAAAAATTGTAAGGGCTAATAGTTAGTCAATTATTACTAAAATATCTTTCAAAATATAATAGATTATCACTTAAAAACTAAAAATATATATGAATTTAATTTGATGTATTTTTATTTGATTTTATCAATAATAAGCTTCACCTTTAATTAATTCGCCAAACTGCTTTATGAAAATATAACGCAAGCTTTAAGCTTATAATATAAGTTTGAAGCTTGAATTTACTTTTTCATTAATTTGTTTGGCGAATTAGTTAATAACTGAAGCTTGTTATTGTAAAATAACTTAAAAATTCATTAAATTAAATTCACATGTATTTCATGCTTTTGCGTGTTAATCTATTATATTTTTAAAAGTATTTAAGTAATTTGACTAACTATAAACCATATAATCTCCCATAATGGATTATTACGTAAGGGCTAATAGTTATTTAAATCACTAAGGAATTATAAGGGCTAACAGTTAGTAAAATTATTACTAAAATACGTTTCAAATTATAATGGATTTAGGGGTGTTCAAAAAATCTCAGAAACCAACAAACCGAGCCGAACCGCTCAATCCAAAACCCAAAAAACCCGCAATCGAATCGAAACCGTAAAAAAACCAAAACCGAAAAAGCCTGTTTATCACGGTTCGGTTTCGGTTTTTATTTTTAGAAATTTCCGTGGTTAACCGAACCTAACCGTATATATACATAATGGTTTTTAACTAAATACTTAAATAATTGTACAAGTATTGAATATATTATTGCACTACTTTTATTGTATAACAATTTTTTTGCTTCCGGTGTAAATATTAATAAACATCTATGTATGAAAATTGATTAATTTGATCCTACCCTATAATCGCCGGATAAATATTTTTTAGTAATTTGTTTTGTATGTTTATTTGAATGTAATTATTATGACAGAATAACTTTAATATGAATTAAATACATTCAACTTTTTTTTAATGTTACTAAAATGACAATTTATGCTCTAGATCATATTATTGTTTATACGGTTAAACTCGATTAAATATCTACAATCGTTAACTGTGACCCGACTGTTACCCGCCTAGTACAATTCAATTACAGGTAGTAAAATGACCCTTCCCCCTCCCTCGGGCGATGGGTAGTTAAAATCTTTTAACTAAAGAACTGAACCGCCCCGTGAACACCCTAAATAGATTATCACGTAAAAACTTGAAATATATACGAATTTTATTTGATGTAATTTTATGTGATTTTACAATAATAAGCTTTAACTTTAACTAATTCGTCAAACAAATTTATGAAAATATAACGTAAGCTTCAAGCTTATAATATAAGCTTCCCCCTCCTTATATAAGCCCATAAGCGTAATCTTATAAGGTTAATCTTACTTTTGCTACAAGGCCTAATAAGCTCATAGCCTCGTATAAAGTTTAAACAAACCCTCTTGCTCAACTCTCCCGCGAATAGTGTTGAAAGTGCTAAAAAAGAGGATATATTTCCCTCCATTCAAAGAATATGGAAGATATGAATTTCGGCCCGTTATTCTCTTAAACCAACCTCATGTAGATGCCGATTCTCTAACCCTTACAATTTATCCTCATAATGTGGTTTTGCGTTATTCTTTTTTTTTTTTTATTTTTTTTTTTTTGGTTTTGGTTTTGGTCGGCCTTTAGACTTTGGTTTGTATCTCCTCTTTATTCTTGTTCTTAGGCTGATCCTAGGACGGTAGGACCGGCTTTGTTAAGAAAATTTCAAGCTACCAAAACGCTTGTGTCTCAATGGTAGCACATATTGTGTGATAATCTCCCCATTCAAATAGTTATGGGTTCAAGTCACGCTTAACACATGTGAGATTGATTCGTGAATGATGTGAGGTAGTCAAAATTGCCGTTCTGAAAAAGAAAAAACATATATATTTCTAAAAAAAAAAAAAAAAAAAGTTTTACATCATTTCTTTAGGCACAAAATGAGCATTAATAATTAACGAGGGAAGAAAACGTCTAGAGTTAAGGGAGCCATGATAACAAAATTAATAGTTTTATGAGAGTAAAACGAATATGAAATCGATAATTTTGTTATCGATAAATATTGAATATTGAATGGATGTTCATATCTATTAGTATCAATAGTTATTTTAATTATATAATTGTATCTTGTGGAATACTCAATTTTGTGACTATATATGCATGCATCTATCGTGAGATAATAAGAGAGAAATGAGCCATAACGCAAGAGCTGGGTTATGGTCTACATGGCAACATTTCAACGCCATTGTCCACTCCGAGCACAACAACGTTAGGCCCGCGTTGTAACGTGCGTTGATGTGGTAACTTGCGTTGAAACGCAAGAACGAATAAAAAAATCACTTTTGATCGCAACGGTAAGTTTTTCAAATTCAAATATTTTCAAACACCCCCTTTTTTTTTTTTTTTTTTTTTTTTTTTTTTTTTTTTTTTGATCTTTGTTATTAAATTTTAACTCCTCTATAAATCTAACACCCCTTTAGCAAATATTTTCACACTTCACTCATTTTCACACTTAACTCATTTTCCTACTTAACTCATTTCCACACTTCACAATTATGGCTTGTCGTCTCCCCCATTCCGTCGAAGAAATACAAGTGTATATTAAAAAACAATGCGATCAAGACGATGCCATTCGATAAAAGGCTAGTGTCGACGTGATCAAGCAGTTTCAAATCGCAAAGGCAAAGAAAGATTGTTTGAGACAACGATACGTAAAATACAAAGACATTTCTGCGGAAAGACAAGCTGTGATTGACCAATTTTTGTGTGATGAAGCCAAGAAAGACGAGGTAATTAGTGAAACGTTGTGAATGTGCATTTCACAGATACAATCCAACATCAGCAACAAAATACGTTGGATTTATGAGAAAAACAAAGTTGTTGGTTCTGTATCACAACAATTGACTCAACTTGGGGTTAGGTGCATTTCATATGATGCACCTAGATTTATTAAGAAACAATAGTCTCTCCCATTTACGGGTTATGAAGTTGAGGCAGTTGATGAGCATGGCTTTATTGCGAGCCAGCATTATCAAATGATGTGTGATGAACAGGCATTAAGAGAATTTGAAGTAGATTAAGCAAGGCTTAAACAAGAGTGGGATGAGAAACTCAGGAAGGAAGAAGCAGAACAGGCGGCGTTTCAGGTACTCAGACGAAGAGCTGGAATTCTTTTCTAAAAAGGAGTTTGACTTTGACAATGACGGAAATTGGTTCGACGAAGTGGAGCTCTACCCCTTGGATGATGAACGGGGAGAAAAAGTAAAGCTAAATGCCAGATGTTCAGCTATCATTCAACACCAATTGCCTCCAAAGGAAAATGACCTAGGAAGTTTTATTCTCCCTTGTTCAATTGGTAGCTTGTCCATTAGTAATGCTTTAGCCGATTTAGGAGCTAGTATAAGTATAATGCCATTCTCTATGTACAAACGGTTAGGTCTAGGCCCAATTAAACCTGTTTGCATGACTATTGAAATGGCCGATAGGAATAGCATACCTAAAGGGATCGTAGAAAATGTGTTAGTTAAAATAGATGAATTCACTTTTCCTATTGATTTTGTGATTCTCGATATGGAAGAGATAGTGAATTGCCAATAATTCTAGGACGACCACTCCTTGCCACGACCCATGCTATGATTGATGAGTTTAGAAAACTAATTTCTTTGACAGTTAATAATAAGAAAATAGTTTTTAATATGGATGAAGGAGGAAAATGCCATAGGGGAATCAGTTTGTGTAGTTAACAAGGGGAACACTGGGCATAGGAAGGAAGATAGCATTGCTTCTAATCCACCTGCACACACACACCTCGATACTAATCATAAATACTTGCAAAAGAAAATTGTGCAGGAAAACAAAAACAGAGAAGAACTACGCTGTAGCTCTCCTATTAAGCTACGGCGTAGCGCAGTCGCTGACATTGAGTCCCGGGATGAAAGAACGGTTGACAGTTGGAATAAGCTCGAAGAAGCCTCAATAAATAATAGTGAGGCCAAGAATCTTATGGGAATGATTGCCCAACATGATAATGAAACAAAAGCTAACACCAAGGTAATTGTGAAAAAGTACCATTTGTGCAAGCAATTCCCGTGGACAACGAAATGAGTTACCACTTATGGGCATCATGCGACCCCAATGATGACCAATGTGACGGAGTCAGAGATAAAGAAAGAACTCGAAACAATAAATACTTATGGAGCTCGACGAATGATTGTGATAGAAGGAATCTTGAATGAAAAGGGACTATACCTGATGAGGCGAAAAGTGTTACGCTTTTAGGGGTCATTTAAGCCCTAAGTCGTGATTATTTGATCAAATATTGCCTCAAATCGTTCCTTTTGTCATTTTAGGTACTTTGGAGAAGAAATCTAGAAAAGGAAGCATTTTGGACATTTTTTGAGCGAAAAGTGAAGAAAACGACAAAGTCTCCAAAATCAAGCTGGAAATAGTACCTGACGGCGTCACGCCCTAAAGGTGACGGCGTCACGTATTGGCAAAGAGGTGGATAAAAGTTACACGAGACGCGCCAGAATGATTTTTGGGTTTAAAGAGTCACGGCGTCACCCTTTGGGACGCCTAGGCCGTCAAGAGCAAATTACAAGGTGATGGCCAAGAGAAGAATAACACGTGACGGCGTCAAATTTGGATCTAGGCAATCCGAGGATATCTTTGGCGGTGAGTTGACGGCGTCACATGTATAACATGACGCCGTCAGATTGTAATCTCTATATATAGTTTTCTAATTTTCATTCATTAGGAACTTTACCATAAACCCTAGGTCGAATTTTCTCCTTCTTGTAAGGGTTTCAAACCCTTCTTTCATCCATGTTTGATTAAAGATAAGTCTTCCAATAATCATTCAATATGTCTATGTGTTGTTTGATTCTATCTTATGCTTGTCTTTACATTAACATGCTAGGCTAGGTTTGTTTGTGTTTGCTTAGATGTAATGAAACCTAGCTATTGATTATTGGTTGATTATTTGTTATTAATTGTTGTGGATGAATGATTTCGATGTTAGGCTTAAGAAAACTGGCTAACTTCCAATTGGTAACTTGCTTGAACGTCTTAAGAAACATGAATCGGATGTGTACTACGATTTTAATGGTTATATTTAATGCATAAGTGACTACTAAGGATGCCATGTTAGGAGCTAGTTGTCGGCTCGACAAAGGAAGAGGTAGAAGCTTATAGAGTTAGGGAAGATCGTACATGGCCCCACGAATGGTATTAACCCATCATCCACGGAATTGTAACAAACTAGTCAATTAATGAAAGATAACTAGGGAGTAGTGAAATCTAAGTAGACACGTTTCTCTCATTATAAGGTTTTTCTCACATTTATTTTCTTGTTATTTTATTTTTATTGCATTTGTAGTTATTTGGGTTAGTTGACTGGCAACTAATTCCTCCCACTCTTCCAATACCCGAGATTTTTACTTGCTTTCCATAAAACATAAAAAATACAAAAAGAATCATCCCTCACCTCTCGACCTAGTTTAATTAAGTTTTGATTCTAACGAACACTATTCTCCAAGTAGAACGATCAATCCCCTGGTACTTGCCACTACACTATACTACATCGGTCAGGTACACTGCCTGTTGGGGATTGCAAGCTTCTCAAGATGCCTTGAGAGGTAAAACCTTTTGCAAGGTTGCAAAACCACGCATCAATACCCTTTGACGATTGGGTTTGAATCACTCACAGTAAAATGGAAAGAGACGAGAAGTGGAAGCTTTGGGACATCTTAAATGGTCAAGATAAAGAAGAAGAACACATCTCCATTAACAACAAAACTCTGTAAGAGAAGAACATTGATCTCGTTAATGAATGTTCTAATCATGAGGAGGAGGCTGGTCCTTTAGAAAAGAAACATTGGTGTGAGTAAATCAAGACCTGTGACAGCCATAAAGGTCAATTATGGGCGTCTTGTGATCCATACGATGATGATTGCAATGGTGGAAGCAGCATTGCTAGAGTTGGAGATGATGAATATTTGTGGACATCAACAAACGACAACCTAAGAAGTGATCTACCATGGCTTGATAGGTTAAGCTTCGAAGATTGGGTAAAAATTAAGTACGGAAGAATTGATGCTACCACAAAAGAAAAGATATGGAAAGGATGTATTAGCAAGTTTAACCCGAGTGAATGCGAAGTTGACAACGAACCAATTATTGAAAGAGAATAACTGTACAAGACAAAATGGGGAGAAGAGAAGTACCGTTGCAAAAAAGAACTCATTGAGGATAAGCTCGATGACGAATGGTTTAAAGGTACGGATTCTGATGACGATGATATTGATGGAATTACGGATTACCTTGAAATGCAAGGACATGACGGGTTTACGGATCCATATGATGAGGCATATGAGCAACGGCGGTGTAAATTGCTTGGATTAACCTATACCAAACCTCCTCTATTATTGTGGAAGCTTATAAAGTGACTAGGTATAATTTGGGATCTAACGAAAGATTCTCTAAGATACGGAAGATCGGTGAAAGAGAATATAGCCGTACTTCCATGAATGTTGCTTGGATTAGGCACAAACTTATGAAGGAAATGAACGAGGTTGGGCAATCACGAAAGCAACATCAAGCTACGCGACAGTGAGTCTAACTTAAAGACTCAATAATAAACAAAAGTGCTCTTTCGGGAGACAACCCGAATTATCATCCGTTTTTCATTTTAGTAGCATAGTTAGGTTTTGCATGTTTTGTTCTAATAATTTTTGCAGGTAAAAGAGAAGGGGACGATGAATTAAGCCATCTATAGAGTTTTCTACTCCAGAAAATTCTCCCCAGGAAAAGTCTACGGCGTAGCCCACTGAGCAGCTACGCAGTAGCACCCTCCAAGTGTCAGTCTGTAAGATTTTTCCAACTACGGCGTAGCTACAATTGCTACTACGCCTTAGTTTTCTCCTGTACCATCTAATTTCAAAAGTTTTTTAGTACAAACATTCATAAACCTTGTATTAGTTTTTAAATGAACTTTGTGGGTGTGTTCACTGTAAACCCTCACGAGACTTCACTCGTCCACTTGGGACACCAAGTGGTTTAAAAGGCTTGTTGCATACGCTAAATGCAACCGTGATTCCTGCGAAAGTGAGTTAGGATTTCTATTTTTCCTTTTATTTTTCTTTTTTAGGTTTTATGCTTGTGGTTGTTTCGTGATTTCAGGGATATGAAGATTGCTCTTTAGGCGAAGCGAAGGTACGTTTTCTCAAACATGATCCTTCTGCTATTTTCAAGAGCATCTTTCAGGGAAGTTCTCGTTCTTTTTCTACTTATGTCCTCTAATTATCATTATTTGCATACAAAAGGGACTTTGTACATTTCAAGTGGGGGGACGGGAGTAGAATATAACTTGAACTTTTATTTGCTCCATTTTTTCTAGTTTATTTTGAAAAATTTTGCCATTCTTAAAAATTTTGACATGTTTTTCCGAACCTAACTAGAATAGACCTTAGCCGAGCACATTAACCTTTATTCCCATGGTGAGGTTTAACCTTTTCAGTTTCCCCTGATTTACCCAAATCCACCAAAATACGAGTGTGCCGGTAGTTTGTAGACTTTAGAACTTGGACTTTACATCATTTTGAGACCATAGACGAGTAGTGTGTTGAGATTACTTGACGCATTTGGGAGAAACTTTTTAAGAAGGCAATATTCTAGGATTATCACCCAAAAAGCCTATATGTGTGTGTTTATCGATTAGTCACATTGACTCTTCGACCCCCGTGTTTAAACCCTTTTGTTGCACTCATCTTTAGTGCAAGATACCCCTAGTTACACCCTTTTGAGCATATCCTTTCGTTTCTTACCCACATTATAAATGTTTCGATACACCTATTCGCCTTAGCCTACCGTGTAGTCTTGGTTTGTGATTGAGAAGTTGCTACTTGCTCTAGTCCAAGGTTCGAGTAAAGAGATCCGGAAATCACGCCTACGTCGAATACCTACCTTTGAAGATCATTTGAGACCCCCAATTTATTCCATGTATGATTCATCTCAAGTGGGGGGATGTATTTCTTTTTCTTGCAATAGTTGTTATATGAAAAAAAATGTGATATTTAGTAGTTATTTTTCCGGTGCAATTGTTTATGGCACCATGTTTATGAGCTTATGAAGATTTAGCATCGAGGAGGCCACCTCGATCACTATTGAAGATTTGAAGACCAAGTGTTGTGCCCATAATGACGTCCTCTAATGGTACATTCACTTGTTATGATCCAATTTTCGCATCTTGGAGCTTTGACCTTGGATGAACGGCAAATGGTAGCAACTCGGTTATAGGTTAAGACTATTTGTTTCTATATTTTTTATTTTACACCATTATTGTGAATCCCATGTCTTATCCTACCCTTTAGTTGTGAAGCATACTTAGGTGAAGGAATCGAGCAGTCATTGGTGTCTTGCCGTAGTATGTTAGTAACAACACTACACCCTTAGCCTTATAAATGTTCACCCAATATTGCCTTTAAGAATTGTTTTGACCTTAGCTCTAGTGGTGGAGATTTGTGTAACTGTCAAGCCTATGATTGAATACATTCTATGACTGTGCGTTGAGTGATCACCCCGAAATTAACACTTAGACTTGGAGAGTGAGCATGAGTGTTTGTTCCCATTTTGTGAGGTGTTCGGCTCTAAGATATTCAAGAATAGGAAATTTTTAGATTCATATTTTCTAGTTTCTTGGGAGATATCTTTTTGAGAATTATTCTAATAAGGTTTACTTGAGGGCAAGTAGAGTTCAAGTGGGGGGATATTTGATAACATCAAATAGTACCCAGTTTTTAGTGTTAATTTCCCCCATGATTGTTCATCTTTTATGTTTATATGTTAGGATATATATTCTTATTTGGTTATATTCTGTTTTCAGGGCAAAAATGAGCAAAGGAACGAAGAGACACGGATTTGGAAGGTTTTAGATGAAAATCATTGAAGTATGCGGATCCTGCACTAACTACGGCGTAGATGCTCCATCTACCTACGCCGTAGCACTTATTTCTGAAGACTACGGCGTAGCCACTACCATGGCTATGGCGTAATAATATATCAAAGGGTTCTATGCACTAACCTCTCTCCACCTACGGCGTAACCCTCAAAATCAAGTAGTAGAGAACTTTCGAGGCTAATGAAGAAACTATGGTGTAGCTCTTACAAAACTACGCCGTAGACATGACACCTGATGAATCTACGACCGTAGCACATGATCAAGCTATGGCGTAGTTATTATTTACAAAGGCTACGGCGTAGCTAACCATAGGGCTATGCCGTAGCAAAGGCAGGCCTATAAATACCAACCCTAATTCCGAGTTTTATGATTCACTTTTCACCACACAGAAGCACAGAGGAATTCAGGGAGCAAGAGGGACGAAGTTCTATCAGCATACAAGTCCATCCCAAGGGAGAATTCACGCCATAACCATAAGTTTATTCATTCATTTGATTTGTATCGATTCAATGTTTACATTCATTATGATAAACACTTATTTTACTGCATTATTGAACATGAGTGGCTGAACACCTCTTAGTGTTAGCCCGATTATGAAATTGTTATTTTTATGATTTAGTTTTCTCGCATCTCTAGTCGTTTTATTTGTATACTTTCTTAGCTTGTCGTTGGACACTTTAGCTTTAAGAGTCTTGATATTGGGTAGTCCTTTGAGTGGAGTGTCGGTGGTGACCGTGCCCGCATTTAATTAGAAGGTTGTGACTTGGTAATGGTTAAGATGAACCGTAGACGCTTCCATTACCATACATGTGCGAATTGACCAAAGGATCACCTACCTGGTAGATTTACTTGAGAAGTTAGAGGGGAGGTGTAAGTGTTGGACCCTTTTACTTGGTTAACATTAACTACAAAGTTAATCTAAGCAAGTTCCATGATGTAGCGAAGTATTGATTAATTATCAAAAGTAAATAAACGTAAAAGATAAGAGACAAAGTTTTTCAACGTTTAATTCTTTATTAGAAATTAATCAAAAGAATTATACCCAAGTGTTTGCGGAACAACACTTGGGATTGAAATGACAAGTATGGTATACTCCTCACTAAACTCAAACTAAGTTTGAGTGAAAACTAAGATCCAGCTGAGCTATCTCAGGGATTGTGTTGTTCTTTGGAGAGAGTAAAGATTTGGCTTGTGAATGTCTAAGCATTAAGTGCACAAACTTAATCTTTACCTCTCCCACTTATTCTCTATTTATACAGAAGTATGAACCACTAAATTACCCAAGGGACGCAAGACATCCTAGGATAAAATCTTGATAGATTTTATTCTCTGGCAATGCCAACTTCATTAGGTTAAGACCAAAAAGGAACTTTCTGATGGCAGACTGGATTTAGGCATTTAAGAAAACTTTGACTTTAAAGTGATAAAGCACTTTTGTGAATCTGTTCAAACTTTCTCGCCTAGTCCCGCCTATTCTTCAGTCTTGGTATCTTCAGTCTTTGTTCACTCAGTGTTCTTAGTTGGTGAGTAGTCATGGGACTCAATAAGATATTGTTATCCCTCACTGAGTCCATCATCTTCTTCTTTGGCTCAGGTATCATTCACTGAGAACTGCCTCACTAAATGGTGAACCTTTCTTCATAGATTCCCCCTGAGAAACTTGAGGATGACTTACTGAACGGCTATGCATTCAGTGACTTGTTAATGTTCTCGCTTATTAAACACTTAGGATATCTTATGTTCAAATCCTTGATTAAGGACTTTGGGTTTTAACAGACCCAACAGTCTCCCCCTTTTTGGATATATAAATAGCCTAAGTGTTTCTAGGTTCAGTGAGAGATAGCAAAGGTATTATCTCTACAAACTGAATTACTAAGTAATGTTTAGGACATTGAATGTTAAACAAAACATCAATATTATTCGTTGTTATTACAATCCTAAACAAAACAAAGTAAACAAAAGATAGTTGTTGTTGCAGATTTGCTCAGGCTTCAGAACTTTAGACCCAAGGCTTCAAGTTTGGCTCTCTTTGAACTCAGTAGATGCTTGTCAGGATGCTTTTGGATTTTGATCTTCAGGTCATGATAGAACCTTACATTAGCATCATTCTTGATGGGATTGGCCATAAGGAAGTATCCCATCGTTGCTTTGATCCCTGCCAGATCAATATCAGCCCATCTTTGAAATGCTGGATCCCCATACTCATCAGTGAAGAAGAGACCTCTTTCAGGTTGTTCGATGACCCAATTGTTCACAAATGTAACTCCTTCAAGGAGGTCTCTGTTGCAGTCTAGGCCTGGAACACTGATTTCAGGTTCAGTCTCTATCTTCTTTCTCTTCCTTTTAGAGGACTGAGCAGGAGGAGCCTGGATGGCTGGTACTAATGCTGGAAGCAGTGAAGGAATGCCAAGTTCTTCATGCTTTTTGGCTAGCTGATCATACCTGATTCTGAGGGACTTCATCAGGTGTTTGACAACGACATTACTCTTTTTGGCAATGATGGGACCCAACTCATCTAATTCAGTGATCCCAAACTCAGAGAACTTGAAGGGATCATGAATCTCAAAGTGTCATTTGTCTTGGTCTCTGAAGACACTGAGAACTGCTGGCTTGGTATTCTGGTGGATCTTGACATCAGTTATGGGTTCAGGGTTTAGCCTTTGTGTCATGACCCAGTTATACCTATCAATGTTTTGTTGCCTTGCTTCAGCAGATTTCTTCAGTCTGGCATCCCTCTTTGGCTTGAGAGCCATCAAGACAACATCCTGAGCTTTCTTAAACTTCTCACCAGATTCCCTGGCAGCAAGATCCTGAGGCTTCAACCCAATAGCCGTTGCTTCTTTATTAACCACCTCAATGAGAGTAGCCTTGCTTGCTTGTTCTTCCAAGGCTACTTTCTTCAACGTTTCAACCTTATCCATATATGCTTGGATTTCATCCTCAGTCATCATATATGTCACACCATTTATCTAAAAGGGGACCCTGACAGGTGCATTTGGGCCCGGTCTTACGATTGAGGAAGTAGGTACCAGTGGTGCAGTGGGTTTAGACACGATAGTGAGAATGACCTTGCGCTTGTCTGGCTGGTTTGCTGAGTGAGTGGTTGTCTTAGGAGGCTGATAGGAGGAAATTGGAGTGGCTTGAACGATGTGCTCCCCCTCATCCTGAGAGGAAGGTTGTCCTCTTGGAGCAACATTAGTAGCTGATGGCTGACTGGTGGAAGGTTCAGGTACTCCAGTAAGTGGAGCTTCAGTGGATCTCTCCCCCTCAACTGTTGCCACATCATCAGTGAGAGCAAGAGTTGGTGGAACCACTAAAGGAGAAGACCCCTTAAACGCCTGGTAGAGTTCAGTAAGTATGGTTTTGATGTCAGAGGTATCCTTCTGTATGGTAGATACCTTGGCATCAAGTGAAGCCTGAGAAGATTCAATGGCAGACATCCTTGGTCCAAGATTTCAGGCCACGGAGTTGGAAGACTTAGCCCATGCAGCCAAGTTTTTCTCCATGAGACTCAAAGATGAACAGATGGAAGTCACTAAAGATTGAAGACCCTGTAGATTAACAGACTTCAGCATATCTACCAGCTCAGTGAATTGGGCAGAGTTCTACTGGTAGGTCTGAGCAGCCTGAAGTATTTTCTTGTTGAGCTCGGGGTCATCTTTTACAGACTCTTGAATGGTGGACATGCTCATGGTGATTTGGATGAGTGAGTCAATGAACTTGTTGAGATGACCATTAAGAGCTGTCAGTGAGAATGAGACATCTGCCTGTTGTTCCAAGGTATTATCATGAAAAGCTTCAATAGATTCCTTGAGATTGAAGTATTGAACGGCTTGCTCAGTGTGCATGTCGAACACATCATCAGTGATTCCCCTGTAAATGATGTTACAGGCCTTGCTCAGAAATTTCATTAGCTTTCTTTTAGTGAGGGGCTTGGAATCATCATACTTGGCCAGTCTTTTAGGAGAGGAAGTCTCAGGCTCATCATCCTGAGATTTGGGTTCTTCCTCTTGTGGATCAAAGGGAGATTGATGGGATTGTTCAGTGGCATCAGTCTCCATATCATCACCAGCTTCATAAAATTCTTCCTCACTGGATTTGCTCTCATCATCATCAGAGTCAAGAGCAGCTTGAAAGGTGGCCATTGAGTCTATCTGCAAAAAGGGGTTAGCCGGCTCCTCTTCATACGAAGACTTGCCTTGGTTTTGGTTACTCCCTGACCCCTCTAATCTAGCAGACTGGGATTTGTCTGCCTGTTCCTTAGAGTCAGTTTGTGAAGTATGCGCATCTCCATGGGGGGTGATGGTTCCGTATCAGTGGGTGGTTTCTGTCCCCCTGAGTCTTTGTCCCCAGCTGTTCCTTCATCCACTGATGGGTTAGTGTCAGTGAAATCACCAGAAACATGTGAAATGTTAAGGCCCCCCGTTCCAACAGGCTGGTACTCGCCTGTCGAAGATTTAGGGGCCGCCACTCCCTGAGACCTTGGTTGTGATGTACCAGAGACGTTAACGAGAAAGGTGGAAGGCGCTCCCCTACGAGCGGGTTGTGTGTTTCCCTCTGGATCTTTGGGAGTAGTCATGTGGACCAAGGACCCTGACTGTGATTTGTCAATGTCCTTCGTTGTCCCTGAGGGTGGTGGAGCCTGGCCTTGGTTAGTAGTAACAATTTTAGGTCTCCTTTTTGGCTAATAAGCCTGTGTCCCTGAAGACTTCCCTGTCCTCTTAGGAGGGGAAGGTGGGTACACTGAGTCCCTCCGGTTGTTTATGGCAACCATATGGGCCATCAATTCAATGTTAGAGACTGAGGATGGGTCCTTTGAAAAATTTGA
The DNA here is from genome assembly GCA_030686995.1 of Artemisia argyi. Taxonomy (NCBI): domain Eukaryota; kingdom Viridiplantae; phylum Streptophyta; class Magnoliopsida; order Asterales; family Asteraceae; genus Artemisia; species Artemisia argyi. The sequence goes on along the minus strand of CM060696.1, from coordinate 185,053,769 downwards.
AGAACTCAGGACGGTTGGTAAAGAGCTTAAGTGAACGTCCTGAGTGTAGTCACAACCCAGTAACCTTTGAAGAGCACATGAAATAAACCTAGGATAAGACACATAGTGTAACCTAGTCTTATTCAGTAGCTTGGTTACAAGATCACCATAAATGATCTCTCTAATGTCGACAGTGACCCCTGGCATTAGGCAATAAGCCATCATCATCTGAACAGAGTTAATCTGCTCAGTGGATGAGTGGTTCCCACCGAGAACCTGAATCACAAAAGTGAACAGGATCTTCCAAGCCATGGGAAAGGAGTTCTTGGTGACAGGGGTCTTGTCCAAATATTTTGGATCCAAAGCAATTTTTTCTAACCATGATTTAACATTATTTGGGTCAGGGTGTGCAACATAAATTCCAATGTTATAATCAAGTCCTATTGCAAAGCAAAAAGTTTTGAAATCTAGGACAAATTTCCTTTTCCCATTTAAAACAAAGAAACTGATGAGCAATTCCTTGAGGGGCCTGAGTTCGTTCTCATCAGTGGAGGGTGTCGGGTCATAGGCCAGAGCAGTACCCCAAAACTCCCTGAGGAAGTTGTGGTACTGGAAGTAGGGTGTGGAGGTGAAGGCGGTTTTCAAAGGGCAGTTATACAAAAACTTTATGATTTCCTTGTAGGTAGGGACATTGGTTGGGTAGTTAAAGTTACCTACAACATTGTTGGTTTTGAATTGTACATCAGCCAGAGTCAATTTTGCCCATTGAGGTGCAAGCTCGATTCCTTGGTCATCCGCCATTTTAGGTCAAAAAGATTTTAAAATTTTAATGGCAGAATATCACTCTCCAGATGATCCACAAGTTGAGTCCAACTCGTTTTTTATTCGTGAAATGAGTGATATTGTTATCAAGGAGATTTCAAATAGGAAGGATTTCTTGTTGCAAATCTTCTTAACCAAGAAAGGATGATTTGAAAAAGCCTTTTTTTTGAAAAAAAAATTACACACAGCTTTGCAATGGATAAATTTTTGCAGTTTCTTTAAGAAAATTTTGTGTATGTGTTTTGAAAGGGGTATTTATAGAGGGTGAGGAATACCATAGGTTAGGGATTTTGAAAATCAAAATGAATAACAACTTTGGGTTCCGCATTAAATGCCACCACTCCACTTTCCCAAGTTTTGTGCAACTATCAAGGTGAACAGTGCAAGGGGCCTGCACAAAGTGTACTTTTGCAGGCATGATGTCACAGAAAATATCAAGAGATATTATTTATGAGGGAAGGCAATTAATGCCTAGTGGGATATTGGTAATTAAGTGGGGGCTCAGGTGTGGATGCCAGTAAGGCAGAGACATATATTCCTATATTAAATAGAAGATATAGTTACCAACCTAGGACATTTACTAACTAGACACTTAGAGCATTTAGTTATGCATTGAATTGCATTAGTAGATGTCATAAGCCCCCTGATTGAGAAATCATTCAGTGTGAATCTTTGGGTAGGGTATTCAGTGAGTTTAATAACAATGTGAGAAACTCCCTGTGAATGGATTTTTGGTGATGTTGAAGGGTTTCACTGAGGAAGGTGAGTGATCAGGGAAAAGATGAAGAATATACACCATGTTAGAATATTTTAATCAGTGAGCTGATTATCAATATCTAACATGCCCAGTTCAGCTTTTAGTCTTGTGAAAGTAGGTTCATCCAAGGGTTTAGTGAAGATATCAGCTAGCTGATACTCAGTGGGAATGAAGTGTAGTTCAATATCACCTTTCATGATATGATCCCTGATGAAATGATATCTGATATCAATATGTTTTGTTCTTTGATGAAGCACAGGGTTGTTTGAAATAGCTATTGCACTTGTGTTATCACAAAATATGGGTACCATTTTGTAATGAATACCATAGTCACTGAGCTGACTTTTCATTCATAACACATTTGCACAACAGCCTGCAGCAGCAACATATTCAGCTTCAGCTGAGGACATTGCACGGATTGTTGCTTTTTAGCACTCCAACAAACTAATTTTCCTCCAAGAAATTGGCAGGAGCCTGAAGTGCTTTTTCTGTCCATGTTGCATCCTGCATAGTTAGAGTTTGAGTATCCTTTCAGATCAAACCCTGAACATTTGGGATAATAGAGTCCAAGACTGGAAGTGCCTTTCAGGTACCTCAGAATCCTTTTGACAGCAGTGAGATGAGATTCTTTTGGATTAGACTGATATCTTTGATGAGGCGAAAAATGATCCATTTTTAGGGGGTCATTTAAGCCCGAATTCGAATTTATTTGATCAAATATTGCCCTAAATCGTTTATTTTGTGATTTTAGGTACTTTTGGAGTGAATTCTGGAAAAGGAAGCGTTTTGGTCGTTTTTGGAACATAAAAGTGAAGAAAACGGCAAAGTCTTAATTTTCCTTGCTGGGAACAGTACCTGACGGCGTCAAGAGCATTTATGTGACGGCGTCAAGAGCAAAAGTGGTGACGGTCCAGTAGATATGTGACGACGTCACCCAAGGCCGTCACGTGTTAACTTGTCAAAACAGGCGCGCGGAGTAGCTGATATTGTTTTGGTCATAACTTTTGCATACGAACTCGGATTTAGGTGATTCAAAAGCCCACGCAAAGAGAACTAAGAAATCTACAATTTGGTGAAGAAAAGTTGGTCATGACGCCATCACTCTTTACGGGGTGACGCCGTCAAGCCTTGCCGACAGAAAATATGCCTATAAATATAACATCATAACTTCACTTTTTGTAAGCCCTAAACCCTAAGGTCGATTCCTGGGTTTAGGTAGGTGTTTTTCAAGCAACTTAGAGGGTTTCAATCATTCCATAAACATCATGTATTGGTTTGATGATTCTATCTCAATTATGTTTTCCATTATCATTGTTGTTTGCTCTTCTTTGATGATGATTTGCTAATTCACCTTGTGTCTACTTATGATTGTGTAAAACTTGTATATAATTGATTAGATCTTATTGATTCTTTGTTGATGTTTGTGTCTATCTTCATCAATTAGGGTGTGACACTTCGATAGGTCTAATTGGTTTAGCTTATAATTCTTGCTTCCTATTGTCTCTTGTTTAATTGAATGAATTCGATGTTAGGCTTAAAAAAACTAGCAGACTTCCATTGGTAACTTGCTTGAACGTCTTAAGAAACATGAACTAATGCGTACTAGGTTATTATGGTTGTATTTAATGCATGAGCGAATTCTGATGATCCCATGTTAGGAGCTTCTTGCAGGCTCGACATAGGAGTGAAGTAGGAGCCTATAGAGTTGGGGAAGTACGTGCACCACCCCACGAATGGTATTAAGGAATACAACCCGTCAATTAAAACAAGGTGTGACAATTCAATAGGTAGAATTGGATAGCTAGCAAGGAGTAACATATCATGGGTAGACATGCTTCACTTATCTTGTAGAACCTTAGTTTATTTTCTTGCACATTAGTTTAAGTAGTAGCTATTGGGTTAGTTGATTAGCAACTAATTCTGCCCCTCCTTCCAATACCCGAGATTTTTACTTGCTTTTCATAAAATATAAAAATACAAAAAGAATCATCCTTCACCTTTAGACCTAGTTAGATTAATTTCAATCCTAACGACACTATTCCTGAGTTGAACGATCAATCCCCCGGTACTTGTCACTATACTATACTACAACAATCAGGTACACTGCCTGGTGGGGGTTGTAAGCTTCTCGAGATCCCTCGAGAGGTAAAGCCTGGTGCGATTCCCACGCATCAAATTTTTGGCGCCGCAGCTTGGAGAATAGTTATTGTTTAGGTTGAATTTGATTTTTATTAGGTCTACTCATTAGATTCCTATCAAGTGAGATTTTTTCTTTTTATTTTGTAGCTTTCTCGTAGTCTATCTTTTCTTTGTGATTTTGTTTGTAATTTGCTTCAAATGGACTTTACACTTAGACTTCTAAGATTGCAAGATAAGGTTGAGTGGCTAAAACACCAAAGAGTTCAAAATACCTCATTTAGAGACACCTATGAATCATATGAGCCTTCACCTAGGATAGATTCTTATGAAGAACCTCCATGTTTAAGATCTAGTTTTAGTGAGGCCAATAGGAAATGCAACCTAGTTTGCCAAGGAATTAAGGAGAGAGCCGTTGCAACAAATCATAAGTTGGATGAAGCATTAGGTTTTCAATTATCACTACCTAAGAAAACAATTGAGGAGGATTTAGCCGAGCATGACCACATTGATCAAAAAGACCTAGGTTTTATGACCAATGACTTTGAATCTCAAGGAACACATGAGGAATCCTTTAGGCAAATTGAATATAAGATTATTGAGGATGATCCTTATGATTCGGACATAGAAGTTGAGATGCCTAGAGAAGCACGTGAGATACTTAGGAGAATGCTTAGGATAGATTCTACCAAAACACATGATGAGGATATAGGTGATCTTGACACATGGAATGATGAGGTCAATAACATAAGCCCACAAAATACTCAACCATCATTTGAGGCACACACACCGCCCGTGACTTACCCGGAAGAAGTAGAAGAAACTTTAGGAATTCCGATGGAGGTAGAACCCTTGGACCAGGCACCACTTGAGGATATAGGTTTGAATACTTGTAGTGATAACCTTACTCCTAGTTCTAGGGAATTTCCTAGTGTTGATGAACCGGAACCTCAATCTTTACACACCTTTTCATCCTTAGATATATTTCTAGGAGACAAAAGAGGAACCGACCCACCCATCAACCAATATTATCCGGGTAGTTTTAGGATGAAGGAAGCCATTCACTCACCCCCTTCACCTCACGTGGCATATTTCCACCCTAAGGGTGTGTATCGCTACTTCCACCCGCACTTATTTCAAAGTGTAGGGAAAACCTCCCCTATTTCCGTTAAATATGGGTAGAGTCAGGCTCATGACTCGAACAAAAACAAGCGCTTATTGGGAGGCAACCCAAGCTTTATTTATTTGTTTGTTTGTTTGTTTGATTTTATTTGTTTCCGTATGCATGTTTTATTTTTATTGTTTGTGGTTCATGTTTCAAAGTAAATTGTGAAAATGCTTTATTTTGTTTTTAACTTCGTCTTAATTACATATAAAGGTATTTTGCAAAAGCTAAGTGTAAGGGGAGACCAAAATTTGTTTATAAGAACGAAATTGAGGATGATCCACAACAATATTAAATGAACATGTATATTAGTAATAGTTAGAGTCAAATGCTTGTATCGAGTCATAATGATGTTTTGCAGGATTTTACAGGAAGTAGGACATAAGTTTTTCCAGAAATTTTCCGGAAACTTAACGTAAAGATTTCTGCAAGTCACTTCTGACGGCGTCAGGAATTAATTCCTGACGGCGTCATGTGTAAAATTCTGGAAATTTTGCTAGTTTTGTTTATACCGGACTCTTAAAGTTTTTGTTGATTCTTTAGTTTTATAAACTCCAGGAAATCTGCAAACATTCATTCCACAAGCATTATATCTTTAATTGTTTTGTTTTTATTCCTAAGTTTGGAATTACATCTAGTTGTGAGTTTCCTTTTGTTTGGTTTGATGCTTTGGGTTTTTGTATTTGTTTTCTCAGGTTTAACAGGTTACATATGACAAGAAGATGATTTATTTTTATGGAAGGGAAGCTTTGATTGTTCATTTTCTTGGAGGAAGATCTAACCTTGCTGACACACTATCCACACCGAACGAATCAGGGGAGTATTGATTTCATTCTTTTACCTATTTCACTTTTACATTCTTTAATTGAACATTGGGGACAATGTTCATCTTAAGTGTAAGTGGAGGGTAAATGATGATACCCTATAGGATATACTTGCACTTGAGTTTGTTTGTTTGATGGTAGGTGTGTAATAAAACTAAGAGAAATACTTGTTAGTGTAATTTTAGCGCCAAATTTAAAATTTTTTACAACATTTAGGAGTGAAACTTTAGCCATAGCAAGCGTCTCATGGATAGGAGGTTGTATGACTAGCACAAAACCGTACCACTTAAAAAATTTTCCACCCAATTATGTGAGGTTCGCCTTTAGATTTGATAGGAAAAGCATTTATTATTAGTGCTTATGTGTGTACCGGTAGCATTTAGATTCTAGAACTTGCGTTAGTGATGCATCTCGAGACCGCTAGTGAGACTACATTCGTGTAGTAGGATTTACTACATGATAAGAGGCATTAGGATCACCCTTGTGTTAAACCTGTATCATAATTACTTGACCATTTAAGTCATATTACTTGGCTAGTAAAGTTAATTAATTTTTCCCACACCTTAGCGTTGTACTCATTTTTAGTACACGAAACCCTTAGTACACCCCTCCGAGCCTATCTTTTCGTTTCTAACTTTAAGCATCTTACTTAAAGGAAGAATTTGTTACAACCCACTTAAATGTACACCCAAATCGCCTTAGCCTTCCGTGTATGGACTCATTTTTAGTGCATTATTGTTACATGTTTAAACCCTTAGTTAATTATCTAATTGATTACATGGTTGCTAAGTCGAGTTATATCCTTGTACATATTGTTTTGGGACGATTGAGACTCATGGGTAAAGTACTTGTTTTATGGAGTAATGAGGAAGAACATCATATTATTACCCCCATATGTACGTTAATCTTAAAAGTACTCAAAGTGTTTTGATTATCTTGATTCGAGTCATTAGAATAGTTAATTGTAAAGTATGTAAAAATTCAAGTGTAAGGGGAATGTTTCATTCCCTATGATGCATTATTTTAGATGGTAGGGTAAGAGTGTATGCACAAAAAAAAAAAAAAAAAAAAAAAATCGAAAAATCAAATATATATATATATATATATATATATATATATATATATGAAAAAAAAAATAGAAAAAGAAAAGAGAAAAACATACGGACTACCATCCCGTTTCATTCTATGTTTATTTTATGTTTTCGTTATTTTTCATTTGCTAGGTTAAGTCGAGTCTAGTCTTGGCTTAGCAACACCATATTGTACATGTAATTAACCAATATAATTAACTCGCCACCAGTAAAGATTGCCTATATCCAACAAAACCATGTATTCCATATCCCTACGCCTAACGTTATAACCCTTTAAAAGACCTCTTTGATAGTTTATCCTAGGTGCTTACGCCATGTGGTGGAGGTTTGATCTTTTCCCAAGCCTATGGTAATCTATTTTGCTATGACAGGTAGTGAGAGATGTTTTCCGTTTCCATATTGTGATATATACTTTATTACACCCGAGAGATGTGAGTATCTAAACACTATTTGTGAGGTGCTAGTGTATGACCTCCGTGATTGTCTTTGGTCTTTAGTGGACCGATTATTTGTTGTAATTACTTTTATATTAGTGTTAAATGACCCCTAACTTGTATTTTGATTAGAATAAAAGCGCATTTGCTTGAGGACAAGCAAATCTCAAGTGTAAGGGTATATGATGAGGCGAAAAATGATCCGTTTTTAGGGGGTCATTTAAGCTCGAATTCGAATTTATTTGATCAAATATTGCCCTAAATCATTCCTTTGGTGATTTTAGGTACTTTTGGAGTGAATTCTGGAAAAAGAAGCATTTTGGACGTTTTTGGAACATAAAAGTGAAAAAAAGGGCAAAGTCTTAATTTTCCTTGCTGGGAACAGTACCTGACGGCGTCAAGAGCATTTATGTGACAACGTCAAGAGAAAAAGTGGTGACGGTCCAGTAGATATGTGACGGCGTCACCCAAGGCCGTCACGTGTTAACTTGTCAAAACTGGCGCGCGGAGTAGCTGATATTGTTTTGGTCATAACTTTTGCATATGAACTCGGATTTAGGTGATTCAAAAGCCCGCGCGAAGAGAACGAAGAAATCTACAATTTGGTGAAGAAAAGTTGGTCATGACGCCGTCACTCTTTACGGGGTGACGCCGTCAAGCCTTGCCGACAGAAAATATGCCTATAAATATAACATCATAACTTCACTTTTTGTAAGCCCTAAACCCTAAGGTCGATCCTGGGTTTAGGTAGGTGTTTTTCCAGCAACTTAGAGGGTTTCAATCATTCCATAAACATCATGTATTGGTTTGATGATTCTATCTCAATTATGTTTTCCATTATCATTGTTGTTTGCTCTTCTTTGATGATGATTTGCTAATTCACCTTGTGTCTACTTATGATTGTGTGAAACTTGTATATAATTGATTAGATCTTATTGATTCCTTGTTGATGTTTGTGTCTATCTTCATCAATTAGGGTGTGACACTTCGATAGGTCTAATTGGTTTAGCTTATAATTCTTGTTTCCTATTGTCTCTTGTTTAATTGAATGAATTCGATGTTAGACTTAAGAAAACTGGCAGACTTCCATTGGTAACTTGCTTGAACGTCTTAAGAAACATGAACTAATGCGTACTAGGTTATTATGGTTGTATTTAATGCATGAGCGAATTCTAATGATCCCATGTTAGGAGCTTCTTGCAGGCTCGACATAGGAGTGAAGTAGGAGCTTATAGAGTTGGGGAAGTACGTGCGCCACCCCACGAATGGTATTAAGGAATACAACCCGTCAATTAAAATAAGGTGTGACAATTCAATTGGTAGAATTGGATAGCTAGCAAGGAGTAACATATCATGGGTAGACATGCTTCACTTATCTTGTAGAACCTTAGTTTATTTTCTTGCACATTAGTTTAAGTAGTAGCTATTGGGTTAGTTGATTAGCAACTAATTCCGCCCCTCCTTCCAATACCCGAGATTTTTACTTGCTTTTCATAAAATATAAAAATACAAAAAGAATCATCCTTCACCTTTAGACCTAGTTAGATTAATTTCAATCCTAACGACACTATTCCTGAGTTGAATGATCAATCCCCCGGTACTTGTCACTATACTATACTACAATGATCAGGTACACTGCCTGGTGGGGGTTGTAAGCTTCTCGAGATCCCTCGAGAGGTAAAGCCTGGTGCGATTCCCACGCATCAATCTTGCACACAAACAGACTGAGAATTGAATGTCAGGCCTTGAGGCAAGGAGATACATCAGTGACCCAATCATACCTCTGAAAAGAGTAGGATTGACGAGTTTACTAGCAAGGTCATGGCCTAGGTTGTTAGGAGGTAACATAGGAGTTTTTACTGAGGCACAGTCACTGAGGTCATACTTTTTCAGTAAGTTCCTAGTGTACTTTTCTTGACTGATGGAGGTGCCTTTTTCAGTTTGTTTGATTTGTAGTCCAAGAAATTAAGTGAGTTCACCCATCATACTCATTTCAAACCTCTTTGTCATCAGCTTTTCAAACTGTTTACAAATTTTGTAGCTTGTTGAGCCAAATATGATGTCATCCACATACACTTGGACCAAAATCACATCCTCTTTTGTCCTATAGGTGAACAATGTATTGTCAATTTTGCCTCTGACAAATTTGTTTTGGATTAGGAAGGCTGAAAGAGTTTCATGCCATGCTCTAGGTGCTTATTTTAGTCCACAAAGAGCTTTATTAAGTTTATAGACATGGTTAGGAAATTCACTACTTTCAAAGCCTAGAGGTTGTTGCACATATACATCTTCTTTAATGTTACCATTTAGGAATGCACTTTTCACATCCATTTGGTAAACTTTAAAGTTCATGTATGTTGCATAAGCAAGAAAGATCCTGATGGCTTCCATTCTGGCAACTGGTGCAAAAGTTTGCTCATAATCAATACCTTCTTGTTGATTATATCCTTTTGCAACTAGTCTTGCCTTATTTTTGATGACTGTGCCAGATTCATCAGTCTTATTTTTGAAGACCCATTTCATTCCAATGACAAAAACACCCTGAGGGCATTAAACAAGGGTCATGACATCATTTCTATCAAACTATTCTAGTTCATCTCTCATTGCCTGAACCCAACTTTCATATTTAAAGGCTTCTTTAACATTTTTAGGCTCTATCTCTGAGAGAAAATCAACATAGAGACATACATTGGCAGAGGCCGCTTTGAGTTTAGCAGCCATGCTCCTTGTAAGCATGCCTTCAGTGGCCTCACCAATGATGTTAACAAGTTCTATTGTTTTGGACTTAGTCCAGCTATCCTGAGGTCTAGGATAGGAATTGGAACTTGTAGAAGCCTGATGTGTGGGTGGAGTGGTTTCAGCAGGAGCTTGAGATTCCTCAAGATTGAGATCTTCAGTTACCTCAGTGTGATTAGCTTGAATTGTGGTATCCTGAACAATTGGTTTAGTGGTGGAAGTCTCATTGGAGACCTGTTGAGTTTCTATGAACTCACTGATGGTTAGTTGAGGTAAGTTGTGAGGATTGATGAAATATGAGACGTCAGCATCAACTTGGTATTGATTAGAGAGATTATTCTCAAGATGATACTCATCAGGAGGATATCTTAATGAGTCATCAATACCAATTTCTTCCACTGAATAATTAGAAAATCTGATAGCTTCAGTGCTCTCATCAAATGTGACATGGAAGGTTTCCTCAGTCTGTTTTCTCCTAGTATTAAACACCCTGAAGGCTTTAGAGACAAGGGAATACCCTAAAAAGTACCCATCATCAGCTTTTGCGTCAAATTTTCCAAGATGATCCTTATGATTATGGATAAACACAGGACACCCAAACACATGGAAATAGCTGATATCAGGAATTCTCTCTTTAAACAACTGATAGGGAGTTTTGCTATGTCTCTTCACAATGATGGATCTGTTTTGTGTGTAGCAGGGGCTTTTTTTACTGCCTCAGTCCAAAAGTGTTCGGAGAGACCCCATTTTGTTCAGGTGTGTAAGGAGAGGAAAAGTTTTAAGATATACCCTTCTCATAACAGAAACATTCAAGGTCATTGTTTTTTAATTCAGTCCCATTATTAGTCCTGATTTGTTTGACCCTGATGTCATTTTGGTTTTCAATCTTCCTGATAAAGGACATGATTGTTTCAGCAGCCTGACTCTTTTTGGCCAGGAAATAGACCCAAGTGTATCTTGAGTATTCATCCACAATGACCAGAGTGTACTTCTCATGGTGGATAGACATTGGACTGATGGGTCCAAAAATATCCATGTGAAGTAGGTACAGGCAGTTGGTGATTGATGAATTTTGTTTGGTTTTAAGGGATGCCCTGTGATGTTTACCTTTTTCACAGACAGGGCAGGGTTTATCCTTTGAAAACACAAGTGATGGTAAGCCAAGGACTTTGTTTTGTTTGGCCAGGTTGTTTATGTTTTTGAAATTCAGATGGGAAAGTCTTTTATACCAAAGCTAATTGAGGGTTTCAGTGGCTTTAGCAAAAAGACATGTTCCATTCTGAGTGAGTGAGGACATATCCAAAACATAGACATCCTGCCTTCTTGGTGCAATAAGAACAACTTCTTTGTTTGCATTGAAGATGGTACCTTGCTTATCATTAAACTGAACTATGTATTTAGCATCACATAGTTGACTGACACTGATCAAGTTGTATTTAAGACCATTAACATAAACTATTCTAGTAAAAACTATTCCACTACAGTTTACTGAACCATAACCTTCAGTGAGACAAGATGAGTTATCAGCAAATACCACCTTAGGTCCTGGTTCTTTTACGTATTTGTGCAGATATTCCTTCACGCCAGTCATGCTTCTTGAACATCCACTATCAAGGTGCCAAACATGATCTCTGGCATGTCTATGCACAAATGTAATCTGAGTTAATTTTTTTGTGAACCCACTTCCGGGTGGGTTTGGCTTTAATGGCCTTTTTGAACTTAGAAAGTGATTCATGATCAGTGGTGGTGTGAACAGTGCTTCCACAAATATTACATCTGGGAGAATAGGTAGATTGTGGAGTAGGTTTAGTGTTGCCTCTTTTGGACTGAATGACCTGTTCATGTCCTGAACTGTCATGAGTAGGGTCTCCACAGATATCACAACATGGATACATCAAACAATCATAAGGGAGATGATCATTGAATCCACAGTGGATGCAAGGTGAAAGAGGTTTAGCTTTTTGCCTTATCTGTTTAGAGCCTGAGGCATAGTCAAGAGACTGAGCATTGTGGTAGGATACAACACCTGATGAGACTGTGTAAGATAGATGATTAGAGGTTCTGTGATCATCCTTTTTGCATATCATGCAGAAAAGGATCCTATAACAGTCATCAGTGGTATGGGTGGTATAGTTACACAATCCACATCTCATCTTAGGCTTTGATGTAGCTTTGGATTTGGTGGAACTTGAAGAAGCTGGTTTGATTTCCTTTCCCAAGGATTGAGGAGTTTTCTCAGATGATTCAATCTTTTCACTCAGCTTCCTCACAAGTTTAGCCAACTGATCATATTTAGAATCAGTGCTGGTGTTGACAGCCTCAGTGGAGACTGGAGTTGTTGAGTCATCAGTGTGAGTTGATACTTCAGTGATTGGTCTTTTTAGGATAGTTCTTCCTAAACTAGCCTTCTCTCTTGGAGAGTGTTGAGTACACCAGGGGTGTTAGCTCAGAGCTAGGTTCAGCTCCTTGAAGAACTTTTAGTGGAGGGAGTGGATTCTGTGTGATAGGTTCAGACTCATTAATGGACTCAGGAGGACTAGATTCATCAGTGACCCCAAACATAATTTTGATGGCCTGACTTTTCGATTCCAGTATTTTTCCAGTGTTAAAATTTGGTAATTTACTATCTGGATTGACTCTTTCAATCCAGTCACTGGGTTTTGGTGCCATCTCCTTGTTAAAGGATATGCCTGAAGGCAGAAATGCCTTTTCACCATGATTCTCACTTGAGGACTCAGTGTTTTGATCCTCTCCAATAACAACTTTCTTATTGCTTGGTATGAGACTTACTGAGTCAAAAACCTTAGGGTTTTTTTGAGTCCATTTAAAAATAACAACTTTTTCATTCTTAAGTTCTTCCTGAAGAGCTTGATTTTGTTTTACTAGTTCAGTGTTTTGAATTTGAAGTGTGACAGCCTCAAGCTTTGTTTGTTTTAAAACAAGTAGTTCATCTCTACACTTATTTAACTCAAAAACAAACTTGTTGAATTTTGAAAACAAATTTTGTCTTTGCTCTTCAACAAACTTAAGATCCACATTCAGATAATTCAAATAGGATTGCCAATCAGCATCATCATCTATAGACAGTAAAATGTTTACCTTCTTCATGGTGACGTTGACCCATTCTCCATTTCTGGCATGGCTTTTTCCAACAGCTAGCTTGTTATCATCTGAAAGTGCCATCAGTGCACTGACCCTTAATTCTTCATCAGAGGAGACATCTTCCTCATCCCAGTCAAAGGCTTTAGCAACAAGTACCTTGTTCTTGGTCTGAATAGGCTTGGATGGTGCAGCCTGAAGTGCTGAGGGAGTGGTCTCAAGGAGAGCAAGTTTAGCTTTAACTTTTCTATACTTAGCTTCAAAGTCCTTTTGAATATTTGCATTTTGGAAATGTTGAGTGGACTGAAGCATTTTTGGTTGAAACTTGCTTGTTCCTGAAGAAGAACTACTACCAGAAGGTTTGTAAGAAGGGTCTGAGGTTGTTTTTGAAAAACAGTCTTTAGCAAAGTGACCTCTTTTGCCACAGTTGAAACATTCAGTGGATTCATTAGCCTTAGCTTTTTGAAAATTTGACTTGTTTCTTTTAATAAAACGTTTTGAGTTTGCTAAAAGAGCTCTTTCTTGAAATTCAACTTGAAGATCTTTGAGATACTCTTCACTGGTTCTCACATCAGAATCATCTTGAAAATCCTGCACAACACCATTAGAGTAGAAGGCAGTGGATATGGGTGAAACAGTCAGGGCCTTTTTGGTTTCTTGAGCCTTTTCAGGGTATTGCCTTGTGATTAGGTTGTCTTCATAGACAAACTTCCCGTAAATTTGAGGGAGCTCAAGATTTTGAATGTGATTAGCATTCCTAAGACCCTGAGAGAAGTTTAACCACTTCTCAGGAAGACTGTTGACAAAGCCAATGTTAATTTCACGCTTAGACAGTACTACACCATCATTTGAGAGCTCATTGAGCAAGGTTTTGTATCGGGTATAGGTCTGAGAGAGACTTTCAGATTCTTTGGCCCTGAAAGTGTTATATTCAAGTTTCAAGTCCATGATCCTATTTTCCTTGGTATATGAGGGACCTTTAAAGCTATGAACCAAGTCAAGCAAGGTTTGTTTGGCTGTAACTGATTCCATTGTATCGTCAGCGAGACACGTTATAATGATGCTTTTCAGGTGTTGGTCTTGATTGACCACCCTCCTCTCATCAGGAGTCCATTGTGCTTCATGTTTAGGTAAACCTTGAGCAGTCTTAGGGACAAAGGGACCTTCATTAATGAATGTGATGTAGTATGGTTCCATACCAGTCAAGTAGCAAAGCATACGCTTTTTCCACTTGCTAAATTTACCAGCTTCTAGTTTAGGAGCTACAGCTGAATAGCCACCTCCCTTTTTATCAACTAGCTGGGGTACATCGCTATCAGCCATGGTGGGATCTTGATTTTAAAAAACTTTGAGCACTCTTTTGTTTGAAAAAGTTTTGAGAAGTTTTACAAATCAGACGCTCTGATACCACTTGTTGGACCCTTTTACTTGGTTAACATTAACTACAAAGTTAATCTAACCAAGTTCCATGATGTAGCAAAGTATTGATTAATTATCAAAAGTAAATAAATGTAAAAGATAAGAGACAAAGTTTTTCAACGCTTAATTCTTTATTAGAAATTAATCAAAAGAATAATACCCAAGTGTTTGCGGAACAACACTTGGGATTGAAATGACAAGTATGGTATACTCCTCACTAAACTCAAACTAAGTTTGAGTGACAACTAAGATCCAGCTGAGCTATCTCAGGGATTGTGTTGTTCTTTGGAGAGAGTAAAGATTTGGTTTGTGAATGTGTAAGCATTAAGTACACAAACGTAATCTTTACCTCTCTCACTTATTCTCTATTTATACCCATGTATGAACCACTAAATTACCCAAGGGACGCAAGACATCCTAGGATAAAATCTTGATAGATTTTATTCTCTTGTAAAGCCACCTTCATTGGGTTAAGGCCAAAAAGGAACTTTCTGATGGCAGACTGGATTTAGCCATTTAAGGAAACTTTGACTTTAAAGTGATAAAGCACTTTTGTGAATCTATTCAAACTTTCCCGCCTAGTCCCTCCTATTCTTCAGTCTTGGTATCTTCAGTCTTTGTTCACTCAGTGTTCTTAGTTGGTGAGGAGTCATGGGACTCAGTGAGATATTGTCATCCCTCACTGAGTCCATCATCTTCTTCTTTGGCTCTGGTATCATTCACTAAGAACCGCCTCACTGAATGGTGAACCTTTCTTCATAGATTCGTCCTGAGCAACTTGAGGATGACTCACTGAACGGCTATGCATTCAGTGACTTGTTAGTGTTCTCGGTTATCAAACACTTAGGATATTTTATGTTCAAATCCTTGATTAAGGAGTTTGGGTTTTAACAGACCCAACAGTAAGTGACAACACTTCCCGTTAGGCTAGTCTAAGTTAGTAGAGGTGCTTAAAGACTTTACATAGTCATCCGCGGACCTCTGTTCATTACTAAGGGTAAAATCCTTAGATATCAGAGTAGGGGATTATGGAAATAGGATAGGCGAATTGAGCAACTGAGCTTATTGAATTGAACCCCCAGATAAGACGACAGGATGCATCTATAGAAAACTTGTCATATTGATAACAAGAGTAGTAATTAGGTTAACACTACTTTCTCCAACTGATTTCCTTTCACTTGTAAATTGTTTTATTTATTTATTTCTTTAGCTTAATTAAACCAATTATTAAAACCCCCTTTTATTTAGTGACATTGAAACTTAGATATTGTCCGCACCTTAGCTCTTGGGACGACCTCGGCTTTACCATCTAGCTATACCTCACACGACTGGGTACACTGCCTGTTAGTGCATTAGGTAGACCTTAGGTAGACGAGACTACTATAAATTATAAAACCTAGTCAGTAAATCCTGCATCAAATACTATTATATTTGATAACGGCATGGTACTTATTATATAAATAAATAAGATACTGCTAGAATCATGGTGAGGATCATGAAAACATACATGCAGGAAGTGCATGTGTATATAAATGAATAACCAAAATATGTAAAGACGCAAAGAACTAATAAAAGATTGAAGTCTCTTGCAACGCGTCATGGTTACTGGGACTTGAAATCTATACATATGAATGTGTAAAATTATTGGATATGCACTGTTCTTTATGAGAACGCGAAATCAAAGTATTGAAACTTTTGTATTTAAGGTATAACTAATGGCACACAATATTTTCGTAAAGACATGAAAATGATCATAAGAAGACATGTTCTCATGTGGTGGATCAAATAATGTATTTAAGTCTGAAAATATAATACTCCCTCCGTCCCATACTAAGTGTCAATTTTCATAATGCACAAAGTTTTAGGAAATTCCACTAATTAAACTCTCTACCAATCAAATATTATTTTTACCCACTAAAGTCTCATCTTATTGGTTGAAAAGTACAAGTGGACACTTAATTTGGGACATCCAAAGATTCCATTGCGGACACTTAATATGGGATGGAGGGAGTAGTAATTGATATGCTCTAAAGTTAATAATAGAGCTCATGTGATTTTGAGATTTCATTATAGCATGTAAAATGCATGGAGCATGCTAGTGATTTTTATGCTTAAAGCATATAAGAAAAAATCTCGAGAATAGTATTTGATTGTATTGAACTAATCAGATTTTTGGCATATGTATAATAATCACCTTAACATATAGTATTGTGACATGTTTCCGTATGAAACTTTATAAAGAGATATAGATTTGAATATGGTTTAAGTTTCATACAATGTGATTTTTTGATTGAAAAGGTGATTGAATGTTTAGAAATTGAATTTGAAACAAAAGATAAAGTTTGTCTTAATTTATGAATTGAACATTTTAAGGATAAACTTTGTGCATCATTAAAACTAAAGAAAGATGCTAACTATCCTTATATGGATAAATGACACTCATGTTTATGAGGTCACATAATGTAAAAAAGACCCTTGATTTATAAAGACGATTATCACAATATCGATTTAAAGTGTCATACTAAAATAGTAAAATGTGTAGGAAACATTTATGATTTTCGCCAATGGTCATACATGATATAATATATCTTATCTTATATTATATAAAGCTTAAGTAGCCTTATAAATGTAAATGGTTCATAACAAATGTCCCAAGAATTAAAAGTGAAATGTGGAGGCTTCATGTGTTAGTACATTAATTTAATAGTCATGCATAAGGGTAAGTACATAAGATTAGTGATTCAAGTAATTGAAAAAATTTGTACGGTACAAGGTAGTGTAAGCAACATCAAAAGTATATCAATTACAAAATATTGGGTGACTTAATTTAATGTGCAAGAGGATTTGTGCACAAATTGTAGTACGGTACAAGGTAGTTTAAGCAACATGAAAAGTATATCTTCTATACTATCTAAAGATTGGAGTGCTTAATTTAATGCGCAAGAGGCATTGTGCACAAAAGTTTGTATGGTACAATATGTTTTGCATGAGGAATCGTGCACAAAAGTTTGTACAGTACAACATATTTCAAGCCATCTCTAAACCTCAAAGAATACAAACCAAAAATGCCATGAATGCATAAATTAAACACACCAATTAGTAGTTAGTCCTTTTACCTTCCCGTCTATGAGTTACAAATATTTTATCAACTATATAATGTGTCAAAAATCACACACAACAAACTACAACTTCCTCCACACCGCATGCACATTGGGCTACAACTTATTATGGTGGTAAAGTAAGCATCATATCGTCTTACTTATTTAGCATATTGATTTATGTTATTTTATGTAAATTTCATGTGTGTTTTGTGTGTGTAAGAATGTAGGACATAAAGATGGTGCTTAGGAGGTTTGGTAGTAACATCATCTTCTCTAATGGTTTAAGAGATCCTACACATCATTGTCTTATCAATTAAGTGGAACATGCACGAATATTTTTACTTTGATCGAAAATGCAATATATTGATTAACTATATTTAAGTTACTAATGATCAACTATATCTAATTGTTTTTTGTAGCGCGTCAAGAAGCATTAAAGAAAGAGATCGAGAAGTCACAAAATTGTATCAAGAACAAAACATGCAAAAGACCAATGAACAACAACAACAACAACAACAACGAGAATAATGCCACGGCCACCGGTGGGATGAATACTTAACATTCATATTAATTGTACGTTACAAATTAAACATGCAATATTTTACTTCATGTAATACCGCTAAACGGGCTAATACTTTTGATTCGTTAGCAAGTAAGTTTATTTGACGAGCATTCAATTTTTAGTCAATAATTATTACTACACTTTGTTGGTGCATTTCAATATTTTTGCTCTTAATGTAGTTTTTTGTCTTGCGGTGTGTTAATGTCACTTTCTTAATTAAATGTCTTGGAATATTGCGTGACTTTGATATTTGGTATGAGTGTGTAAATTATGTCGATGTTACATATTGAAAATGGTAGTATATAATAAAAATATCTTCACACGATCATTTTAACAATAAGTATCTTCTAAATCGAAAAAGTATATAAAGGAGAAGAAAATTGTATTTCAAATGTTATCCTACACCTATCACGAGGTAAGCATTATTCATTTGAGTTTGATATCATGTGATTCATGTCGTCATACTGTAAATACTTAGAGTGAGTTACTAATGAATGCTCCAAATTCGATATTATAGTTTATGAAAAAATGTTGTAATAATGCATTAATTAAAAAATTATTTATGTAACTTACTCATATTAATTAAAAGATTACATATGAAAAGCCTCATTTAAATATAACATTTTACAAAAAACCTCTTCACATTAAAGAAAGAGATCGAGAAGTCACGAAAATTGTATCAAGAACAAAACATGCAAAATGCTAATGAACAACAACAAGAACAATGCCATGGCTATCGGTGTCAATATAGATAAACACTTAGCATTCATATTAATAGTACGTTACATATTAAACATGCAATATTTTACTATACGAACTATAATTTTTTATACGAATTATAATTTATACTCTTGAATATACTAATTACTTTAATGTTTTATGTTTTTATAGTTTTGTTAAAAAGGAAATTTGTTTTATAGTTCACTTTTAATAATGTAATTTATTTGAACAACGAAGTCCGTCTTTCACAAAAAATGAGAGTTTCAAACATGAACCAAAAATTCGTCCTGAACATTATGAAAAAAACAATTAGATCCAACCTGTGTGCATCGCATGGGTCCTGAGGCAGTCCAAACCTGTGTGCATCGCATGAGGATGAATATAAAAGGTCTCTAACATTAATGTCATTTCTTCATATTTAAAATAATTTATGTAACTTATACGTATTAAAATATTACATGTGAAGAGACTCTTTTCAATGTAATATCTTGAAAAAAATCTCTTCACATATACTATTTTAATGTCAATAAACTATTTTAAATGTGTGACATGCTTGGAAATGTGATACCATCACAACTTAGATATATAATGACGAAAATAAGTGACGAAGATTACGCTATAAAAACTTATATACAGCCAATGTGCAACTCAATAAAGTATTTTAAATATGTATAAAGCTTAGCAAATGTGTGACACCATGACAACTTAAATATAAAATGACGAAAATAAATGCCGAATATTATGCTATGAAAACTTCTATACAGCCCATGTGCATCGCACGGGCATTGTTGACTATCATAAGAAATAGTTATAACTTAGCCAGATGTATTAATATTAGTTAGTTCCAATAAAAAAAGATAGAGTCAATACCAAAATAAATAGACAAAAAATATTACGTAAAAAATACATCTTAAAAGATTACATGTCAATAAACTATTTTAAATACGTATCATGCTTACAAAATGTATGCTACCATGACAACTTATATATATAATGACAAAAATACGCCTCGAATATAAAATGACAAAAATAAAAGACGGGTATTAAACTTTGAAAACTTCTATATAGCCCATGTGCATCGCACGAGCTTTAATGACTATGAACATTTAGATCGAGCCCGTGTGCATCGCATGGGTCTAAATGCCTAGTATACTAAAAGCTTAAGTTGTCTTATAATTGCAAAGTGCTCACAATAAATATTTCATGAATTGATTGTGTCATATAGAGCCTTCGAATGTGATTTCCACACAAGTGCATATTGATTCCAGGCAACTCAAGGATCTCCCATATTGATTGCAGCAACTAAATGCATGGAGGAAGATGAATATGAAGTGGTTTTTCAGTTTTAGGTATACAAACCATTCGGCATTAATTGATCATGAGCCTATAAATAATCTTTGTAATATTGAGACATTTTTGGCCAAAATAGTATATGTATTTCTTTGATTCTACCCGCAAATGGTACAGGTGATGTGTATGATTTATGCGTTTAGGACAAATGTTCAACTTAAATTGGCTCGCAGATAAAGAGGTATTATGTCAAAGTGAGAAACAATCTTCAAAGTTACTTTCATTTTCGATATTTTACACAAACAATCTCTATTCATGCTCATGCAACTATAAAAAAGGCACAACAATGAAGCTTTTGGTGCTCCCATTATTTGTGAACCTTCAATACAAATATATATTACTCCGTATACATGACATAAATTGCCCCTAGATTTGACTTTAGAATATTGTTGAGTCTGACGCAATTTCTTCTAAAGCCAGTTTAGTCGTACCCTTTAATATGTCATTTCCATTTGCATCTTCTTAAAGTAAACTAATTACAAACTATATGATCATTGCTATGTTGCAGGTTGTTAGTAGCATGCCACTGATAGATGGAGCTGTTCGAAAGTAAAAGTAGAGGACATAATTGGTGAGATAAAGCTACCATGTTGATTCATTGGAGTGGCTATTTTATGAAGATACTATGGTAATTGAGTTGTTGAAGTAGATGAGGTACAACGCTTTAAGAAGATTGTGGAGGAGACACTTTTGTTGATGGAGACAATAAATGTTTCGGATTATATGCCGCGGTGGATTTCTTAATAATGGATTTGAATGATGTTTGCTTCTCGAAGGTATTCTTCTTCTTCTTTCAGTTTGGTTTATATGTTTGTTTAGTGTTGTTTTTTCTGCTCTTATTTTAAGAAAATTTGGAACTGTTTAGATTGTGTGATATAATAATGATAACTGCTTATTGTCGCTTGAAGTTGCAACAAATAGTTTTTAGCATTTGGAATCCGATAATAGAAGCACATTTTAAAACTATTTGCTACAACTAATAATGAAAAAAGGATAGCTAAAAGGGGAACTTACTTTGATTGTGAACACATTTGCAGGCTATCAACAACAAGAGTTGCATGCCGAATTATGGCAAAGGATAATGGACAAGTTGTTGACGTATTTTTATAGAATACATGCTATTTTTTTTTATAACCTTTATATATTAGATCTGCCAATGTGGTATTTGAGATAGAATCTAAGTATAATAGTTTTGATAAAATTACACCCTCGAAGCTGCTTATTAATCAATAGTAGTGTTTGGTTATAAAAGTGAGTTAGTGGTATTTTAGTATTTGCTTAAGTTACATCATGATGCTATTAAATTCAGTTCAGAACTAAATTTGTCTTAATTTCTTATATGAAAGAACTTTTTTGTAGTGATTTGGTGACAGTCAGAGGCACTTCAAGAGGTAAGAAATATTTTTAGAACTTTTTAATCGTATTATCATGTATGTTAGAGCTACATTTTAATTCTAACGAGTAGCAAAGTCCATGACGTGCATATAGGTAAATAAGTTAAGAATTCAAATGTGTTAAAATAAACACCATATTTGACATATTGTGTATGCATAAAATTTCTAATAGAAGGATTTTCATTTTCGATATTGTTGTACACAATTGGTGTAATTGGCATACTTATGATGTTGGTTTCAATTATTATTATTTTTCATTTTCGATATGGAATTACTGTCTCAGTGGTTCTTGATTGTTCAAGTTGGTTTCAATTATTATTATTTTTCATTAATGATGATGGTGCAGTATGTGGCTGCGAATACAATGTTGTATGTGCAATATTGCTAGGTGTCGCGGGGTAAAGAGGTGCATGGGGAAGTTTCAAGTGATGAGGATGTTTTGCCTGGTGGTTTTACTTACATGATGTATGCTTTTATGTTTGTTTGTTCGATTAGTCTGTTTTACAGTATTCATTAGAGTATTATGGTCAGGTTTTAGTTGTAACAAAAAGGAAATAGGTTGTTTATAATGAGCGCATAGAATGGTGAATAATACTGTATTTTTGAAGTCAGGTTTAGTTGTTGTAACAAAAAAGAATGAGGCTGTTTGTAATGAGTTGGTAATGGGTCTTCTGAAAAATTGATGAATGATCGATAATGGAATATTGAATGATATAATTCAAGATACATGATCGTTTTTCAATTTGTATTTGTGTAGTAAAAGTTCATTATTTGCTTTGTAAAAGTTCGATTATGATTACAAAGTTTTGATAGAGATAATTGTCATATATATTACAAATTTACAACAGATGTGTTGACCATTAAAGTATTAATATATAAGGAGGATAGGTATCCTAATGTGTGTAATTAAAAAACTAAAATGAACTACAAACATGTTACTAGAGAAAATTGCTTCACGTACTTATTGTATCATATCTTATCCTTATTTGTATGTGTATGAAGACATTTTTGTTTTCTTTTCATGTATCTTTTGATTTTTTTGTTTTTTGTTTCAAGTTTGTCTCATCATTCAGAAATAAAATTTAACTATGAGATCATGAGACTATTCATGTCTTTTGCAAGCATTGTGTAACCATCTTAAATGTGGAGTTAATAAACCTTTTGCATATATTAATTTACTTAGACCGGCTATTGAAATAATGATGAAGTTCATAAGACGATAAATATATTTGGTTCTAGCAATTAACTTAACGTAACAAATGTACCTTATAAAATTTCAAAGACATATGTTCAGAAAAAGTGGGTCGAAGAGTTGAGATATCCATAACTTATACAAATAATTTTCATCTTTTTAATTACTATTTGAAAATTTGACTTTGGTCGAGTACTCCAGATCAAAACTAAGCATGTAATATTTAAATACGTATAACCCTTGCAAAATCGATTATTCTTTATGGTGAAAAAAGCCCGTGCATCACACGGGCCATGCTATTTTCCTCCATAACTTATCGTATGAACTGTAAATTGAAATTCTTCAAAAACCAACACTATCAAGTTTCACTTGCCTATAACTAAAACCTTAACATGAATCTCTATAGTTTAACAATGAGTTTTCATTCAAAAATTAGTGTCACCCTAATAAGATTTTTATCAACCTTGGACCTTTGTATTCTATATTCATGTTTGCAAGTGTATTCAAATAATGAAATGACATGATCCCGCAAAGAATACATGACGAAGATTAGTGTTGAACATTACTCTATGAACACTTAGATACAGCTCGGGTGCAACGCACGGGTCTCAATGACTCATGCTTAGAAAATGTGTGATACCATCACAATAAAGATAGATATATAATGACGAAAATAAGTGCTGAAGATTATGCTATGAACACTTATATACAGCCCATATGCAACGAACGGGTCTTCATGACTATTACGCTATGGAAACTTCTATACAGCCCATGTGTAACTGATGAGTGTCTAAATACTCATCATTTTATACCCATTATGAGGCGAAAAATGAACCACTTTTAGGGGGTCATTTAAGCCCGGAATTGAATTTATTTGATCAAATATTGCCCTAAACCGTTCCTTTTGTGATTTTTGGTACTTTGGGAGTGAAATCTGGAAAAGGAAGCAATTCAGACGTTTTTAGAGCATAAAAGTGAAGAAAACGCCAAAGACTTAATTTTCCATGCTGGGAACAGTGTTTGACGGCGTCAAGAGGACATTCCTGACGGCGTCAAGAGTAAAGTCCTTGACGACCCAGTACAAACCTGAAGGCGTCACAAGTAGAGAGTCAAGAGTTAATTGTGTGACGGCCTACAAAAGAGGACTACATGACGGCGTCAAATGTAGATCAAGGCAATCCGAGGAATTATTTGGCAGCGAGATGACGGCGTCACACCTTTGTTCTTGACGCCGTCAGCCTCTAAAATCTATATATAGTTTTCTAATTTTCATTCATTAATTAAAAAAAAAGAAGTTTGGAGAAACCCTAAGGCCGAACCATATACGTATTTTACAGCTATTTCAAGGGTTTTCAGCCCTTGAACCCTTACATGTGCTATTGAGATAAGTATTCTTTTAATTCAATCAATATGTCTATGTGTTGGTTGTCTATATCTTGTGCTTGTCTTGATTCCACCATGTTAGGCTAGATCTATCTTGTGTTTGCTTAGATCTAATGAAACCTAGATGTTAATTATGTGTTGATTACTTGTTTATGGTTGTATTGGATGAATGATTTCAATGTTAGGCTTAAGAAAACTGGCAGATCTCCAATTGGTAACATGCTTGAACGTCTTAGGAAACATGAACCGATGTGTACTAGGTTTTATTGGTTGTATTTAATGCATGAGTAAATTCTAATGATCCCATGTTAGGAGCTTCTTAGCCGGCTCGACATAGGAGTGAAGTAGGCACTCATAGGATTGGGGAGTTAAGTACGTCACCCCATGAATGGTATTAAGGAATACAATCCGTCATCCACGCAACTATAACAAGTAATTAACGTGTAAAAGATATATAGGGAGTAGTGAAATCTAAGTAAACACATTTCTCCCACTTATTACTCACAACCTTAGTATATTTAGTTTATTTTCATTTTTAGTATTTTATTTTGATTGCATCTTTAGTATTGGGTTAGTTGACTAGTAACTAATTCCGCCAAATCCTTCAAACCCTGAGATTTTAATTTGCTTTCTAAAAAACATAAAAATACAAAAAGAATCATCCCTCATCTCTAGACTTAATCTTTAGGTTTTCTAATCCTAGCGACATTATTCCTAGCTGAATGATCAATCCCCCGGTACTTGTCATTATACTATACTACATCGATCAGGTACACGGCCTGGTGGGGGTTGTAAGCTTCTCAAGATCCCTTGAAAGGTAAAGCCTGGTGCAATTCCTACGCATCAAGTTTTTGGCGCCGCTGCCGGGGAATAGTTATTGTCTAGGTTAGAATCTCTTTTTATTAGGCCTACTTGATAGATTCCTTTCTAGTAAGATTTTATTTTTATTTTTTAGGTTCTCTTTAGTCTATCTTATTTCTTTGTGTGTTTGTTCGTAACTCTTCACCACCCGACATCATGGGCGATGGGAACATCTTTGAACCCATCATCCCACCACAACAAAACCCACCACTAGAACCTCTTAGGCCCCGAACCTTAGGAGAGCATTCCCGACCTAGCCACCAAGGCTACCGAAACACCATTGAGCTCACCGGAGCCAATGTGACCCCCTTGCGATCCGACACCATCCGGTTGGTGCAAAGCGGATGTGCATTCCATGGACTTCGTTCCGAAGATCCAAATCAATATCTTAAGGACTTCCTCAAAATCGTAGATTCCATAGACCTAGATGTTGCAACTAGAGAGACAACCCGATTACGCCTATTCCAATTCTCTCTACATGATCAAGCTAGTCAATGGATTGAGCGTTTACCCGCGGGATCCATCACCACATGGGATGATCTCACCACTCGTTTCCTTGCTCAATTTTTCCCACCGGGAAGAACTACTGAGCTTAGAAATGACATCTTGATGTTCCAACAACGTCAAAATGAATCTCTTTATGAAGCATGGACTCGTTTCAAGGACTTACTCCAAAAAGTCCCTCATCATGGCATAGATCTTTGGCTCCAAGTCCAAATCTTCTATGACCATATCGATCTCTCCACGAGGCGAGCCATTGACCAATCGGCCGGTGGTAAGCTACGTGATCTAAGTGCGGAACAATCATGGGAACTCATAGAAGATCTTGCTTTCTATGACAACGAAAGTTGGAATGATCCCCGTGATTTGAACAAAACGGTCAAGGCAATATCTTTGCCTTCGAACAACTCTAGCACTCCCGACCGTAGGATCATGGAACTTGAGGACCAAGTCAAGTTTCTCATGAAATCTTACGAATCTCCTAAGCCTTCAAGCCAAGTGAACAAAATCACTTCTTCATGCGAATTATGTAGTGGTCCCCATGACACTTGTGATTGTGTGGAACTCCCTGGAACAGCTTTTGCGGACTACGCATCCTCGCGTACCGACGAAGCGGGAGATAAGTGGTACACTTTCAAACCCAAGCCAAACCCTTACGGTGATTCGTACAACCCCTCTTGGAAAAATCACCCAAACCTTAGGTGGAAACAAAATCAAGCCAATTCTTCCAATCCGCCTAATCGTTACCAACCAAACAGTCCACCCTCCAACCGTACTTTCAACAACAATCCTTCTAACAACTATGGTAGTACCAACAATCTTGAAGGATTGATGTCTAAGTTCATGGCATCTCAAGAAGCTCGCATAGCTAGGTTTGAAACCGAATTCAACCAACAACAAACGGAGATGACCAACAAGATAGATAACTTGTTGAAGGCCCTCAACAACCAAGCGTTAGCCACACCTAGGAAGGACACTAGGGACACCAACAACGGAATCCAAATTAAGGACCCCTCATCATCCAAACATGTCCACTTTGTCAATGTTGTCACCATTAAGCCAATAGATAAGGAGATAGAAGAAAGTGACAAGGATGAAGTTGGAGTAGAAACCGAGACTAGGGATGAAATTATGGAAGTTGAGGTTAATAGGGGAGAGGAATTAGAGGAGGTAGAGACTATAGAAAAGCACTTTGATAAGTTGCCCACCAAGGAAGAACGGGAATACCATAAGGATTTATTCGATAGTCCCGAGAGACCATATATCCTTGGCACACCCCTTATCAAAATGGGAGACCCCTCTAACATCAACATACCATGCAACATCGGGCACATGCATATATGGAAAGCTTACATCGATCCTAGATCTCCCGTAAACATCATGACTAGGACTTATTACAATTGGGTAATAAAGAAGCAACTTGATTATAGGATAATGCCCAATAAGAATTTGATAAGTAATTTTGTAGGAAGAGTGAAGGGATTGCATGTGATTATAGGTAATTTCACTTATGAGATCGATTTTATGATAGTAGAAGACACTCGTCCGGTGATAGATGATTGCCTAAGCAAAATAATATTCGGAAAACCATTTGTTGAGGTCACTAGGATGAGTTATGATCCGACTTTAGGGATAGTTAGATTCAAGGAAGAGAATGATGAGATTGCCTACCAAATGCCCAACAAGATTGAGCAATACCGCCTCCTCTCTAATTTAGAAAAGGAACACAAACAAGCGGCTTATTATAGGAATGATGAGGATAGACGTAGAGGAGTAGAGTATGTGAAGAATAGGATGCTTGGTTTCTACAAAGAATGCTTGCAACTAGGTCCGGAGTACAAAACTGGTTTAGACGACGACCTAGAGAGTGAAACCAACGATGAGGTCACGTAGTAACCCATGACCTTGAGTCTAGCTACAAGACTCGTAAATAAAGAAAAGCGCTTCTTGGGAGGCAACCCATGATTTTGTGTGATTTTTATTTTTGTTTGTTTGTTATTTGCTTCCGTATGCATGCTTTGTTTTTATTGTTGGTAGATCACGTTTCTAAACTAAATAGTGGAAATACTTTACTTTATTGTTTTGGCCTAGTCTTAACTTCACCAAGAGGTATTTTGCAAAAGATAAGTGTAAGGGGAAACCCCAAATATGTTTTTAAAAAACAAACCGATCATGATTCTCCACAATGTTAAGTGAACATGTATATTCGTAATTGTTAGAGTCAAATGCTTGTATCGAGTCATAATGAAGTTTTGCAGGATTTTCCAGGAAGTAGGACCAAGTTTTTTCAAAAATTTTCCGGAAACTTAACATAAGAATTTCTGCAGGTCACTTCTGACGGCGTCATGAGTTTGCTCTTGACGGCATCACAGGTAAAAATCTGGAAATTTTACCGGTTTTGTTTTTCTAACGGAGTCTTAAAGTTTTTGTTGAATTATTAAGTTTTATAATCTCCAGGAAATCTGCAAACTTCATTCCACAAGCATTATATCTTACTTTGCTTTCTAGGATTTAGTAACTTATGTAGATTGCCGCCAATTTTATGCGAGGTTGCCTTGTCTGTTTTCTCAGGATTTACAGGTTATGTATGACAAGAAGATGATTATTTTTCTGGAAGGGAAGCTTTGATTGCTCATTTTCTTGGAGGAAGATCTAACCTGGCCACCTTATTATCCATACCGAGCGAATCAGGGGAGTATTTGATTTCATTTGTTTTACTTATTTCACTTTTACATTCTTTACTTGAACATTGGGGACAATGTTCATCCTAAGTGTAAGGGGAGGGTAAAATGATGATACCTTACAGATACACTTTCGCTTGAGTTTGTTTTGTTTGATAGTAGATGTGTAATAAAACTATGAGAAATACTTGTTAGTACAATTTTAGCGCCAAATTTAAATTTTTTTACAACATTTAGGAATGAAACTTTAGCCATAGCAAGCGTCTCATGGATAGGAGATTGTATGACTAGCACATAACCGTACCATTCAGAAAAATTTTCCACCCAAATATGTGAGGTTCGCCTTTAGATTTGATAGGAAAAGCATTTACTATTAGTGCTTATGAGTGTACCGGTAGCATTTATATTCTAGAACTTGCGTTAGTGATGCATCCCGAGACCGCTAGTGAGACTACATTCGTGTAGTAGGATTTACTACATGATAAGAGGCATTAGGACCACCCTTGTGTTAAACCTGTATCATAATTACTTGACCATTTAAGTCATATTACTTGGCTAGTTAAGTCAACTAATTTTCCCACACCCTTAGTGTTGTACTCATTTTTAGTACACGAAACCCCTAGTACACCCCTCCGAGCCTATCTTTTCATTTCTAACTTTAAGCATTTTACTTAAAGGAAGAATTTGTTACACCCCACTTAAATGTACACCCAAATCGCCTTAGCCTTCCGTGTATGCACTCATCTTTAGTGCATTATTGTTATTTGTTAAACCCTAAGTTAATTATCTAATTGATTACATGGTTGCTAAGTCGAGTCATATCCTTGTACATATTGTTTTGGGACAATTGGGACTCATGGGTAAAGTACTTATTTTATGGAGTAATGGGGAAGAACATCATTTATTACCCCCATATGTACGTTAATCTTAAAAGTACTCGAAGTGTTTTGATTTTCTTAATTCGAGTCATTAGATTAGTTTATTGTAAAGTATGTAAAAATTCAAGTGTAAGGGGAATGTTCATTCCCTATGATGTATTATTTTGGATGGTAGGGTAAGAGTGTATGCAAAAAAAAAAAAAAAAAAAAAAAAAAAAATCGAAAAAAAAACAAGAAAAAGAAAAGAAAAGAAAAAAAAAATAGAAAAAGAAAAAGAGAAAAACATACGGACTACCATCCCTTTTTATTCTATGTTTATTTTATGTTTTTGTTATTTTTCATTTATTAGCTTAAGTCGAGTCTAGTCTTGGCTTAGCAACGCCATATTGTACATGTAATTAACCAAGATTGTTAACTCGCTATCAGTAAAGACTGCCTATATCCAACAAAACCGTGTATTTCATATCCCTACACCTAACGTTACAACCCTTTAAAAGACCTCTTTGATAGTTTATCCTAGGTGCTTACTCCATGTGGTGGAGGTTTGATCCTTTCCCAAGCCTATGGTAATCTATTTTGCTATGACAAGTAGTGAGAGATATCTTCCGTTTCCATATTGTAATTTACTTTATTACACCCAAGAGATGTGAGTATCTAAACACTATTTGTGAGGTGCTAGTATACGACCTATGTGCTTGTCTTTCGTCTTTAGTGGAATGATTATTTGTTATAATTACTTTTATATTAGTGTTAAATGACCCCTAACTTATATTTTGATTAGAATAAAAGTGCATTTGCTTGAGGACAAGCAAATCTCAAGTGTAAGGGTATATGATGAGGCGAAAAATGAACCACTTTTAGGGGGTCATTTAAGCCCGGAATTGAATTTATTTGATCAAATATTTCCCTAAACCGTTCCTTATGTGATTTTAGGTACTTTGGGAGTGAAATCTGGAAAAGGAAGCAATTCGGACGTTTTTGGAGCATAAAAGTGAAGAAAACGCCAAAGACTTAATTTTTCATGCTGGAATGACGGCGTCAAGAGGACATTCCTGACGGCGTCAAGAGTAAAGTCCATGACGACCCAGTACAAACCTGAAGGCATCACAAGTAGAGAGTCAAGAGTTAATTGTGTGACGGCCTGCAAAAGAGGACTACATGACGGCGTCAAATGTAGATCAAGGCAGTCCGAGGAATTATTTGGCGGCGAGATGACGGCGTCACACCTTTGTTCTTGACGCCGTCAGCCTCTAAAATCTATATATAGTTTTCTAATTTTCATTCATTAATTAAAAAAAAAGAAGTTTGGAGAAACCCTAAAGCCGAACCATATACGTATTTTACAGCTTTTTCAAGGGTTTTCAGCCCTTGAACCCTTACATGTGCTATTGAGATAAGTATTCTTTTAATTCAATCAATATGTCTATGTGTTGGTTGTCTATATCTTGTGCTTGTCTTGATTCCACCATGTTAGGCTAGATCTATCTTGTGTTTGCTTAGATCTAATAAAACCTAGATGTTAATTATGTGTTGATTACTTGTTTATGGTTGTATTGGATGAATGATTTCAATGTTAGGCTTAAGAAAACTGGCAGATCTCCAATTGGTAACATGCTTAAACGTCTTAGGAAACATGAACCGATGTGTACTAGGTTTTATTGGTTGTATTTAATGCATGAGTAAATTCTAATGATCCCATGTTAGGAGCTTCTTAGCCGGCTCGACATAGGAGTGAAGTAGGCACTCATAGAATTGGGGAGTTAAGTACGCCACCCCATGAATGGTATTAAGGAATACAATCCGTCATCCACGCAACTATAACAAGTAATTAACGTGTAAAAGATATCTAGGGAGTAGTGAAATCTAAGTAAACACATTTCTCACACTTATTGCTCACAACCTTAGTATATTTAGTTTATTTTCATTTTTAGTATTTTATTTTGATTGCATCTTTAGTATTAGGTTAGTTGACTAGCAACTAATTCCGCCAAATCCTTCAAACCCCGAGATTTTAATTTGCTTTCTAAAAAACATAAAAATACAAAAAGAATCATCCCTCATCTCTAGACTTAATCTTTAGGTTTTCTAATCCTAGCGACACTATTCCTAGCTGAACGATCAATCCCCCGGTACTTGTCATTATACTATACTACATCGATCAGGTACATTGCCTGGTGGGGGTTGTAAACTTCTCAAGATCCCTTGAGAGGTTAAGCCTGGTGCAATCCCTACGCATCAACCCATTTAAACTATAAAAACAACTGAAAACACACAGATATACCATATAATATTGCAAATATCCTTGGATTGTGTTTTTATGTGTTTCAGGTACAAAAGGACTGAAAACAGACGAAATACGAGCAAAATTTGCAAAATAAGTCCTCAACTTTCAGAAAGTGTCAGAATTGATCCCTGGAAGATTTATTTTGAAGAAAAGTCAACAACAGTTCCCTAGGAATCAAGGAATGACATTTTCAACCCTTGTAGTGCAAGTTTGCAAAATTGGCAAAAATGGTCCCTCAAGTTTCAAAATTGGCATATTTAGCCCCTGGGAAAATATGCATTTATTGATCCCTGGAAGATTTATTTTGAAGAAAAGTCAACAACAGTTCCCCAGGAATCAAGGAATGATAATTTCAACCCTTGGAGTGCAAGTTTGCAAAATTGGCAAAAATGGTCCCTCAAGTTTCAAAATTGGCATTTAGCCCCTGGGAATTTAAATTTTGGAAAATATGCATTTATGGTCCTTGGGTTATTGAAACTTGGAAATTATGGCCCCTTGGATAACTTTGAACAGTTGGCAAGACACCCCCTAAATTTTCAGCAATTTGCAATTTTGGTCCTTGTGCTTAAATAATGAACATACCAAACGGACCTTATTACTAACCCAAAATAAAACCCACCCTTTTTATCCTATAAACCCAATTCATAACCAACCCACCTCACCCCCTAGCCCAACACTCCACAAGCCCAGCTACAAACAAACACACCCTTGGTTAAATAAAACCGGGTCAACACCCCGGTCAAACCTTTCTCCCTACTCCCCACCCTTGCCTGCAAAACTGCTACCACACTCCAACTCTCACTAACTCTGCCAAACACACACTCCTTTTTCCCCTCCACCAACACTACTAACCAAAGTACATTTAATGCCTCCCCACCCCTTTTACTCAACCCCAACTGACAAAAACCAATTTGGTGCCAAAAATCCAATTCAAGGGTGGGGATCATTCTATCTTTATTGAATGGCTAGAAAGTGATGGGAAAGTCTCTGGAGGACCCAAGGAACCATGAAAGTCATTATAAAGAGAAAAAGAAGCAAAGAAAGAGACTGGTAGTTTTAGTAGTGTAGTGTAGAATGTAGACTTAGTTAACTTTTAAATTTCCAGTGTTCATTTTGGCTTCTAAGTTGTAATTTTTATGTTACCAGTGTAATAGAAACTTCTTTCATCCAATAATTCAAATCTTTAATGCTCATTTTAGTTTTCACTCATAATTGCTCAAAATCTCATTTCAGTCTAAAGTTTGTTGGAATTAGTTATTTATAGTTCTAAAAGCTAGTATAAACTCATCCTTAAGATTCTACAAGCTCATCTTAGTTTTTTAAATCAGTTCACTAAAAAATACCAAAAATACTAAAAAAAATAGTTCATAATTCAAAAAATCAAAGAAGAAGGAGAATGATGCAAGGAGCAAGGTTAATTTTGGATTGCCTTTGGTTTTAGAGCCTCAAATGAGGTGTTAGGATAGGTCTGAGACCTGGTTCTTGGATTTGGATCACACAGTGTTCTTTTGTAAGCTTATTCCTCATTTTTTGGCATTCTTACTGTAGCATAGCTTATAGTATCTTATCTATGTTCTTGTATGCTTATTTGGTACATGTTAGTTCAATTAATGCTTATTTTTACTTGTTTGTTCATTAGAAATCATGATTGCCCTTTTTTTCAATATAATTGTCAAAACTGCATAAGTATGGTCAATCCTTGTTATGCTATTGTTGTTTGTAATTTTGTGCTTAAATAAGTTTATTACATCATATTAGAACCTGGTGAATCAGTTTAATGGTCTAAATCAGTGGTTTCCTTTGAAAAACACTAAATGGTCATTTGTAAAGGGTGTTTGGCAAAAGCTGTTTCAAAGAGCTCAAAGGTGTTTTTGTTGTTGTTTTCAGTTAAGACATGTTACATTAGGTCTATTTAGCATAGTCAAGCAATAAAATCAAGTGTTGTTAGTAAAAGGTCAAAATGCATGTCTTATCTCCATTGTTCATTAACTGTTAAACAATTAGGTTCCATAATCAGGCATTTCAGTTCATTAGTTGTTTAGATAGCTTAATTTCATCTTAATATAGCATAACATAACATTATCAGTCAGTAGAATCAAACCAAAGTTCATTAAAGTCAAACTTAGTGTTCAATCAAAAAGTCAAAAATTTCACTAGTTGTCAGTTTTGCATTTTTAGTTGGAATTTTCATGATTTCAATAATTAGTGTTAGGATTTGAGCTTTTGGATTTTCAATCTTTGGAAGCTCAGCTTTTTCATCCTTATTTTTGTTTATTTTTATGAATTTTTCTTAGTGCTTAAACCAAGGCTTATTTTGGGCTATTTCTCAAAAACCTCCCCTGTGCAGGGTGAGTTTGGCTCATAAGCCTGTTTTTACAAGCTTGCTTCTTGTCCATCAGTGTACCATAGATTAAAGTTTTTTTGTTGTTTTGAAAAGTTTATAGTATAAGCTTCATATGTATGTGATTTTTATGTTCTTTAGTGCTTATTTGTGTGCTTATTTTGTACCTTATATTTTGCCTCATTGAACTAACCACACTGACTCATCAGTGTGGACAAGGGTGATTCATAAGCTTGCACAGTGTTCCTTAGTGAAGCTTATTGATAGATTATTGGTGTTTTGGAAACACCACAGTACCATCTCTTTGTGCATACTTTTATCTATCACTTTAATGCTTATTTGTTTGCTTATTTTTGTCCTATAAGTTGCATTGTCCAACTCACAACACTGCTTCATCAGTGTTTACAAGCCAAGGTTCATAAGCTCATTGAAAGCTTATCTGTGGGACTTAGGTTAGGATATTTAGCTTTTTGGAAAGCTGAGTATGCTAGCTTGATAGGTCAGTGCTCGTTTTGAGCTTGGGAGCTTGTGCCCTAGCTTAATCTGGCCTGCATAAGCCACTTGGCCTGTTTGGTTTGTAGCTTGGTTTGGAATTGCTTATTTACACTTAACAGCTTATTCTGTGTGCTCTCTCTTTTGTTTTAACTTATTCTTAGTATCTTTCACCTTTTTCTAGCTTATTTGGTCTTTGGTTCTCAGTAGTAGCTTATTGAGAGCTTTTTCAAGTTTAAATTTTCTTTTTAGCTTATTTTTGTGTTCTGTGGTAAAATTAAGCTCTTACAGTGCTTATTTTAAAGTTTTAAAAAGTTTGTTTTTGTAAAAGTTGCTCACCATTAGTGTTTAAACAAGTTTGTGAAAGAAAAATAAAAAAAAAGATTAAAAATTTGGGGTTTAGCAAGAATCGAACCTGGGCCATTTCTCTCACAGTCAAAAGCACACACTGCACTACCAATCGCCCTAGGGACTTTTTCAGTTAAATTCTTCCTCCCTTTATTCTTATAGTAGCCTTTATTTTTTACTAATAATAAGCCTTGCAACTGATAAGCTTATTTCTGAGCTTGTCAAAATAGCTTTTTCACTTTTTATATTTTTATTACATTCCTGTTATCATAAAGTATTTTTAGAAAAAGTTTGGTAAATTAGTTTAAATAGTTATTAATTAATAATAATTAAATAAAAAGTCTAAAAAATATTTTTCTTTTTCCTAAAATTTTCTTTTGTCATTAGGTTCCTAAAAAAGTAATTTTCATATCCGTAGGATTATTATTGCTCACAACTCACGTTTTGTTTTGTAAGTTTACGTAGATTTTAATTAAACGTACGTTTTCAAGTTTTTAAACGTTTCTAGGATACTTGGTTTTAAGTGTTCGTTAATATTGCTTTGTTTAATTATTTTTATTTTATATTTCCTTAGCATAATCACTCATATCCTTTTTCCATTCAAAATCACCCGATCACAATTCGTTTGAATACAATTTCATGCCTCGTCGGGACATAACGACCCGGGGAAACACTGTTCTCCTTGGTTAGTTGGCCTAAGCTGTTTGACCATCTTGACCACATCCGTGGTTGACTTTGGTTGACTGTTCAGGACCAATCAAATTTTGGCGCCGCTGCCGGGGAGGTGTGCTGCGTATCTAAACGATTTGAAGATTTGTGATTCTGGATAATCACTCATTGTATATTTACCATCCTTATTTCTATTTTCATATAAAAACAAAATAAATCGTGAAGTTTACCATTTCAGATTACTCAGGGATTACTAAGTGTGATCTAAGAGGAAATGATTTGGTTTCTTGAATCGATTACTAAAAACATTGTAATTCAGTTTTCAATGAAGACAAAAAAAAAAAAAAAAAAAACCCAAAAATATTTTCCTTCTTTGTTTTTACAAAATGTTTATCAAAAATTCCAAAAATATTAGCTTTTTGGAAAGCTGAGTATGCTATAAGCTCATTGAAAGCTTATCTGTGGGACTTAGGTTAGGATATTTAGCTTTTTGGAAAGCTGAGTATGCTAGCTTGATAGGTCAGTGATTGTTTTGAGCTTGGGAGCTTGTGCCCCTAGCTTAATCTGGCCTGCATAAGCCGCTTGACCTGTTTGGTTTGTAGCTTGGTTTGGAATTGCTTATTTATACTTAACAGCTTATTCTGTGTGCTCTCTCTTTTGTTTTAACTTATTCTTAGTATCCTTCACCTTTTTCTAGCTTATTTGGTCTTTGGTTCTCAGTAGTAGCTTATTGAGAGCTTTTTCAAGTTTAAATTTTCTTTTTAGCTTATTTTTGTGTTCTGTGGTAAAATTAAGCTCTTACAGTGCTTATTTTAAAGTTTTAAAAAGTTTGTTTTTGTAAAAGTTGCTCACCATTAGTGTTTAAACAAGTTTGTGAAAGAAAAAAAATAGATTAAAAATTTGGGGTTTAGCAAGAATCGAACCTGGGCCATTTCTCTCACAGTCACAAGCACACACTGCACTACCAATCGCCCTAGGGACTTTTTCAGTTAAATTCTTCCTCCGTTTATTCTTATAGTAGCCTTTATTTATTACTAATAATAAGCCTTGCAACTGATAAGCTTATTTTTGAACTTGTCAAAATAGCTTTTTCACTTTTTATATTTTTCTTACATTCCTGTTATCAAAAAGTATTTTTAGAAAAAGTTTGGTATTTTTCACTATTCATTTAGTATTTTTTTATAATTTAAATTAGTTTAAATAGTTATTAATTAGTTTTTAATTAATAATAATTAAATAAAAAGTCTAAAAAATATTTTTTCTTTTTCCTAAAATTTTCTTTTGTCATTAGGTTCCTAAAAAAGTAATTTTCATATCCGTGGGATTATTATTGCTCACAACTCACGTTTTATTTTATACCTT
Source organism: Artemisia argyi (assembly GCA_030686995.1). Lineage (NCBI taxonomy): Eukaryota > Viridiplantae > Streptophyta > Magnoliopsida > Asterales > Asteraceae > Artemisia > Artemisia argyi. Next base: position 185,017,188 of record CM060696.1, on the reverse strand, counting down.
TACGTAGATTTTAATTAAACGTACATTTTCAAGTTTTTAAACGTTTCTAGGATACTTGGTTTTAAGTGTTCGTTAATATTGCTTTGTTTAATCATTTTTATTTTATATTTCCTTAGCATAATCACTCATATCCCTTTTCCATTCAAAATCACCCGATATCAATTCGTCTGAATACAATTTCACGCCTTGTCGGGACATAACGACCCGGGGAAACACTGTACTCCTTGGTTAGTTGGCCTAAGCTGTTTGACCATCTTGACTACATCCGTTGTTTACTTTGGTTGACTGTTCAGGACCAATCAGCAACAGACGGGCATTACTGACTAGTCATTTGAAATAATTGTGTTTACAATGAATAACTTATGATCAACGATGATTTACTTGAATGAAATGTATCACGTAAGTTAATCCTTAAAATGGATATGCGAACAACATGTAGAGAATATTTATTCACGTTATTCTATCAAGATGTGCATTTTATTGACTCAATGAGCTTAAGTGATATGATCATCAGGGAGAGAGAAGATACATGTTGCACTCTTTTTCCGTTGACCATGGTTTGTCCCCATAGGGTTTACCGGCAAGGTTTTTAATGAGGCAACATCCCCGAGTGTATAAATGAGTCATGTCCTCTTTTATTTCACTAGATTTTGTCCCACCGGGTTTTATATAGTAAGGTTTTAACAACTTATAATCCTCAAATGTACATTCAAGAGAGAGTGTTATGGTGAAATGAATGTCCATATCTATTAGTATTAGTAGTTATCTTAATTAGAGAATTGTATCTTATAGAATATTCTATCTTGTAACTAATATATACATGTCTTTATTATGAGATGAATAATACAATTCTTTTATATTCCACTATTTGTTCGTGTTCTTTATTAATCTCTTCTTATTAGTTCACAAAAAATTTTAAGTTTTAACATGGGGCAATTGCATATATACCCACTAAAACTTGGATATTTGTATATATACATAAAACATGCTTACTTGCATTGAAAATCATGCATTGAAGACTTATATTTTGGAAAAATATGCAAGTATTTGAGTTTTACTACGTATATATGCAATTCTCCCTTTTAAGATTGTAATGGACTACATTTGTACTTTACATATAAAACCAAAACTAGCACGCCAAATCTGCAATACGTAACCCACTTACCAAATCTAAGTCATATATTGTATATGAGTTAACCACATTTTTATCGTTTGCCGAGTATTTCATTTACTGTTCAATTTTTAATAAAGTCATGGATTCACTTAAAAAATGAAAAACCCATTTCGAGTTCAGTCTAATATTCCATTTACCGTTAGTTTGACTTTAATGAACTGTTAAATGTGAGGTTGTATTTGGTTTTTCATATATTTTAGAGTTAATTATATAAATGGTCATTGTAATTTGTCGGATTTTTCGGGTTTAGTCACTAAACTTTTTTTCCGCCGGGTTAAATCACTGTGGTTTACATATGTTACGGATCCAATCAATATCCGAATTGAAATGACCAAAAAGCCCTTCTCATCTTCTTTTTCAAATCTTTTGACAATTAAGTAACGGCCGTTAGCAAATAATCGAAAATTTTCTTTTCTTACGTTTTCGTCCATTTTTCCACGTTTTCGTCCGGTCTTTATACATTTTTGTCCGTTTTTACACATTTTCATCCGTTTTAGTTCGTTTTTAATGTTTTCATCCGTTTTACACGTTTTCGTCAGTTTTTACACATTTTCATCTATTTTTGCACGTTTTCATTTGTTTTTACATGGTTTTGTCCGTTTTTGCACGTTTTCATCCGTTTTACATGTTTTCGTCCGTTTTCACACCTTTTTCGTGCATTTTTTCATGTTTTCATATGGTATTACATGTTTTCATCCGTTTTGCACGCTTTCATCTATTTTTACACGTTTTCATCTGTATTTACACGTTTTCGTCCGCTTTTACACCTTTTTGTCCGTTTTTGCATGTTTTCATTCGTTTTCACATGTTTTTGTCCGTTTTCATCCGTTGTACATGCTTTCGTCCGTTTTTACACCTTTTCGTTAATTTTTGCACGTTTTCATATGTTTTTTACATGTTTCTTCCGTTTTTGCTTGTTTTGCGTCAGTTTTACACGTTTTCATCCGTATTTACACGATTTCATCCGCTTTTACACCTTTTCGTCCGTTTATGCATGTTTTCATTCGTTTTTACATGTCTTCATTCGTTTTTGCATTTTTCATCCGTGTTACATATTTTCGTCCGTTTTTACTGTAACACCCTGAGCCTGCTTTGACCAAAAATTTAAACTTTTAAGCGGAAACGACTTCACTTTAACAGATACTCAGTAACTCTTTTGACCATTTGCAAAAAATCTATCAACATTCAGACCTTGAGACTATTTTTAAATGAAACTATACTCAATTACCTTCGAAACGCCGGGTGGCGCGACACATGATGACTTACGGTTTAAAAGATATGATTTTCTGAAAATTTACAAAATCTGAAAATCGCCTCCAAACCGCGGGTTAAGATTCAAACCACCAGGTTTGGCCCAAACCGCCTAGGTTCAACTCATTACGTCCCCCCCCCCCCCCAGACACTTCCAAACTATCTGGTTTGTTTCCAAACCATCGGTTGCTGGGCTGCAGGCCCTTTTTGCTACATTTTGACCCGTTTCACTTGTATACGACTCACACTACTTCCGTATTATACCAAACTTTCCAGAAATCCTTATACTAACTTAATAAAATGTTTACATATTCACTTGACCCGTTTACAATCCAAATGGGTAAGATTACACATTAATCCAAACGCCCCTTTATTCATTACAATAAACAGTAAAATCCATTTACAACATGAACCATTAGACATACTCGATTTTAACATACCACAACATAACTTTGACACATGAGTACGAGTATACAACTCGATAAAAGACTCACGGGGGTATGATACCATTATAGAGCTTGGTATTCTATACTAAGTTCCTAAATGCTTACTACCTTCTAACCTTTCGCATAATCAAACCTTACTCCATATTCCATGCCATCCACAATCACAAGAACCTACAAAAAGGTTAGACAACTAAACCATAAGCTTTCGCTTAGTAAGTAACCCGACATAAAACACATATCATATACATATTAGCATATAAGCATCATGATCCTTACATTGCTTCCATACCATAACATTCAAATCATACTACGCAAACCTTCATCACTAAGCTAGAACAAGTCTCATTAGCAATAGCCAAAAACATGCTTAGCTAGTTATAACTAGACACCACTTTCCTAACTTTCATTCATTACTCAATCCAAGTGCTAAACATATCACAATCGTAACACATATATGGATAACCCACATATAACACATGTTTTAGTACAAGTTACTTACCTTCATTCCAAGCTAGCTATCAACATACCAAGTCACCATCAACATCATCTTCTTCATACTTGCATCCTAGGCTAAAATCACCATAAACATAATACATAATCAAACTACTATTTAATGGTTAAAACAACCATTAACTCACTCCTTTAACATTTCTAATTATCATATAATCATATAATGATCATATGATAACTAACCCATAATTTACTAACTTTAATCACTATAACTTCTCCCATAATTACTATAACCCTTTAATTAGCTTATAAACATCATTTACATAATTTCCCAAGTTAAGGTTCATAAACCCTAACTCCTCAATTCTTCAATTAAACTCAAATAAGAGTTTACTTGCCTTGTAGGATCATTACTAGGGTTATATTCTTGCAATACAACACTTAATCCTTCATCAATTGGCTACTAGAGTCTAGAGCTCTCCATGATTTTCCCTCCTTTTTCTTGGGTCGTTTCTCCACAAAACACCAAAGACAAAATGAATTCTCTGGAACTTTTGATAATTACTTCACATATAAGATATCACAACTTTGGCCATTTGGCAAGAGTGGTCCCTTAATTATTATTCTTCCTATTTTAGCCACATTAACTTAATAACACATTTACAACTTAACAACTTTATCCCCTTGAGTTTAGCATCATATCTTCTATAACTATAATACATATTCTTTGACCACACGATTGACTATCGGGTTTGACTTCCACATAACTTTTTTGACTAACCAATCACATTAAACCTTAGTCAATATCATCTAAGGTGGGGCCTATTTGTATTTGGGAAACATGTCTAACAATTCTACCCCCTTATTTGGATTTCATCCTCGAAATCTTTCGTCCATTACTAACCTTAACTTGGTCATATCTTGCCCCATTCTTAAGACTAAGCACACTTTCATTCAAACATTACATTTCAAAGATCTAAGTGATCTTACAACACAACGTAACACATTCCAAAAATCCTTAATCCGCTCTACTTCTCGTTTAGTTTTCTTTAACCATATGGTTCTTACAATGGTTATTATGTCATCCGAGACTTATTTACTATGACCAAAGTATCATTTAACCAACTTTACTGACATTATGTTACATTCTTATTTGCATTATTCTAACCTTAACTTGGTCAATGTGTCACTTGAGTAAATTTACACTATTTTGACTTTATATAAGTCAATTAATGACTAATACAACTTATCATTCTCACATTTATCATAGTTGTCTTATTACCCTTCTAATATTATGCTTTAACACCTTACATTCTTTACTTCATGTAAGGATTTTCGCTAAGTATTATTAATCACTTAGGAAATCTTAGATCGCATTTGACTTTCATAAGTCAATATAGACTAATACCTTCACATTCTACTATGGTCATTCAAATATTTCATTAACTTTTTTATTATAGGGCCTTATTTCCTTTACTCCCTTCTATAAATTCCTCATCAAAGACTATAAGTCTCATAGGAAATTTCAATACTTTGACTTCATAAAGTCAAACTCTAACTTACATCATCACATTTACACAATAGGGTGCCAATGAAGATTAGCATCCATTATTATCATTACCCACCTTTTTTGTACCACTCCTCAAGGCACATTATAACATCATTACAAATTCTTAATCTTTCCAAGTTATACCTAAGACACTTAAATGATCGGTTTCACTTAATGTCTCAATTTAAAAGTCACATTCTAATTCTATTCCACTTATCTTAGCTTTCAAGATTTTAACTAACACTAGGCCATCATTTTCTACTCTTCTTATTTACTCATGCCATGTTGGAAATACATAAGCCCACTCATTTACGCTTCCTCATTTACATGGAAAGGCATCCCAATTGATGTAAATCAAGAAACATAAAATTTTGGTTCAGCGATTCACAATTTCTTTAATTAAATGAAATGGCGTCCCAATCCATTTAATTAAGGAGATTATAAATTGTCCTACTTATACACTTTCGACATAAAACTCGTACTCATTACTCCTTTTCACTTTACTTTCTTTCTTTTCGTTCTTATTACACTTTACATTACCTTTTAGTTTTACTTTTTAGACTTGGATCCATACATTTATCACATTCCCTTAAAGGGACCTTTACCATACCCTTGCGGTACCATTAACACATGTCATTACACAAACTCGGCCATCCCAGAGGATACCACGACATGTGCATCATTAACATGGTCATCTCAAAGGATGCCATTATTAACATCATTGGATTGGTCATCCCGAAGGATACCACCATTAACATCATTAACTCAATCATCCCGAAGGATGCCACTATTAGTCATCATTAACTCAATCATCTCGAAGGATGTCATTATTAGTCATCATTAACTCAATCATCCCGAAGGATGCCATTATTAGTCATCATTAACACATCGGTTTATATGATAACTACCTTGAACCTTTCACATTTCAACATTGGATTCAAGCCATTAATATTTTAACGCACACATTATCTCATTCATCCTATTTAGCTAAGCAAGCCTCATAAGATATATGAAACTTGCTTATAGTACGTACACATTAACTATGTGTTTACACTTCTTATTACAACTTACATTCTTTTAACATGCGTTAACCATTTTTACATCTTTACTTTTATCTCTTTTAGGTTACTTGCTTCTTTTCCACATCTAGCCTTACATAGGTTAGTTCGATAACACTTTTATTAACATACATTTATCCTTTATATTCACTTTATTCATTAACACGATCTTTTCATGTTTAACTTAGCAACATATCGTCACGTTCTTACTTATATTCTTAACTCATTTCTTACTAACACATTAAACTTATCATGTTTTATATATGTAACATGATCTCATCTCATCTTAACTATATACTTTAACTTTTCTTATTTTAATTAAGCGTGTAAGAAATCATGCTTCAAGCATCTATTCATTATCATACTAATTTCAAGCCTTCTAGACATCTAGGCTTATCACACACTTATCATGCTTCTTAACTTGTTTTACATGTCAATGTGTTCTTTCAACATTCTTTCATTACTAGGTCATCACATAATATGCATTCTAATGCATCTATCTCAACTCATACATTTCTATGCATCATGCTCTCAAGCACACCACATAAAACTTAGACATATAATTGATGACGTATAGTCTATATATGGGCCACGAGCCCAAACGATAAACATTACTAAGGCCCAAAGCCACTATGTGTGGGCTACTATAACTTGGGCCGCATCAATAATGGGAATAGGCTCACGTTAGCCCAAACCCAATTAAGCTATACACGGTATAGATAAGGATCTTCTATCTATGGAATAGATATCCTTAACCCGGATAAGCACCACGTGTGCGAAACGTAAGGAGCACGAACCCTATAAGGATTCTGCGCCTATATAAGGAATGACATAACTCGCATTCAAGGTACGATTCACAAACCCTAAACTCTTTACGAGAACCCTAAATCGATTACTTACTCTCACGCCGGAGTCTAATCGTGGGAGACAATCCCACGATAAGCCTAACGGTGTTGTTTATTTTCTTAGTGTGCAGGTTTCAAGCATTAAGAAGCGAATTGGTACGAGAGCAAGAGCCCATAATCAGGAACGCCTAACTTTTGTATCAACAAGTGGCGCCATCCGTGGGACCCTACTAAGAACTAAGAAATAGAATGACGAAGAATAAGTGTTAGCATCGTATTTTATTTATAAAAAGTGTCGGTCATTAACGTATTGTTATAGGTTGCTTTAGAATATCATTATGATGAAGTTTAAGCTTAGTATTCATATTTTGTGAAAGTCTAAGGGCCATTAGTGTAATAATGTATAAGATAGATGATGCCCTAGACTTCATGTATAAATACTCTTGTAAACCTCATTTGAGAGGTTGGTTCTCTTAGTGATTCATTTAGTGTTAACAAAGTTGTTATTCCACACACTAGAGTTCCCATTCACTCTCTCTCTCTACTTACTTTTTAGGCTTGATTCTATAGTGATTTAGGTTGTTCAACGGTCCTACAAGTGGTATCAGAGCTAACCGGGGGCGAATCGTGGTGTTTTTGGGTGAAAATTTTCGGATCTGGTATTGTTCATCACCATATTATCGAGTTAGGATTTTTTGTGATTCTATCGAGTTAGGATATAGGACATACCGAGTTTGGGACTAGAACTTATCGAGTTTGGATTTAATTTTCCGAGTTTGGAAAATTTTTGTCAAGTTTGATATAAAAAGTTTTCGAGTTTGAACAACTTTTTACCGAGTTTGATAAGTTTCTGTCGAGTTTGGGTTTGATTTTTACCGAGTTTGGTGTTTTACCGAGTTTGGGTCATGATCTAGCGAATTAGAAAACTTGCGAGTTTGGAATTTTCCTATTTTTTGCCGAGTTAGGCATGGCTCATCCTTATCGTTCATCGAGTAAGGTTTTTATTTGGTTAACACTTAACGAAACTCTCCCCAAATTTTGTAAACTTACCGAGTTTGAAAGTTTATAAGCCATACCGAGTTTGAAACTATTGAAAACTTACCGAGTTTGAAAGAAACTGATACATACCGAGTTTGAGAACTTACCGAGGTTACCGAGTTTGGATTTTTCAGAGCTATCGAGTTTGGGAAGTGGTTACCGAGTTAGGTACTTTTCCAAGGTTACCGAGTTAGGGGCATTACCGAGTTAGGAGCTTTATCGAGTTAGCCAAAAAAAAAAAAAAAAAAGTTTTTTGGCGGGAAAATTTGAGTAAAATTTATTTTTGAGAGGAGACTAAACGACCAATTTTTACGCGAAATTCAAAATTTGGTATAACGTTGAAAATTTTGGCCCGAAATTCAAATTTTTAGGCCAAAATTCAAATTTTTCGGTGAATTTTTGCGTAAAAATTTTCAAAACTCAAATTTTTCTGGTAACCTTAGAATTGCATTTCATAGTGATTTCCAAATTATGGACAAGAAAATTTTCCAATTTTAATTTTGGAGGGAAAATACGAAATCACTACGAATCACCAGAAATAGAATTTCAAGCTTCACCAAAACACACCACGGATTGCTTAAATGATCCTGATCAAGAATCACATTCAAATGACAACGGCTAGTATCAGATTTTTGTGACTACGGAGTTTTTGTACGATATTGCTTATTTGGGTTTAAAGTTCATTTCACGGGCATGTGTACTTATTTATCTCAAAGTCTAGGGGTGGATGGATGCATGACTTTCGGAGATACTTGTTTGGTCAAACACTGGTAGAGATAGTGATTAAGACTTGGATTATCTAGTTATACCCGATGTAAGGAGTTACATTGTAGTACTCACGGGTTATAGCTATCACTTTAAGGAGTTACGTTGTAGTACTCAGTGTCACATGAAGTTGTGGAGATTCCAAGAGGTGGATATTTCATATACTGTTTGTTGGTTTGGGTATATGGCACTACCTATGCTTAAAGGAGTTACATTGTAGTGCTCAGTATAGGTTCTTAGTCACACCTTCGTACAAGATTAAGTCACATATCTATGAGATGTTTACTTCATTCTCAAATTGGTTATATTGGGTTCTCTCCATACAGTGGTCATTTACTAGCTAGTTGGAATTTGAAAAGGTCGCTTAAAGGTTGAAGAGAAGAGAAGAGATTGTAAAATACAGAGAGTCATATCCTATCAGCATATTCTCACAAATTATGCTTACACGGTCTATCTATATTGCATCAGAAGTGTAAAGTACGGGTAATTTTGGCATGTACACACAATAGTATGATGATTTCGATACATCGCAACCATCAGGAGGGAGAAGAACATGCCAAAAGAAGTAGTGTTTCATCTCTAGTACGTTGGTTGTTCGAGGGAATTGTGCTTACACTGGAATCGAAGAAGTACTAATGATGTGTACATCGGAGCGTATTACCAACCTTCTGTGCAATACTATGTGAGTTATGCTATGATGCTCCCAGAATGACAACCATAGTGCAAACTCATTAGTATCTACCTTATCCGCTGCGAGATGAGAAGAGAGTTGTCAGTTCAGGAGGGAGCAGAAGAAAAAGAATAAAGGCTCACTAGTTATGAGGGAGTAATAACCTAACTAGACCATTACAGTTGAAGTTCAGAGCTACAAAGACCTTTGCCGTCAGTGTCAAAGATCATACGCCGAGATCGTCGGAAGAGAGAACTTCTAGTCTGCCTCAGTATCTAGACTACAGAGACTATGCGCTTCAACAACGTCAACATAGTTTACTATTGCTGTAATTTATATGTTTATGTGTTTATAGGTCTCATTGTATCCATTCATGTGTGATGATATCTTGGAGGGAGATTGTTAGCCTTTCTATTTTATAAAAGATAACGTCACACATAAAGAAATGGACTAGATATCATACAAATAGTACTTTAGGGACTATTATTGTAATATAGGCAAACATGTGATGTAATGAGCCTATAAATACCCCTCATGACTCTCCATGAGGGGTGTGGGAAAATAGTGTGTGTAACCAAACCTTTGTCATTTTAATAAACCACCTTTTCTTCACCTTTCTCTCTCTACTTTCTCTCTCTAGAATAATGATGTATTTCCATCAACCTCGACCTCCAGAACGTGTTTCTTGGTCTTAACATTATTCTGTATGGAATTCACCTATGCGCTGTGCTTTGAATTCACAGCCACAAACAATGAGGCAGAATACGAAGCCCTACTAGCCGGACTACGCATCGCAATCCAAATGGGTGTACGCAACTTGGAAGCAAATGTAGATTCTCGGCTAGTTGCTAACCATGTGCTAGGCGAATATGAAGCCAAGGATGAACACATGATCCAATACCTAGAAAAGACCAAGTCCTTAATTAAAAACTTTGACAGGTTCATAATAAAACAGTTGCCCAGAGGAGACAACAGGAAGGCTGATGCGCTTAGTAAGATCGCATCCACAAGCTTTGCGCACCTCTCAAAACAGGTATTGGTAGAAACCCTACAAAACAAGTGAATCTTGTAAATGGAGATATCCACAGTGATAGAAGAACAAGATCCTACATGGATGAAACCTATCATTGAATTCATTAGCAAGGGAATCTTACCACAAGACCATAAGGATGCTCGAAGAGTGCGGCGCACAGCGCAACGATTTGAACTACGAGACAACATACTCTATCGACGCTCTTTCTTACAACCTTGGCTCAGATGTGTTGGAACTCTTCAAGCAGACTATGTACTCCGAGAAATCCACGCTGGATCATGTAGCATGCACTCAGGGCCGCGATCTGTGGTGGCAAGCGCTCTAAGGTCGGGGTATTATTGGCCAACCATGCACTGCGACGCACACGATCTGATAAAGAAATGCAGCGATTGTCAAGTACATAGGCCAATTCCGTGCCGACCACAACAAGAGCTGACACCCATTACCTCACCATGGCCATTTTACAAATGGGGCATTGACATCGCGGGACCCTTTCCAGTTGCAGCAGGAGGAGTAAAGTTCCTCATCGTAGCCATAGACTACTTTACGAAGTGGATTGAAGCAAAGGCGGTGGTGAGCATCACAGGAAACCAAGTCAAACGCTTTGTCTGGGACAACATTGTCTGTCGCTTCGGACTACCCGGAGAGATTATATCAGACAATGGCAAACAATTCTGTGATAACCCATTCAAAGATTGGTGCGCGCAATTGAACATCACCCAACACTTCGCTTCAGTAAAACACCCAAAAACCAATGGCTTAGTTGAGCGCGCAAACCGCAGTCTAGGGGAAGGAATAAAAGCACGCCTTGACAGACACAAAGTAAGGTGGGTGGATGAGCTCTCACATGTCTTATGGGCGCATCGCACCACAATCAAAACCAGTACTGGCGACACGCCATTCTCCCTTGTCTACGGAACAGAAGCCGTCATACCAACTGAGATAGGAATGCCAACTATACGAACAGCAGAGGTCAACGTCACAACAAATGACGAGGAGCGGCGCATAGACTTGGACTTACTGGAAGAAAGGCTTGAACGCGCAGCTATACGCGAAGCAAAGGCCAAGGCAAAAATGAAGAAGTATTATGATGCAAAGGTCAAACACACTTCATTCAGGCCAGGAGACTTTGTATACCGCGCCAACGATGCGAGCCACGCAGAGACACAGGCAAGCTCAGACCAAAATGGGAAGGACCTTACGAGGTCACTGATGCGCTCGGCAACGGTGCATACAGACTGCGCGATATGGAAGGTCACGACCTAGCGCGCACTTGGAACATCTGCAATCTTAAAAGATGTTATTTTTAGGCTACGGCCATTACACAGACACCTTTCACCCTAAGATGTGCCCAATAAGTGTTTGTTTTTTCTTTTCTTTCCTAGGAATTGTATTTTTTTTTTCACAAAACTTGCAAGTATCAATAAAATGTTATAGTTTCTAGCTAACTCCATAACGTATTTCACTTTATTGCGTACATACTTATATATGTCAACATTGTTATCTTATATTTTTTGCCTACATGGCGTGCATGCACTAATTAAGACCCACGAAGGCATAAAAGGATGAGTAAACCTACTAATTCACTCGTTGAGTAAGAGGGTTGCAAACCCATCAACATTGGATCACGCATCCTTGCTAAGCGCCTTACTTTTGAGACGTTGAGGTAAGTTTCACGTGCGCATCCCACGAAGGGTATGCAAATACTCCCTCCGTCCCAATTTAATTGTCCATCTTTCCTTTTTGGTACGTCCCAAATTAATTGTCCAATACTAATAATAGATATGGGAGTTTGGTCAAGTTTACTATATTACCCTTAGTTGAAATTAATATTACAAAATTTAAAGAAGTGTTAATTAATTGGTTAAGGGTAAATCTGTCATTTGACAAAAAAGTAAGAGAGATAAAACTGTATTAATTATGTTTTTCTTAAACTGTGTGTTTTTTGTCGGGGGACAATAATTTTGGAACGGAGGGAGTATTTAGTACACCGTACAAGCTTAGCAAATAACGAGCCAAGACACTTGGTCAAATAATAAAACTTAGCAAACATTAATGCAAGTATATTTCTTAAGTCACGCACTTAACTCATAAAAGGGTATCTTATTCAACATTTGTACACAAAAATTACATGCAAAAGATACACCTCGTTATCTACATAATACATATACAAAAAATAGCCTACACGCTATGGCGATGCTCAGGGCTATCTTCTGGAGCAGCAGAACTCCCCGCCTCTTGAAGCCTTCTCAAAATTAAGGCATCCTTGGGAGATATGGTGGGAACACTCACAGGAACCCCATCAGACCTGGGGATATATGCAACACCCACACCGCACAATATTGCCTTGCCCTGAATGCCTCTCTTCTGGGCAGCCCTTTGCGCATGACGCTCCAGCACCTCTTTCAGTGGAATTTCCCTCTCAAGGGCAAAAGGGTTAAGCATGTGGCGAGGCTGCGCAAACACAGGAACCTGCAGCTGCGACTCATCTGGCTTAAGGAAGTAATCCGGCTGCGCCTCTGCATCCTCCAAAATGTGGTGCTCCAAGGTCAACCCCACTGATGCGTGGGAATTGCAACAGGCTTTACCTCTCGAGGGATCTCGAGAAGCTTACAACCCCCACCAGGCAGTGTACCTGATCATTGTAGTATAGTATAGTGACAAGTACCGGGGGATTGATCGTTCAGCTTAAGAATAGTGTCGCTAGGATTAGAAAGCCTAAATACTAGTTCTAAAAGTGAGGGATGATTATTTTTGTGTTTTTATATTTTATGGAAAGCAATTAAAATTCTCGGGTTTTGAAGGATTTGGGCGGAATTAGTTGCTAATCAACTAACCCAATACTAAGATGCAATCAAAATAAAATACTAAAAATGAAAATAAACTAATTTATATTAAGGTTGTGAGCAGTAATTGGAGAAAATGTGTTTACTTAGATTTCACTACTCCCTAGACATCTTTTACACGTTATTTACTTGTTATAAATGCATGGATGACGGATCGTATTCCTTAATACCATTCATGGGGTGGCACACATAACTCCCCAATTCTATGAGCTCTTATCTCCTCCTACACCATGCCCAGCACAACTATAGGGATTGTAAACAGTGTCTCATGCATTAAATACAACCAATAAAGACCTAGTGCGCGTTGGTTCATGTTTCTTAAGACATTCAAGCATGTTACCAATTGGATATCTGCCAGTTTTCTTAAGCCTAACATATAAATCATTCATCCACAACAAGTATAAACAAGTAATCAACACATAATTAACATCTAGGTTTCATTAGATCCAAGCAAACACAAGATAGATCTAGCCTAGCATGATGGAATTAAGACAAGAACAAGATATAGACAACCAACACATAGACATATTGATTGAATTAAAAGAACACTTATCTTGATTACACATGCAAGGTATCAAGGGGTTGGAACCCTTGAAAAACCTGTAAAATTCGTACCAAAATCGTACTTAGGGTTTCTCCCAAAACTTTTTTCTAAATGTGAAAAATTAGAAAACTATATATAGGAAAAGAGGTCTGACGGCGTCAAGACAAGCCTTGTGATGTCGTCACCTCACCGCCAAAACTATTCTCGGACTGCCTTGATCTACATTTGACGCCGTCAAGACTTAATCATTTCCAGGCCGTCATGACTTTTACTCTTGACGCCCTACCTTCATGACGCCGTCAAATCTCTTCTGGATCGTCATGGAATTTTGCTCTTGACGCCGTCAGGGAACTACTCTTGACGCCGTCACCTACTGTTCCCAGCATGGAAAATTAAGACTTTGGCGTTTTCTTCACTTTTATGCTCCAAAAACGTCCGAATTGCTTCCTTTTTCAGATTTCTCTCCCAAAGTACCTAAAATCACAAAAGGAACGATTTAGGGCAATATTTGATCAAATAAATTCGGATTCGGGCTTAAATGACCCCCTAAAAACGGATCATTTTTCGCCTCATCATATACCCTTACACTTGAGATTTGCTTGTCCTCAAGCAAATGCGCTTTTATTCTACTCAAAAGACAAGTTAGGGGTCATTTAACACTAATATAAAAGTAATTACAACAAATAATCGTTCCACTAAAGACCAATAGACAAGCACGGAGGTCATACACAAGCACCTCACAAATAGTGTTTAGATACTCACATCTCTCGGGTGTAATAAAGTATAAATTACAATATGGATACGGAAGATATCTCTCACTACCTGTCATAGCAAAATAGATTACCATAGGCTTGGGAAAGGATCAAACCTCCACCACATGGCGTAAGCACCTAGGATAAACTATCAAAGAGGTCTTTTAAAGGGTTGTAACGTTAGGTGTAGGGATATGAAGTACACGGTTTTGTTGGATAAAGGAAGTTTTTACTGGTGGCGAGTTAACACTCTTGGTTAATTACATGTACAATATGGCGTTGCTAAGCCAAGACTAGACTCGACTTAAGCTAATAAATGAAAAATAACAAAAACATAGAATGAAAAAGGGATGGTAGTCCGTATGTTTTTTTTTCTTTTTTCCTTTTTTTTTTCTTTTTCTTGATTTTTTCGATTTTTTTTCTTCTTTTTCTTGATTTTTTCGATTTTTTTTTTTTTTTCTTTTTCTTTTTTTTTTTTTTTTTTTTTTTTTTTTGCATACACTCTTACCCTACCATCCAAAATAATACATCATAGGGGATTAGCATTCCCCTTACACTTGAATATTTACATACTTTACAATTAACTATTCTAATGACTCGAATTAAGAAAATCAAAACACTTGGAGCACTTTTAAGATTAACGTACATATGGGGGTAATAAATGATGTTCTTCCCCATTACTCCATAAAATAAGTACTTACCCATGAGTCCCAATCGTCCCAAAACAATATGTACAAGGATATGACTTGACTTAGCAACCATGTAATCAATTAGAAAGTTAACTTAGGGTTTAACAAATAACAATAATGCACTAAAAATGAGCGCATACACGGAAGGCTAAGGCAATTTGGTTGTACATTTAAGTGGGGTGTAACAAATTCTTCCTTTAAGTAAAATGCTTAAAGTTAGAAACGAAAAGATAGGCTCGGAGGGGTGTACTAGGGGTTTCGTGTACTAAAAATGAGTACAACGCTAATGGTGTGGGAAAAATTAGTTGACTTAACTAGCCAAGTAATATGACTTAAATGGTCAAGTAATTATGGTACGGGTTTAACACAAGGGTAATCCTAATACCTCTTATCATGTAGTAAATCCTACTACACGAATGTAGTCTCACTAGCGGTCTCGGGATGCATCACTAACGCAAGTTCTAGAATCTAAATGCTACCGGTACACTCATAAGCACTAATAGTACATGCTTTTCCTATCAAATCTAAAGGCGAACCTCACATATTTGGGTGGAAAATTTTTCTGAATATATGGTTATGTGCTAGTCATACAATCTCCTATCCATGAGACGCTTGCTATGGCTAAAGTTTCACTCCTAAATGTTGTAAAAAATTTTAAATTTGGCGCTAAAATTACACTAACAAGTATTTCTCATAGTTTTATTACACATCTACCATTAAACAAAACAAACTCAAGCGAAAGTGCATATGTAAGGTATCATCTTTTTACCCTCCCCTTACACTTAAGATGAACATTGTCCCCAATGTTCAAGTAAAGAATGTAAAAGTGAAAAAGTAAAGAAGAATGAAATCAAATACTCCCCTGATTCGCTCGGTATGGATAATAAGGTGGCCAGGTTAAATCTTCCTCCAAGAAAATGAACAATCAAAGCTTCCCTTCCAGAATATAAATCATCTTCTTGTCATACATAACCTGTAAAACCTGACAAAATAGACAAGACAACCTCGCGTAAAATCGGCGGCATCCTATATAAGTTACTAAATCCTAGAAAACAAGATAAGATATAATGCTTGTGGAATGAAGTTTGCAGATCTCCTGGAGATTATAAAACTTAATAATTCACAAAAACCATAGGACTCCGTTAGAAAAACAAAACCGGTAAAATTTCCAGATTTTTACACTTGACGCCGTCAGAAGTGACCTGCATAAATTCTTATGTTCAGTTTCCGGAAAAT
The DNA here is from genome assembly GCA_030686995.1 of Artemisia argyi. Classification (NCBI taxonomy): domain Eukaryota; kingdom Viridiplantae; phylum Streptophyta; class Magnoliopsida; order Asterales; family Asteraceae; genus Artemisia; species Artemisia argyi. The sequence goes on along the minus strand of CM060696.1, from coordinate 185,000,842 downwards.
TTCTGGAAAAACTTGGTCCTACTTCCTGGAAAATCCTGCAAAACTTCATTATGACTCAATACAAGCATTTGACTCTAACAAATACGAATATACATGTTCATTTAATATTGTGGAGAGTCATGATCGGTTTGTTTCTTGAAAACATATTTGGGGTTTCCCCTTACACTTATCTTTTGCAAAAATACTTCTAGGTGGAGTTAAGACTAGGCCAAAACAACAAAGTAAAGTATTTCCACTATCTAGTTGAGAAACATGATCAACCAACAATAAAAATTAAACATGCATACGGAAGCAAATAACAATCAAACAATTAAAATCACACAAAACATGGGTTGCCTCCCAAGAAGCGCTTTTCTTTATTTACGAGTCTTGTAGCTAGACTCAAGGTCATGGGTTACTACGTGATACGGGTGCGTTCCTCGTTAAGGACATCTTTGGGATCAAACTTAGGTTTCAACTTTCTATCGGTTTCCTTAGTATGGTATGACCTTTCAAACTTTTCTCCATCCGGATCATACAAAGTCATTCTCATATGCCATGACCCATCACCTTCTTTAGGTGGCTTGTCCCACCTCCATTTACACTTGTCTCCCTCTCTTTTCCATTTATTCCTTTCTATGTTGATGGGCATTACGCTTAAGAACTCAATCATCTTCCTAAAGACTAAGGGGTCTAGCTCTTCATCTCTAGCTATGAGTTGTTCTACCGAATGTGTCTTTTCAACAAAATCTTTTTCTAGATAGAACGGGCATTGAGGTCCTATAAAGTTCCTTTCTATCCAAGGTCCATATCTAGACGGTCTCCTATTCATCTCTACCCAATGTGGTGTTGGTTCATCATCACAATCATAACTATGCTTCTTAACATCATACACCGACCAAGTATCGCCTTCACCTACCGCTATCTTGGATTCCTTGCAATCTATCATGGCACTAGCGGTTGCTAAAAATCCTCTTCCTACCAATAATGGGCATGTAGTGTCACTAACCATGTCTAGGACGTGAAAATCCGCTAATATAGTTAACTTTCCTACGTGAAGACCTACATCCTTAATCATTTCGACCGGGTGGGCAATACTCCCATCCGCTAGCCTTATCAATACCTCCGTTTCCTCTAACTTTCCTAGCTTAAGAGCGGTGAATAAGGATAAGGGAATCAAGTTGAGGCTTGACCCCAAATCGGCTAGTGTGTCGAAATCTTCGGATTTTCCTATCTTACAAGGCAAAACAAATATACCCAGATCATCAAGCTTTTTAGGCAACTTGTTTTGAACGAAGGCGGTCCCATTTTTACCTAGCTTACACTTCTCATATTTGAGGGTTTGAAAGTTGTTTGTGGTATGGATGTTATGGGTCGAAGTGTTTATATAGGCCAAGTCAACCCTAGGTTTCTACCCAAAAGAGTAATTGCTATTAATTCTCTGGTTAGTGGGTAAAATTAAGTTTCCAAAGATATTTTCTTAAAAGGGTTGACTATACCAAAGATATTTTTAGAAACAGTTATCATTGGACATTTATTATTAACTTTGGTTTGTCTATTCTTGGTTTTGGATTAACACTTGCAGGATTGTAAGCAAAATTGTACTATGAGTTGATTCTATGGAGGTGTGTATCAAAGACACACAACAAATGGTTATTGATTCACTATGTCTAATCCACATAAGAATCAACTAGTCTAGAGCAAACGGCTACTGGTAAAGACTCCTCAAATCCGTTTATGGTTGATAGTTTACCAAAAACTATATGGTTATCAACTCACCATGTTCTATATGATCAAGAGTTGGCTAGTCCATAGCAAACGGCTCATGGTAAAGACATATCAAATCCGTTGATAGCTGGTAGTTTGCTAAAAACTATGATAAAAGCAGTTTTTCTCAAACATATTTTTACCACTGCTTTTATTATTTTCACCACTGCTGGTTCACAGTTACCACTGCCAGTGTAATTTTTACCACTGTTGAACTAGCCGTTGCAACTGTTGTGTCAATGAAAATATTTTTCAACCAGCCGTTGAGTAAATCTTTTAACCATATTTTTAGGGATTTACTTAAGAGAATTATCTTTTATTTGTTTCAGTTATTCTTTTCCAAAGATAACAAATTTTAACGATAATCTCTCTTGCGCGTTTTTCTTAAACCCTGACAATATATCATTCTAATCTCAATCGGCTTGTTGTACTCTCTCTTTCAAACTCACATAATCATATTTTTCACTCGAATTCATGGCTTCACTTGCTTTTGTCAATGAACACAACCAGGTTGCTTACTTGGAGAAAACAGAGGTCAAGGATGGACCTATATTTCATGAGATTCTGGACTTTCTCAATGCATCTTACATACGATATGCTTTAATTTTAAATCCCACAATCTATGTTTCTCAAATCAAAAAGTTTTGGCAGATTGCAACTGTCACAACTATTAAAGATGGAAACACACATTCCCCTGTTGATGCTTTAAGTGCAACAGTGGATGGGGTAACTGTTAATGTTACTGAATCATCTTTGAGAAGGCTTCTTCAATTAGATGATTAAAACGGTCACATTACATTACCTAATTCAGATATTCTTAAAAACATCTCTGATATGGGGTATAAACACTAATTCAGTATACGTATAATTAAAATTGTATTAAGTTAAATTGTTAATTCAAACGATCCTTATCAGTATACCAAATGCAATGTATATAAACACTAAGTACGTACTACTTACATTTAACAACTTTTTTCCTTTTCGACCTTGCTCCTGTATCAACCTTGACTTCTTTGTTCTCATTCTCATCTGTCACATAGATATCATATTAACAACACTCTCAATATACATTTTATATTTGCACTTGTGTTTATCGAATTAATTCACAACGCTTTCATTGTTTTATTTTGTTAACTATACTACAGTTGCTATACATGAACAACAACATACCTTTGTTACCCGAACTCCCTTTTACATCTTTTCCTCCTTCTGTTTCAGTGTTTCCTTTATTCCGTCCGCTTCTTCTTAAACCTAAAAGGTATACATTACACTACTGTTTAGTACACTCATAACATATAATATACTTAACAGGTATGTTCGTTAACTATTGTTGTGCAATAACATAAACAAAGAACCCTATTTACCATTTACCTGAGTTGTTCCATTCATCATCAACAAAGTCATCATCATCATCTTCTTCAACATCAATTATATTTTCTTCAACAGCTTTTTCCACAACGATCTCCTTCCATTTTCTCTTTGAACCTATTGAAGTAAATTATTAGCATATATTGATACCCGTGTTTCACAAACACCCCTGTTTCACAAACACCTCTGTTTCAAAATACACCCCTGTTTCAAATTCATTTATTACATAAAACTGAACACCCATGTTTCAAAAACACCCCTGTTTCACATATGCTTAATAAAAAACACCCATGTTTCAAAACCACATTCATTTATTTTATTCACATCCTAACACCAATTTCGGAAATTTACAAAAACAGATTCATTTATGTCAAACATCCTTGTTACACCTATTCCAAACACCCCTGTCCCCATTTTAATCCAAACATCCTTGTTTTTACATTCATATATCCTATCAAAAACTTTTTTTTTCACCTATCCAAACACCCATGCTACATTCACATCAACCATTATATAACTAACCACATCAAAACACCCTTGTAACATCTTTCCAATTAACCCAAACAAAATACTTAATCTTACGCACATCGTAACATCCATGTTACCACATTCAACCACGTATTAAAAAAAAAAAAAAAAAAAAAAAAAAAAAAAAAAAAAAAAAAACGAAATCATCAACAATCACATTAATATAATACAATAAAACATTCGAATTTAACTTAAAAAAATGCATTCAAAATTACAATCGGTATCATCTTCTACAAGCAAAAATCAATTAACAATCAAATTGCATTCAAAACACAATCAAACATTCGAATTTAATTAAAAAAAAATTGCATTCAAAATTACAGTCGGTATCATCTTCTCCAACGAAAAATCAATTCACAAACAAATTGATGACAATAACAATGATGTCATACCTTGCATAGATGTATTTGTCATTTGAATTTAAAAAAAAAAAAAAAAAAAAAAAAGCTCCGATGGATTGATGGGTGGATCGAGATGCGTTTTTTATATATTGGGGGTTTAGGTTAGAGAAAGTGAATGTTGATGAGAGAGATATAATGAATTTTATAAATATATAGTTATAATCGAGGGTGTTATGCAGCAGCTAGTATCATGATCATTATCAATGAGAAAAATTTGGAAGAAATCCTTGTATTGTAGCTTGCAGTTAATGAGAGTCTAAAAAATAAAATACCTATTTTACCCTTTTCATTAATGTTTCCAGGGAATGTAGTTTCAATTAATTACAAAAAAAACCATTTTGCATTAATATGTTGCACCCTATCCTTTAATAATTGTACATAAGTGGTTTTCGTAATTCTTGCACATAATATGGTTCTCGTAAGAAAGGGAACATATATATATATATATATATATATATATATATATATATATATATATATATATATATATATATATATATATATATATATATATATATATAGACCAAGGATCAAATGAGAAGAAAACTTAAAATAAGAAGGATGAGAAATAATTATAACTACACATTTGAGATGCATCGACTTGAATTAGATGCATCCCTAGTCTTTTAGATGCACCATAATATATTTTCTAGCAAAAAATTATATGCATATACATATATTAGATGCATTTCATCAAGTTAGACGAATCCTATACATTTTTCGTCCTCTGCGGATCAAATTTGGTTTTAGTACTACTTTGCATCGTTTTCACTTCAAAATCACTTTCGAAACTAATTGGGATGCATCTAAATGAATAGAGATACATCTAAATCAAGTCGATGCATCTCAAATGTGTGGTTATAATTATTTATCATTCTTCTCATTTTAAGTTTTCTTCTCACTGGATCCTTACCATATATATATATATATATATATATATATATATATATATATATATATATATATATATATATATATATATGGAAGAGATCAAGTAAAAAGAATAATTAAAATAATAAGGGTAAGAAGTAATTCTAGCCACACATTTCAAATTAGGAGGGAAAATTTGAAGGAAGATGCATCCACTTTTGTAGGTGCATCTGAAATGTGTGGTTATGGTTACTTCTTATCATTCCTATTTTAATTATTCTTCCTATATGATCCTAACTCTATATATATATATATATATATATATATATATATATATATATATATATATATATATATATATATATATATATATATATATATATATATATATAGTGAAGCGTTCAAATGAGAAGCCTAAATTTTGTGAGAACGCGAGAAGCAATTTTAGCCACTCATTTTATCCTCCTTTAACTTTAATCTAATGGCTAATATTAGTTAATCAAGTTTTTGAAAATTTCTTAAAAAATTTTGTAAAATTTTAAAAAAATTTCGAAATTTCAAAAATATTTCGAAAAAAAAAATTCTCGAAATTTTTTTTCGAAAAAAAAAATTCGAAATTTATTTTTTCGAAAAAAAAATTTTTTCGAAATTTTTTTTTCCAAAAATTTTCTTTTGAAAAAAATTTTTTTCGAAAAAATTTTTTTTTCGAAAGAAAAAATTTTCAAATTTTTTTTCCGAAAAAATTTTTTCGAAATTTTTTTTTCCGAATTTTTTTTTTCTGAATTTTTTTTCGTCACATGTGAAAATTTTTGGAAATTTTCACGAAATTTTTTTTGACACGTTCGTCACATGTGAAAAAAAAAATTTCGTCACATGTAAAATTTTTTTTTCGTCACATGTGAAAAAAAAAATTGGAAATTTTCACGAAATTTTTTTTGTCACGTGTGAAAAAAATTCCGTCACATGTGAAATTTTTTTTTTGTCACATGTGAAAAAAAATTTGGAAATTTTCACGAAATTTTTTTTTGTCACGTGTGAAAAAAAAATTCGTCACATGTGAAAAAAAATTTCTTCGCATGTAAATTTTTTTTTTCGTCACATGTGAAAAAAAAATTCCGTCACATGTGAAAAAAAAATTCGTAAATTTTTCAAAAAAATTTTCGAAATTTTTTTGAAAATTTTTTAAATAAATTTTTAAAATTTTTTTGAAAATTTGTCAAAAAATAATTTTGAAATTTTTTTGAAAATTTTTCAAAAAATTTTTCGAAAATTTTTTAAAATTTTTTTGAAATTTTTTCGAAATTTTTTTGAAAATTTTTTGAAATTTTTCAAAAAAAATAGTTAGCTAATAATAGCTATTAGATCAAAGTTTAAGGAGGATAAAATGAGTGGGTAGGATTAGTTCTCGAGTTCTCACAAAAATTAGATTTCTCACATGAATGACCCCTATATATATATATATATATATATATATATATATATATATATATATATATATATATATATATATATATATATATATATATATATATATATATTCAAAAGCCTAGCTCGTTATATTATTCACCAACCCATCTTAAGTAAACCCTAATACCTTTTCTCTTCACAGCAACAATCGTTTGTCAACCCTAACCGCTGATTACCAACTCAACATCGGATTCAGAGTAAGATTCTATATTGTTTTAATGTTGATTATTATTATCAGTTCGTTTTAATTATAAGTGATTACTAGCTAGCTAGCTAACTTTGTATGTAATATCTATTCTTTTGGAGGTACAATGGCTGGTACCAGCAGTGTTCCAACTCCCCCAGTTCTCATGATGATGACAATGTCCCATCATGTTTCAAATGTGGTTTGTGGATTTGAAGTGTTTTAACTGTAAGGAAGTTGGACACATCGGTTGGGTGTGTGAGAAGTCTTGTTGTCTGTGTAGCGAGACGGGGCACACGGGGGAGAAGTGTCCAAATGTTAGATGTGTCAACTGCATAGTTGAAAATCATATTTCCCTCTACTGTCCTAAAATGGTGGACTAGGATAATGTATGTTAGGGGTACAATGTTGCTAGCTATTTATGCCCTTAGTAGTTGTAATGAAGTTTTACCTATCAATTGATGAGTCAAGTTTCATAACTAATTCCAAAAAAGTAATACACTCTCTATTCTTCATTAGGTAGCATCAGTTCTCTTGTTCAACCTATGTGGGATTATCAATTATCATGGCTATCCTAACAAAAACAACAATGTACCAGCCATTTTCTTAGACATACATTTGTAACCAATACCAGATATATGTTCATTCTTTTAAACAATATGAAATCTAGTATTTCGTGAGAGTTAAACAGGAAGAGATACTTAAGTTGAGACATTGTTCGAAAACTAACCAAAGCATTTACATATGTGCTCTGCTCATTATCCATTCTAAATCTACTTTGCTGTAATAAACATGAAATTTCAATATAACTACATACTGATCGAGATCTTCCATGGAGTACTCTATCATCCACAATAACACCACATTCATTTGTTCCAGTATTAACCGAAGCGTTCGTTTAACTGAACTATTCCACACTTATATCAGCATATAATCGGAGTAAATTAGACAATAGAGATAAAATAGAACTCACTTACACATGTTCTAGTTAGATAAATACAATTATTGATCACTTATGGACAGTAGTTATGGTCCCAAATTTCACATGAGTAATAATCTGGAGCATATTTTCCGGAAAAGCATTCTAAAATTATTGAAAAACTTATCGAAGTATCGGACTCAGTGGTCTGCATTGATTTAGTGCTTGGCACGAAATGCAGAACCACCATTCACCTTAGGTTGATAACCGCAACAGACACAACTGCCTTCAAGATCCAACCATCCTCACCTCATAAATTCCTAGTTAATCCACCAATTAGTGGACTCATTGCACCTTTAGCTCAAACCATCATTCAAATTATCCTCAAACCGCAACCAAAGATTCTGGATTCATTCCCGTGCTCTGCTTCGGATCAGTTCCTTATCCGGACTGGCCGAGTCGACTCTGTTGGTTGTGTTTGTCGGTCCATATTTGCTACGGCATGCAGTGAATAATGGAGACTGTGACACGGTTAGGAGTATAGTTAAGTATGAGAGAACGATATTAACTGAGTTGTCTACTCGTGACGCTGAGTCACTTCTCCGAGTTGCAACGAGCTTGGATAACTCGGTTGATATGTTGAGTTTATTACTAGAAGCAGGGTTGAAAGTTGAGTCAGCAACTCGGAGCTTTGATGACTTGGAGGAATCTAAGTGGATGGATAAAGGATGGACTGAGTTACACGTTCAGCAGCATTTGATAGGGCGAATGAGATTAAACGATTGGTTAGAATAGGGACACGTGGGACGTTGGATTGTAAGGATAAAGAAGGAAGGAGTCCATTAATTTTGGCGGCAAGTAAACGTTTTGAGAGGTGTGTTAAGGTGTTGGCAAGTGCAGGTGCTAAAATGGACGCAAAGCGTAAAGATGGTTGTACAGCATTGTATAGGGCTGCAGCGAAAGATGACAGTCAGATGGTGAAAGTGTTGGTTGAGTTGGGAGCGGATCCTTCAATCGCGGCTGATCAAAGGGACCGCTCTCCTATTGATGTTGCCCGTGATGAAGGAGAAGTAAGTAGATTACAAGCTGTTGGATCGATATACTCTGATCAAACTACTTTGTAGCTTGTAAGGGTTTAACAATATTGAGTAAACTCAATACTATTAATATTGAAACACTGTTTGACCTTGTAAAGTATGCGGAATCTACTAACACAAAGCTTAAGAAAAACTTTTATATTAACCAAACTTAGAACCTGCTTTGTTACACAGATTCACTAACAATCCCTAACTATTAACTTTGATTGACTTCTAAACTTATCTAAGACTTGTAAAACTTCTAAAAAACACACCACGACCAATACCTCTTAAGGCTCTTTATATAGATAACCTTAAGTCGGTTTACAACATGTAATCCTTGAACGACAAGTCATTATCCCTAACTAATTCTAGAATATTGTTTTAATATTACACAATAATCCTTGTCTAATATTGCACATCAGTCCTTGCATTCTTCGAAGTACTTTAAGCATTCTTCATATCAGCAGTACTTTGACTTTATTCTTCAGCAGTACTTTGACTTTTGTTCTTCAAGCAGCAGTACTTTGACATCCAGAAGCACTTTTATATTTCATATCCCAACAATCCTCCCCTAACTTGAACTTTACTTGCTTAATTTCAAGTTTCTTTGTTATCTTTAATCTTCATATCTTTAATTATGCAGTGAGGTTGTTTCTTTATTCCTTTTCTTCTATCTGTCATCTGTCAAAGTACTCTTTATCAGCATCATATCTTCCATAGCATCTTTTCAGCAACTCAGCAACATTTAGGTACAAAGATCATCAAATCTTAAAAGTTTCATACTATTCTCATCACTTCCAGGTGTGTTAACTCCTGTGAGAAGTGAATCATTGAAAATTATGATTTTTAGCAAATCATCAGCTATTAACGGATTTGATATGTCTTTACCATTAGCCGTTTGCTATGGACTAGCCAACTCTTGATCACTTAGATGTATGGTGAGTTGATAACCTAGTTTTTGGTAAACTATCAACCATCAACGGATTTGATAAGTCTTTACCAGTAGCCGTTTGCTCTGGACTAGTTGATTCTTATGTGGATTAGACATGGTGAATCAATAACCATTTGTTGTGTAGTATAAATACTAACACCATGTGTTTCTTTTCAAATCCTCTTTCCTTTTTATCAAAAACATTTATTTTCCTGGACTTATACTGGTTTATATCAGCAAGCAGTACTTTGATAAAATACTGTTTGTTTTTGCAGTACTTAGAAAAATACTTTAACTTTACAAAACAAATCATACCAGTATTATGCAATATTACTCTTCAGACTTAACCCATCTGATAAATAGCTTGATAACATCCAAAGCTACTTCAGATTCATCTTCAAGTTCCATTCCATGATCCAGCATTCTGAGCATTATTTCTCTGATCAATGGATATCTCCTCTCAGCCAACATATGAATCATGGTACCATCTTCCATCTCTAATGTATGAACTCCTGATGACTCAAAAAATCTCCATCTTGTTATTTCCCAATTCTCTTGATCATTCCAGAGAGTATCAACACTTGTTTCTTCAGTATCCCAGATGGTAAATAAATCTCCAAGCAAAACTAATCCCACTTCTGAAGCTTCATTCTTTGTATAGTAAGTCTGCACTTGCACATATAAGTCATACAGATCTTCCCTTGTAATACAGTGCAACAAATCCCATAACATATAGAATGTTGTGAAGCTTTCATCTTCCCTGTGAATCATAAAATAATTTCCCTCTTTAGATTCTACCACAGAAAATGAGATTATCTTGGACTTAGTTCCAGACTCTTCACTTCTTTTGTTCTCAAAATCAACAACTCTAAAATAATTTCTGAGTTCATCAACTGTATCTTCATGAACTAGCTTCAGCCTTTTTGACAATTTTTCATCCTCAGCTAATTTCTTTCTTTTCAATTTCCTTTGCTCAGCTTGTTCCTTCCTTATCTCTTCTAATTTCTTTTCTTTATCAACTTCCATAGGTACAAAGCTATCTATTTCTCTTCTGATATCTTCTTGTACTTTGTCCCATAAAGCTTTTATTTCTGGATACCTTTGTTTATGCAAGTTCTAGTATCCCTTCTTTCTTAAGAATTGCATCATCCAATTTCTTTCCTGAGCTTTAGTCATTGGCTTCTTTGTAATTGGCCTTCTGACTTCCTCCAAATACTCAGCATAAAATTCAGCTTGTTGCTTTTTAGCAAGCTCTAAATCACCTGCAGTTTCTAATTCTCTAATCTGAGCAATAGAAAATTTCTTCTTCTTCTTCTTAGATTCTTTCTGAACCATTATACCTTTCCCTTTATCTTTTGGATCTGGTTTTCCTGATTCAGAAGTACTTTCATCATCCTTTTGTGCAGGTTCAGATATATGTATTCCTCCAGTAGGTCTTCTCAAATTCATCATAACCTGAGCAATTGTTTCATCATCACTAACAGTATGTTCTCTTTCTTCTTCAGGTACAAAAGTGGAAGGACCAGCTTCATCTTCATAATTAATTGTAGAAGGTCCAACAGAAGTTCCAATAGCAGCAGAACCTTGTTCAGCAGTACCTTGCACATCTATATCAACAAAAGTACTTTGAACATTATTACCTTCTAAATTAATTTCTTCTGTATCTCCACTTTTCACATCCTCATTCTCAACTTCAAGATGAATTTGCTCTGTCTCATCACTTTGTCTTTCAATACTGTCTTGAGCAACACTTTCAACTTGATCATTCTTTTCCTCTGAAAATTGAATCATATCATCATCTCTATTCAAATTATCATCCTGATTCCTCCCCAATTTGATAGATGATGACTTTCTAAGCTTCCTTTTAGACTTAGACTTTTTCTGTTTAGATTGTTGCTTCTGAGACTGTTGCTTTTCTTTCACAAAAAGCCTAAAATGCTTAATAAGAGGCCAAACAAAGTTCTTCAATCTGATGAACTTCTTTCTAAGACGTTTGATCTTTGCATCTTGAGCAGTAACAGTAGACTTGAGCTTCTCCAATTCCTTAGCCAAATCAGAAGTACCTTCAGTACCTGTCATTTCCTCATCTCCTCCAGATGTTTGAAACCCACCTGTGGAAGTATAATCATTGGGAGTAGGTACTGATGAATCCTCTTGAGGATCAGTACTTTGAGGAGAAGGACCTTGAGCAGAAACAGATTGATCCAAAGAAGTTGTATCTGAGGGAATCTTTTCATCTGAAACATCATGGTGAGGAGAAACAATAGGTGGTGTGGGAGTATTCACTGAAGCAGAATGCTTAGCAGAAGCAGATGAATCATCATGATCAGTATGTGCAGAACCACTATTTGCTTCTTCATCCCTAACAGCTTGAGCTACCTCTAACATATAAGCATTAAGAGGTGTATTCCTACCCGAAAAATTAATCCCCTTGTGTGACATAAAAGTAAAAACTTTAGATGGCATCCTAATGGTAGGTACATAATTCTGAGGTTTGGGTACACCATCTAGTGGATTTTCTAAAAGCAATTGAACAAACCTAGGATACATAAGAAAATGTTTGCCAGCCTTAATATGAGTAAGCATACCCTCAAGAATCATGTAAGAAAAGTTAAAAGGCTAATTGGTAATCAGACCCACAAAAGCAGAAGCTATAGAATGACTGAATTGATCCCAAGCAGTACTCTTTGGACTTAGACAATGTAACAAAACATGAATAAGAAATTTCCAATGAGGACTAACCATAGCCTTCTGAAAAGTAAGCTTAGTCAAAGCACCTTCATACCCAATATCTCTGAGTGTATTCCAAATTTCTTGTTTCCCAAATAAAACAGAGCCTCCTTCATCTTCAAATAACAAAACCTCCCTAATTAAAGCCTCTGTTACACGAATAACTCTCCCAGCAACTGTAGTAGTAATAATATCTTCTCCATCCTCAACCTGCGACTGAGCTGTATCCCAAAAAGATTGAATCCATGGTCCAATAACCTCAGGGTTAACAAGAATGGAGTAACAGATGTTGGTACCATTGAGAAAATCAATAATGCCATGAAAATCAATGTTTGCTTGGGTTTTCTCAAGGTTTGCAATCATGTTGTGTTTGGTGTTGGTTTGTCGATTAGCCATGATGATTAGGGTTAGAATACAGAGAGTGATGAGCGATTGAAAAAGTAGATATGAGATTATATGGATGAGTAAGGTGAATAAAAGGAAAAGATATGAGGGTTATATACGGATAAAATTACAAAAAATCACGGTGAATTAATGACTTTACCGTTATTTTGGAAGTAAATATCCCATATCTTTCGAAAGGTTGTTAGCTGCAAATCTGACCGTTGGAACAGTATCTTGACACGTCAGCGAATCCTTTAATTACACCAAGCAGTACTTTCCATAAAGAATGAAGAAGTACTTTCCAAAGTACTTGTTTTTCCCAAAAGTGCAAAAATTGACCATTTGACCAAAAGATCTTAAAAAGTCAATATGCATTAATTACTATCACCTCATTTAATACCAAAACAACCAGGGTAAGTAAACTTTAATACACTTCAATAAATACCCATTAATCTTCACCTTGCTTATAAAAGCAACTTCACCAACAACTTTGAAAACACCAAATCATCTCAAAACACAAACAAGTAAGCAGAATGAGTGATATACCCATTGTTAACATTTCTTCAGACTCAGAGGGTACCACAGACTCAGAGATAAGATACTACTCTGATTCTGAGTTTGAAGATCCAGGATGGTTAGACTACTTTCCTCCTAATGCTCAGTGGATGGGACACCAAGAAGCTGCATCATCAATGAGTGCTGCTCACTCTACCATAACTGATGCGTGCAGTACCACCAACAAAAAGCCTAAAAAGAAAGTTGGTTCTGGTTCATCTTTGGCTAAAGAACTTCCTCTTGCTTTGACTCAAGCTCTGGAATCAGCTATCCAGAACATGAAATGGCCTGCTCCAAAAAATGAAAGACCTCCCAAACACGTACTTGGTCTAGCCTGCCCAAGAAAACAGACTTCTTTTGATGACAAGAGAAGGACTGCTCAGAAGGGAAAGCAAAGCTATGAGAGCAAGGGTAAAAGGTCTATGGAGTAGGATGTGGAGCTTGGTAGTAGGTGTATGTAGTCGTGTGTTTGTGTTGTGTTTGTGGTATCTGTGGCATGTACTTAAAAGTAAGAGTATGGTTGTACTTCTGAATCATGAATAAAAATCTTACTTTGGAATGATACATGTAGCCTCCCCTCAAATAATGACTAACTAAAAACTACTAAAGCCTCCCCTAAAAAATAGCTTACATATTAATCATGCCTATACTCACAACTAAGAAAGTAAATCTTGAAACATCAAAGCCTTTTGTGAGTAGATCTGCTACATTATCATCAGTATGAACTTTAACCACATTAATAAGCCTTTGTTCATAGCAATCTCTTATGAAGTGATGTCTAATCCGAATGTGTTTGGTTTTAGAATGATAGACTGGATTCTTAACAATGCAGATGGTACTCTCATTATCAATGTTGATGGGAGTATTCTTGAAATTGAACCCATAATCCAAAATCTGATTTTGCAACCAAAGTACTTGTGCACAACAACTTGCAGCAGCCACATACTCTGCTTCTGTAGAAGAAGTTGCTACAATTGTTTGCTTCTTACATTGCCATGAGACTAATCTGCTTCCAAGGTACTGGCATCCTCCAGTTGTGGACCTTCTATCATAGTTATCTCCAGCATAGTCACTATCTGAGAAGGCATGGAGATGGAAAGGTGAATCCCTAGGATACCATAATCCCAACTTAGGTTGTTGCCTAAGATACCTGAAAATCCTCTTGACAGCATTCAAATGAGATACTTTAGGATTAACCTGATGTCTTGCACATAAGCTCACAGCAAAAGTAATATCAAGTCTTGATGCAGTTAAATACATAAGACATCCAATCATAGACCTGTATAGTGTGACATCAACATCTTCTCCATCTTCATCTTTTCCCAAAGGTTTGTTAGTATCCACTGGTGTCGTAGGCCTAATAGTTGTAAAAGTGAATCTTTTGAATATCTGCAACATACTTATCTTGACAAATATAAATCCCACTACTTGACTGTTGGACTTGAAGGCCTAAGAAGAATGTTAATTCTCCCATAGAACTCATCTTAAATTCTTTCTGCATAAGATCTTCAAATTCCTTTACCATAGATTGCTTGGTAGCACCAAAAATAATATCATCTACATATACTTGAACAAGCATAATATCCTTCTTATCTCTCTTGATAAACAAAGTTTTGTCAATAGCTCCTCTTCTGTAACCATGTTGTAGTAAAAAGTTGGAAAGCCTTTCATACCAAGCCCTTGGAGCTTGATGAAGACCATAAAGAGCTTTTATTACCTTGTAAACTTTGTGTGGATGTGCAGGATCTTCAAAACCAGGAGGCTGTTTGACATAAACTTCTTCTGTGATTTTGCCATATAGAAAAGCACTTTTAACATCCATCTGATATACAGGGAATCCCATATAAGATGCAACAGCCAAAAATAGCCTAATGGCTTCAAGTCTTGCCACAGGAGCAAAAACTTCATCATAGTCTACTCCTTCTTCTTGTCTATATCCTTGAGCTACTAATCTTGCCTTGTTCTTGATCACATTTCCTCTTTCATCTCTTTTAACTCTAAAAACCCATTTAGTTCCAATAAGTTTCTTTCCATCAGGTAGATCACATAATACCCAAACTTCTTGAAGTTTAAACTATAGAAGTTCTTGCATAGCTTCCACCCAGCTTTCTTTGGCTAGTGCTTGTTTAATATTCTTGGGCTCTTCCTGAGATAGAAAACAAGCTACTTTGTAAAGAAGTATGTTGTTGAGACATATTCTTAGCCTTAGTCCTTGTGAGCACCCCTGATGATGAGGGTCCAATAATATTGGTAGCAGGATGAGTTTTATGAATTCTGAGAGTTGGAGTTGGTGGAACTTCAAGATTTTCTTCCAAATTAGTGATATCTGGATCTTCATTAGAATCTGAGAAAATGCCTTCTTGATCCAATTCATCATCAGTATCTTCTAAAGTAATGGTGTTTGGATCAGAAGTATCTTCTAATTCAGGCATATTAGGATCATGAACAACATCAGTATTTTTCCAGTTTGAAGTATCCAAAGGTTGAAAAGTACTTTCAAATGGATTAGAAGTGCTAGCTGTTTCCTTTGCTTTCTTCTTTTCTGCTTCATAGGCTCTCCTTTGTTCATCATCATATGACTTAGCCATTGTTTCTTGAAAAAGCATTCTAGAAAGTTCATCTTGAGTGGCTTGATCTTCTGCAGATACTGGTATGTGTGGTGAAACAGTACTTTGAGGATCAACAGTACTGTTAGGTACAGCAGTACCTTGAGGCTCAGAAGTACTTTTCTTTATACCATTGGCATTATCTTTTGGCTCATCTTCAGATCTTAAATTAACATCATGAACAATGTACTGTGCTTCATCATCAGTGGGAGCAGCTTGATTTTCTTCCCTTACAGGTACATAATTCATTGATGAAGACATTAAATCAAGATCAAACATCCAATCAGGACCTTTACCTTTAGAGTTTTCTTGTTCTTCCAAAAAATCAATATGAAGACATTCTTGAACCTTCTTGGTGACTTTATTGTACACTCTGAATCCTTTGCTATTTGTACAATATCCCAATAAATATCCTTCATCTGACTTCCCATCAAACTTGCCCAAATTATCAGCAGTATTTAAAATGGTTAGGGGACATCCAAAAGGTTTCATAAACTTGATACTAGGCTTCTTTCCCATGAGTAACTCATAAGGTATCTTCATTTGAGGTTTAGTCACTGATACTCTATTCAACACATAGCAAGCAGCACTTACAGCTTCAGCCCAAAATGGAACTGGTAGTTGAGAGTCTGCAAGCATTGTTCTTGCTGCTTCTATAAGAGTTCTATTCTTTCTTTCTGCAACTCCATTTTGTTGAGGAGTTCTAGCAATACTGAACTCTCTTTTAATTCCTTTCTTGGCACAAAATTCATCCATAAGCTGATTCTTGAACTCAGTCCCATTATCACATCTAATGCCACTAACCTTGAGCCTTAACTGATTTTCTAATGCTATAATTAGGTCATGAATAGCATCAAAAGTTTCATCTTTAAAACATAAGAAAAAGACCCAGCTAAATCTACTGCAGTCATCTGTTACAACCAAACAGTACTTCTTCTTGTTCAGACTGACAACTGAAACAGGTCCAAACAAGTCCATATGCAGCAATTCCAAAGGCTCTCTAATAGTCTTCTCATCAATATTTTTACAAGAGGCCTTGTGCTGTTTACCCTTCTTACAAGCAAGACATGTGTGATCATTCTTAAATGTCTTAGAAGGTAAACCTCTAACTAAATTTCCTCTGACCAGCTTATTGATGTTCTTGAAATTCACATGTCCCAGTCTTCTGTGCCATTGATATGCTTCCTCCATAGATGCTCTTGCAATCAAACATGTTGTTCTTTCAGCAGAATTCACATTCTTCAAATCTATGCTGTACACATCATTAGTTCTTGGTGCTCTTAGTAATACCAAATTTCTGTCTTCTAACTTGAAATCAGGAGAAAGTATGAGACATTATGTGTCAAAGAATAACACAGGATACTTCTTATCACAAATCTGAGAGACTGACAAAAGATTGAATTTGAGCTCCTTCACAAATCTAACATCTTCAAAATCAATGTTTCCTGCCTTGATTGTTCCTTTGCCAGTAATTCTTCCTCCATCAGGATCATTCCCAAATGCAACTTTTCCTCCATAATAAGCTTTAAAATCTGACAAGAGCTCCTTTTCTCCTGTCATACTGCCAGAGCAACCACTATCTACAATAAGATGATCTTTAAGCTCCTCCTCTGGGTTGCCCTGCATTAACATGAAAAAGGTTAGTTATTTTTAGGAACCCAAGCCATTACTGACTTGTGTTCCCCTTGTGGAGTGACATACTCAAAGTTTTTGAGTATGTAATCACCACTGTCTTTGAAAGCATGATCAAGAATTAAGGTTTTTGTTTCCAAAACAGTTTGTTTTTCATGATCAATTTTCCCTTTTTCACCCTTAATCTCTGAAAGTACTGGTTCTACCCCAGCAGTACTTTCTTTCTTAACCCATTTTGTTGTGACTTTAGGAGTTGGGTTCTGTGTCCTAGCATCTTTTCTTGTGTTGTAAGTCTTTCTAGGTTTGTAATGACTGTAACTCCTAGGTCTTACACTTGAGTGTTTGCTAGAAACATTAGGGAACTTTCTATCAGTACTTTGTGAAGGTACTGATGGTTTGGAGTATGACCTTTTCTGTTGAGGGTACCTAAAGTCTTTTGAGAAATTACTGTGGTTAACCCTATTTGAGTAATTCCAAACTGGTTTGTTATCTCTTGGCCTATTCTCTCTATAACTTGGTTGTGCAGTTCTGGTTTTAGGATATTTACTAAGGTATTCTGAATGATAGGTACAATCTTTAATCAGATGATTAGGACTATAACAAACATAACAGACCTTTGGACCAATGTCCCCAAATCCCCTTCCATAAGTGTTTCTAAAATTTGCAGTATTTTGAAAGAATTTTCTTTGAGGTACTGCTGAATGATCAGCAGTTCTTTGAAAAGTGTTTGAAGGTACTGCTTGTTTTGGAAACATGATTTCTTCAACCTTAGGTGCTTCAACAGACTTTTCTAAAGTTTCAGGATTAACTTTACTTATAAGCTTTTTCCTAAACTCTAGATTATCTACACCATAACAATCAACATCTTTTCTAGGTGGTTGAAAGCTACCTGGGGGGGGTGAGGAACTGCATTATAACCCTTTTCTTTCTGAAATACAGGAGGTGTTTGACTAGGGGATTCCTCATCACTAGAAGTGTTTTCATCTAGACTTAGGAACTCTTCATCACTAGTGGAGGTTTCAACAGTTAGATTTAGTTCCTTGCTCTTAAATGGAATTCCTTCATTACTATCATAACCTAGGCCTGTCTTGATATTAGATGTTCTTTGCTTTTCAACAAATTGAACATGTGACACTCCTGCCTCATTCCAAACAGCAAGTTTTTCTAACAACTTATCCCTTTCAGCAGTCACTTTCTCTAGTTCAGACACCTTGCAACCTAGTTTCCATTCATTCAACTTAACTAGGTAATCCTGTTGTTTATATGTTTCAAGCCATGCTACTTCATTGTTTTCATGTGTAAGGATTTTGGCCTCCATTGACTCTAAAGTTAATTGATAACCTGTTATCTCAGCCCTAGCTTTTTGAAATTTATCTCTTTCAGCTACATACTCAGTAAGTAACTTTTGATACACATCATTACACTTAGAGCATACCTCAGATTTGGTGGATGGACTTGGTGAAGCAGCTACCATAGCAAGCTGAACAGTTTCTTCTTCAAACTCCATGCTCCAATCAAAACTTCCTAACTCTTCTCCTGACTCCAAAGCAGCATATCCAGGCTCTTCATCAAATGCTGTGCTCCAATCTTCCAAGGCAACCATTGAATAAGTTATAGGTTCTTCATCAAACTCATTGGACCAATCAATCTCTGACAGATTCTCTTGAGCAACCAAAGCTTTTGGTTTTGGTTCAGTAATTGGAATCTCTTTTCTTTCAGGCTTGGGTGGTTCAATCATCTTGTTTGCTTGATACTTTGCAAATTTGCACTCCCTTGCAAAGTGACCAGTCCTTAGACAGTTGAAACATTCAATCTTGGATTTGTCAAATGTTATGCCTTGTTTAGCTCTGAAGTTGATGCCTTTACCAGTCTTGTTCACATACTTCTTGATCCTTTCAGTGAGCATAGCAACTTGCCATCTGATATCAATTTCTTCCAAAGCATCATCATCTATTTGCAATACATCTTCTTGATAGGTGACAGGCATAGATGCTTGTTGAGCAAAGAATGAACATAGAACTTCATCCGAGGTGGGGGTTAGTGATTGTGATGAATTGGTGGTGACCATTGTTGTGCAAGGAACCTGTGTTTCATTCACAGTACTTTGAGTAGGGTAAGCAGTACCTTTGTTAGAAGTACTGCTTCTCTTTTCAGAAGAGACAAAAGCAATGTTCTGTTGAGTGCTTGAACCTGTAGTACCATTCATCTCATGCTCATACACCTTCATATTGTTGTAAAGATCATCAAAGTCCATAGTATATAGCCCTGATTGTCCTCTGATCATAGTAGCAACTACATGCCAGGCTGATGGCAAACTTCTTAAGAACTTCAAATTTGCATCTTCAATAGATACCTCAGCATCATATAGTTCTAACATGCTCAAAAGATGTTGAAATCTTTCATATGCAGAATCAAGACCTTCTCTTTCACCAACAGTGAAAGTTTCAAATTGTTGCTTCAGCAAATTCCTATGCATCTTTTTGGAAGCATCATTACCTCCAAACTTCTTCTTTATTGCAGCCCACAGTTGTTTGGCATCTTTGGCATCATGAAACTTTAGTAGGTGACCATCAGGAATAGCAGAAAGCAGTATGTGGAGAGCTTTGTCTTGATTTCTTTTGGTAGCAGCAGGTACAGGTATTTTTGGAGGTGTTGGTTGTCCAGGTACTTCAACTGGTTCTTCAACTTGCATGTTACCATTGACAATCACATCCCACAAGGCATGGTCTGTGATGGCAATGTACTGCCTCATCTTCATAGCCCATATATTGTACTCTCCCTTCTTAACAATAGGAATTCTAACAGCAGTAATTGAGGGAGCAGGTGCAGCATCAGTCGACATCTTAAAAGGGTTTGTAGTGAAATCGGTTTAAAGGTTTTAAAGGTTTGTCTTCTTAATTCAGAGTTTCCAACACAAGCTCTGATACCACTTGTTGGATCGATATACTCTGATCAAACTACTTTGTAGCTTGTAAGGGTTTAACAATATTGAGTAAACTCAATACTATTAATATTGAAACACTGTTTGACCTTGTAAAGTATGCGGAATCTACTAACACAAAGCTTAAGAAAAACTTTTATATTAACCAAACTTAGAACCTGCTTTGTTACACAGATTCACTAACAATCCCTAACTATTAACTTTGATTGACTTCTAAACTTATCTAAGACTTGTAAAACTTCTAAAAAACACACCACGACCAATACCTCTTAAGGCTCTTTATATAGATAACCTTAAGTCGGTTTACAACATGTAATCCTTGAACGACAAGTCATTATCCCTAACTAATTCTAGAATATTCTCTTAATATTACACAATAATCCTTGTCTAATATTGCACATCAGTCCTTGCATTCTTCGAAGTACTTTAAGCATTCTTCATATCAGCAGTACTTTGACTTTATTCTTCAGCAGTACTTTGACTTTTGTTCTTCAAGCAGCAGTACTTTGACATCCAGAAGCACTTTTATATTTCATATCCCAACACAAGCAAGTATTACCATTAAGCAGGCTGATAAGTTATAGATTTAAACTTACATTTTCATAGATCTATAGTTCATATTAACATTTGAACAATGTGATGGTTTTTAAATTACCTAGAAAGTAAGAAGTTCTATGACACAACCAATGATTTAGAATAATGTCAATCAAAAAAACATTTTATAATGGAGCTTAAGATTCATTGGAGCCATGTTATAAAGTTAAGGCCAGCTTAAGTTCAATTAAATATTGACTCGTTTGCATCTGAAACTACACAGATATTAGGACTTAGATATATATTGCATAACCCAGTATAAGCTTGTAGACTATCTCACTGTATGTTTCAAGCTTGTTTCTCAATATATAATCAGTTGCAGTTCTATAACTTTTTCCCTTCTTTTCGTTTGCGACGTCTATGCAGAAGGAAATTGTTGAAATTCTAGAACGAGAAGAGGAGGTGCTAAATGCCTCACGGTGTGGAGATATTATGCTTCTAGAATCACTACTTGAGAAAGATGCAAGTGTGGATTTTAATGATCAGTATGGTTTGACAGCTATTCACATAGCAGCCATCAAAGGCTACAAAGATGTGGTGATGTTGGTTGAGTTCGGTTCTAGTCTTGAATGCATAGATGCCGAAGGGAGAACAGCCCTGCATATGGCGGTGGTTGGCGTCCATACAGTGGAAATGGTGATAAATAGAAGTCAGGTTTGTTGTGCTTTTAAGATTTGATTTATACCTTAAAAAACAGTTACTACATCAAATGAATTATAATGGGTGCTTTTTCAACAAGGTCAATGAATTAAACAGAATTGATAAAGCAGTACAAACAAAAGAAACTGACTTATCTGAGGAAAAGATTGTGGAACTACTGCATGTATAGCATCCAATCTTGGTACCATTCGTAATCATTCTCCAAATACCAAAATGAGGCATGGTTTTAAACGTAATAATCTCGCAGCGGATTATTTTCCCAGCTCGTGCCTAGTGTCTGATTGCTAATTGTATTTTGGATAGACTTATTTCAAAGGCTTGCTAGTTATAAATAAGCTTAATAAACAAAATCTCATTTTTGTGACTTCTTAAACAACTCAGGCTATATCAAATAACTTTACTCAAACACACCCTTTTCTAATCAATGTGATGATTCTTAATTTTATTTGTTATGATTTTAACCAAGTGGTTTTCTTAATGGGATTCAATCTCATTCTTCTTGAGTTCTTTCTTATTTTCATGACTCATCACAATCTGTGTTTTGTTTTGGTATTTTTTTTTTTTTTTTTTTTGGTTATCCGGAAATGTCAACCTTTGAGTTATAAGAATATAAAGGAAGCTAGCAGATAACACATTTGTTGTAGATCCCTCACTTTACACAAAAACAAAAGCCAAGTACTTTAATTTTATAAAAGAGCAAACTGTCCCACATCGGTATAGGTTGTAACAAGAAGTAGGTATATATATAAAATTAAATGACAAAGTGTTAGTATAGACAAATTGAATTTTGGTGATTGTGAAGTTGTCTCCCATTTACTTTAGGTCTTTTATGGGTGATACTTTCTCAACTATCAAAATACATTTGGTCATTATTTTTTGAAAAAAGTTTCGTATCCAGATCTGATATTTATCAATTTTTTTGAAAAAGGTTTCGTATTACTATCTCATATTTATCAACTTGTATGAACAGTAACAAAATTATACTCCCTCCGCTCTTTTAACTTTTTGAAGTTTCTTTTTAGAATTTTAATCTTAAATATTTTCAATTGTGTTATATAATACTTGATGTAAAATATATGAACAGACAACCTGTAACATCCACTCTTAGTACCATCATTCATAATCATACTCCAAATACCAAAATGAGGCATGGTTTTAAACGTAATAATCTCACAGCTGAGTATTTTCCCAGCTCGTGCCTAGTGTCTAATTGCTAATTGTATTTTGAAAAATGTAAATAGCTTAGTGGAGGTGTATGGATATAGTTATTTCAAAGGCTTGCTAGTTATAAATAAGCTTAATAAACAAAATATCCTTTTTGGGACTTCTGAAACAACTCGGCTATATCAAATAAATTTACTCAAACACACCCTTTTCTAATCAATGCGATGATTCTTTTTACTTGTTATGATTTTAACCTAGCGGTTTTTTTAGTGGGATTCAATCTCATTCTCCTTTAGTTCTTATTTTCATGTCATGCCCCATCACAATCCGTTTTTTTTTTTTTTTTTTTTTTTCATTTTCATTATCTGGAAATGTCAGCCTTTGAGTTCCAATTACTAAGAGAGTCGCAAGAATTCCTCGCTCCAAAGCAAACTATATTTTTGCTTCATGTTCATCTTTTGGAGCAAATGACATGGTTATAAGAATATAAAGGAAGCTAGCAGAGAACACATTTGTTGTAGATCCCTCACTTTACACAAAACAAAAGCCAAGTACTTAAATTTTATAGAAAAGTAAACTGTCCCATATCGTTCGACGTTGTAACCAAAAGTGGGTATATATGTAGAGTAAAGATCATTTGAAGACCAAACTTTTTTTACATACCAAGGGACTAATCTTCACCCTCCATTTTTATTTGATCTAATTGATGAGATTAATCCCAACAATTTAAAAAACTCACTTTTATCCTTTTTTTTTATCAAATATTAATATCTTTCAAACCGTTAATCATTAAGCAAAAAAAAAAATATACCGTTACGACGAGCATTTAATTATCTTTCTATAGATAGGCTAATTGATATATTTTCGACAATTTTTTTTTTGTTTTTTTCACGTTTTTTTTTTTCGTGACCGAAAAAATCATATATGATATTACATATAATATCATATATGATATTATATGTAAAATCATATATGATATTGCATATCATATATGATATGCAATATCATATATGATTTTATATATAATATCATATATGATATCATATATGATATTATATGTAATATCATATATGATATTACAGATCATATATGATATGCAATATCATATATGATTTTTTTTCCGGCCACGAAAAAAAACGTGAAAAAAACGATTTTTTTTCTTTTTTCGAAAGTATATCAAAGTGCCCGTCTATAGAAAGATAATTAAATGCCCGTCGCGATGGTGTAATTATTTTCGCTTAACGATTAACGGTTTAAGAGATATTTAAATTATAAAAAATGGGTGAAATAATAAAATGCTTTTAATCTCAACCATTGATTTTCTTTTTAGATGGATGATGGGAATGAGTCCCTTGGTATGTGAGGAATGTTTGATTTGTAGTGACAAGGCGTAAGTTTAGATAAAAATGAATTTCGGTGATTGTGAAGTTCTCCCTAGTTAGTTTAGGTGCTAAGTGGGTGATATATTCACCTTCATCAAAATCCATTCGGTCTTTATTTTTTGAAAAAGGTTTCATATTACGATATCATATTTATCAATTGTTTGGTCTTTATATTTTTGAAAATATTACGATCCTTTATTTTTTTTTATTATTATTTTTTTTTGATAAAGGTTTCGTATTACTATCTCATATTTATCAACTTGAATGAACAGCAACAAAATTTTAATAAAATAAAGAATAACATGTTGAAATATTTTTTAAATATATAACATACTATCTTATCTTAATTACTATAAAGCATACATTACATCCTTAATCCCTTAAAAGTAGGGCTGAGCAAAACCGACCGACACCCGAAAACCGACCGAATCGATTGTCCCGGTACTGAACTGAATGTATTCGGGTCAAGAGTCGGTTTGCATTTTGATGTTATTCTGTTTCGGGACGGGCCGAAACCCGAAAAAACGCAGCCAACATTTTGAAAACCGACCGAACCCGACAGGTTTCGGGTGTCCTGATACCGAACCAAATGTATTCGGGTCGGGAGTCGGTTTGGTTTTTGCAGAAAATCGGTTTCGGGCTGTGTCGGTTTCGGGTCGGGACCGGCCCGATGCTCATCCCTACTTAAAAGTTCTTAATTTTTTAGTAATGTTATTTTTATATTATACCCCTTATTATAAATGGCAAGTTAACATAAACAAAATGTTCTTGGTCCTCTTGTTTCAAAACACACGCATAGACCTTAACACAAACAGCTAACACACGATTTCAAAATCTATGTGAATACTTTCTAAAGTTTCAAAACACATGCATGGGCCTTAACAACAAATCAGTGAATTTGAGAATATTTTTTGTAATTAATAATAGTTTCTACTCTAATCTATACTACTTATAATGCATGCATGATTATTCCTTAAACTTAAAAGTTCTTAAATTTTAGTACTGTTTAATCTTTAAATTTTTATCAATTTTCTTTTATATCACATAAACTATTTTCTCGC
Source organism: Artemisia argyi (assembly GCA_030686995.1). NCBI lineage: Eukaryota > Viridiplantae > Streptophyta > Magnoliopsida > Asterales > Asteraceae > Artemisia > Artemisia argyi. The sequence goes on along the minus strand of CM060696.1, from coordinate 184,975,640 downwards.
AACGACTACAAATTGAACTCGTAAGTGTTGCATCAAAAGTCATATCAGATCGCTAGTATAATTATTTGCCACTATACACCGTCGCTTTGTGAGGGTATTCGTCTTATTTTATAAAATAACTACACATATTTTGAAGTAAAAAGTCATACTCCTTCCGTCCTAAAATGTAAGTCTATTTTGATTTTTTTCAAAGTATTTTTATTTCAACTTTGACCTTAATTGTTTTTTTCGTGTTATATAAGGAATACTTGATAGAAAATATATAAATATACTAGGCTTTTAATTTGTGCTTTGGATGCCAATTTTATGCACCTAAATTTTACCCGACATTCATCAAATCTTGCATTTTGATTTATTGCAGAAACAAGAAAAAAGTACCCATTACCTTTTTTATAATCTAGGAGTACTAGAATACTTTTCAATTATTTGTATCACATCATTCGCATGACTGATCACTACAAGTCTACAATAGCTTTTGAATTATTGTATAACATGATTGATCACTACAATAGTTTCAATAAATACCTCAAGTCCTCAACAACCTTGTTACCAAATATTGTAACAATGTATATTGATAGCGATGATTTTTTTTTTTTTTTTTTTTTTTTTTTTTTTTTATTGATAGCGATGATATTATGAGTTATGACAAATCATAACGATGGGTCGAAGGAGGATGCATGATGGTTTTGTCTCCATCAGAGTAAGAGTTGTGTAAGTGGAGCATTTATTGGGCCATTTCTTGGAGAGGACCCAAAAACTCATTTTAGCCCACTTACTTCACCACTAGTCAATGACATCATGTCCATTTCCTAAAAAAAAAAAAAAAGTTCTTTGAATTACTACAGACCAATTATTGCAACAATTCAAAAGCTACTCGACTTGCCTAAATATAAAGGAATTAAAAAGTGTTTCTCCGAAATTAAGGGCGTCTAAAGCTTTACAAGTACTTCGCCGTTTGGCGTTGTAACTTGATGTGCAGACGGAGTTGCTCATTTGTTGATATGTTAAGAACCGTTCGGTTCGTTCAATATTGGTTAATGTTTAGCCTTTAGTTGGTTTTTAGGTAGGATGAGCACGGTACCGGTACCGTACCGATCTCGTACCGAATTAGTGGTACTGTTTTTTTTCGAGCATAAATTAGGGTACCGGTACCATACCGAACGGGATTCGGGTACCGGTACCGGTATCGGTACCGGTACCGGGAAATCGAGATTTTTCCGTTTTTTTCGGGAACTTCCCGATTTGGTAACGGTCCCGTACCGAATTAGTGATACCGAATTTTTTTACTCCTTATTTCGTAGTACCGGTACCGTACCGTATATCGGGATCGGTACCGTTTCGGTACGGTACCGGTACAGTTCCGGTTCGGTTCCGGGATTCGGTTCGAAATGCTCATCCCTATTTTTAGGTGTTGCTTTATTTCTAATTTTTAGGTTACTTTTGTAGTTGTGGGTTGCTTTTGCGAAAGCTTATTTTCTTACATTTTTATTTTCTGACGTCTTACTAGTTTTTTCTTTTAATATATTATGGTTTTCGGTTATATTTTTTTCATTAAGTAGGAGTGATTAAATGTTTAGGGTTGTTACGAATTCTTTCAAGTGTATGTTTCTTTTATTTCACTCATCGAAAATAAAACATATACAAATTACCATTGTACTATTTAGTCATACTGGTCGGATACCCGCGCACAGTGGCGGCGAAAAATATAATAATATGGGTAGTAATGAATTGCTAGCCCAACTCTCCCCGCAATTCCCTACCCGCTTAGCTAGTGAATTCGTTTCACAACACTCCGAATGTATATGTGTTTGCTTGGCTTTCCCGTAGCTTTTCTGTGACATCATTATTCCCGTATATAGAATGATCCTCACAATCTCTTTCCCGTCAAACACTCACTCAAAAGTATATGATTTTGACGAATCAATATTTTATTGATTGAAATAAAGGTTAAAGTTGTAAAATTTTGAATAAAAAAACCCACTAAAAATCTAAAAACTAAAAACTCATAAATATATATAAAAATGGATGTTGAATTAAAGAGCACAAAATTTTAGAAAATATGGTGAAATTATATAATTAAAAAAATAAATAGATAAATAGATATTTCAATTTGAAAATAAAGGTGAATTTTAAGTTGGGAAGTGACACATGCCACCTCATGATTGGAGTTCCTTATCTTAATTTTTGGTTAGGAGTTAGGCTTGGTTTATCCATGCATTATATAGTAGTATAGAAGTATAGATAAGACAATTCGGTTTTTCTAAGTTTTTTATGTTTATAGTTAGAGGTGTCTTAACCATGGTCACTTTTAAGTAACAAGTTAACAACTTTATTTCCCAAATTAAAGTTCCAAAAGTATAAGTTTGTGAATTAGGGGTGGCAATTCGGGTCGGATTCGGGTTGGCGTGTTCGGGTTGTCAGGTTGGCGGGTCAGAAAACCCGAACTTGAACCTGACCCATTTAAATCATCGGGTCAACTATGTCAACCTTAAACTGTTTACACGTAACCCGAACCTGACCCATTTAACCCGTATATATACTTAGGTTGACAGGTTAAATAGGTTACATGGGTTGAATATGTTAAACGGGTTTCGAGTTGACCTATTTAATCCGTTTTATATATAAAAGTTAGCACATTACACGAGTTAAATGGGTTAAACGTGTTAGTGGGTCGACCCGTTTAACCCATTTAACTCGTATAATTAAATATAAATAATTTTTAATTAAGAAAAAAACTTAAACAGGTTGCCGGGTCGACACGTTTATTTTATTCTCAACCCGAACTTGACCCACAATCTATTTAGCTCAACCCGAACCTGTTAATTTTCGTGTCGTTTTCATGTCGGGTCAGAAATTGCCACCCCTATTTGTGATAACTGAATATTGAGTAATTAAGTTCGGTAGGTACATATGGGCTTAATTACCCTAGGGGTGTTTCTTTTTTGAGAAATACTAGACTCACATAATTTTTACAAAAAATTATCCACATAAATAGGTGTCACTTGATTATAGGGAGTAAAAAAGAAGAAAGAGAAAACTTCATGCAATCTAATTGGTACACCTCACATGCCACATGTGTGTGTGGATTTTTGTTTGTAAAAATTGTGTGAGTCTAGCATTGCTCTTCTTTTTTTTCTTAGCTAAGAATTCATGTAGGCTCACTTCTATATAAGCCTCTTAATTGAGAGGATATAATAAATTAAGTTTTGTGGATATAAACCATTTAACATATTTTTATGGGCTCTATCTAAAAAGTAATAATATTAAATTGTATTCGAAAAAAAAAAAAAAAAAAAAAAAAAAAAAAAAAAAAAAAAAAAAAGACTTATCATCTAACAAAAAGGGCCAACAAAATTAAAATATCGTGCATCACATCTTATTAAGTGATTGTTCGATAACAATTGATCATAATTATATCATACAATAACTTTCAGGATTAGATATACAACTTTTATTGTCAGCCATACACACTATCAATCCTTTCTCATATATAGCTTTTAAAGGCATGCTTATGTATGTGCATTACTTGTTCGTTTATATAATGATCCATTTTGTTTGAGAAAATGCAAGGAAAAATTGATTAAATATGCAAGTTATAAGGAGAAACTTTGAGTCATCTACCATCATAGCCAACATTTGGACACCATGAAATGAACTACATTTGTCATGTAAAGACAGTTTTTCGCGTTTTAAACTAAACATTGGTGTGAAGACATTTACGGCTTCTAGTGTCGACCTATCTACAAACAACCACACTTTCGTGATCAAAAGGCCAATCACTCACGAGTTCCAACCGTTCCATAACTACAAATTCCATTGTGATTTATTCATGACCTATATGATGAAATACAATGCATATATACCAAATGTTGCACAAGGTAGTTAACTTCAATATTCACATTTCATGCTTGAATTATGTGTGGTATAACTAGAAAGTGTGTGTGTGTGTGTGGGGTGGGGGGTTAACCACCCACACCACAAGATTCATTGTTCCAACTTCCAAACGATACGGAAACGACCATTTTCATGTATGCAGAACTGCAAATAGAAACGTTAGTTCAAGTATTAACCGAGCCGATGCACTTACAGTTTAATCTTTGAGAAAAAAGAATGTCAAACTAACTGTAATAATCTGGACTACATTTTAGCTATGGTCCCAAGTTTTACATGAGTAATAATCTGGACTACATTTTCTAGATAAGCTACCTTCGTTGTTGATTTGTATTGGAAGTTTTGAATTGCTTGATTATTATTGAAAACATCTTACAAATATATAGGATACAATAGATAATTCTAGACTAATTATAATGGGCTAGACCTATTAACACTTTCGGGCCTAATACATAAATATCGACTAATACTCCCCCGCAGTTGGAGCGGGAGGAAGAAGAACGCTCAAACTGGATCTAAATTCTTCAAATAAAGCTGATGGCAGTCCCTTGGTGAAGATATCGGCATACTGATAACGGGAGGGTACATGTAAAACGCGCACCTGACCAGCGGTAACCATGTCACGGACGAAATGTATGTCGATCTCAATATGTTTCGTCCGTTGATGTTGAACAGGGTTGGCAGACAGATAGATGGCACTAACATTATCACAGTAGACAAGGGTTGCAGTGGACAGAGGTGAATGCAACTCACGAAGAAGATTACGAAGCCATGCAGTCTCAGCCACAACATTGGCAACACCCCGGTATTCAGCTTCGGCACTAGAACGGGAGAGGGTCTGCTGACGTTTGGAGGACCAAGACAGTAAATTATCACCCAGAAAAACACAATAACCCGAAGTGGACCGTCGTGTAGAGGGGCAACCTGCCCAATCTGCATCTGTATAACCAACAAGAGAGGTGGTAGAAGATGAATATAGGTGAAGTCCAAAATCCAAAGTCCCCCGAACGTAACGTAAAATACGTTTAAGGGCAGCTAAATGTGGCTCTCTAGGATCATGCATGTAAAGACAAATCTGTTGCACTGCATAAGATAGATCTGGTCGTGTAAATGTGAGATACTGAAGACCACCTGCAAGACTGCGATATAATGTAGGATCCTGTACTGGAACACCTTCGGGACCCAATTTAGACTCTGTATCAACTGGGGTTCGAGAAGGGTTACAGTTGGCCATATGTGCACGCTCAAGAAGCTGAATAGCATACTTCCGCTGGGAGAGAAACAATCCTGTAGAATGACGAGTAGCAGATATACCAAGAAAATAATTAAGTGGCCCGAGATCAGTCATATCAAACTCACTGTGTAAAGAGGCAATGATCTGCTGAAGAAGAGTAGTAGAAGAAGCTGTAAGAATAATGTCATCCACATAGATAAGCAAATAGGCAACCTGAGAACCCTGTCGTAGAATAAATAATGAAGAATCACATCTACTGTGGTAAAACCCGACTCGTGTGGCATAACCTGCAAACCTCTGAAACCAAGCACGAGGTGCTTGCTTTAGTCCATATAAAGATCTCTGCAAAAGACAAACATGATGAGGGTACCGGGAATCCACAAATCCTGGTGGCTGATGCATGTAAACAGTCTCAGATAAATCCCCGTTAAGAAATGCATTCTTAACGTCAAGCTGATGAATAGGCCACTTGCGGGACACCGCAAGACTAAGAACAGTGCGAATGGTAGCTGGTTTAACAACCGGACTAAAAGTCTCGTCACAATCAATACCAAGTTGCTGACTACTGCCATTGGCAACCAAACGAGCTTTATAGCGGCTCAAAGTCCCGTCAGCATGAAATTTATGCTTAAATAACCACATAGAGCGAATCAGATTAACACCTGAGGGCTTTGGTACAAGAACCCAAGTACCATTTTTAATTAACGCATTATACTCATCATACATAGCATTACGCCATTGAGGAACTTTTAAAGCAAGAAATGGAGATTTAGGTAAAGGAGAAATGGAAGACGTGTGTAGGGATAAACGATCAATTGGTTTGACAATGCCCGATTGAGACCTAGTGACCATGCGGTGAGTGCGAGGGGGTTCAATAACAGGTTGTGGTGATGGGGCCGAGGTGGTGTTGGTTGTCGGGGCGGTGGAATGCTGATGCATTTGTTGAATTGGTTGGTGTTGGGCTTGCGGTGTTGGGCTCGGAAAAGTGTCCAAGTGAACAGGAGGGATAAGGGTGGAATTGTGGGCTATGTTGGACGGATTGGTAGTGGGCTGAGGAGTGTGTTGAGCTTGGTGGGTGGTATTTAAGTATTGGGCTTGGTGGGCGTGTGACTGAGGGTGAATAGGGGTTTCGTTATTAGTTTGGGCCTCACGAGTTTGAGTTTGATTTGGGTTGGTATAGCTGTTTTGGTTATTATTTTGTTCGGTATGAATTGGAGTGGTTTGGTGTTGGGTTTGAGTGTGGGAATGGGGATTGGTTAAGACTTGGTTAAGGAGTGGGGAAGGTTCGGTTTCTAAAAAGGTGTATGATGGAGGAGACATGGGTGTCATGGATCGGTAGGGAAATTGTGTCTCGTCGAAAGTGACGTGTCTAGAAAGTATGATTTTGTTTGTTTCAAGGTCTAGGCAACGAAAACCACGGTGATAGGCGGGATAACCCAAAAATATACACGGGGTTGCGCGTGGGGCAAGTTTGTGAGGGGAATGAAGATGTGGGTAACAAAGGCACCCGAATATGCGTAAGCGGGAGTAGTCGGGTTCTTTGTGAAAAAGTCTTGTGTAGGGGATTTCATTATTTATGGCGGTTGAGGGTAGAAGGTTGAGGAGATATGTGGCCATGTGGAGAGCCTCGACCCAAAAGGTAGGTGGGAGGTGTGCTTGAAAAAGGAGGGTACGGATGACGTTATTAATTGTGCGGATCATTCTTTCCGCCTTTCCATTTTGTTGAGAGGTTTTTGGGCAAGAAAATCTAAGTTGGATACCATGTTTAGCAAAAAGTGTGTGGAGTCGGTTATTATCGAACTCACCACCATGGTCACACTGGAAACTCTTGATTTCACATTTAAATTGATTTTTAACATAATTACGAAAATGTAAAAATTTATCGAACATGTCAGATTTAGAGCGAAGGGGATAAATCCACAAATAGTGAGAGAAATGATCAAGAAATAGAACATAATATTTGAAACCACTAGAACTAAGAATAGGAGAAGTCCACAAATCAGAATGAATAATATCAAAGCAATGTTTAACAATAGAATTTGAAGTGTAGAAAGGAAGCTTCACATGTTTCCCAAGTTGACAAGCATGACAAATATGTGGAGTTTTTTCTTTATGACATGAAATAAAATGACGTGAAGTTAGAGACCGTAGCACTTCGTCTCCGGGATGACCGAGGCGTTGATGCCACGTTGAGGAACTTGTGGAAAGTAAGGCAGTAGGGATAGTTGATGGCTTGGTAACTGGATAGAGATCGCCTGAACTGTCACATCGTAGGAGAATATGACGTGTCAAAAAATCCTTCACCGAGAAACCAAAGGCGTCAAATTCTATAGTGCAATTATTATCCCTAGTAAACTGACGAACAGAGATAAGATTTTTAATTATATTGGGAGTGACAAGTACATTATGAAGGTGAAGGGGGCGATGAAGGGAAGGAATAATGCAATGGCCGGTATTGGTGACGGGAATAGACTTACCATCACCAACATGTACAGATGGGTATAAGCGTTTATTAAAAATGGTACTTAAATTACTTGCACTAGAATTTAAATGAGAAGATGCACCTGTGTCCATGTGCCATGTCTGGTCCGCTAAAGTCATAGTGCTAAAAGCACTAGGAAGGGAAGTAACATCTGACGGGTACAAACCCGGAGCAGCTCCAAGAATACCACTTGAAGAATTTGATACTTGTTGAAAATGGGTGGGAGGCATAGCAACCTGTTGGACCAGAATTGGTAGTTGGGCCGAGTTGGTTGAACATTGAAAGTTATGTGGCCTATTTGCAAAGGCAGGCTGGTGCATTGGTTTAGTTACACGGATATAGGGAGCAGGTGCATGATATATTTTTTGTTGCAGTGTATGGTTATTGATATGAAACATGCGACCACTACCATAATTCCCAACATATTGATTAGAATCTAAACCGGGTCTATTCCTGTGGTCGTGTATAAATTTACAACGATCACCAAATTTACATGTGCCCGTATTGAAGTGATTACATAGTGGTGGTAGGCTTTGAGATTCATTGATGGAAGCATTACCTTTATGATCGGATGAATTAGAAGTGCCTTTATCATGAACAGCCATAATTGCCGATTTTCAGATTTGATCTTGCGTCCTTTTTTTTTTTTTTTTTTCTTGTTTAAGAAGCGGCAGAAAGTGGAGAAAAAGAAGGGAAGAGGTGAATTGGTTAGAGAAAAATTAGGAGAGGATCGTAGGAGGCTGATACCATATTGGAAGTTTTGAATTGCTTGATTATTATTGAAAACATCTTACAAATATATAGGATACAATAGATAATTCTAGACTAATTATAATGGGCTAGACCTATTAACACTTTCGGGCCTAATACATAAATATCGACTAATAATTTGATCTTCACTAATGGAAAAGCTTATTCAAGTATTGGACTGCATTGGTTTTGAGCTCGACACGAAATGCAGAACCGCCATTCGTCTTAGATCATTAACTGCAACCAACACAACTGCCCTTCTAAATCCAAACATTATCACCTCATAAATTCCTAGTTAATCCACCAAGTGGACTCATTGCACCATTAGCTCAACCTATCATGTTAGTAAATTAAAAGTCATGTTTGTTAGTCCGTTTTTGCTACGGCCTGCGGTGAATAATGGTGACTGTGACGCAGTTGTTTACAAACAAGTATTTTCTGCAATTTTGCCTTGTCTTTTGTACCCATCCCCTCTGATTGAAGGTAAGGTGGTCATACATACACATGATATATGTATATAGATATATCATATATGTACTCAAATTTCGTTATCTCTTCACTCCACATGATCTAATTGCCTTGTCTTTTGCACCCATCCCCTCTTATTGAAGGTAAGGTGGCCATACATACACAGAGGCCACATGTACTTGACAGCTTAGTTTATTAACAAGACAAGATAAACGTGGATATATAGTGTTAAAATAGTTACATCTCATCTCATCTATGGTGATCTCCTCATTGATATCCAGGACCAACCCACATGTCCTTTGACAGGTGATAATACATATAAAATCGTTTATTTATTTATTTTATTAACAGGATAAATGTGGCATGATTTAAAAAATATTATATATAATAACTAGTTATAATGCCCGCGCACGCGCGAGTTTTTTTTAAATATATTAAGACCAAAACGTTTAAGTACAAATGGAATGTGGCTGAAGTACCACATTAACCTCAAGCTAAAATAGCTTGATAAACAAACTAACCTAGAGCTTATGACATGCCAAAAGCTCTTGTCAACTCTAGAATCAAAAAGAACCTAGAACAAGAAACAGAAACTAAACAAGCTAACCAGCAGCATCCGTGAAATATGAACTCCCACCTTTAGCAAAGTTAGGGAATAAATTAGCTGATTCATCATACATGTTATCCACACAATCATCATCACCATTTTCTTCAGTAGCTAAAGCATCATAGGGATTGGATGTAGACACTTCACCTCCCTTAGAGGAGGGATCTTTAGACTTCAACTTAGAAGACGAAGTAGGCACATTATTAGTAGCTCCCTTCTTGGGTTCACTAGGAGTCTTCTTAGGCTCATACCTGACAGTCTGCTTAACAGACGTACCAAACTGACTCCCTAAACCAGACTGGCCTTTACCTTTTTTCTTCTTACGACTCACCTTTTGGAAACCATCATTAGCATGCATAGCAGCAGGAGGAACCACAGTATGATTAGTAACAACCGGAGGAGTAATCTCTTTTTTTAGGACAATGCTCATGGATGTGACCAAAAATCTTATATGTAGTGCACCTAGGAGGCCTCCATTCATATTCAACTCGGATAGATTCATTAGAAAACCCATCCCCTGTAAGAGAGGGGACACCAATAGTGATAACATCCACGAGCTCATCATCTGAACCCACTTCAATCAAACACCGAGCAAAACTGCTTCTACCCCAAGAATCTTTACACATAGAGCTTGTGTAAGAATCCAACATAATAGGATTGCCAAGAAATGAAGCAATCAAGTTAATACCCTCATCTTCAAAAACTTGGATAGGCACATCATGCAGTTTAACCCATATCGGAATGCGAGTCAGCTCTTCCTTAAATACGCTAGTACCAATAGACCATTTCTTAAGGATTATTGGAGAGTTACGAATCATCCAAGGACCATCTTCCAAAAGAGATTCTAAACCAGCTTGAGTATCAAATTTAAAAAAGAAGAAACCTTTAGCATTCATCATTATCTTTTTCAAACCATATATTTTTATTTATTAAAAAACAAATAATTTAATCTTTATTTTGTTTGATTTATGATATTTAATTATAGTTTTTTTATTATTAAAGATAATTATTTAAAATTTTTAATCATATTATTAATTGCATCTTATCTATATTTTTTGTATTTATCTTCTACTTGTATTATGGATAAATATAAAATATTACCTAATAAGAAAATAACATTTTTTTAATAAATTATTACTAAATAAAATATGAATGCATTTTTTTAAAATGAAAAATTCCAAATAAAGGTTTTGTTGTATTATATAAATTAGTAACTTAGTGTTCATTCAAGGCACTTTGTATAAGTGCTCTAAGCATGCATGTATTAGTTCCTAATGCATAATATATAAGTTCTTAATGCATCACCATTTTCATAATATTGACATGTTTACCCCAATATATCTTTCGTATCACCATCTTTTTAACTTTTTCATATCACTTTATTTCATGTTTTTTAGGTTGGGGGAGACAAACATAAATACACGAATGCTGACTTGGATGAAGTGCGTGAACTCGTGAAGAATGGTTGATTTTTGTAGTTATTGAGGTGAAATTTGTATGAACACTTTAATTTTAGAAACTTGTGTATGGATATTCGCACATTTGTAACCTTTCGTTAGTGTTATATCAAATGTATTTTATTTTGTATTATTAGTTGTTATTTAATGTAAAAAATTAGTGTATATATATAAAAGTTGCTATAGAGATGACGCATTGCACGTCATAAAGAGATGACAAACAAATGCTTGTCGTCTGGATTTATGACACCCCGGCCTTGACACGCAACAAATGACACACATTACGCGTCACAGACAGATGACACGCAAATGCATGGCATCTTTCAAGGATGACACCCTTTCCTTAACAGGCATATGCGTGTCATCTGCACCACCAGATGACATGCATTGCTCGTCATCTATTCATAGTTTTCTAGTAGTGGAATGAGCTTGAACTATTTCTTCACTCCGCCCAATTTCATTCCCATGTGTCGTTCGAGCACTAAAGAAAGCACAACAAGAAAATCTTCTAACTTAGAGATTGAGGCGGTAGATTATCGAATAAGTTCTGGGTGGCATAAAAAACAAATGGTATACAAATTATATATTACTATACAACATAAATATGAATAAAAACTTACATTTCACACAAATGAACAAAAGAACCAGCAAGCCATTTTTTTACAAGGAAATGTAAAATCCCCTCGTATTTAACAGATTCATTACGGATATTTTTAAGGTCCTCCGTTGTACATCCCCTCCATTGGGGAAAACTCGATGAAGGGCAGACCATTAAAAAGTTTACTTAAAACGTCACCAAAAATCTGGATATCTTTGGGTCGCTTTGTTAGTTTTTTCTTCAACGCGCGAATGTCTTTTTCTAATTTTGTTAGGTTTTTTGTGTTTTTGTGTTTTTTTATTTTATTTTATTTTTATTTTTTTTTGGGGGGGGGGGGGGGGGGGGGGGGTAAAGTACATTTTTGAACAAAACATACTCAATATTTATAAATATTAAATAAAAAGTAATTAAGTTATGGGATTACCATGTCATCGATCATGCCATCCGAGGTACTCACGAAAGTCGGACCTATCTGAAGATTTTGGTTTGTTTCATCTTCTACGGTAGTGGTAATGGTATCATATCCCTGGTGAGCTTGGGTTAGGGCGAACCGATTCTTCCTCTGCATCCTACAATTTAGGCAAATAAAATCAGAGTTAATAGAAAGTGTGTGTGTGTATATATATATATATATATATATATATATATATATATATATATATATATATATATATGATAAAAATTATGATTACGAGTTGTGAATTATGAAATGTGTCGTTGAATACCAGTGATGGAGAACGAGGTTGGTAGTAAATACTATTACAAGTTGTGAATTAGTTATAACAAAAGAAAATATAAATTTCTATTTAAAATAATAATTAAGTTAAAGAAGTTAAGTAAATTTTTTTTTATAAAGTCCAAGACTATTTTTCTAAATTCTTTTATTTTTGGCAAATTGATTTCAGTTACTCACAACTTTCAAATTGTGTAACCATTGGTCTCAACTATCGATTTGGCAACCACGAGTTCCATTTATACCATTTTGTGCGCTCATTGGACCAGCTGTTATTCCGGCAGGTAACGGTGGTTCCTAGTTCACCGCCGGGAGGAAGAAGATTAGAGGGAGGAGGGGTTTCTTGGGTAATATTTTTAAAAAATAACACAAATGGTCTATTGAGTTTCAATTTTGATTAAACAGTATTAAAAGGTTATTAAATAGAAGTTACGGGGGCCGTTTCTGTAATTTATGAAACTTGAAACTAACTGCTGTAACTTTTTTTAACGGCGGGTATAATGAGCGCACAAAATGATTACACATTTTTGTTCTTTGTAAACATTTCTTTTAACTTTTTAGGAAAAAAGCTGATCAAATTGTGGACGTATGGTCCGGACTGGGCCAGGAATGGGCCAGGCCCGCCAGACAGCGGCCCACTCTACTCCTAAACCTTAATCCATGCCTTATAAATATAGGTCTGGGATTCCATTCACCACATCTCATGACAGGTTATCCTAAACCTAATAGCTATTATATGCTCCGCGCATCACATACTAACTTGACCGTCGGAGGTGGATCCCGGGGCTACGGCCTCGGGTCCACTCCTAACGGGTTCTCTTTGTTGTACAGGTCTACTTAGGGCTTATGAAGACGACTAACGGCCCAAGGAGAGTCGTTGAATAAGTCCGCGCCAGATTATGCATCAACAAGTTGGCGCCATCCGTGGGACATGACTACGACAAGTTTCGTGTTCTCACTAAAAGGTCAAATCGACTTTATTATTCCATGTATGCTAGAATCGTACAGTACATATTGATTGATATATTGATAACATACTAAAAAGTCAAATCGATTTTATGTTATTCACGATAACGTGACTTAATGGCCCATTCCTGACACAAGTTCGGCCATCATACAGATTACATATATTTGTTATTAACAAGGGAATATAACAATAGTTATAATTCTTATTCTTTTGTATACTGTTTTCTTTTTTATGTATACGATCCAAGATTTTACATAAATCTTTTTACCTTGATAAACACGATTTTATCTATCGCTACGAGCGCATTAAATCCGCACGATCGGACTTATTTTATCTTTTAGCCGCGAAACAGCGCAGTCGCGATAAATCTACCCGCGTTAGGCCATGCGTTCGGAAATCTTCGCAGATTGGCGCCATGAGCGCACTGTCATGTACAGGCACCACGATGCTAGTCAATCGCCATGAGCGCACTGTCACTGTCACGTACAGGCACTGGACGAAAGCCGTGGTCAACTGCGATCATCCAAAAACGTTAGTCTATGCGGTCACGATAAATCTATCTGCGTCTGTGCGTGCAACAGAAATTATTAGTCGCGGTCATGGTACATCCATCCGCGCCATTCTTTAAAAAATAAATAAAAAATAAAAAGATCAATTAATCGCCATGCGCGCACTGTTTTTACATATTAGCTACGCGCTAATCTTCTTATCTAGTTTATAAAACCTCACGATAGGTGTAATTCGCACTGCTATTTCTTTTATGTGTTAATTATATATGCTATGTGCTATACTTTTGCTGCGCGCTAATCTTTTACTTTATTAAGTTTTATATGTTGCGATTCGCGACATATACTTTTAATATTTGCATTAAGTGTTTTCAGGATAACTAAGTTTAATGCTCCTACACGAGTAGCACCATCAAACTTGGGGGGCTACCAGGGTATATCCTACCACTGTTTCCGTACAAGTCACGCAGGCATATTTGGAAGCATATCGTACGTAAGAGGTATTGCAAGCCCGGTACAAAGACGAATGTAATGTTCGCGCACAGCGCGCATCTCTGTAGCGCACAGCGCGCACCTTTGTCGTGCACAGCGCGCATCCTTGCCGCGCACAGCGCACACTTTTGTCGCGGACAACGCGCACTTCTGCCACAGGAGCACGTCTTCTGTCGCACTATGTTGTATCGCTACTGGAACAAAAGGTACACCCTTATCTAGGATACAGCATAGGGATCCACCTATCCACCTTCACAATTGTGAGACAATCACAATCGCAATCCCAGTGCGCACTGTCGTATCTGGGCTGCGCAGTATGATCCAACCCATGCGCACGCATGGGCCATGCCATCTTGGTTGATTGGGCCTACGCGGCCATGAACAGAATTTAAGTCTAGCATAACATAGCCACGCGCTATGTCATACTAAACTTGGGGGGCTTGTGGACGTATGGTCCGGACTGGGCCAGGAATGGGCCAGGCCCGGCAGACAGCGGCCCACTCTACTCCTAAACCCTAATCCATGCCTTATAAATATAGGGCTGGGATTCCATTCACCACATCTCATGACAGGTTATCCTAAACCTAATAGCTATTATATGCTCCGCGCATCACATACTAACTTGACCGTCGGAGGTGGATCCCGGGGCTACGGCCTCGGGTCCACTCCTAACGGGTTCTCTTTGTTGTACAGGTCTACTTAGGGCTTATGAAGACGACTAACGGCCCAAGGAGAGTCGTTGAATAAGTCCGCGCCAGATTATGCATCAACACAAATGGTTTATTTAATTCTTTAAAAATGATATTTGAGTAGGGATGATCAATGTATAATCTGTTTTAACATTTAAAGTCAGTTGATTTCAATTTTTTATTTTATTTTTATTTTTTTCCCTACGGTTTCTATTTTTAAAAGCACAAAAATTCACGTTGGTTTGAAGAAGATAGACAGAGGAGAGAAATGTGTGGGTTTCGTTTCTTTGAAGAAGATGACAGGGCTGAGAGTGCTATAAAAGGCAGCACAAACATCTCATATAGTATACCACAACTCAAACCAATATCTTCCTTTCATTAAACAAAATTGTCAACAATGACCATTCAACCCTTCATTATCATAGGCATCATCTTGTTTCTTCTCTTGTTGATGAAGCTCGTTAAAAAGAAAAATTCAACTAAATCATACCAACAGCTACCACCTGGCCCAACCCCTCTCCCCTTTCTTGGTTGCATGATCCAATTACTTCAAAACAAACCCATATTCCGATGGATCCACAAGCTCATGGACGACTATAACTCCTCAATCGTTTGCCTTCGTCTAGGTCCATCAACCCATGTCATTGCAGTATCTTGCCCAACTATTGCATGTGAGTTTCTCAAAACACAAGATGAAGTATTTGCTTCAAGGGCGGAAACCATATCAGGTTATTTGATAAGTAACAACTATCGTGCAACCATCATGTCTCCTTTCGGAGACCAATGGAGAATGATGAGAGGATTCCTGAATGAAAACATGCTCTCATCATCGGCTCACAAATGGCTCCAACCAAAACGAAATGAAGAAGCTAATCACTTGCTTTGTTACATAAGCAATCAAATTCAGAAAGGTGCACTCATTAATATTCGATTTGTATGCCAACATTTTTGTGCAAATGTGCTCAAGAAGATGATTTTTGGGAAAAGATTCTTCAGGGAATCCGGGCATGAAGATGGAGGACCAGGTGATGAAGATATTGAGCATGCCTCCGCCCTTTTCACCATCCTAAATTATCATTATGGGTTTTGCATCTCTAATTATTTCCCATGGTTGAGAGGGAGAACAGATTTTGATGGCCATGAAAAGATCATGAGGGATGCCATTAAAATTGTTCAAAAGTATCATGATCCTTTGATCGACGAGCGAATACAAGCATGGAAAAAGGGAGCTAGAACTGAAGTGAAGGATATGCTTGATAAACTAATAACACATGAAAATTCAAAATTTACACCTGAGGAGATTAAAGCCCAAATTCTTGTAAGTTTTCCATGTACCCATGCATTGACTTTAAATACACACACATACACATATAACCGCTTACTTGGGAAGTGCATCATTTTACTTTGAGGTTGCCCAAAGAGATTATTTCCAGTAAAATTTTGTAGTAGAAAAGTTTTGTCATACCTTCGACACATTAAAGACAATTTCTCATTAAAAACCCATAAATTTCTTGTAATGTAGGAACACGTATGTGAAGAAATCCAGGAATCCCTAGGTTTTAATAAAATAATGGCGATTTTCACATTCTTCCAACAACGTATACACATACGTGGTCTAGTTACATGAAAGGCCTATTACTCTACATGATGGTTTCCAATGTTTTTGGACCGGAAAACAAACCGGTCATTTTAACAGGTTCATGGTCGCATCGGTTCAACAGGCTGGACTGGATATATGAACCGGATTATTTAATAATTATTCCTTATTATTGAGTTCTGACTACAATTTCTTTTCTTTCTATATGTAGGAAATAATGATTGCCATAATCGATAATCCATCTAATGCAATAGAATGGGCGATGGCAGAAATGATTAGCGAACCTTTAATCCTAAACCGAGCAATCAAGGAGATAGACGATATTGTTGGTTGCAACCGACTTGTTGAGGAGTCAGATGTTCCACAACTTAATTACATAAAAGCATGCATTAAGGAGTCTTTCAGGCTACATCCGTTTTCAGCCTTCAACGTTCCCCACGTTTCACTCAAGGATACTATTGTGGCTGGTTACTTCATACCCAAGGGTAGCCATGTGCTACTTAGTAGGCTCGGGTTGGGAAGGAATCCTAATGTGTGGAACGATCCAATGCGGTTCGATCCAGATCGACATATAGTCAACAATGGAAAACAAGTGGTTCTTTCTGATCATGACTTGAGGATACTTTCATTTAGCACAGGGAAACGTGGTTGTCCGGGAGTTATTTTGGGATCAACCATTACTACAATGTTGTTAGCTAGAATGATTCAAGGATTTGCATGGAAGACACCACACAATGAGCCAAAGATTAAGCTTGTTGAAAATCATGATAATCTTCACCTGGCTAAGCCACTTGTAGCTGTTGCTAAGCCTCGACTCCCACAAGAAATCTATCCTACATCCTGAAAAGGTGTTATATGCTGATGTGTACGGGAATTATTGGTTCTACTTTTATGCATAATGTTGTTAGCTAGAATAATAATGGGTAGAGGGGGATGCTCCCTACCCACTTAATTTGTTGCTAGTTATTTCCCATGCATATTTCTCTAGTCGTTATCCATGTAATCTATTATATAAGGGTTCTTAGCTTCTCTCTTTATTTAATTTATTTGATAAGAAACGATTATGCTTTGAATATCCTACTAAAGTTCTTCCAAGTCCCTTTATTTCTTTCGCCATTGATCTGCAGCTAGGTTCTTGTCAATAAGTATCTAGAGCTAACGATCCTATGAATACCCGTAAGTGTACCAATGCTGAATTCCAAGCCAAAACTGATCAAAAGCTCGTCGCTCACGATGCCATGCTCGAGCGAATCTTGACAAGGTCTCTTCGCTGCCATTTGTGACCAACAGAGAGGATATAAACCACAGATGATCATCTTAATAATATCCATAATGAATCTGTGATGGTTCATGGAATAGCATGTGGCAAGTTCCATTTATGGCTCGTAACATGCCACATAATGTATTAAGGTTGGATAAGCTTTTGTGGTGGTTCAGACATAGTGTGGAGGATATGCATTTTTCGTATCTTTCATGGTGGGTCTTGGCATCTATCATAAAAGGGCATCCTAGTATATATGGGACAGTGGTTCCAAATATGCTATAATCATATGCCATATTTGGTTAATTGCTAGATCAATCTTGTAGTAAAGTGCAGTGGTATGTGGCCCTTAATGAGTTCCTATGTTTTTTTTTCGGGAGTCCCTATTGTGCTATCAGCTTGTTAGCTATGGTGGGTCTTGCCATGTATTGTATTGTTCCTTGTTGTTGTTTCAATAAATGTCTGCCGTTCAAAAAAATGTATATATATAGTTCAAGCTCACTTACGTGTGACTGTGGCATGCACTTCATTCCGAATGTAAATATTTTAGTGCAACATTTCATTGAAGGTAAAATTCATGTTATTAGTTGAATTATTGCTTCTTAATTTAATCCATTTAAATTAGATTCGATAAGGTCTAAGAAAATGACACCATAACACTATGCGAACAACTTGAAAAGGTTTTTGGAAAACTTTAATTGGAGTTTGCTAAGGTAAGATTTGTAATCCATCTTTTCATTGTTAGCTTAATATTATTAATAAGTTTTTCTTCTACTCTCATGTAAAGCTTGCAACAAAAAGGAAGATGGGAATGCAGATATATTACCATATTTTATATGTTCGAGTGATTCCAAAGGCAATTTGCATTTCCCGAAATGGTTAGTATTCTTTAAATTGATAGTTTTGTATTTTAGCTTGATTAGTTTTGTTGTTACACGGCCGGTTGGGTTATACTAATTTTATTGGTTTGATATCACGCAACTATTTCTCATTTTGAGTGGTTTGAAAAATTATTTATCATTTTTGGGTACTTTTATATATCATTTTTATTTTTACATAATCTATAGCTTTTTATTCTATTTAAAAAAAAAACTGTAAAAAAATTTGTCAAAATTTATATGGGTAGAGTCAGGTCGAAATAATGCGGGTCGAGTTGGGTCGAAAAAATACGGGATAGGGGCGTACTGGGCAGAAACGGTGTTGATCGTTGTCGGCCGGGTCGGGTCACAATGTTGCACGGCATCGACTAAAACGATAAATAACCTTTCTCTTAATCTTATTAAAAGAAATATTTGCTTTTTCTTTCTCTGTAAGGATAATGGTTTCCATCATTGTTTTAACAGTTGTTACGATTCTCAAGTTTCAAAACTATATTTTAATTTTTTTCTTTTTCTTTGTTTGACTTTTTGGCTAAACCCGGTTCAGTTTTTTTAGTTAAAACCGGTTCAACTTTTTCTGTTAAAACCTGTTTGACTTTTCTAGTTACACTTTTTACGTCTCAAAGTTTTGATCTCTTTGACGTTGACCACTAAACTTTAGGAATTTACACTTTTAACCAATTTCAAACTATAAGGTTTAAAACTTTGCCACAAAAGTTTTAGAATTCAGATTTTTCCAATTTTACAAGGCCAAAATGCATTTTACTACCCCGAGTTTGATCAAGTGAAACTTCTACTACCCTTAAGTATTATTGGTACCTTATAGTACCTCATATTTGGTTATTTTGTTCATATACTACCCTAACCCTAATTAATATAGTCACATGACTTTCACATTTGATACTACCATTAATTTTTAATGGAGGAAATTAGATGTGAAACTTAGCTAGTGACATTTGTCTCTCACTTTTTTTGATATTTTTTTTTTCTTGTATGTTTTCGAATATTATTACTCACTTCTTCAATATTGATCCTGAAACGGATTATTACTTTTGGAAAGGTGTTGCATAATTTTTTTATTATAACAAGTACTAAATTAGCACCATAAAAAAAGTATTTGGTCAAAATATTTTTTTGCCAAATTAAATTTGCACCATAAAGAATGAAAATAACACAAAAATAATAACGGATGTTGCATACAAAAAAAATTATACTACCTTACTTAAAATTGAGTGTAGCCCATGCCACACCTAATACCCAAGTGGTATGTCCATGAGTATGAGTTAAAATTGAGTGTAACTCGTGTCATATCCGACAACCAACAAATTATGCTATTACAACACTTAAAAAAAAGGTTTTGA
Source organism: Artemisia argyi (assembly GCA_030686995.1). NCBI lineage: Eukaryota > Viridiplantae > Streptophyta > Magnoliopsida > Asterales > Asteraceae > Artemisia > Artemisia argyi. Next base: position 184,955,669 of record CM060696.1, on the reverse strand, counting down.
CAAATTTTTATTCTAACGAACAAAATGTGCTAATTTTCCTATTTTCAATAAAAGTGTCTCTTTTTTGCATGGTTGCAAAAATTGTGAATCGGTAGTTGGGCGGTCGACCCCCTGTAGCTTGTAATCGGTCTAGGCGGGATTAATCAGTGATTAATCGGATTGACATTTTTGACAAGTTTTTTATATATTTTCGGCAAGTTTTAGGTATTACTGGCAAGATTTTTCTTAACAAAACATCTTGAGATAGATATAAACAACAAGTATACTTATTAAACAATTTTATGGTGAGTTTTGGGTATTTCCAGCAATGTTTGAAGGTTTCGGTCAAGCTTGACCACCGTTGACCGTCATTAACCGTCATTGACCACAGTTGACCAAGTTGTTTGACCGATTTATAAAAATCGGAAAGGTTGGTGAGCTTGTAGCACCTAATCGGCGATTAATCGGCCTTGTAGGCCTTGTTTTGCAACACTGCTTTTTTGTATATTTTGGCAATCTGGTTAACCTGGTGAGGGGAACAGCAACGGTGGCGGATTTGATCAGCAAGGGTCTTGGTTGGGCGGCGGCTTTGCAGTTAAATGAAGCTATAAGGAAGCATGATGATACAACAGTCAAAGAATGGATTCACTCATGGTCTAACTCCCCGTTAATAGTGAAATTAAGTGGGATCTTTGAGCAGCAGTCCAACACTGTAACCATTGGAAGCTCACCAAGGTCTGACATGTACGCCTGTGAATTCGGATTGGGGAAAGCAGTTGCTACTAGAAGTGGTTGCGCAAACAAGGCCGATGGGAAAATCATATTGTTTCCTGGTCGGGATGGGGCCCGGAGCATGGTTTGGAAATTTGTCTTATGCCACAATATATGATGGATTTTGAATGTGATCAAGAGTTATACATACTTTTAAAAAAAGGTAAAGCCAACAGACATATAAAAACTGGTGCTATTGCGGCTACACATATTGATCATGCATGTTAAAGATCGATCGATCTATGAGGCCCACGATTGTTAATTGCAATTTTTGGTTAAGTTTGATTCGTCCAATTCTCTAGGTATGTGCTTTGAGTCAGCTCCTAAACACAAAACACGTCTCAAATGTACATCTGAGATTTGAAAACCATAATCTGTAGTTCTTTTTACATGTTTCTCTTACATTGTTGCACTTTTTTAAGTTGTGCATTTTAAAATTTCAATTCTTTATTTAAAAGAAAATGTTTCTACTCTTTTTTTTTACTAGTCAAGGTCAAAATCAACAAGAAAAAAAAGCTCGTTGTTAAAAAGTTAAATGTCGTATTAGCATTGAGTATTATGTAACCAACGAGCTCATAGTTTGGTTCTTTTCTTCAAATGCATGAGTTTGATTATGACATGAGTCCCACGAATGATGTCACATTTACATATGGTATGTAAAGCAAGGATTTAATGATTAATCTAAATGTGTGATGTTTGTAGATGCTGATTGTATGTTCAGTTCTCGATGCTTGGTAAGGACCCGAGATAAGAAATAATTATCATGAGCCGAAGGCAACACTTATATACGATTAGTGTGTGTGAAATGTGAAGAAAATAACTTAGTTATTCTCTCCAAATGCATGGTATTTATAGGAACGCATTTGGGGTTGCGTGTGACATGTGAAAGTGATCCAGCGATCATGAATGTCTAATGGTCCTAAATGAATCATGTGGTCATCATCTTATGGAAGAAACAAGAATAACAAGTGTCATGACGTGATTGACTCAGATCAGGTGGTTATTGGGATATTTGGAAAGATCCATATATACTAGTGAAACACTCGCGGCATTACCTCTAAACTATTGGGGTAGCTACATGTTGTATGGGCATATAACGGTTTTGGCTTGGAGTTTGTTATCTAGGTAAGAACGCTTGTGTTTGGTAGTGTTTGCTTGAGAAGCCGATTTCTCATGAAACGTTTGTTAGGCTTTGAGACTTATGGGCTTTAGCCAATCGGGCTAATACTCTTATACATTATCACTTACGTAGGTCAAATATATAATGGTAAACAACATTTCGTTTTGGGATATAACGTTTCGGTTTTTGACAAGCTTCTTGGAGTTTTTGTGATCGCAGTTCCGCTCTAGCTCACCTGTTGTTTGTTTATACCATCAAGACAAAATTCTGTTTTGTTTCCTATGGTTATATCATTCGAATTATTTTAGATTCTGCTGTTTTTATTTTTATATATAGTTAGGCCACTTTAGTTTCATACCAACTAATTACTAACTAAAGATTAATACACCAATCTCTCTTTCTTTTCTAGTGATGTTGCATCTTCTTAAGTCGACCTTTTCTTTGACAAAATACTTTCTCCTTCTCATAATGCATCTCGAAGATTTTACAATCGAATTTACAAGAGAATATGTGCCTTGGATGCCAACATGCAACCTTATCCAGCATTCATCAAATCTTGCATTTTAATTTATTGCTGAAACAAGAAAAGAGCACCCATCACCTTTTTATGATCTAGGTGTACTAGAAAACTTTTCAATTATTGTATCACATCATTCACATAACTCATCACTACAATAGCTTCTGAATTTTTGTATAACATGATTGATCACTAGAATAGTTTTAATAAATATCTCAACAACCTTTTTACCAAATATTGTAAAAATGAATATTGATAGCTATGATATTATGAGTTATGACAAGTCATAACGATGGGACAAAGGATGATGGTTTTGTCTCCATCAGAGGAAGACTCGTGTAAGTTTGGATCAAGTTTTTATTGGGCCATTTCTTGGAGAGGAACCATTCCATGATTACAAATTCCACTGTGATCTATTCATGACCTATTGATGAAACACAATGCATACCAAATGTTACAGAAGGTAGTTAACTTTGATATTCACATTTCATGCTTGAATTCAAAGATGGAACTTAGTGGGACCAGGAGGGGTCGTGGCCCCTCCAAAAATTTTAGCCATAAGTACATTTTTAATTCTTATACTTTGTAGTGGTAGACATTATAAGTACAAATGTTTAAAAAAAAAATGCAAATTGACCCTCCTAAAATAAATACATTATATTTTGGAATTCAATTAAAACTTGTCAAGTTCCGTACTCACTTGAATTATATGTTGTATTAATAGAAAGGGAGGTGATAAATGCATATTTTTTTTAAGCAAAGACCAACACATGTTCTATGCTGTGTTCTATAGTGTGTTGCATAGATTGGACAAAAATGATTTATGACATGAATGGTGTGTATATGTCATGTATGTACCAGAAATGCTAAACAAAACAATGTGTAGTAGACTAGTAGAGACGTGGTCATAAACATTGACCTATGGGCCCTTTGTAGCAATAGCTGAAGCCCAATTTGGAGTCCATTACTAATAGCAACCCAATAATAAGTACTCCTAGTCTCTCCTACCCTAGTTTTCTTGCTCTTAAAATCTTTAATTCACCTGTACAAATAAGTCATGGCTCATATTGTCAGGGCTTGTTCACAGATCGGGTAATACGCTGAATTTGTAATTGAATAGAATTTGTCAAAACTAAACCGTATCGAATTAAATATTTGATTTTCGGTTTAGATATAATTTTAGCAAAATGAAATTGAATTCATATAAATATATTTTTTTTTAATATATTTATAGAAAAATAATTACAAATCTTTTCTAGTATAAATATAACATGTTTTAAGCTTGAAATCCTTTATTTGCTAAAAACCTATATAACTAAATGAAAAGAAAATATAAATTATGTAATTGGCTTTCGGCCCAGCCCGAAAACTGAACCGAAATCAAATTCGGTTTAATCCAATTTGAATTCGGTTCACTTCAATTTTCAGTTTTACCCAAAAAGAAAATTTAACCAAACCAAATAAACTAAACAACCTGAAAATTGAACCGATGAACACCCACACCATTGTATAATACATAAAAAAACGCAATATATTCCTAAAAAATTAAATGGTTTAAATTTTAATTTATCATTGTTGGTATATCCGTTAGAACCCCAAGCTAGAAAATAAGGCATGGAGATGATGCAAGTGGTTGGTGGTCCATAAAATCCATTGCATCATGCCAAATAAACTTAAAACTTATTTTTCCATCATCTTTGAATTTTTTCATTTCCACCACCGTCATATTTCTTGACACGGTTTGTATACTCTTATCTTTTTTCCAATATTTTATTGTCTTGTTGGTTTAAAATAAAAAAATTGATCGTAAGCAAATACTCTAATACATAGTCCTTATTATATATTTCATATCATAACAATGGGCGATAACGATACATGATCATTTGTTTATATCATTATACAAGTATACTATGTTCCTATGGTTGGATATGATGTTCATGGTTTGTTTGGTTCATTGTATTCGTAACATATAAAAAAAACATCGTTTCTTTAACGGTAAATATCATTATTTGCTAGCAAGAAGCTAGAAATAACGAGTTTGGCATTGTTAATATAATCAATCCTAACTCCTATTACGTCTTTGCCTTGTTCACAACCAAAATGTGTTAATGGCGGGTGGATTTGATACGTTTTCTAACATGTGATCATAAGTCCCAAACCAGTTTATCTTCGTGTATCAGTACATCTTATGCTCTAACTTTGAACATACTTTTTAGTATAATGGCGTGATTTATACTTCCAATTGCAATTATTTCCAAGGCAAGTTGTACATAGGAATATAGGATGGGGTATGGTATGGGCAACGTGCAAGAATGTGGAAAGTGTTTATTTGGCGATATATGCGGGAGCTTTAGTTTCATATTACCACCAACTAACTAAAGATTTATAATTGAGTCGACAACTTGCAACTTGCAAATAATACACCAATCTTTCTTTCTTTCTTTATATAGTGATGTTCCATCTTCTTAGGTGGACCTTTTCTTTGACAAAATCCGAACTCCTTTTCATAATTCACATCCAAGTCCTATATCAATTTACAAGACATTAGAGCATAACGTGTGGTAACTTGAGTTAAACTTTAATGCAGTGCCACGTCAGCGTTACATCAACTTTAACATTTTAATTTAAAAAAAAAAAAAAAAAAAAAAAAAAAAAAAAAAAAATTATCATAACTCAATTTTAACTCAACCTTTTGGGCTCCACTTTTTTCTTCTTTTCCAATTATTTAAACAAATTACATTTTTATTTAAACAAATAACTTAAAATAAAAATGTTATTTACTTATTAAATAAAAAAAAGGCTAAACTGTATAAACTACAAGGAATAAACCATAAATACAGAAAACCATAAAGACTAAAGGAAAAACACACAAAATGTCTCCTTCTACCTATCTCGACACACACAAATACACAGCACACACAAACACACAACGATTTTTTCTTTCATTTTAAATAAGCAAGAAAAATAAATAACCCTTAACACAGCGTTAGCCGCTTAACATGCCTCTTTCACTTAGCTCTTAACGCACTCCACCGGTATGGTAACCTTGCCTTAACGCAGGCTGCGTTAAGTTTTAACTTGGGTATTGCGTGATCATATTGAATGCTCTTAGTGTTAGTTTGTCATTTTAAAATGAAAGCATACTTTGAAAAGCTTTTGTTCTAAGTTTTTAATAATAACCATTGCCAAAAGAAATGTAATTATTTTAGTACATAACGGTTCCTCATGTTATCTTATGAATGGACGTTTTTTTATAAATAATTGTAAAATCATATGAACATTATATTCTTGTCGTAATATTTTTGGAAACGGCAAATATATTAAGAAACCCAGTTAACGGGAAACAAAGAGAAAAACAATAGGCTCCAAGCAGGAGGAAAAAAAATACAAGAAAAGAGAAAGAATACTTTCATTTTGTCTTAATTAAATTTGCAGCAAATTGTCAATTTTCTAACATCAAATTGGTATTTTGTTAATATATTAAACCACAACAACAACAACAACTCACATCGAAATAAATAATTTTTCTTTAAGAGAATCAGCCGTATATATAAGGATCTATTAAAAAAAAAAAACTAAAATGAGAAGAATAAGAATGATTTTTAGCTACACATTTCAAATAGGAAGAAGAAATTTAAGGGCAGATGCATATATTTTTGTGGGTACATCTGAAATGTGTGGTTTTGATTTTTTCTCATATTTCTCATTTTTGTTTTTTTTTTTCGTATTTGATTCTAACTCGCGTATTTATATATAGCTATTTACTCTAATCTTATTATTTTATATCAAGAGTATGTAATCGTGACAAACTAGTTGGTTGTTCATACACAGCACAAGACGTGGATCTTATAACTTATCCGTTACATATTATTAAAATACCCAAAACTAAAATAAAAACAAAACAGACAAACAGTTATTATATAAATGAAATATTATTACCACATAGATATACTTATTTGATTTTATTATCGTACGTCAAGAAATGGCTTACGTACATAACAATATTTTTAAAAGATTTACCACATGATAAGTATCTCTCATTTATGAATTTCTGCTTGCATATACGAACAAATATTATAGTTAAAAGCAATTTGAGCTGCACGTTCCTTCACTACAGATATAATATACTTATTTTAGATTTAAATGTTTGGTTTTTTTTTTTTTTTTTTTTTTTTTTTTTTTTTTTTTTTTTTTTTTTTTTTTTTAACCCTAAAATTAGAGTACGATATATTTCAAAGTTACACCAAGGGATGTCTATTTGAATAAGCATAACAAACAACAATCATAGCATGTTGAATATACATCTAATAACATTACATTACTTGATTTTTACTAAAAGGTTGAAGTAAATTTGTAAAATACCTTTGATTATAAAATTTGTAAACACGTAAACAAGAGTTTTTTTTTTTTTTTTTTTTCCTCTCTCTTTATTTAGAAATTAAACAGCATATACTGAAGAGTAAATTCAAAAATCGTCCTTGTGGTTTAGCCAAATTTCATACTTCAATTCGTCCTTATGATTTGGAACGTGCAAGCGGCCTCTGTGTGAAAAAATCTTGGGTCCGATATCGTCATTGGTTAAACTGAAATTACTGAGATACCTTTTTTTATTTTGGGCTAACGACTTGAAAATGTATCTAACTTATCATTTTTTGTTATTTTTATGTAGCATTCTTTTTTTTTTTTTTTTTTTTTTTTTTTTTTTTAAATTAAAACACAAACTTTTTGAATTTATTCTATTGTGTGTATTTTGTAACCATTTTACCCTTACTTGTTTTCAAATTTCGATGGGTAAAATAGTTATTTTACATTAACAAACGGTTACAAAATACACACAATAGATAGTTTTTCTTACTTTTTACACAATGACAGTTTTACCCTTAACTAATTAAGTAGTTATTTCGCTTTTAAAGTTTGTAATAATAACCTCAAATGAGGATCATATGATAAACTCGAATAAATTACTTTTACTACTTTTACTAATTGACGACTACAACTTAAAAATAAAATGTGAACAATTAATTTAGTACGGTTGTATTAATTTTAGCGGGTAAAGCGCTTTGGCAAGTGTATAATCAACAAGGAAGTGTACAATTTCAAATAAAGATCTCGGATGGATATCATTAGACAATTTTTGTGATTAAAAAAAGAACTAAAATATTTTATTGTGGAGAAAATACGAAAAAGTCGTTGCATTTTTAGTTTTATATTATTAGCACCATTATCAACGGAATTTTATAAACTTAAAAAGACAATAGATCATTTCTGACTCCAAGATGAATACTAAATTTGTCTTTTCTGTGATCATAAACGATACTTATATCAGGGTACCTCAAGTACAAAGCGAGTTATAGCCTTATAATGCGACCCTATAGTACGAGGCCATATGAGACCTCAAGTTATAGGGTACGGCGCCGTTTTGCATTTTCCGGTTATTTTTTGAATTTTTATAGATTTTACCTACTTGAAATGTTGTGATAGAACTTATTTTCAATCAGTCTCTTTTCCCAGAAACAAAGTATAAGTACTTGTGATCACTTCAAATCAACAAACTTAATACTGGTACGGAGTTTTTGTTTGATAATGAAACATAAATATACATCATGTATTTATAAAATATTAGTCACAATACATCATGTATCAAATATTATATTCTCTAAACGGAAGCTGTAATTGACAGCTAACACTAAAAGTTTATATAAAAAGTGATTTCACTTATGTTATTTTAATATACACAAGTGTCATCTGTCTGTGTAATGGGTAACGTATTAGGTCATGTTGCGCATTTTTTAAGTGTGTTCATCAAACACAAAGTTCGTACAATTTATTGATCGGTATTTTCTAATCCAAAGACGATCGATGTGGCTGCCTTAGTTTTTGTTGAAGTTGTTTTATGAGTAGGAAGTACGGCAAAACTTAAATCGCTAGCTATGAACATGAACTTCAGTACAGAAAATCATTCAAAGCAGCATATTACATCAGGTAAAGATGCTAGCTAGCTATTACATCAGGTAAAGATGCTGTAAATTTTCATTTCAACATTTTATTTCTTTTAACCACCGTCAGCGTGGCCTAGTGATAAGTTATTCGATGTCCTCTTAAGAGGTCTATGGTTCAAACTTCACAAAGTGTATATATTTGGAGGTGGTCAGTGAAATGTTCAAAAACAATCATGGGGACAGCCATGTTAAACCGTGTACATCTAAGTTAAAAACTCGTCTTTCTCAAATAATCGAACATGAGACTATCTCATCCGTTTTCTAAACATTTTCTTTGTTTTCGGAACGGACCATAACAATTGCTTTAATAAATAGACCAGACCTACATCACTTTGACTCCTATAAAACGTGATCCGAAGTCATGAGATTTCTCACCATATAGGATCGAGCTTGGGTGCTTTTTACTTTTCTAATTACTTTAATTATAATATTTAATGTTTACAAGTAATTGAAAAAGAAATTAAATAGGAATACAAGTGTACATAAAGACCTTATCGAGATCGTAGATTGGTCCAAACAATAATATTGGAAAAAGAAATAGTCGTAACAACTAACGTATGCATGACATATCACAAGCGAAACCAGAAACAGAAACAAGAACATGAAACCAAATTGTTTATTCGGATGAATAAAAAGATATAGAATAGTATTATGAATTTCCAGAGCCGTCTCATGGATTTCAGTGGCCCCGTGCCATCACTATAACAAGGCCCTTAAACACACATAAAAAAATACACATGTATCACTAGTGCGTGAACTAAATAAACTCAAGCCTCATATTGTGTATATATATATACATATAATAAAGTGCATGGAATTTGTGGCCCTCGTTAGGCGATAACCCTATGCAATTACGCCTCTTGCACTCCCTTAAAGCCGGGCATGTGAATTTCCATTCTCTATATCATTTTGCCTCCTTTTTCTAGCTAATCTGTAAGATTCTAAACCGATTATATAAATATGTTAATAATCATATTCCGATATATTATGTGTTTCATATTACTCCGTATTAGTTAATTAGATATAAGACATATATTTATGCAAAAATACAATTATTGTTCACATTAAGATAAGGCATATTTTAATAATAGAAGTTAGAAAATTAGTTGTGTTTAATTGTTCAATAAATATTATCATTAACGTCAAATAATTCATTTGACATGCATCAGGTTCTTTGAATCAATAGTTTAACTAATTACATAATGGCCGGTAGTTAATGATGTAAAGATGTATAGTTAAAGTACATTATTCAGGTAAGTTTACTTATTTTAGCTAGACAGCATACGAACGAAACATATGATTCATCTGCAAAAATTTAGAAAATTTATTCCATTTTTTAGTCAGATAGTTTCACTCAATGCTGTATTGAAAAATATACACATTTAAACAACTTGTAATTTCGTCTGTCTCAAATTAAAAATCATATATTAAATTGCATATAGTTTAATAAAAGTGCGACCGTTGTTATTTCCCGTGTCTCAAATTAAAAGATCAATTTCATATCGCATATCTAATAAGAGTGAGACCTAGGCTAAAGTCTGTCAAATAAAATATCATCTTTACATTAAAAAAAAAAAAAAAAAAAAAAAAAAAAAAAATCGCTTAAGATATGAAATTAGAAATTTATTTTAAAATAACTTAAAATAAAAACATTAACATTTAATTTGAAACGAAAGAAGTATTTGTATATGTGCTAATGTTCAAAGATTTACTTTTAGCATTTAAAGTGCTAATGGGAACACTTGATTCAAACAATAAATTTGATAGCAACACAACAACACAAATTAAATAACACTAATTGTGTAGATTAGAAATAGTGGTTGTAAATTTGAAGACATCAGAGGTATTCAGTAATAATCTTGCTACAGTAGTTATTAAAATGATACAGTAGATAATAACCAAAATTGACTTTAAACTTTTTCTTAAATAACCATTAATACAAACATTGAAAATAATCACTATTATGTGATACATAATGATATCGTATGTAGCCACCCGTGCATGCACACCCAACGACTATTAATATTTTAGATAGATTCCGTAATGTAGTTTTTCTCATTAGAAGACATTGCATTAATAAAAATAAAACGTGATTCATATTATCCGTGACGTATAGTAGTGATTCATACAAAATAAGCCCAAAGCTAGAGGCGGACAAGGCTAGAGCCTGGAATAACTCACTCTAACGTCCGGGTCTATGATTTGAGATGGGCACCGAAGCTCCTTTGGACGAGCTTTCACCACCAGCCTGGGATAACTCACTCTAACGTCCTAGTCTAGAATCCGTCTTCTTGGCGTTCTTTGGTTGAACCTGTTTGTAAACAAGATGCGACTTTGAACCAATATGAACACCACAAACCGCTTGCCTAGCTTTACGTGCCTTTGTATTCTTCAAAACATCCGAGACAATTTTCTTCAAGCATTGGTCCAAGACGTGGCGAAAAACCTTGCAATTGAACATCTTGGTGGTTTTCACTCGTACTCAATTCGAATAGTGTTCAAAATATACTGATCATCCAAAATAAAAAGTCTAAGTCACTTAAAATAACCCAACATGTATCAATGCCTACTGACGATACATATAAAATTTGCCTAAGTTGTTTTATAACTATGTTGTGATAAAACTTCTAAGCTATATTAAACATAATTATTAAAGATTAGTATTATGACGGTTTGAAAAATGAAGCACACAAAAAGCTAGTAGCCAAAAGTCCAGTCAAGCTTGAGTTTGAGAAGCGAGTAATAGCCGCATGCCGTGTTAACCCAAAAATCACCCTTTGACTTGCCAACAAAGTCAATATCCCACTTGTATACTATACACACACTTGCATTAAACTAATATTATTATAATATTAAACACCGAGCTTCTGAGATATTTCTGACACCACTATATAATATTCATATAGTTATAAATAAGGTCAGCACCTTCTAGCCATTATATTTATCTCCTTCATATTTCTTTCATTCACATCAAGAAATCTTTTTTATAAAAAAATGGCTGATTGGGGTTTGCATGCTCTCTTAAGACCTAATGAATATGAACATCAAGATCATCATCATCATCAACAACATCATCATGTTCATGATGATGGGTTTGGATCCATTGATATCAAGAAAGAATATGATCAAGCTCTTTTATTTTGTTACCCTCATCTCTTTGATAGTAATAGCCATGATGGTGCAACCACAAGTGCTATAGAAAGAGTTGGTGCTAGAGATGAGTTGAATCAACTTTACAAGCCTTTTTATAATCCGGTTTATGACAACGAGAACAATTTTCGTGGTGCTACTCTTCCTGAAACAGATCTTAAGACCATTCAACATCAAGATTTTGATCAAGAAGTTCACCAAGATAAGAGTATCAAGAATTTTTGTGGGTCTAGTTCCAACATCTCTCAACTTGCACCAAAGCTCAAAAAAAGGTGTGCCTTTTTGTGACTCTTGTTTTTTTTTTTTTTTTTTTTTTTTTTTTTTTTTTTTTTTTTTTTTTTTTCTTGAAATAAACACAACCATATATACATGTGATAATAGAACTTTTTTCTAGATTTCTAGTGATATATATTAGTGTTTTTTATTGACACTTTTTTCTTGTGTATGAACAGGAAGAATCAACAAAAGAGGGTGGTGGTTCAAGCAACAGCCGATGGCTTGTCTTCGGATCCATGGGCTTGGCGTAAATACGGGCAAAAACCAATCAAGGGCTCCATCTATCCTAGGTAAATATATCTTTTTTGCTTCCAACTTCAATCATGTCACTAAAAATACAAAATTCGCAACTTGTAATCAGTTTGGTAGCTAAAAAGTGATCACAAGGGTCTTTGCAAATGTTTCTTGACCAGTTCTTTGATCGGTTCGTCATATCATTTTGTGAAGCTAATGTGTAGTCACAATAGAAGATTAATTAGTTAGTTGGTAAATCTAGTTAGTCGGTCCCAAATGGATTTTATGTAGTTTTCTGATATAAATTTCTTGCATTTAATAAAAGCTAGCAAGAAGCTAGAGAATATCTAGCAAACTAAGACATCTTGCATCTATTAATTTGATGATCTATATCATTAGCATTGTTGCATCAATTCTAATTTCCTAAATGTTCAAATTTTACAGAAGCTATTACAGATGTAGTAGTTCAAAAGCTTGTATGGCAAGGAGACAAGTCGAGCAAAGTTGCAAAGATTCAAGCATCTACATTTTAACCTACACTGCGGATCATAACCACCCTCAACCAACTCGCAGGAATTCCTTAGCAGGAATTAACCGCAACCGGTTCAAGGCAACTCCAAAGAGTCCTACAATTAGCGATGATGGTAGCAAAGCCGTAACAAAGTTAAAAGACTCTCCTTTTAACTCTCCAACGACCCCTTCAGCGTCATCTATGGACGATGAAGTCCTCCAGCAACCAAATATCAAACAAGAGACAACGTTCTACAACAAATACGACAATCAAGGGCATAACATGATGTCAGGATTCAACGATGATGAATTAATGCTTTTTAGCGATGATTTTTTTGAGGGTTTGGAGGATTTGGTAGGGTATAAAACGGATACATCGTCTCAGATATCCTCAAACCAGCAATTTCCTCATGTGTTTTCTTAGCATATATCAATTTACAAATTTAAGTATATGTTGTTTTTTCTTAGATATTCTTGTAGAGTGATAAAGCTAGAATAAAATTTTGATTTATGTTTACATACCAAAATATGTAAATTATAAAAACAATGTAAATGTTCTTAAAGGGAACGATGACAAAAAGTTCGAACAGTTTAACTTCATTGTGAAATGTAACAACTCGTTCAATATCGGTACAAGATAAGATATTTGAGCTTCTTATAAGTTCAAAAAACGTAATTACTAGTATCCTTTCACCATTTTGAGCTTTCAACAAATGGTGAAAGGATACTAGTAGTGCTACTAGCATCCTTTCACCATTTCTTAATTTAACCTGGAAAAAAAATCCGAGTAGGCTATAGCTTTCGGCTTTAATTTAATGGATGTGACGTGAAATGAATTTATAGGTTATAAGCATATATATGAGAGTATTAGCAAACATATCATTCTGTTCTAAAATCTAAGTAAAACATGTCTTAATTATTCGTAAATTATAGCTATAAAAAGTGGTCACCAATAACAATCAATGTAACCAGTTTTACTATTCTGAATCATTATATTATCTACATCAGAGTATAATTAGCATATTGTTATCGTTTTAAATATTTAATGTATTTCCATGATTGAATTATGATTAATCAAAACTGTTTTTGAGACAATATTTTGGAGGTTCTCTACCAGTTTCTTTTGTTTTCTTGCCCCTTGGTTGATACGAAAAGAATTTTGGATAGTTGTTTTATTTCTTATATCGATTTTGTTTTTTCAAATATTAATGAAATGCAACTAGCAAATTTTTTAGTTAGGTACAACATGCTAGTATAGTATCTTATCAATAAAACAGATAGGTAATTAATCATGTTAGTTTTATATTTATAGTTTATGTAGAGGGCAAGTCTAAGACCAATTCAAACCTGTGGTGAAAAATATTTTAGGGTTTTCAATAATGGATTATGTTTGTTTAAAGAATAATCTTAGAAGTCGCCACTTCAATATCGATTCCGAAAGGAGTGCTATACATGGTTTAGGTCAGTGTAACAGTGAACTCAAATCCTGTATTAATTGATCAAGTAAAAGTTCACAAGCCATGATTAACTAAAAAAAATTATGTTTGTTTACATAAGGTGTTCAAATGTATCAATATCAAATTTCTAAATTGGTTCAAAGCTATATCTTTTATATAATAAAACAAAATTGGTAATTTTTCATTTCAAAAAAATGCATTCATACCTTATTTAGTAATAATGTTATTAAAAAAAAAATTATTTTCTTATTAGGTAACATTTTATATTTATCCAAGTAGAAGATAAATATAAAAAATATAGATAAGATACAATTAATAATAGGATTAAAATTCTTAAATCTTTAATATAATAAAGCAAAACCCGGGAATTTTTCATTTCAAAAAAATGCATGCATACCTTATTTAGTAATAATAATAAAACAAAACCCTTATTGGGAATTTTTCATTTAAAAAAAATGCATTCATACCTTATTTAGTAATAATTTTATTTAAAAAAAAATTATAAAACTATAATTAAACATTATAAATCAAACAAAACAAAGATTAAATTATTTGTTTTTTAATAAATAAAAATATATAATTTAAAAAATTTAAAAAAACCCGCGCGTGCGCGGACATTATAACTAGTATAGTATAAAGTATCATTGTATTGATCGAACCAAGTGCAGCTATATATCTTACACATGATCAAATTGTTGAATATGTTATCTTATCCACGTTGATGTCGTCCTACGAAAAGTAGAAATTCAATCAAAAAAATCTTGCAAATTTCAAGAAAATAAAAACTGAAAAATAAATAGGAAGCTTCGTTCGTGTGAAACTCAATCAAAACAAAATATGACAGAAAAACCAAATCTTCAATATCGTGTTATGTACTATGTAAGGATCAAGTCTTTTTTACATTACTTAAATAAAAAAGATACTATATAAGAACCATCTACCTTATAGTTATGTCACTTAGCTTAGTACGAAATCTGTGTTTGCTTATTATTTATAGTGTTACAAAATACAAATTAACAAGTGACATATTAAGTTATGTCATGTGGATCAACTCATGAATATCAATTGTAATGACAAAACAATATACTTATTTAAAAAAAAAAAAAAAAAAAAAAAAAAAAAAAAAAAAAAAAAAAAAATCTTGAATTATTGGTAGAAATGATGTAAGAAAATAATAATTTATAATGAAGATGGCATATAAGAAAAAATTTAAATGTGAAAGTGTAGGCTAGTTTGGGGACGCCGAATTTTGCGCTCACGCTTTTGATCGCTATTGAAAGAGATGGTCAAACTTATTTTAATATTTTTGTCATTAAATAAAATTATATTTAAAAGATATAGTTGGAAATTAAATATATTTTAATCACAAGCCTAACAGCGTGAATTTTGTATTTTGTTTTATTAGATGTCAGTGTGCGCATTGCTAGGGTTCAATTCTTACGTGTTTTTATATAAAATTCATTTTGCTAGTTACGTACAGCATTGTTTTTATTACATTTCGTACATTCGGAGTGGTAGTATTCAATTTTGATTGAATATTGTTATTTCATAAAAGTACACGACGAATAAGCATCTTATTAGAT
Source organism: Artemisia argyi (assembly GCA_030686995.1). Lineage (NCBI taxonomy): Eukaryota > Viridiplantae > Streptophyta > Magnoliopsida > Asterales > Asteraceae > Artemisia > Artemisia argyi. The sequence continues at coordinate 184,940,073 of CM060696.1, read as the reverse complement.
GGATTGAAAGCTATGTTTTTCAAGGTTGATTTTGAAAAGGCTTTTGACTCGATTAAATGAGATTACTTAGGCCCTTGGCAACACATGCGGGGAGGCACGGCACGGTAGCCCCACCGCACGGGAACACTGCCGCCGGTGCCTTCTTACCGCACGGGGGGTGTGAAACACGGTAAAGCTTACCGATCCAAACTAGCCGTTGCAAAATCAAAAAATGGAACGTTGAGGTGCATTAAAAGGGAGTGAAGGGTGAGTGATGTGATGCTAACAAAAAATGAGTGAGTGAAGGGAAAAGTGGGAGGGTGATGTGGCATAAGGGGATTGGTTGTTTGTGAGTGAATGTATTTGGGGTGAGTGGTGTGTTGCCAACCCCCTTAGAAGACGTTCGATCTAAAGATGTTTGGTTTTGGCAACAAATGATGTGGTTGGAATAATGGTTGTCTCAAGTGTGCCATGAGTTCGGTTTTTGTAAATGGAAGCCAATCGACCTCAATGTTTCAATTTCATAAAGGTCTAAAGCAGGGAGATCCCCCCCCCCCCCCCCCCCCCTTTCCTCTATTTATTTTGATCATGGAAAGTCTTCATCTTTCGTTTAAAAAAGTTATGAACGCTGGTCTCTTCTCAGGTATTCCCATTGACAATTCTTTGACGATCTCTAATTTATTCAATGCAAATGATGTCGTCTTTGTTGGAAAAAGGGATATGTTGAATATTAACACAATTGTTAATGTCTTGAAGTGCTTTCATATGGCTTCATGTCTCAAAATAAATCTTCGTAAAAGTAAGATTATGGGGCATTCGTATAGAAGAGGTTGGGTTAGCAGCTAGAGTTGTGGGTTGCTCTACGTTGTCTTCTCGTTTCACTTACCTTGGAGTTAAAGTTGGCGGTGTTACGTCTAGAATTAATTTGAGGGATGAAGTCATATCTAAGGTGTATTCTCGGTTATCTAAGTGGAAGCACATGACTCTTTCAATAGGAGGTCATCTCATTGTAATCAAATCAGTCTTAAGTTCTATTCCTATATATCATAATTCTTCCTATGGGAGTTCTTAGTAGCATGGAATCGATTCGAAGGATTTTTTTTACTGATTTCAATGGTTCGGATAGAAAAATGGCAATGAGTAGTTGGAATAAAGTCTTAGCTTCTAAAAAATATGATGGAATTAGTGTTTCTAGTTTCTTTGCTTTCAAACATGCCCTCCTTTTCAAATGGATTGGGTGCTTTTTAACGCAAGGTTCTTCCTTATGGGCAAGCTTCATCAAAGCTATTTATGGTGATAAAGGCGCGATAGACTCTTTTGATTCAATCTCCAGGCATTCCACATGGCTTGACATCATTAATGAATCTTCGTCTCTCGCAAACAAATGTATATATCTTTTGACTTTTGTTCATAAAAAAGTCGATAATGGGGAAGACACTTTATTTTGGGATGATATTTGGTTAGATGAGACTGCTTTGAAACATCAATTTCCAAGATTATTCGTGTTGGAATCATTAAAAAAAAAATTACTGTAGCAAATAAATTGAATAGCGTTTCTGTTGAGACAACATTGATTAGGTCTCCTTATGTATTAATGATGACAAATAAACCTTCGAAACACATAAAATCACAAACGTTAGCCAAAAACAAAAACGACCTAGGAACTGGATCTGGTGCGCTGCTGGCGCTCCATCGCGTGGCCAACGCGCCAAACGTTGTATTCTGGGCGTTTTGATTTTTGAAAGTCGTCTTTCCCCTTACCCGACAAATGTGGATCTTTCATTACAGGTATGAATATGATAAGTGCTTCATTAGGAACACTCAAAACAGGTTTTAGACTTAGAGGGATTCAAAATCATAACCTCCCGTTTTTGACAAAACGCCAACTCAAGTATTTTATTAAACGCTTCTAGCCAAGGCTTTTCTGAACCTACGAAACTTATATCTTTCACATAACATCAAGTGAAAGTATTCATATGACCATAATCCGTGTTTACGTCTTATGACTCTTATCTAATCACTTAACGGGTTTACTCTCTTATTAGTCAAACAAAGTCAAATGGCCCTTTGCGTAAACACATCCTTTCCCGTAAGGGATATGCTTTACTATGATGCCAAACCCTTAGCTTGTTTGAATCAAGATAATTATTGATTACGTCAAGTTGTGGAAAATCACGAATTATGAATCCTTGACGTTAAGTTATTTGAACTTATGAGTAACCTTTGATTTTCATATCCAAAACACATCTCGTAATCATCACTGTCTAATATTTTCTCTCTTAAATAACAATAAGATTAAACCTTTAATCAATCCTTTGATTAACACTTCACCAAATAAACCTTCAAACCATTTAAAAACTCTTCGGACCTTATCCCAAACATTCTCTTAATATTTCCTTACTTTCATGTACTTGATTTTACTTCTTTTCCCCCAATATTCTCACATTCTCCACATCAACATATTTTTCACTACATTCCCTCCTAACCACTACAATTCAAACACGTCACTACATTCCCTTTCTTCTCCATTTTGAATTTGAAATATACATACTCACGCTCACACACAAAGATTTCTTCACACACTTCTCTTTATCATTACTCTCTTTCACTCTACAATTCAAATTCCAAATTCACACACTCACACACACAATCAAGCTTCCTTTACACACTTGTCAACTCACACACTCACACTTCAACATTCAAATTTGAATCCAAGCCAAAGGCACCCCATCACATCACTCTCTCATCCATACAAGTCACCTCCCTCACATATAACCTTCCCTAATTCTTCTCTCCCCTCACACTTCAAATTTAAATTTGAATTCCAAACCATTAGCTCCTTCCAATAACATCAAGCCAACTCATCCCAACTTTCTTAACCTAACCATGGTTTCTTTCTAACTTAACTTCTCTTATACACTTCCCCCTCTCTCACAATTTGAATTTCAAATTCAAATCCCCCCCCCCCCTCTCTCTCTCTAACATAACATGCACACTTCCTTTCCAAGAAATGAATATTCCGTAGCATATTCTTTCTCTCTTATCTATGCCATGTGAGGAATATCCAATATATCTCTATCCAATTATCCATTCTCTTTTTCCTTATTTGATAATTGGTTTCACCCAAAACATTCTTTTCAACACTTAACAAAATGATTTGTATCAAATGGCTATTTAAGTTGGTTGACCTTGATGATGAATAATGAAAAGGTCAAAAGTGTGAAGTATTGGGGGTTTAGCAAGGTCGGGTATTTAAAAGACTAAAATCCCTGAAAAAAGGTTATAGAGTCCTGGCGCTCTGGCACGAGACCAACGAGCCAGGCTCGTTAACATTTTTTTGTTTTAGGATTTTGGCCTATGGAAGTGATCCAGTAAGAAGAAAAATTAATGAGAAGAGTGAGAAGAATTTTTAGCCACACAATTCTAATAAGCGGGAGAAATTTAAAGGGAGTTGCATCTATTTTTGTAGGTGCATCTCAAATGTGTGGTTGTGATTTCTTCGCATCTTTCTCATTTTAGTTTTTCTTATCATTTGATCCTAACTCTTTTGGCCGATAAATATCCCACATTGGCACTTGTGTTCCTCACCCCTTGCCACTCATTCTTTCTCTCATTTTTTTTTTCTCTCTACCCTCTAATTCTATAATCTTGTGTCCTTAATCTTTCTCACTTATTTTCTCATTGAAAAAACACATTCTTTGCAAAGGAAGAATCACAAGAACCTAATCCACTCTTGTGATTGTGTCGAGGGTCTTCTTAACTATACCCTTTCTATTAGAATCGAGTCTCTAGGTTTGGTTAAGGCTTGATTAAACAATCAAACATTTATTCATCCGATTTGGTTGTAAGGGAAGTCTTGTGACTTGGTGACCAAGCCTTGATCATCGGAGATCTAGTTGGGGTTTGATTCTTCTAGAGGGAAGTCTTAGTGGTCTTTGTGGTTACGTTGAATCACGGGTCTTTGTGGGTAGTTTCTGAGGGAAGAATATCGTCGGAGTAGCTCTTCTTAGTAAGCACCTATCTTTGTGCGTATCGGTGGAGTGAAGTTGTATATGATTTACAATCCACCATAAGGATTATACTAGTGGTATAGTATAGGTGTCGTGGATTCACAACTGGACCTACGGCTGGTATAAAGTATAAAACCCCTATCCAGAACCACTATATATCGTGGTGTTCTTTACTCGCTTTATATATTGTGATTGTGTTGTGGTTGTTGTATTTGCTTATATAACCACTTGTTGATCTTTGAGGCTTGAAGTTAATAAACTTCGAAGAAGCTGAAAAGACCGTATTCATCCCCCTCTACGGTTCTACAGTTTCCTTGGTTGCCTCTTATCATCATGCTTCTGGAGGTGGTATTAAGGAAGAGCATCAGTGTCTTCTTCAATCTCGTATTGATGGTATAATTTTACCTCCTATGTTAGACCATTGGGTTTGGTCTTACGAGGCCTTGGGTAAGTTTTTGGTGAAATCGGTTCGTAACTTTATTGATGATGCTCTTTTGCCTAAGGAAAATATTCCTACTTGATGGGTAAACATTATTCCTATTAAGATCAAGGTTTTTGCTTAGAGAGCTTGTTTGGACAACCTTTCTACCTAGTTGAATTTATTTCTTAGAGGAGTAGATATCCTTCCATCCTTTGCCCTTTATGTAATATCTCAGTGGAGTCTATTTCTCAAGCCTCAACTCCTTTTTTACTTGCTCTTTGGCTCGGTAGCTTAGGAGAAAAGTGGTACGTTGGTAGGAGCTTGTAGACTTTGAATTTTTTTGGGTAAAGGGCCTTCCACTTGGTAAAATAAGTAGACTTCGAAATTGATTCTTATGAAGAATGGTTGTTGTGGTTCAATAATATTCGGCTCTCTAAGGGTGTTAAAAGTGATTTTTGAAGGTGTTAATTATGTGATTTGGTGGTTAATTTGGAGGTTTATGAATCTTGTCCTTTTCGGTGAGTCTCAACTTCATAGAGTCTTTGATTTAGTTCATTTATCTTTCATTTGGTGTTCAAGTCGATGTAAAGCTAATTAAATTCAATTGGGTTACTTGGATGAAAAATCCTAAATAGCATTAGTTTGTAATTTCTTCTAGCTCCTTGCTAGTTTTAATAAAATCGTTGCTAAAAAAAAAAGATGAATTTGCCTCATTAATTTTGACAAAGGTGATAGATTTATGATATGATGGTTTTTTCTAAAGCCGGTACATATGTATGAGGTTAAAACTTTTTCCCAATAGTATATATTTCGACTCTAAAACTTCAAGAAAATATACACTTGTCGCGAGCAGACCAATGATCCTATTTTTTTGCTAGCTTTTATTGAAAATCGCCGTTAAAATTATTTAAAAAAAAAAAAAAAAAAAAAAAAAAAAAAAAAAAAAACTAATCAGTTTCCAAAGACAGTTAAAAATGTTATTGAATCTTGATAAGTTGAACATATTATAATTGTGAAGTACGTAACTGTATCAAGTAGAAGTCACATGTATGAAAACTACTTATGTTACTAAAACATATTACACAAATAGCCATTCTTACTACACTTTGTTGCATGCACTTATGAAATACGCTTAAATCAAAGCTATACGGAGTCAATAAGGCCTTTTTTTTTGTCACTCTGGCTGGCCAAAGTTTTATGAAATACGCTTAAATCAAAGCTATACGGAGTCAATAAGGCCTTTTTTTTGTCACTCTAGCTGGCCAAAGTTTTCATGAAGAAATGCAGCCACAGATCCCACAAAAGCAGCATTCATGTATGTTGTAGGTTCCAAATGAGAATGGTCTGATCTCGTGTCACTAAAGCCATCATTTGAGTTTGGCCCTCCAACAATTGCACCAACATGGATATTAGGGTTAGGTTTACTAGAGGAAAAGTAAGTCGAATAGCCGTCATTGCACCCCACCTTGGCTGGGTGGTTATAGACCGAGTCTATAGACGCACCACGGTGGTGCAATTGTGTTGGATACTTGTCACCATACCCAACCATGTATGACATCTTCATAGGGTTGTTTCCTAGGATGTAATCAACCTAACAATTTATATATGTGTTAGAATGGTAGATTATTTACCTTGTTGGCACATGACATTAATATGAGATTTTGAAAAAGGTATTACAAGTACTAATTTAGAGTAGAAACTTGATAAATTAATATACTCGATTAATTAATTAACAAACTCTCTACAATAATTTTTATTATTTATTTATTTTTGCAGGCCTTGATTCATTAATTTATCGTCCATAAGTATTAATTCATAGAGTTCCCACTGTATATTTATAGTAGATATTAACCTGAGATTTGGCAAAAGATTTTATCTCAACAGGAGTGAATTTGGTGGAGCCGCATTGGATGGGTTCGACTAGCATTAAGGAGTAAACAAGTAACACCATCGAAGCACTTGAAGCATATTGTAAATTGCTACTATCTCTAGTGTTCAAAAGTCCACCTGCAAACAAATTAAAGTATTGCATCGAAACATAAAAATGTTGACTATTCTCGCTAACATCGAACTTGGTAAAATAAAATTATTGAATAAGTGAAAAATGAGATTATTCAGGAATTAGTTTTAGAAACATTGAACTATTCTGAAGCCTATGGGCTTCCAATATGGGCCTAGTCCAATTTGCAGTTAAATCATGATACATTAAAACTTCCATAGAAAATCCTTGTTTCATGGATTAATATCTTATGTAGTTTTGTTGATGCTAAATCCTTGTTTGAAGGCTCACCAGGTGTTGTTCTGATTTGTGTGGAGCCGCTGATTGGCATAATGGCACATACAAATGAATCTGCTCCTCTTTTGAACATCTCCAACTCGGGCTCTCCTGAAAAATACTCCTGAATTCGAAACATTATCGGATTAATTCCTTTCGATAAACTAGAACAAACACACGCAACATGAATAAAGTCTGAGCATAAAAATATTGTATGACCTTTGCAAATAAAGTCTGAGCATAAAAATATTGTATGACCTTTGCAAATAAAGTCTGAGCATAAAAATATTGTATGACCTTTGCAAATAAAGTCTGAGCGCCCACAAATTTGTTGTCCCAGCTGAACTCTGTAGCGGGTTGGTTCCATTCTCTATGGATTATTGCATACTTTAAGTACCGCCTCTCTCCACTCGCCTTGTATAGCCAAGCTGCAGCCCATAACAACTCATCCTAGAACCATATATATACATTTCATATCAACCAGACAAATTTTAAGTTAGTCGATTGTGTATACTTTCAAGTGTATGAGTCAAAAACAGAAACAAATGTTACATGGTAACCAGAGTATGAGCAGTAGAAAGGGCAAGACCCTTGGTATGATCCTCTATATTTGTCACCAAACCTGAACAACTGCAAATACATTAACACGCAACAATTAGATATGATCATACCAAAAATAAGCAACGCATAATAAAGGCATGTACTAAATAGCTGTATCGTATTACATACTGATTTTGAATGCTTAAGTAGCCTTGATGAGTAATTTGGTTCAACTCCTTTGAAAACAATTGAGGCAGCAGCTAGTGCGGCAGCTGAATCAGCTGCCACCTCAGTTCCTGGAGAGTTTGTGTTGATCTCTATGACGGTTCTTGGTGTGTCCATATCCTCGGGTCTCTCCCAGCATGCATGATCTCTATTCCCGTCTCCAACCTATAAATATAAAGTTTAATAATGTTTTTAGCTTATCATCGTTCATAGAATATCTGATTCAGCTACTGAGTGCATTAATCTTAATCATTTCTGACCTGAGTGTATAGTTTGTTTGCTGAAACATGCGCCTTGAGAATGTAATCAGCGCCCCAACGGATTTCTGACCTTAGGTAATCGAGTTGACTCACAGAGTTTATCTGTTCCGAGTACTCAACAGCAGCCCAACTCAACAAGGCAACAGTATATGCCATTGGCCACCCGAACTTCACATTATCACCCGCGTCATAGTATCCTCCACTTAAATTCACCTATACGTTTCACAAGACATAATTACAAATGTTACACATTAATATATATATTCAAGACTACAACATATCAATCTATGTAACATCTACGAATTACTCATACATTCTTGGACTCGCCATCAAATAGTGCTGAGTCACGACGCCATTTAACTCGCTGAGTCCACGGCAATTTTCCTGACCGTTGGCCTTCAAAGAACAATATGGCCTTGCTAAGTGCGTCCTTGTAGTCATGGTTCATGGCATGTGCATTAGGACTTGCCAGGATGCACAAAAAAACTAGTGCTACGACAACGTTGTGACTTCCACGAATCATGGTTGATAACTTGCTTCTCGTTAGATGATCATGTAAATAGTTGTAGCAAATGGAGATTGCGTGAGGGATTCAATAGTTTTATAATGAATATATTGTGGTATAAGAATTTTCGGTTTGACAGTTTATTAGTCACGTAGAAGCCGTAAAATTTGTTGGGAACGTATATAGTGGATTTTAACTATACCTTTTGCATTTTGTGACGGTTGCACCATGTTTCGTAAACTCTGCAACTCTTAAGCAGTTACATATGAATCTTTTATTACTCGTAAACACGTACCATCAGTTATTTGGACCCATTAACTCAAATATTTATGACATCGGTTATGTTTACTCCAAAAGGTGAAGAACGGTAGGATCACCCTGGTCCCATGCATTTTAAGGATGACAACCGGACTTTCCTCCAAGAACCCGGCCCCAGGCAATGAGCATATGTCCTATTTATCAAGAATGAGATAAACAAATACCGAGAACAGTACTAACGAATCAACTACCGAGCAATGTACCTTTAACGAACTAACTAACGAGTAGACAGTAACTTAACGAAATATTTACCAAGAACAGTACACACAACCCATTACCGAGAACACTACCAAGGTAAGAACTTTAATCTTCCGAGATCAGTACTAACCGAAACAAATAGAATATTTAGAATAATGTGCGAAATAAAAACCTACGATTTTATTTAACCATTAATAAATTAATTTGGATTTACATAGAGTTATAAGTCAAACGAGCAACAAGCTGCGCCGCTAGCCTTTTTTGGATTGCAAAACTAATTCACTTAAAACAACATATGTAGATTTATTATATTATGATAGTTATTTTTCTAAAGCTAACAAAGTCTATTAATAAATCAAAATATACCGTTATTTTACATTATTAAGTTCAAAAGTAAAAATAAAAAAGTGCTCGCAAGGCCATGCGTATTTCTATAGAAATTAATATGATTTAATTTTTAACAAAATTGGTTTAAGTTTTAACATGTATTCGTTAATCAAGAAGCTAAATTTTATTACGTGAAGTAATGGTTTCCCGTTGGCACAATGTTAGTCTTCATTTAAGGTTCATTTTGCAAAAGTCTTCAAAATAAAACCATTTTAGGTTATAACTCCATAATCATATTAATTGTCACCAAGATCGATTTTGACAGTTAACGAGGATTCGGTCTTCTCGCGTGGTGGCGGAGCTATTTTAGATATGATATTTGCATTTTCCGACTGTCAAAATTCTGCGGAATTATTTGTTTGTGTTTGTGTCTTAAGTTTTTTTTTTTTTTTTTTTTTTTTTTTTTTTTTTTCCTTCCTTTTTTCATTATTTCTTTTTAGTAAAAAGTAAAACTTTAAGGTATTTTATGTAACTTGCTACATAATTTAAAGATGTGTTCTGAACTTTTTTTTTTTTTAATTATTTTTAAACAAACTTTAGAGTAGACTTTAAATTTATTAGTTAGCTAGCTCAAGGGTGTGTTTTGGAAGTTTTATTTTCTTTTGCAATAAACATATTATTAAAGTTTAATATTTTTTACAAAATTGTACGGAAGTCAAAAGTATCAAAATATTGAGCTCGTTTAGTTCACAATTTCAACCCCTTTTCAACGGTATATTTTTTTATAAGGACATTAATCGCGTCTATTAGTACCGAGAAACATACAATTCTTCCTTTTTTATTTTTAATGTCTTATTACGATTTCCGTTTACATTCATGTTACATTCCAGTGTTCTATATATCCTTGTTACGGGTACTTTATCCACAAACATTGATTAATAATTTGCATGTATAATGGCACTTGCTCTCCTTCTAACGTTCCAGCTTATTCGCAATGATAAACTGACTTCTTTTCGTAAGAAAATAACTAATCTTAAAATGGATAAAGATGCCTTGATAACATTCACACGTAAGACATTATTGTTCACGAAAAATGCATGAATCGAAAAACCTATTTGCCTGTTGGGCTTGAACTAGTAAGCATTGCTATATGTTAGAATATTTTTTTGACGCTAAATTAAACATACATAAACGTTTACATCCTTTTAATTACAGTAAATTTTTCATGAATTTTCATGTACGTTACAACCAAGGGTACATAGTTTTCCAACTTATATCAGGTTTCAGATTTATTTACAATTTTATCTGCATCATCGCCCCTCCCCCGTTCGTCTTGCCTTCCATTCTCTCAAATTGACATCAAAAGCCCAAGAATCTAATTATTACAAATCCAAACAATATCTTCTACAACCCGTTCAGTTATAAGTGATTATTTGTTTCTAATTCTTCCATAACACATAACCACTTCAAGACACGATGTGAAACACCTTTTACTACTCCCCTCTGTATACAGCACAAGATTCATCTATTTAGATGCATGGTAACTACAGTTCATCCGTTTTATACCCTCTTTCTAATGGGTTCAATGAGTAAAAATCAATATAGTTAGTGTACATAAAGATGAATGCAGGATGATAATGGGTCAAAAGAGGATCTATGGTTGGTTGGGTTGACTTGCATGTGAGTATATCATCTATAGATGATTTAAAACTATTATTACAATATATGTATATTTAGTTTTAAAAATGCATTTGAAGGGGTTGTGTGCATTTACATACACCTTGATCAACTTTTAACCCCTTCTCCATTTTAGTGAGATTAAGTATTTTACTCGTTTGACCCATTAGATGACTAAAAAACTACACGTGGACCTCGTTGCAAAACATCAGTCAGAATAAGAACGATCATCTCAAGGACATAACTAAGCAAACTACCATATATCTCTCTCAAAGCAATATAATGCAAAAGCTCATAACAACCCCTGATTATTTCATAGTTGAATGCAGCATATGAATCATACGGTAAAAAAACTGTCCACGAACGTCTAAATAAGGATCTCAAGTCTTGGAAAAACGAGTTATTTACAGCCAATGAAATTGATTCAAGGCAAATAGAGAATAAGGTCAATTTTTTGGCTTCTATACAAAAACATACACCTCACCAAAAACCCTTATGCATCTTTATCCAATTTCATTCCAATCTCAATCATAAGTATCAACGCAATTCAACATCATTACAACATTATTTTACTCAGTTGGATGCCTAGCGCTAGTATGTCTTTATCTAGACTAGAGGAATTGGTGAATGGTATCATAGTTTGTTGATGTTTTGTATGTTCTGTTTAAGGCTGCTCCTAAGCTGTATGAGCATATCCATTTCAGTTTAGAGTTTGCCTTGTGTATTGTTGTGTATTTCAATAGCAATAATATATATTCACCAGTTTTTACCCAAAAATAAATAAATAAATAAATAAATAAAAAATAAAAAAACGTGATACTAACATGAACATCAAAACACATAAAGCAAGATGTAGAAACTCTAATTTTGCATTAAATAAACAGGGTTGGGGGACAAGCGTGATAGACAAAAAAAATTACATTGTATTGTCATAACTAAAACTATGAAATTACAAGACTATGTATAACTTTTACTCAGCTTGAAAACTAAGTTTGGTTAAGCATAATGGTCTTGGCCCAAATACGACTTAAATAACCTAATACTAATACTACTATATTTCTAACATTCCCTTCAAGCCGGAGAATAGATATTGATCATGCCCATCATGTTACAAATATAAAACCCAAATAAGCAAAAGTCTTCTTCGAAGCAATAATCCAGATCTTCAACAAACGAAAAGCTAATTGATCTTACTTAGGATCTTCAAAACAAAATACGAAGTAAACCGTCTCAATAACATGTTATCCCACCATTAATCCATGAACATCATACCCAACATTAAGGCATTAAAACTACGTACATAAAACCAAACGGTAACAGATCTTAAATCTTGAATCTTTACCAACAATCCTTGCCCAAATGCCCTGTCTTACCATCACAGAGAACAAACAGCCATATAACCCCTGAGACCACAGCAATAACAAACACAGCAACCACCACCCCCACCTCAAACCTGACCACAATCCCTACCGAGATGCCCAGCCTCACTACACTTATAAAAACCAATACCACAACAATCCTTAGCCCTATGCTGTTGTCCCAAACTAGAACAAATATAAGTTGCAAAGTTGAATAATGAATAAGTAAATTGTATTATGTTTCTAAAAATTGTATCGATACTAGTATATACATATATATAGGTTGTGAATCGACATGATCCAACCATTGTGTCTTTTCGAAAAGTCAACTAACATAACTAACTTTCTGTAACTAACTTCTGTAACCGCCATAACTAACTTTCGGTTACAAAATTTCTAACTAACATATTTGGTCCTTCGAGTTTATAAGAAGCAATGGACGAGATTACTTGGTTCACATTCTCCTCCTTAATCTTGATCGTTGCTTCTTCCTAAATCTTGAACTCCGAGCATTTGTCGCATTGTTGTGAAGTTCAATCTTGGTAGAGCCTTTGTTAGTATATCTGCTCTTTGTAGTTCTCCACTAACGTGTTCCACATTGATGTGCCCATTTTCTACGCATTCTCGAATGAAATGATAGCGAATGTCGATGTGTTTACTTCTTGCATGAAAAACTGGGTTCTTGACTACTACTATTGCTGAAACGTTATCTATCTTCATCGTTATCTTCTTTTCTTCACTTCCAGTTAATTCACTAAGTAATATTTGTTGGGAATTCTGCTAAGTAAGAATTCTACTGAAGAATTTGCTGATGGTTTCTGCTGAAGAGACAGATTCTGCTGACAGAGTGTTTCTGCTGAAGTCTAGTTTCAGCATTATTAGTTCCTGCGGATATAGTTATTCCGTATTTTATGTATTTTAGTTAGGATATGCATGAGTTAATTTAGGAATTGATAATGCATATCTTTTAGAAGTTTTTAGAATATACGTTTCTTGTGAAACGGTTTAGGGTTCCTTGTGTATAAAAGGAACACACGATTATGTATTGAAAACATGTTTTTAGAAAACACTTTCATTGTTATTGAAAAAAAGACCCATAGAGGATCAATTGTTGTTACTATACAATTGTTAAAACTTGTGTTTGTTTCCACTTTAAAATACAAGTTACAGAGATTATCTATTAGTGTGTTAGTGATTACATTAACATAACTAACGATCCCGAGTGCTCAAAAGATCTATCAAGGTCTTAAGTCTCAACAAGTGGTATCAGAGCCTCGAGAGAGTCTCTGTCATACTAAGAAACACCAAACTTACACCCTCTCAATCAAAAACAACAAAACACAATGCCTGGATCAGATGATGAAGCTGATACAACTCAGAACATTAACACCACTTCTCTCTAACAACTCAATCTCTCAAACAGTAATGCCAAATTCCCATTGTAACACCCCAACTTTTACAATGTCAAATTTATTATACTTTAAAGCTTCGAAATAAGTTTTAAAGGAAATAGGACCCTTACTCTAATAATTCTACTACAAGGTACTAAAGTTGTCAATTGCTAAAACTTAAAATAATAACAGTATATCTTTACTTCAAGACCAGGAAAGCTTCATTTCCCTCCTTCCTTATCCACTCTCACGTCACACATACATATCACATGAACAAATTCTAGGGTTTGATGATAATTTGATTTTGATCATGATTAAGGCAATAAATCACCATATTGGAGCTTGGAAACATGTAAACTAGCATTCCCACAAACCAATTCGAGGTAAAAATCATACCTTAATCTTGAATTTGTGTTTTAGAGTTACCCTTTAGTGGGTAATGATTAAAGATTGAATCTTTACGCCATATGTGGGGTTTTTGTAGAATTTTACCTGATTATGCAAAGTTTTGATTTTCAAGAAATCATCAAGAACACTAGCATTCATTGATAATTGTTTGAATAAGTGATGGGTACCTTGTTAAGGTGCTCTAACACCATTTTGTGGTGTTAATTTTCAGAAAGTATGTTGGTATGGTTAAATAAGCCGCGAACCAAACACTCCCTTATGGCCTAGTTCATTCTTAATGCTTGTTTATGACAAGCTAAGTCTTTTTTAAGTAAGCTCCGTGATAATTATGTGTTCCTAGGTTATAAAGGTTAGCCGGGGACGTTTGCGGGAGCTCGCGGTAGATTACAAGATATACGCGAGGTGAGTAACGTATATAAGATTAGAAAAGGGACCCTAGTAGCCCGTTAGATATACCACCTACTTGTGGTACTTATGTTCATGTATATGTGTTATACCCGTGTTATGAGTTAATATTAGTATATTCGCATATTATGAGTCTTAATGCCTTACGTGACACAAGCTTATATATGAAATAACTCAAACGGGTCAAAACAGCCCGTAACGACCCGTGTGGTCTTATTGACCTGTTCTCAGCTTATATGATGAATCATTGCTTACTTTAACATCCTATGTGGGTGACTTGTATGTATATATGATTATGTGACCTAAAATGGGTCTACACGTCCTCGGTGGACGACATGTGTGATATTATGATCACATATTCCAAACAGGAACTCAGACATCCTAAGTGGATGATATGAGCCTTTAGATGGCTTTATATCCCAAGGCGGGACTTAGACGTCCTAAGTGGACGACTAGCATGAGTATAGAACTCATTAGACATCCTAAGTGGATGACATGCATTATAGTGTGATTACATGTTCCGAAATGGGACTCAGACATCCTATGTGGATGACTAGTATGATTATATGACTCATTAGTTGCTTAATGCAAAGTTCAGACATGCTTAGTGGATGATTGGTATATTATGCTAATAATGTGGCCTTAAAGTGAGATTAGACTTCCTATGTGGACGATTAGAGCATTTAAGCTATATTGAACCGAGTAAGGGTTCATGAAAGATGACTAGTACGAACATAGTAATCATATTGCTCATTTGTATGATTATGAAGCACACAACCCCGACTAGAAGTGCTATCAAGCATAACGATCACTAAACGGGGGAGTATTCAACGAAGCAACATTGAAGCTTTATCGCCATATTATATGTTCAGTTTATATGCGTTATCTCACTAAGCATTATGCTTACGTTGCTTCGTTTCATGTTTTGTTGTAGGTGAGACTAAGCTTAAGTGTAAGCATGCATCGGATTAGCCATTGGTGGTGCTCAAATGGTAGAGCAATTCTCTAAACCCTCTCTTATACCAAGAAACGCTCTAGGAAAATGTTTTCAGTTGTGATATGTATAAACACGGATTTATGTAGTTTAAAGATTTGCACGTATTATAAAAGATAGTTTAAGGGGCGTTTGGCATAAAACCAATCTACCCATTTTGACCCATTTTACTCTTGTACGGGTCTAAACAAATAATATATGATATGTACACTTAAAAAAAAAAAAAAAAAAAAAAAAAAATCCTAGTATGGGCGTTTCACCCATACCTTAAGAATGCTGAGGATTATGAATTGTGGTCCATGAAGATGCAAAACTGGATCACAAACATTGACTGTAACCTTTGGGAAGTTGTTCGTAAGGGCAACAGCTTAAAGAGACATGTCAAAGATGCTGATGGGATTGTGACTATTGTAGGTCCCAAAACTGCTGAAGAAGTTCTTGCCGTGCAGAGGGAGAATAAAGTCAGAACAATTCTCCTTTAAGCTATACCAGACGACCACATGGGTAACTTCCACTTCATGGAAGATGCCAAGGACATTTGGATGGCCATTAATGCTAGATTTGGTGGGAATGAGGAGTCAAGAAGGATGAAGAAGTCAATGCTGAAGCAACAGTTTCAAGAGTTTCGGATATCTGAGGAAGAAGGAATCCACAAAGGTCATGACAGGTTCCACAAGATCTTGAGTCAACTTAATCAGTTGAAGGCTAGGCCAGATAATGAGGACTACAATGCTAAGTTTCTAAGATCTTTGCCACCATCCTGGTTGCAAGTCAGCATTGCTCTCAAAACCAAGGGTGGATTGGACATGATCTCTTTTGATGACCTCTACAACAAGCTTAAATCTCTTGAGCCTGATGTTAGAAATCCCATTCGTCCATCCACTCATTCAGCCTTTGTTAGCACCACATCTAATCCGGTGCATCATGCCTCAAGTTCTTACACCTCAGGAGCATCTTCTCAACCCCAACCTAAACCAACTCCTAAATCAAAATCCAGTAATATAATGGAAGTTATTCTTCACTCTTTTGTTGCTGAATATGAACATCAGCAGTTTCTAGCCTATGAGGATTTTGAACAGGTGGATCCATTGGAGATGGAGGAGATGCACTTGAAATGGCAGTTAGCAATGATTTCTATGAATATCAAAAGGTTTGAGAATAAGTCTGGGAGAAAGTTTAGTTTTAATGGAAGAGATGCAGCAAGATTTGACAGAAGGAAGGTTAAGTGCTACACTTGTGGTCAGATGGGCCACTTCTCAAGAGAATGCAAGGAGAGAAAGTCTGGTGATGAAGTTAGATATGGCTCATATCTATTGGAATCAGGGACTTCTAAAGCTGCACCTTCCAAAGCTTTGCCCATCATGTTTTTGGCTGTAGTGTAAGATATAATGAACTTAAACAAGAATATGATGAATTGAAACCTAAATACAATGAGTGTTATGTAGAAGTTGAGGCCTATAAAAAGGCTTTAAAAACTTTAGAAAAACAGAAGGTTTGGTTTCAAAAGAGTCAACTTAAATATGAAGAAAAGATTAGAGTTTTAGAAAGTGATTTAGAATGTGCAAAGATAGATTTAAGGCGTACTGAAAAAGAAAAATCTGATGTAGAAAAAGAAAAACAAGAATTACAAGTAAAGTTAGATAAAGAAGTGGCTGTTCGTATGAAGTGGCAAGAAGGGTCCTCTCATTTAAGTAAATTGATTGATAGTAGTCAATCTGTTAGGTCTAGAAAAGCATTAGGGTATGATAAATATATAGATTCTGAGGAATTAACTTACCCTGATATATCCAGTGTTTTTGACCCTGAACCTCTCCTAGAATCTCAAAAACCTATAAAATATGTTAAGGAAGGGGGATTGAATGTTGTCCCTGGACCTATTAGAGGAGAACACATGCCTATAGACCTGTCCATACCTGTTGACTTTGATGGATCACACCATCTTTATGGCAAAAAGTCAAGTGACTTACCAGACCCTGTTTCTAAATCTGCTGAATTTGTCTCTTGTTGTGACAGTAACAAGTCTTCTGACCAAGGGTCTACTTCATATGCCAGTTGTGATTCAAGTGAGAAGTCAGACCACACCAAAGACATCACCCAAGACTCCCTACAAGCCTGTTAGAGTTACTGCTAATTCCAAGACAGTTTCTTCTAAAGACTTGTTATTTAATTCTTTGCAAAATAATGTTTCTAGTTCTGTTAAAAACAATTATATTAATGTTTGTGGTTTGAATGCTTTTTCATATTATGGAACATCTTTCACTTTGAATAAATCTTCTAAAAAGAAGAAATGTTTTGTGTGTGGAAGTAAATTTCATTTGATTAAGGATTGTACTTTTCATGAGCAAAGAATGGGTGTATGTGTTAGTCAAAGGTGGAAGAATGTTAATGACATACCATCTTTTGTTCCACATCAGCAGAAATACAATTCTGCTGAAAAACACACTTCATGGAGAAGAACTGGTTCTAGACATTATGTGCGACCCACTAGTTCTTTCTTTTATAATGGTTATTGGCCTAGACAGTTTGACTCTATGTGTGTTGGTGGAGGGTATTGGGATACTGCTGTGAAGCCCTCAGCAGGTTGTTCTTGGACAAATAAGGGACCTAATTTGCAATACAGGCCCAAGAACAATGGTGGATCTAAAACACCTACATGGCCTATCTCTTATGATCCACAAGGCAGGCTCAAGTCAGCAATGACTTGAGTCTCCATTGTGTACTAACTCTTGTAAATTTTTGTTGTTGTTGTAGGATCATCCCCTGAAGAGTACTGAAGTAGGTATAGTTGATAGTGGTTGTTCCAGAAGTATGTTGTTGATATAAATAATGCCTAAAAACATTATTAACATATATCGATATCTCTATGTTTTGATAATCACAAAACGTAAACTCATTGAACTACAAATTATGACGTAAACAAGTATTTAGTCGTAAATATTTGCTTTAACATCCATATCACTTAAGGTATGAATAAACAAAGTGTCTAATGCATTGTATGATCAAAGGAATTTTTATTTTTACAAACCTTACATTTTATTAAAGTGGGACAAACATTTTTAAACTTATACAAAACATTTTTGTATTTATAAGAAATGTTTTATTCAAAATAAATATTTTGAATTCAAATTTCAACCCAAAAAACGGCTACATTCTTCAGGAAAAACCTCCCCCACAAAAAGACAAAAAAATCTGAAGAAAAATTTTTTTTCTTAGGCGGCCCCCTTAATTATACTAGGCGGTCCCCTTAATAATTAAGGGGACCGACATACAATTAAGGGGACCGGCCACGCTCCCTGTCAGATTTTGTCAGAAATTTTTCCCTATAAATACCACCTCAAACCTGGAATTTTTCTCACCTCTTTGCACAAATATTTTCAGATCCAATTCTCTCTAAACATCCTTCTAAAATCCTTTGATCATAAATACATAATCCTTTGTTTCAAAGTGATTCTTACATCATCCTCTCAAGTGCAAGAGAAGAATACTTCTATCCTCCAAGACAAGAAGTATTACAACTTGTTGTGACCTCCACATCCAAGTTGTTGGTGCATCATCAAGAATATTTACATATATCTTTGTGTAGTGTGTTGTGAATATTTGATTGTAGATAGTTGTGTTAGGAATATAGATAGTGTGATTGGCTAGTAGATTGTAGTAAAGATAGTTGGTGTGAAGTAGTTGTGAAGATAGGTGTGTAGTAGATTGGTGTGAAGTAGTTGTGAAGAAGGTGTGAAGATTGACAAGGTGTGAAGACGGTGTGAAGTCTTGAAGAAGGTGTGAAGGTGTGATTAAGGTGTGAAGATCACGTGGTGTGATATTTGGTGTGAGATTGGTTCTAGCTACGATTAGAACTCGACATTTAGCTTAGTGTCGTTAACTTGTGTAAGCCAAGGTGTGTAAGGTTTTCTCCGCCATAAGGGAGCTTGTTGATATAGTGAAGAAAACTCTCGAGTAGGTGACTCGAGGAGTGGAGTAGGGCAAGGAAGGTGTCCTTGTAGCCGAACCACTATAAATCCTTTGTCTCGCGGTTAGATCTTTCCATATCTTACTTATTATCTTGCTTATATCGTTATTACTTTTGTAGACGTAGACGTATATATATAGTTGCTCATATAGTGCTAGTATTAATTTTACTTAAAGATCAAACGAAAGTTTTATTCACAAAACAAAGTTTTTACAATCAAACTAAAAAGGTTACATACATATAATTGATCATTTCGATCAAGTATAGTTTTCATACAAAATATAATTAAGGATTATAAAATAAACGATTACGTACTTATCTCTCGTATATAGCTACAATTGTTTATATTATGCATGTGTTGATTTCACATACTTAGCATACATTATTATTATTGTTTATACTTAGATATACTTGTTCATATTGTTCAAGATTTGAGTTCACATAAGATTGAATCAAAGTTTTAAAAGCAAACAAGGATTTAAAACTAAACTAAGTTTTCAAAATAAAATTAAAAAGACGTAAAACTATTCAACCCCCCCCCCCTTCTAGTTTTCCACAATTGGTACCAGAGCCACGTCTAGCAAGATTTTTAAAATATATTGTATTTTAAAACTTGTAACGATCTATGGAATCTGAAAAATATTTAGAAGGGCAATCTATGCAAAGACCACCACTATTTGAAAGTGATGGATTTTTATATTGGAAAAATCGATTCGAAACTTATGTGAAATCAAAGGATCTAGATCTTTGGCATGTTATTACTAATGGTGACTTTTTACCTACTCAAAATAATCCCGAAACAAATAAAGATGAAATAGTACCTTTTGAAAAACAAAATGATGATTTAGAAAGAAGACTTTCTAAAAACAATGAAGCAAAAATGGTTATTTACAATGCGTTACCACGTAAAGAATACGAAAGAATTTTTATGTGTAAAACCGCAAAAGAAATTTGGGATTCTTTACTAATCACTCACCAAGGTAATAGTCAAGTTAAAAATAACAAAATAGATCTTCTTGTTCAACAATATGAACAATTTACGATTCCGGAGGAGGAATCAATAGATGATGCTTTTGCTAGATTTAACACTATTATCACAAGTTTAAAAGCACTTGATGAGAATTTTTCTAGTAAGAATTTTGTTAGGAAATTTCTTAGGGCTCTTCATCCAAAATGGCGAGCTAAAGTTACGGCGATTGAAGAATCGAAGAACTTGTCAACTCTTCAACTTGATGAGTTGATCGGCAACCTGAAAGTCTACGAAGCAATAATAAAGAAAGACTCCGAGATTCTCAATGGAAAAAGAGAGCAAAGCAAATCAATTGCGTTGAAAGCTAAAAAGGACTCTAGTGACGAAGAATGCTCAACCTCCAAAAGTGACGATGAAGAGTATGCTATGGCATTACGAGACTTCAAGAAATTCTTCAAAAGACGAGGAAGATACATTAGGCAACCATATAATGAAAGGAAGTGTTTTAAATGTGGCAATCCAAATCATCTCATCGGAAAGTGTCCAATGATGTCAAGAGATCAAAATCAAAAGGCGTTTATTGGAGGTGCTTGGAGTGATAGCGATGAGGACAAGAAAGAAACCACAAATGAAGAAAAGTGTCTTATGGCTAAGACATCAAGCGAGGTACGTTCCGAAACCGAATACTTTAATGACGAAAATTTATCATTAGATGAAAAAGACCTAGATAGTGAATATAATAGGTTATGCAAATTAGGACAAAAGGTTATAGCTAAAAATAAGTCACTAAAACATATTAATAATCAATTAGAAAATGAAGTACTCGAATTAAAAATTAAACTACAACATTTAGAAAAAGGAAAAGAAGTTTTTGTAAAATGTAAAACTTGCTTAGAGGTTAAAAATGAAAACGAAAAACTTAAAGATGAAATTTTCAAACTTGACAGGTTTAAAAATAATAATAACCCACTTAAGAAAATACTAAGTGCTCAAGAAACTTCGGGAGATAAAACCGGTCTAGGATTAACTTCAACTAATGTCTCAACTAGTGAAAATAAAAGTATAAAGTTTGAATGTGAATCTAGTAAACAAAAATCATTAGAATCAAATCCTAAGTATATACTTACAAAAGATAGAAAAATACCCATTGCGAATGATGAAAAAGTAAAAACTTTTTATAAACCATCCTTAAAGACCGAAGTAGGATCCTCTAAACCTAAATTTAGATCTAAAACTCCACCACCAAGAAAACATAAAAATCATCATCCAAGATCTAAAACATCTCAACCTAGAAGAAATCTAAATAGACAATATTACAATAACACTAGAAATCAAATGTGGAATTATCAACCAAGTTACAATCCTTGGGAAATATTACCACCATACATGCATCCTTGCCAAATGTTAAATATGTTTGGACCAAACAACTTTGGACCAATGAGACAATGGGGACTAAGTAGCTAAATTGTCAATCTTGGAAGAAGTTGGAATATCATCCACAAATGACTTCTATAAGTCAACATGGTCACTTGAAGTGCTTGAAGATACTCCATTGAAGACTAAAAGATACGCGTTTCTTTTAAGTTCATCACTATAATTTGCATGCTTAGATAAATGATTAGTTAGATTAATGTTTAGTACATAATTGCTTATATTCTTATAACCTAGAAACATCATTGGTTGACTTTCATAGGAATAAGATAAAATTGTTCATTGCCGAACAAAATAGAAAATGGAAATCTTCTATATCCACTATTAGGAAACTCATGGTGATGAAGTGAAATGAGTTAAGTGGATCAATCGTTAATATAGAAGTAGGATTAGATCCCTCGCGTAAGAAAACTATGGATGAAACAAGCTCTCGTAGACTATGGCATTAAGTCAGATAAGCGTGTGAAAACAAAGGAACTATAGATGTTAGGTTATACCCCATTCAACACTCTCGCATCTAACATATAAATTATCGTCTACATTTCCTTTAGGATCATAGGATATGTAGAAACGATAGCATGAGATAATAATAGGCTTAACTAATCCTCTTGAGCATGAGATCTTTAATAAACATTTTCTTTTAAAATATTTGATTTATGATATTTGTTGTCAAAAATCTAATATTTCTAAAAATATGCAAAAACCTCACATTTTGGAAAATAGTCTTTCAAATAACTATCCCACTTTTAAATAACATGTTTTCACTATCAATATCCACAATTTTGTTTTGATCAAAACTAAAGATTGGGAAAATATTCTTTACCGTTCATTCACACATTTTGAAGTGAAAACCCAATCTATTTTATTCAAATAACTCTCACATCCAAGTGAAAACTTACTTTCAAACATTGTTGAATAATGCTAAAAACGTCTCTTTTAAAATCATGCATGGTGATCTCATATTTGTCATCTATATTTATATAAATGACACTTATAAGTGAACTAAATCAAATCAAGAGGACCATGGTTTGTTCATTAAGACTTTGTTTGTAACAAGTCTAGAAATACATGCTATCATAACTACCCACTTATTGCACATTGATACACATTAGGATTAATCCTCATTGTTATGTAGTTATGAAATACTTGATGTTGCTTATTGTTTCCTAGCACTTATATTTTACTTACATGATGAGTATGTTTGCATGCTAGATGAAATTGCTTGTTTACTTAATCTCTTTGGTTAACATGCTTTGGCTACATAATTGCCTACATAATTAGTATATGCTTAATTGCCTCAAAGAGTTGGACTTGTTTGAAACCAAAAACACAACCTTTCTGCAATTCACTACCAAAAACCCTTTTCTGGCAATCTGGGAATCACCAGATGGGCGGCCCCCTTAAATCATAAGGCGGCCCCCTTAATTATTAAGGGGACCGGCCTCCAATTAAGGGGATCGGCCATCTGATGGTCAAAGGTGTTGTTTCCCTTTTCTATTTTTTAGCCCATTTCATCCTACACTTCCCAAAATTCACAAACCTATTTTATCCTAAACCTTCCATCAATGTTTATCCATCCTTGATCCCACCAATCCTACATTATAAACACTCTCATTCCTATCAATCTCCACTCATCTCATCATTTCCTCTCCCATTAAACCAAAACCACCAAAGAAACTTGTTTGGAAAAGAAAGCCTAACTTCCTTTAAAATTCCGTCAAATCAAATGACGTTGTCAAACATCCAACACCAAATTCCTCCTATGTTTTCAAACATTACTTACCTAACACCTCATTTTCCTTCTCACCAACATTACATATAAAAAACCTTTACTCACCCATATCCTTCTACATTACACTCAAACCTCATAATCTTTTCACAACTCAAGCGATGTTGTTCATAATCAACCAACACCTAAACCTCACTCTCACACAAATGATCCATTTAACAACAAATCATCCATTCGTGCTTCAACTAATGCTCCTTCTTATGATGAGCATGCACAATCCCAAAACAATAATCCCAACCTCATTACCAACACTTTACATGTTGCTCATTCAACAAAAACACCATCCACTCATGAAGGATCTTTTCCACCCATATCATGTTTTCATGATTACCCAAGCTCAAACATGTCTCCACCACCAAGAGTATCACCACCACATCCTACAACTTCACATGCCATTCCTATGTTGCATGTTCAAACCATCACCCAAGACAACTATCATGCTCCACCAACATCACCTTCCTCCGAACACTTGAAGTTCGTTGAGGCGCTAAAAGAAGCCCATGAGCTTAGTGCTCTTTTAGCCTTACATCTTGCTCAACGCAATTTGGATCCACCTTCATCTAGATCACCCTCATCACCACACAACATAAATCAACTTGAGAAGCATGTCAACAATTGACCTTGTTGCATCTTTCTCCTAAAAACCATTGCATTCAATGAACACTTGGATTGAATATCTTCTCACTAGATCACATCCAATACCCTCACTTGAACAATATCCAAAACCTCAATCAACCTCTTGCGCTACAAACTCTCCACAACCAAACTCTCCAACATTCATGACCCAAACATATACCTCCATTAATCCAACAACCTTACCCTAACTCAACCATCTTCATTCCAAACACTTCATCATCAACCATCTAAGCATACTATATGCTTATGATTTTCACTTTCAAATACGAATCAACCAACCTTTTGTTACAAACAAGTCCGATGGCTCTCTTTGGCAAATTAGAATCTTTAACATAATCTCTTTGAATTAATTGTTATGTATCCTTAATATTTGTTTGCTATGCTTGTTATTTGTATATTGCATATTCTTCTATATATGCTTGTGCTTCTGCTATTTTTCTTGCGAGCATTCCATATCTCGATTTCTTGGTGCCATCGAACGAGGGGGAGCACACATCAAGGGGGAGTTTTCATCCCGTCTAACTTCATTTATGAAGCTAGTCGGCATAACCTTTTTGATTCTACAAAAAGGGGGAGAAGTGAATATAAACTCACTAAATACATGTCTAAAAATTAATTTTTAGACTTGATGAGTTTAGGTTTTGTAATCATCAAAAAGGGGGAGATTGTTGATATAAATAATGCCTAAAAACATTATTAACATATATCGATATCTCTATGTTTTGATAATCACAAAACGTAAACTCATTGAACTACAAATTATGACGTAAACAAGTATTTAGTCGTAAATATTTGCTTTAACATCCATATCACTTAAGGTATGAATAAACAAAGTGTCTAATGCATTGTATGATCAAAGGAATTTTTATTTTTACAAACCTTACATTTTATTAAAGTGGGACAAACATTTTTAAATTTATACAAAACATTTTTGTATTTATAAGAAATGTTTTATTCAAAATAAATATTTTGAATTCAAATTTCAACCCAAAAAACGGCTACATTCTTCAGGAAAAACCTCCCCCACAAAAAGACAAAAAAATCTGAAAAAAAAAATATTTTTTTCTTAGGCGGCCCCCTTAATTATACTAGGCGGTCCCCTTAATAATTAAGGGGACCGGCATACAATTAAGGGGACCGGCCACGCTCCCTGTCAGATTTTGTCAGAAATTTTTCCCTATAAATACCACCTCAAACCTGGAATTTTTCTCACCTCTTTGCACAAATATTTTCAGATCCAATTCTCTCTAAACATCCTTCTAAAATCCTTTGATCATAAATACATAATCCTTTGTTTCAAAGTGATTCTTACATCATCCTCTCAAGTGCAAGAGAAGAATACTTCTATCCTCCAAGACAAGAAGTATTACAACTTGTTGTGACCTCCACATCCAAGTTGTTGGTGCATCATCAAGAATATTTACATATATCTTTGTGTAGTGTGTTGTGAATATTTGATTGTAGATAGTTGTGTTAGGAATATAGATAGTGTGATTGGCTAGTAGATTGTAGTAAAGATAGTTGGTGTGAAGTAGTTGTGAAGATAGGTGTGTAGTAGATTGGTGTGAAGTAGTTGTGAAGAAGGTGTGAAGATTGACAAGGTGTGAAGACGGTGTGAAGTCTTGAAGAAGGTGTGAAGGTGTGATTAAGGTGTGAAGATCACGTGGTGTGATATTTGGTGTGAGATTGGTTCTAGCTACGATTAGAACTCGACATTTAGCTTAGTGTCGTTAACTTGTGTAAGCCAAGGTGTGTAAGGTTTTCTCCGCCATAAGGGAGCTTGTT
The DNA here is from genome assembly GCA_030686995.1 of Artemisia argyi. Lineage (NCBI taxonomy): Eukaryota > Viridiplantae > Streptophyta > Magnoliopsida > Asterales > Asteraceae > Artemisia > Artemisia argyi. The sequence goes on along the minus strand of CM060696.1, from coordinate 184,914,207 downwards.
GATATAGTGAAGAAAACTCTCGAGTAGGTGACTCAAGGAGTGGAGTAGGGCAAGGAAGGTGTCCTTGTAGCCGAACCACTATAAATCCTTTGTCTCGCGGTTAGATCTTTCCATATCTTACTTATTATCTTGCTTATATCGTTATTACTTTTGTAGACGTAGACGTATATATATAGTTGCTCATATAGTGCTAGTATTAATTTTACTTAAAGATCAAACGAAAGTTTTATTCACAAAACAAAGTTTTTACAATCAAACTAAAAAGGTTACATACATATAATTGATCATTTCGATCAAGTATAGTTTTCATACAAAATATAACTAAGGATTATAAAATAAACGATTACGTACTTATCTCTCGTATATAGCTACAATTGTTTATATTATGCATGTGTTGATTTCACATACTTAGCATACATTATTATTATTGTTTATACTTAGATATACTTGTTCATATTGTTCAAGATTTGAGTTCACATAAGATTGAATCAAAGTTTTAAAAGCAAACAAGGATTTAAAACTAAACTAAGTTTTCAAAATAAAATTAAAAAGACGTAAAACTATTCAACCCCCCCTTCTAGTTTTCCACATATGTCAAGGAACAAGGATAAGATGCATGACTTTGTGCCTATAGAAGGAGGAGGCAATGTGACTTTTGGTGGTGAAGATGGCAAAATCACTGGGAAGGGAACTATTAAAACACCTCTGTTAGATTTTGAGAATGTTTATTATGTGAAGGAACTTGAGCACTTTAATCTGTTCTCTGTATCTCAAATCTGTGACACCAAGAATAAAGTTTTCTTCTCTGAGGATGAATGTCTTGTGCTCTCAAAGGACTTCAAACTTCCAGAAGATACAACTGTGTTGGTAAGAGTTCCTAGAACCTTCAACTTGTACACATTCAATCTGAATGATGTTAAGCCAGAAGGTGATCTAACATGTTTGGTGGCCAAAGCTTCCCAGGATGAATCTACAAAATGGCATAGGATAATGGCTCATGTAAACAACAGGACCATCAACAAGTTGTCTAAACTTGGTCTTGTTCAGGGCCTTCCTTCAAAAATCTTCACCAATGAACATAATTGTGTTGCTCGCAATAAAGGAAAGCAGCACAGAGCCTCTTACAAAGCCATAACAGCTGTGAGCACCATCTCAGAACCTCTTCAGTTGCTGCACATGGATCTCTTTGGTCCAACGCCTATCAGAAGTATTGATCATAAGTACTTCTGCCTGGTTATCACTGATGATTATAGCAGGTTTTGCTGGGTATTTTTTTGAAAACTAAAGATGAAACAACTCTTATTTTAAAAGAATTTATTACCCTTGTTGAAAACCAGCTAAATAAAAAGGTTAAAGGCATTAGGTGTGATAATGGGACAGAATTCAAAAATGTTGCTTTCATAGAATTCTGTAAGTCTAAAGGGATAAAAAGGGACTATAGCACTCCAAGAACCCCACAACAAAATGGGGTTGCTGAAAGGAAAAATAGGACCTTAATAGAGGCAGCAAGATCCATGCTTGCAGACTCTAAGTTACCCACTATGTTTTGGACTGAAGCAGTAAGTGTTGCTTGCTATGTCCTGAATAGGGTATCCATCACTAGACCTCATGACAAGACACCTTATGAACTTCTCACTGGGAAAGTTCAAGACATTCATTACCTTAAACCTTTTGGTTGCAAAGTGACCATTTTGATTACTGCTGATACACTGGGAAAGTTTCATGGGAAAGCTGATGAGGGATATGTAGTGGGTTATTCAGCTCATAGCAAGGCCTATAGGGTTTACAATTTGAATGCCAAAAGGATAGAGGAGACCCCTAACCTAAAATTTCTACAAGATCGGCCTAATACTCAAGGACAAGGTCATTCTTGGTATTTTGACCTAGATTATTTGACTGATTACTTGGGGTACACCTGACATGTTTCTAATCCAAATGCAGGTACCAAAGATACAAGTTCTAACCCTGCAGGTTCCCTGGATGATGACTCAGAGAGTGACTCTGAGAAAGATGAACAAACTATTGTTGTACATTCTTTTCCACCTAACCATTTTGCAGGTAATCATTCTGCTGCTGAACAAGAAGATGAGTCACATTATGCAGAGGATCTAGCTAGACTCAAGAAGCAAGAACATGCAGCTACTCAGGAAGCTAAGAGACTCAGTGAAAAGTTTGCATAAGAAACTGATGCCTTACTTCAATAATCAGCACAAGCAGTCAGTGGAAACAAGGATGTTGCTGATAGTTCTACTGAAGGCTCTCCTGTTCCTGCTGATGAGATCAAAGCTGTTGATAGTCCTGCTGAACAATCTCCCATTTCTAGTGAAGTGTCTACAGACTTTGAGAAGCCTTTCACAAGATTTCCAAGTCCTTCTGATCTTGGTAATTATCAACCCAAGCCTGGTATCTTTAACTCAGCTTCCAATGATACTGAGTTTGGACCAACTGTCAACAACCTTAATGCCACAATCAATGTCAACCCCACAACAACAAAAATGATCAATAATGCTCATCCCCTATCAAAGATTATTGGAGATCCTCAAGCACCTGTTAGAACAAGAAGTACTGTGAAGAATACTAAATATGGTGAAGTTGCTTTCATTTCCTATGTCTACAATCAACAAAGGGACAATCATACAGACTTCAAACATTGTTTGTTTTCTTGCTTCCTTTCTCAGATAGAGCAAACCAGTGTTCCTCAAGCACTTGCTGATTCAAGTTGGCTTGAAGCAATGCAAGAAGAGATGCTACAATTTAAGAATCAGCAGGTTTGGATACTAGTCCCTCTCCCTGATGGTAAATATGCAATTGGGACAAAATGGATTTTGAAATATAAAAGAGATGCACGGGGTATTATGGTGAAAGGCAAAGCAAGGCTAGTGGCTCAGGGGTTCAGGCAAGAGGAAGGCATAGACTATGATGAAGTCTTTGCACCAGTGGCCAGAGTTGAAGCAATCAGGATATTCTTAGCCTATGCATCTTATATGGGCTTTATGGTATATCAGATGGATGTCAAAGGTGCTTTTCTGTATGGTGAGATTGAAGAGGAGGTTTATGTTACTCAACCCAAGGGGTTTGAAGACCCTGATCATCCAGACTATGTTTATAAGGTTGTCAAAGTTCTCTATGGACTTCATCAGGCACCAAGAGCTTGGTATGCTAGGCTTTTTGCATTTCTGCTGAAGCATGGTTACAAAAGAGGTGCCATTGACAAGACTCTCTTCCTTAAGAAAGACTCCAGGGATATCATTCTTGTGCAGGTTTATGTGGATGACATAATATTTGGTTCCACAAAAGAAGAATGGTGTAGAGAGTTTGAGGAGTTGATGAAGGGAGAATTTCAGATGAGTGCCATGGGGGAGCTCACTTTGTTTTTGGGTTTACAAGTTCAGCAGAAACCTGATGGTATCATTATCAGTCAGGATAAGTATGTAAAAGATATGTTGAAGAAGTTTGATATGGAGAATGTCAGGACTGCCACTACTCCCTATGAAGCTCCCAAACCAAAGAACAATCTTGAACTTGATCTTCCTGTGAATGTCCATTTGTACAGGTCCATGATTGGTTCTTTGATGTATTTGACTGCTTCTAGAATCTAGACCAGATATTACATTTGCTGTGAGTGCTTGTTCAAGGCACCAAGTCACTCCACTTACCTCTCACTTGAATGCTGTAAAAAAGATCTTCAAGTACCTGAAAGGCCAACCCAAATTAGGTCTTTGGTACCCAAAAGAATCTCCTTTCAAGCTTGAAGCATATAGTGATAGTGACTATGCTGGTGCCAATATGGATAGAAGATCCACAACTGGAGGTTGCTAATTCCTTGGAAGAAGACTAATTTATTGGCAATGCAAGAAACAGACTATTGTTGCCACCTCTACTACTGAAGCAGAGTATGTTGCTGCTGCCAATTGTTGTGGACAGGTTCTATGGATTCAGAATCAATTGCTGGATTATGGGTATAATTTCATGAATACCACCATTTTTATTGACAATCAAAGTACCATTTGCATTGTTAAAAATCCAGTTTTTCATAATAGAACCAAACATATTAAAATCAGGCACCACTTTATAAGGGATGCTTATGAAAAACATTTAATTAAAGTGGTTAAAATTCACACATATGATAATGTGGCAGATCTGTTAACTAAAGCTTTTGATGGACCTATGTTTCAACACTTAGTGGTCCATATTGGTATGCTTAACCCTTGAATGCAAAGTTTGAGGGGAGGCATATGCCTCATGGGAGGATTGTGATTGTAAACTTTGTATAATTTGTGTATATTATTGTTTGTCTAACACTAACCAACTAATGTATTGTAAGTGTGTTTGGTTTGTTTGCTAGTCTGTGTCTATTTTGCAGGATGCCCAACAAGATATTTTAGTTTGGATGCTGAGATTTGTTTCTTCTGAAGTATATTGGATGCTGAGATTGATTTCTACTGATTAATGAAATAAAGAGATCAAAATTAGCAAATGATTTTTCATTCATTCTAAGAACAAATTACAGCTGACAAACAACTTCAAATGGAATTACAAGATTCAACTCTATACAAGTCTATCCTAATTATTCTAGCTCCTATCATCTATTACAAAAGCTGATTGATACATAACCAGTATGATAAAGAAGCTGAAGCTGAAAAAGGAAGGATGGATTGAAGAAAACGACGATGAAGATGCTCAAGAACCGAGTTTTTTTTGTCCTTGGCAACATCCCATCATCACCTATTCCATTTCCCTTTCCCTTTACCCACCACCTCTGCCTTCTTGCCCTTTACCCTGCGTCCATGGTAAGATGAACCAGATCCTGGAGCAGGAAGACCCAATACCACACCCCGTGATGTTGGAAGAGATGGATTTCTCTTCCTAGGCCTTGGTTGGGATCTCTCTGGTATGGAAGGAGGAAGAAATAATGGATCTTCATCTTCATCCTATGAAGAGTCTTCATCCGATGTAAAGATGATGGGAGAGACATTTTGTCTCTCAGCAGAAACGGGGGCATTACTTGGTTCCCCCTTCTTCAAAGCATTCCATCTTCTTTCCATTTCTCTAGCATAATCTGAATCATCTAATTCAGATGGGTACGGTGGAAGATCCTCTGATGATGAAGAGGAAGAAGAGGAGGAGGTTAGGGCAATAATTTCAGGTTTGGAAGACATGATTTGGTGATAAATTGGGGTTAATTGTGAAATTCGGGTTTTGAGATGATTTGGGGTTAATTTGATGTCTGAAAAGTGTGATTTGGGGGTTATTAAATAGGTAAAGTTTAAGTTTTATGATCATTAATGCGAGTTGGGTGGCACAGTAAAAATCAAGATATTTACCGAAGATATTTTTACTCTTGTTTGGTTTCTGCTGATTGACCATCCATCAGCAGATTTGACTTCTATTTCTGCTGAAGGGTAATTTTGAAATTGGAGGGATCCGCTTTACACGTCAGACTTGGTCAACAGTTTGTTCCGATAATTTTGACCACGATTGGGGAACTTCCAAATATAACCTACTTTGCATATCTTTGCCTAAACTAAATTATTCTCCCATCACTCCATTTAAACCCATCATTTGTTTCATAAATCATAACGTCTCTCGCGAAATAATTCAAATGGCTCGACTTGAATTCAAGCAAGATCATAACAAGTTTGCTATTTTGAAAAAGGCTAAGGGTCATGAAGAATTTGATTCAATGGTGGAGTTTCTACAGCGTTCAAAGATTCATTATGCCTTAACACATTCTCCTAATGTGATATATGAATCAATGGTGAAGCAGTTTTGGGCATCTGCTGAGAAAAGATCTGACACAGAGATCGTAGCTGAGATTGATGGTAATGAGTATGTGGTGACAGAAAGCTTGATCAGGAGAAAGCTTCAGTTGGATGATGAGAATGGTGTCTATCACTCCAACACTGAAGATATACTTACTGGATTGAGGGAAGCTGGTTATCAAAGCATTGACACGACTAAGTGGTTGAAGAATCAGTTCTGTCCCAAGTGGAGGTATTTGGTGCATTTGTTGCTTCAATGTATCCGCAATAAGTGTGGTGGATGGGATCAGTTCTCAGCCCATTTGGGTTGTGGTATTGTCTGTCTCTCTAAAGGGTTAACTTTCAATTTCTCAAAGTTTATTTTTGCTAATATGCTAGAAAATGTTGAGAAACAAAATCATAAGTTTTTAATGTACCCTAGGTTTTTACAAATAATTTTAGACATAACCACTGAAGACAGGATACATGTGCCCATTAAGAGTCCTGGTTCTAAGTTGTTTGCCTCAATGAAAACTAACTATAATGGGGAACATCGCCCTCTGTTAGTTGCTATGTTGCCACATGGCAATGATGATGTGGCTGAGGGTGATGCTGCTGAACATATACCCTCTCAAAATGCTGCTGATGATGGTAATCCATCATCTTCTGGTGTTGCTGCTGATGGTAACCCTTCAGTGGTAAATGAGGGAGAGCCAGCTATAACTGTTGAACCTTTGCCTGTTTCTCCTGACCAACCTCCACCTTCCCCTTTACCTATGTCACCTAGTCCTGTTCCTTCACCATCTCAGGTTGCTCCTGTTGAGCTACCTCCTGAGGTTGAAGAGACAATTCAGTCTCTTGGTACACAGGTACCTACTCCTCTTGAACCTGAGATTACTAGATTACCTACACCTAGTCCTGTGAGAGAGCCAGTTGATGAAGGCTCTCCCAATGTTGTACATATGTCTGTTTCTCCTGCTAGGTTTAATGAAGCTCCTTTTACCACTGAGCAATCTGTTGGTGGAGCAGAGGACCCAGTTACTCTCACTTCTGTATATGATTTACTTTGCAGGTATATGAGAAAGTCTGATGATCTCCAAAAGGAGCTTGCAGATACCAAGTCTACTCTTGGTGGTGAGATTGACATGCTGAAAAGAAGAGTTCAGGATTTGGAGGCACAACTTACTCAGCAAAAATAAAGAAAAGTAGTAATTAATGCTGATAAAGTGCCTAAGGAAGGTAATTTAGACTCTCTTGAAATCTTGGCTGAAGTGGCTAGACAGACACATGCTTCCTCTCCTAAGGTTGCAGAAGTTCCACAATCTAAACCAACACTTTATTTCAGCAGAAGAAGTAGAAGACAGTACTTGGCCAAGAAAGCTGCTGAATCTTCTAAAGTGATTGGTGATGATGATACTCTTCTACCAGATGCTGATGCTAATCTTCAGGAGAATGTACCACCTAGTGATGTTCCTGTTGACATGACAACTGCTGATGCTTCTCAATCAGCAGATACATTCTTTGTTGCTGGAAAAGAATATGTGGATTCATCTGATAAGGCAAAATCAGCTGACCCAATACCAAGGGAAGTTCCTGCTGATGAATCAGCAGATTTACATGCTGATGGTTCTCTAGTAGTGGATAATTCTACTCAGTCTTTTGTTCCTCCTGAAGCTATTCTCACTCAGCAAGATAAAGGAAAGTCTGTTGTGGATGTACAAGACCTTCCTTCTAGAGAGAAAACTAAGCAGGAACTTGCTAATGAGAAGCTTAGTGAAATGCTTGCAGCTCAATTACAAGCTAAGGAAGAGGCTGCAAAGACTAAGAGGGAAATGGATATGAAAGCTTCTGAGGACCTTGCTAGAAAGATACAAGCTGATTTAGATGCAATGGGTCCTTCATTTACTCATACACTACCTGCTGAGAGGAAAAAGGAGTTAGATGAAATTGCTAAGAGGTTATCTGCTGAGCAATGGGTAAATTTGGCTTCACAAGTCTCTGCTAAGCCTGCTTTGGCAAAATCTGTACTTGGAGTTGATTATCATGAGACTGACTTTGCCAAGATGATGGTTGAAAGAGGTAAGTTACAGAGACAAGCAGAGGAAGAGAGGAAAGCTAAAGAGATAAGGGAAAGACCATGGACAAAAGGAGAAATTAAAAAGTATATGAGGAATTTTGTTAAGAATCAAGGGTGTTCTATGTTTGGGTCAGGATGGACTCAAAAGAAAGTTTGGGGTTTTTCAGACACTCAGCTTACTTACTACTATGACAAGATCATCTCTAATCTTCATTCCTCTGGTATCAATGTCATAGATGTGTTAGAGAAGCGTGGCAGACTTATGGATAGGCCTGTTGCTAAGAGGATCAGGCTTGATGATTCTGCTGATCAGCCCACAGAATCCACTGAGTCTTCATTTGGTGCTCAGGAGAAAATTCACTCTCCTTCAGTGTTAACTCAGGTGGATGAATCTACTGATGCTGGTCCTTCACCATCTCCTGATATTGCAGCTGATACTCATATGGAGCCTTCTGAACCTTCAAATGTTGTTCCAGAGTCTGTACTGAAGATCAAAAGGATATTTCTCATGATGCTTCAGCAGATGTTCCTGAAGCTTCAGCATCCATTCCTTCTGAAAATCCAACGAGTGTTTCTCCTGATGCTTCAGAACCAGTTCCCACTGAAGAGACTACTGGTGATCCTTCACTTGTTACTCCTTCTACTCCTGGCACTAGGAAGACGACTGTTGCAAAGAAGAGAAAGGCCTCTAAGGGTGAATCACCTAAGGATAGTTCTTTTATTGACTTTGATTCTGATGATGATAATCCTATTGTTTGGGAGAAAATAGTCAAATGGGAACTTGTTGACACTCCATCTGGTCAAGGACAAGTTAATGTCCTCCACAGACAGGATGGTTCCACCAAAGAGTTTACTTTTCTAAGTCAAATTTTACACATGGTGGATAGGCAAGATATTCTTTCTCTCTATGGTTGGGTTGTGTCTTATTATCAAACTCATCAACATGAAGGGATTGGTATGTTTCTGCTAGGAGATTTACAAGTGCTTTGTGATTCTCATCTTTTTACTGGTGCTAGTTTTCATGTGTGGAAAGGACCGAAGAATTGGGTAGTTGATACTTGGAAATACTTTCCTCTACCTGATGTTCACATGATCATCACTACTACTGGCAAGACCTTGTATTGTTGGGCAGATGTGACATATCCAATCACAATGGGAGTTATGCACCAATTGCTGGATGTTAAACTCACTGTTCCTTTGGATATGATTGGGAATGATATGCATATGGCTGAACAGTTGATTAGAGCTATCAAGAGGAGTATTTTGGTTAAGCAAGAATTGGATACTAAGTATGGTGTTCACATTGAAACTTATTTGGAATGAGTTGGTATGGTATCCTGTTGTATATTTATTTCTTTTATTTTTAATTAGTACCAAAAAAAAAAAAAAAAAAAAAAAAAAAAAAAAAAAAAAAAAAAAATCTAACAGATTTGTATAGTTTTGTGTATGTTGTATGTAGGTTTGGTGTTGATTCTTTTCACACCTTCTCTGGTTATCAACTTTCCTGATGTTGACTATTCCATCAAAAAGTTGGCTAGTCCAAAGGGTACAGCTTTGGTAAAGACACATCAAATCTGTTGATAGCTGTAATAGTTTGCTTAAAACTATTGGGTACTCAACTCACCCATGCTTAACAGCTGAGAGTTGAATGGTTGTCAATTGACCATGGATTTTTCCTTTATGGATTCCCAATAATTGGCTAGCCCACATGTATATGGCTTGTGGTAAAGGCAGTGGAAAACCATATTTGGTATTCAATTGACGAAGGTGATTTAATCAACTAAATAATTGACTAGTCCTTAGCAAACGGCTACAGGTAAAGACACTTCAAATCCGTTCAAAGCTGATGATTTGCTAAAAATCATATGGTCATCTGTGTACCATAGTTTTCGAACTGAAACATTTGGCTACTCCAGTAGTGATGGCTATTGGCAAAGAGACATCAAATCCATTATTTTCAATGATTCACCTCTCACAGGAGTTAACACACCTGGATGTGATGAGAATAGTATGAAACTAATAAGTTTTGATGTACATTTGGTCATTTGTTGCTGCAAAGAATGGAGTTTCACGTATGTGCTAATCATAGAGATCCTGCTGATGATGATTCTTTGCTGATGATGTTCGACTTCAATCCTCTTGGTATGTAATTTTAAAGATCTATCAAGAATCTTGAACTTAACCATGTCAAATTCAAGATTAGTGGAGGATTGTTGGGAATTCTGCTAAGTAAGAATTCTACTGAAGAATTTGCTGATGGTTTCTGCTGAAGAGACAGATTCTGCTGACAGAGTGTTTCTGCTGAAGTCTAGTTTCAGCATTATTAGTTCCTGCGGATATAGTTATTCCGTATTTTATGTATTTTAGTTAGGATATGTATGAGTTAATTTAGGAAGTGATAATGCATATCTTTTAGAAGTTTTTAGAATATACGTTTCTTGTGAAACGGTTTAGGGTTCCTTGTGTATAAAAAGAACACATGATTATGTATTGAAAACACGTTTTTAGAAAACACTTTCATTGTTATTGAAAAAAAGATCCATAGAGGATCAATTGTTCTTAGTATACAATTGTTAAAACTTGTGTTTGTTTCCGCTTTAAAATACAAGTTACAGAGATTATCTATTAGTGTGTTAGTGATTACATTAACATAACTAACGATCCCGAGTGCTCAAAAGATCTATCAAGGTCTTAAGTCTCAATAATCTTTTAACCATAAGGCTTGACATGCTGCTGTAGTAGCCGCCATTAATTCTGATTCACATGATGATAGCGCCACTGTTGGTTGCTTCTGAGTACACCAGGTAATGGGCGACTCTCCAAAATAAAATACTATCCCAGTAGTTCCTTTTCCTTGATCAGTGTTGATTCCATAACTACTGTCGCTGTAACCTGTATTCTCGCAGCCGCCTTCTTTATTGTAAATTATGCCATGCTCTTTCGTTCCTTTGATATATCGGATTACTTGCTTTACCGCCTTCAGGTGATGTTCCTTCGGGTCTTGCATCCATCTGCTGAGTAGTCCGACTGAATAACTAAGATCTGGTCTTGTATGTAGTAAGTACCTGAGACTTCCAATTAAGCTTCTGTAGTAAGTTGCGTCAAATGAATTACCATCTTCCGCCTAGACCAACTTAGTACCGGGATCCATTGGTATCTTCGTATCATTACTATCCATCATACTTGTCTCCTTCAAGATCTTGTTAATATAACCTGTTTGCTTGATTGTAATCTCTCCTCCTGTCTGTGTAACTTCTATCCCTAGGTAATAAGCTAACAATCCTAAGTCGCTCATTTCAAACTTTTCTTCCATCTGGGATTTAAAAACTTCTAATTCCTTCCTTGGAGTGCCCGTGATTATCAAATCATCTACATAAACTCCAACTATAATCGTAGAAGTCTTGTTTCTCTTCGTATAAACTGCTTGTTCGAGATTACACTTCTTAAAATCTAATGACTTTAACGTTTTATCAAGCTTCACATTCCACGCTCTTGGTGCTTGTCTTAAACCATATAAAGCTTTAATAAGCTTATATACTTTTCCTGAATTTCCTGGGTGTACAAATCCTTCAGGTTGTGTAACGTAGACTTCTTCCTTTAAGTCTCCATGTAAAAATGCTGATTTTACATACAAGTGATGAACTTGCCAACCATGATATGCTGCTAATGCTAATATCAACCGTATTGTTTCTATCCTAGCAACTCGGGCAAATACTTCATCGAAGTCTATTCCTTGTTCTTGTACATATCTTTTTGCTACTAAACGTGCCTTATATCTAATGATCTTTCCTTGTGGATCTCTCTTGGTTTTGAAAACCCATTTGAGTCCAATTGCCTTCTGATTTTCTGGCAATGTAGTAAGAATCCATGTGTTATTCTTATTTATTGAATCTAATTCAATTTCCATGGCCTCAATCCATTTCTTATCTGCTGATGCTTCCTTATAGTTACGAGGTTCTTCTTCTGTGAAAAATAAGCTTAGTGTTTCCACTATACGTGCAGTTTCGTAGATTTCTGCTAAACCTTTCAATCCTCGTACTGGTCTATGATCATATCTTTTGTCTGAGCTCTCTAATGAGCTAATAGTAGCCTCTAATGAGATCGTTTTAGCTCGAGGTTGTTTAAACCTCATCTAGGGATTTACACAATAATAAAGATAAAGAACATGTACGCAGCGGAATAAACAAAACATCTTTATTATTGCTAACAAGGTTTCTCGTCATCATCTCTACTCTAACATACACCAAAGCCCCAATGCTACGTGATCAAGTGTAGCACGGTTACATCCTAACAACGATCTAAGATCGTTGAGGCTTAACACTAATCACCCTAGACGTCTTCCCATAAAACGTCTCTACACACACACACCTTTCTAGGTTTACATTGTGACACACATAATGAATAAACCTATACCCTGTATTCTCTTTATATAATAGAGAACTAGGGTTACAAAATACTACGAAGGACTATATTGAAATAACTTCTTTGTAAAGCAAGTCCTTTGTCTTTTGCATTCTTCACTTTGTCATCATAAGTCTTTTATCTTTCATATTTTGTCAATATCAACTTAAGTATAATTCCTAACAGCCTCTTCTTCTTCGTCTGAGTTAGGGTGGTGAGTAGATGTTGGTGGTGTAATTGGTGCAACTGGATCTTGTATTACATCTGGTTCTTGATACGTATTATCAATATTATCATTGATTTCTATGTTGACTGGTGTAACATTCTCATTGTCAACTCCTTCTACCACAAAACTAGCCCAAAATGTGTCTTGTGTATTCGTATCTTCTCCATCCTTATCCCAATCCCACGGTTTCGTTTCCATAAACTTAAAATCCCTACTAACGTGTTTCTTTTTTGCTATTGGATCATATAATCTACATGCTTTTGATCCTTCCTCTACTCCTAAGTAAATCATTGGTATGCTTCTATCATCATCGTTATCTTTGCATAAGTTGTGCATCCAAATATTCTTAGGTTTTCCAAGTTTGGTTTTCTATTGTAGAGTGCCTCATATGGAGTTTTATCTATCAGGGCTCTTGTAGGTATCCTATTGAGTATGTAAATGGCATGTTTCACTGCTTCTGCCCAAAAAGTTAAGGGTAACTTCATGGCTTTCATCATACTCCTAGTTGTTGATAACACTGTCCTATTTCTTCTCTCCACTACTCCATTCTGCTATGGTGAGTAAGGTGCTGTCAACTGTCGTGCTATTCCATTCTCTTTACAGTAATTTGTGAATTCATTAGATGTAAATTCACCCCCTCTATCTGTTCTTAGCATCCTCACTTTCATTCTCATTTCCATTTCTATCTTCTGTCTAAATTCCTTGAAAGTACTAAGTGCTTGATCTTTCAATGTAAGAAAGTAAGCCCACAAAAAACGTGTACAATCGTCTACTAACAAGAATATGAGTTTCTTGCCTGAGTGTGTTGTTGGACTATTAGGACCACAGAGGTCTCCATATACTAAGTCCAACGGGTTCTTAGATCTGAATTTAGCTTGGTTTGGAAATGGTGTTCTACTGTGTTTTCCTAATAAACATGCATCACAAATCTGTCCGACATGATTTATTCTTGGTATTCCTTCCACTAGACCCTTCCTAGTCATCTTGTTGATATCATCAAAGTTCAGATGACCTAATCTAGAATGCCATAACCATGCTTGGTTATCTATGTTTGCTAAGAGACATATAGGTGTGTCTATCTGTAGCCTAATACTGTAAAGTCTATTCTTAGATCTTTCTACCTTCATCAACAATTTCCTGCTCTTATCATACAAAGTCAATTTATCTCCGTCCATTATGACCTTACAACCTATCTCCGTAAGTTGTCCTAGACTTAGTATGTTGCTCTTAAGGTTTGGTATATAGTATACATCCGATACTACCTTTTGTTCTTGGTTTCTACAACCTAACAATATAGAGACTTTTCCTTTTATGTGTACATACGATCCATCTCTAAAACGTACTCGTCCTGTTACGCTCTCATCAATATCCTTAAAATGACTCCTAGTACCCGTCATGTGGCTACTTGCACCGTTATCTAAATACCATATGCCTGCATCCTTTGAAGCATATTTCCCTGGTTGAATTTGGCCTTCATTCAACAACACTTCCTAGTGTTTGGTTTCGTGCATAGTCATTAATAGTGATGGTTCATCGTCTTCTAAGATAAGGTTTAATTGTTCCTGAGCTGTTGATTTTACTCTACAAGTACTCATATAATGTCCAAGTTTGTTACATTTAAAACATTTAATGTTACTCAAATCCCTGTTACTTGTATTCCTATTTGGGTTTCCCTTATGATTTGAGTTTCCTACTTGTGAGTTATTTCTGTTTTTATTATTCCGCCAGTTTCCTCGTGAATAATTTGATCTACCTCCGCGTTTATTAAATCGCTTTCCTTTTCCCGAGTGTTCGCCCTGTGTGAATAGTAAGTTTTCATGGCTTTCAACTTGTCCTCCATTCCGGAGTTTTATTCTTTCCTCAAACGCTTTGAGTTTTCCAGTGATCTCATCTAGGGTAATGTCGTCTAGATCACTTGTTTGTTCTATGGATGCTACTATCTGAATGAATCTATTATATATGGGAATTATTCTTTCTAGTATGGTATCTCTTCTACTATGGGAATATATATATAGTTTCCGGGAATCCTAATAATACGGGATCAATAATAGTTTTCGGGATTTTCTAATAGTACAAACTAATATATCTATACTATTCTAATGTAATTGAAATCCAAAAAAAATGTAACTTGTGACCACGTTATTGTTATGAATACGAGATGTATTCGATTTTCCTCGTTGGTAAAAACGTTCACCAACGTTTGTTCTTATTCCCACTTCGTTCCCTTTTTTGTTTCTTTTGCCTCGTTGTCTCCTTTTTCAAACCCTATTCGACTTCTAACTTCAACAGAACTTTCAAATTTTGTTGCCTTGTTTCTGTTTTGGTTCGAATCACATAAAACACCAAGGTTCCTTCTTTTTCTCCTTGTCGAATTTTTGTTGTTGTTTTGTACCCAACGAGTCTAAACAAAAAATTCCAACAGCCTCCTTGCCTTGTTGCTTTCGTATTCTACCCTTGAATTACAACCAAAGTCTCAGCCTCCTTTTGTTCTTGTTTTTGTCGAATGTTTGTTAATAATTTGACAAAAGCAAAAACAAATGCTTTCTTGTACCACACTACACGTTCTTCTTTTCCTTTTGTTTATTGTTCTTGATTTCAGTACCTTCGAAATTCCTAAGAATCTTTCTACACACAATCTTTGGTACCACACCTTGGTAACCAAATCGAACCAGAAATCAGTCCTTCGCTTCTGAATTCGTTCCAATGAAACAAAACAGTCCTTCGTTTGTTTCTTCCTTCGTTGTTGTTGTTCTTGTGTCGAACTGACACTTACTCCACACACTTTCCTTAAGTACTCCTACTTCGTTCTACGTATACGATTTCCTTTCCACAACAACGTTTCTTGCGCTCTAGATCTGCGTCTTATGATGCTTTGTGTCTTTATTTTCAATCGGTTTACACAAAGTCTTCCAATCTTCCTTCCCTTCGTTGTTGCCAACAAAGTTTTATCCCACCAATAACGTTTCATGTGTACGCTTGCAACTTCTAACGCAAAACAGATTGTGCACTATCTCCTTTACGTTTCTCCTTATTCACACTTGTTTGTTTTCCTTGGAAGATTAAAAAAAACAAACGTCCCTCGCAGAAAAGAAAAAAAAAACAGCGGTGTTCCTCTTCTTTTCTCTGCGTCTTTCTTTGGCTTCTCGTTAATGGTTTTGTGATGTAGAAAACAAAATTTGTTTCAATGTATAACCCTTGCTCTTGATGCCAATTGTTGTCCCAAACTAGATCAAATATAAGTTGCAAAGTTGAATAATGAATAAGTAAATTGTATTATATTTCTAAAAATCGTATCGATACTAGTATATACATATATATAGGTTGTGAATCGACATGATCCAACCATTGTGTCTTTTCGAAAAGTCAACTAACATAACTAACTTTCTATAGCTAACTTCTGTAACCGCCATAACTAACTTTCGGTTACAAACTTTCTAACTAACATATTTGGTCCTTCGAGTTTATAAGAAGCAATGGACGAGATTACTTGGTTCACATATGCTCCCCACCACAGATACAACAACAAACTTTATCATCATCATCATCATCATCATCATCATCATCATCATCATCATCCCTAAGGCTAGGACACTCATGTGCCTAATGCCACCACAGGAAAAACAACCAACATGAGGACAATCCTTACCCATATGCCCACTCTCACGACACTCAGAACAACCCTCGCTACACTCATAAGCAATATGCCCAGTCTCGCCACAATAATAACAAAACAGTCACCACCAACACCAACCTAATCATATTTCCATTTATGCCCCACCTGACCACACTTACGACAACCACTCGGACCACCACCATGACCATGACCACCATCATCGTACCTACTACAGTCCTTAGCCAAATGACCCGTCTCACCACACTTATAACAACTACAGTCCCTAGCTATATGCCCACTCTCACCACAAAAATAACAGCCACCTAATTTACGACCAATATTGGGATCTTTTTCTTCTACACGCTTGTGCAGTTTTGCTATAGACTTTTGATTATTATGTTTTGATGGCCTTCTAATGCTTTCAAAACTATTTCATTAACTTTTAATTTTGGAATATCAAAATTTTCAGCTGCTGCACCTATTCTACTATGCAAAACAATTTGGATAAATCTTCCCTCGTAAATACTCTCAAAAATACTTTTATTATAAGACATTTTAAATGTACATAAACCCTTGTTATTGAAAAATATTCGTAAATGTTTCTTTTTATATTCTTCTCCTATCTAAGCTTCCTTTTCTTATTTTTGTCAACTTTTTAAATGTTGGTAATTGTTTTATCTTTCAGACCTTAAGGTGTTCTATCAAGTCAAAATTTCAACAACACTTATCATGTAAATACCATACATGATTTGGAGTTAGTTAAGGTTGTAACTGAGAAAGTATTACTTTGAACATTAACAATGGCATGTGATGGATGTTGTTAGCATTAGGGGCGGAACCAAGTTTAAAAGGATTGGGTGCATAAAAATTTTCTAGTGTAATAAAATGGGATACATTTTGGAACATGTACGATTAAAAAAATAGAGGGTTTTTTTTTTTTTTTTTTTTTTTTTTTTTTTTTTTTTTTTTTACGAAAATTAACACTGTGATATATAATTCTATCGAGGTTCTGTGACACCACGTGGTTGTTATAAGTGTGGTCAATTTAAATCTCTTATTTGATTATGGTCATGACTTCCGTAACTGGTTAGCATTTTCTTTATCATTGTTTTTAAGAAAGCAAAATATTTAGTGTACGTCAATGTATTGAGAAAAGCAGCTAGTTTGTTTTGTTGAAAATGCTGTTACAAAATGAAAAGAGAAATTTTAACTGTAGAATCATTTTTGCTTATAAGTTTTATTAGATTAGTTTGGCATTATCGCCGATGTAACAAGACATTTAAATACCACATCTCCTTTAAGGAAGTTGACGTAAAAGAGTTTGAAGTGAAGAACAAGATGAGTCATTTCGGGTATTAGGAAATAAATTGTGGCCGGAGGCCTTCTGTATGCAGGTTGTGAATACTGAATACTGATTTTGATCATATGTTGGATAACATCTACCCCATCTGTATGCAGGTTGTGATTTTTTTTTTTATTGCGTGTGGGTCATCAAGAAACCAAGAGGAAGAGAGAGTCTGACATTCGATTCAAATGTAAGAACAAGGGAAGGATTTTATTGTTAGATCAGATATTTGATTTGGGTGTATGGAGAGTGGCTGAGTGTTAGAGTGATAAGGGTTATCTGTGCTCCGGACCGTCGGCCGAAGCCGACGGTCGAGTAAAGTGACGACAGAAGATTAAAGAGGTGGTTATTTTTTGTTGTAGGGTTAGGTGTTTTAAGATCGCTCTGATACCATGAAAGATTATATATAGGATAATATTGTTTTATGATCATTACACATAAAGTGAGAGGATACATAAAGGGATTACACATAAGCTATTTTGGGTAAATTGCTAATCACCCACTAATCAAGCTAATCACTTGCTAATTACATTTAATAGATAGCTAATGGTCTAACAAAACCATGGTTATCAAGATCGCGATCTTGATCATAGGATCGTACGATCTTACGATCACACATTAGAAAACCTTGCAAGATATAAGTAGGATCAGAGATAGCATAGGATCGAAATAAGATCGTAAGATAGCTAGTAAGATCGTAGGATCACTATCGATCATGATCCTACTATAAAGTCCAAATTTTATTATTAAACAAACTTTTTACTGAAATTAATCCCACTTTCTAAATTTTGACATAATTTTACCCTCCAGCTTTACTAGTGTTGTATTTCTTTTCTACCCAAATCGTTTATCAAGCAACTAAAACATGAAGTAATTGCATTTATTACGTATTTTATATTATTCCGATATTTTAACATTGAAATTTCATCTATGTTCTTTAAATTGGTCTTTTATGTTGAATTTTATGTGGAATTATACAACCCCTATCTAAAAAATTTATATTTTTGTAGGATCTTACGATCCCGATCTTGCGGAGACAAAAACGATCTTAAGTATGATCGCGATCTTGATAACCTTGGTTAAAACTTTTTCGCAATAATATATATTTCGACACTAAAACTTCAAGAAAATATACTCTTGTCGAGTGGACCAATGATCCTATTTTTTTGCTAGCTTTTACTGAAAACCGGCCTTAAAGAAAAAGAAAAAGAAAAAGGAAAAAAGACAGCAGGCTTGAAATCAGTTTCCAAAGACAGTTAAAAATGTTATTGAATCTTTATAAGTTGAACATATTATCATTGTGAAGTACGTAATTGTAACAAGTAGAAGTCACATGTATGAAAACTACTTATGATACTAAAACATATTACACAAATAGCCATTCTTGCTACACTTTGTTGCATGCACTTATGATCAACAAAAGTATAGGTAGTCAATAAGACCTTCTTTTCTTGGGTTGCGACTCACTCTGGCTGGCCAAAGTTTTCATGAAGAAATGCAGCCACAGATCCCACAAAAGCAGCATTCATGTATGTTGTAGGTTCCAAATGAGAATGGTCTGATCTCGTGTCACTAAAGCCATCGTTTGAGTTTGGCCCTCCAACAATTGCACCAACATGGATATTAGGGTTAGGTTTACTAGAGGAAAAGTAAGTCGAATAGCCGTCATTGCACCCCACCTTGGCTGGGTGGTTATAGACCGAGTCTATAGACGCACCACGGTGGTGCAATTGTGTTGGATACTTGTCACCATACCCAACCATGTATGATATCTTCATAGGGTTATTTCCTAGGATGTAATCAACCTAACAATTTATACATGTGTTAGAATGGTAGATTATTTGCCTTGTTGGCACATGACATTAATATGAGATTTTAAAAAAGGTATTACTTATAGCAGAAACTTGATAAATTAATACTCGATTAATTAATTAATTAATAAACTCTCTACAATATTATTTTTTTTATTTTTTTTTTATTATTATTATTATTATTATTATTATTATTATTTTTTGTAGGCCTTGATTCATTAATTTATCGCCCATAAGTATTAATTCATAGAGTTTCCGATGAATATTTATAGTAGCTATTAACCTGAGATTTGGCAAAAGATTTTATCTCAGCAGGAGTGAATTTGGTGGAGCCGCATTGGATGGGTTCGACTAGCATTAGGGAGTAAACAAGTAACACCATCGAAGCACTTGAAGCATATTGTAAATTGCTACTATCTCTAGTGTTCAAAAGTCCACCTGTAAACAAATTAAAGTATTGCATCGAAACATAAAAATGTTGACTAATCTCGCTAACATTGAAGTTGGTAAAATAAAATTATTAAAAAAGTGAAAAATGATTATTCAGGAATTAGTTTTAGAAACATTGAACTATTTTGAAGCCTAGCCCAATTTGTAAATCGTGATACATTAAAACTTCCATAGAAAATCCTTGTTTCATGGATTAATATCTTATGTAGTTTTGTTGATGCTAAATCCTTGTATGAAGGCTCACCAGGTGTTGTTCTGATTTGTGTGGAGCCGCTGTTTGGCATAATGGCACATACAAATGAATCGGCTCCTCTTTTGAACATCTCCAACTCGCGCTCTCCTGAAAAATACTCCTGAATTTAAAACAACATCGGATTAATCCCTTTCGATAATCTAGAACAAACGCACGCAACATGAATAAGTCTGAGCATAAAAATATGGGAAAATTACCAAAATAGATCATTCGCCCAAAGCACATTCCTTGAATAGATGTTTTTAAATCACTTTCCTCCGGCGGATCAGGGCAACTTGGCGACTGAGCAACCTTCATATATGTGCGACACGTGTCGAATATTTTATTAATATAGTACAGAATCTAGAATCTTTTGGAATGTATAGTACAGAATCTAGAATCTTTTAAGGACACGTGTCGCACATATATGAAGGTTGCTCAATTTTTTAAGTTGCCCGATCTAATTTTGGAAAGTGAAATTTGAAAGTCTAAAAAGTGACTAGTCAAAAAGTCAACGATCTATTTTGGTAATTATCCCTAAAAATATTGTATGACCTTTGCAAATAAAGTCTGTGCGCCTGCAAATTTGTTGTCCCAGCTGAACTCTGTAGCGGGTTGGCTCCATTCTCTTTGGCTTATTGCATAATTTAAGTACCACCTCTCTCCACTCGCCTTGTGTAGCCAAGCCGCTGCCCATAACAACTCATCCTAAAACCATAAATATACATTTCATATCAGCAAGACGAATTTTAAGTTATTCGATTATGTATACTTTCAAGCGTATGTGTCAAAAACAGAAAGAAATGTTACATTGTAACCAGAGTGTGAGCAGTAGAAAGGGCAAGAACCCTGGTATGATCCTCTATATTTGTCACCAAACCTGAACAACTGCAAATTCATTAACACGCAACAATTAGATATGATTATACCAAAAATAAGCAACGCATAATAAAGGCATGTACTAAATAGTTGTATCGTGTTACATACTGATTTTGAATGCTTAAGTAGCCTTGATGAGTAATTTGGTTCAACTCCTTTGAAAACAATTGAGGCAGCAGCTAGTGCGGCAGCTGAATCAGCTGCCACTTCAGTTCCTGGAGAGTTTGTGTTGATCTCTATGACGGTTCGTGGTGTGTCCATATCCTCGGGTCTCTCCCAACATGCATGATCTCTATTCCCGTCTCCAACCTATAAATTAAATAATAATGTTTTTCGCTTATCATGATTTTATAAACCTTCATAGTACTCGTATATAATATGCAGCCGTTTATAGAATATCTGATTCGGCTACTGAGTGCATTAATCTTAATCAGTTCGAGACCTGAGTGTATAGTTTGTTAGCTGAAACATGCGCCTTGAGAATGTAATCAGCGCCCCAACGGATTTCTGACCTTAGGTAATCAAGTTGACTCACAGAGTTAATCGGCTCCGAGTACTCAATAGCAGCCCAACTCAACAAGGCAACAGTATATGCCATTGGCCACCCGAACTTCACATTATCACCCGCGTCATAGTATCCTCCACTTAAATTCACCTATACGTTTCCCAAGACATAATTACAAATGTTACATTAATACATATTCAATACGTACTATAATATATCAATGTACGTAACATCTAAATGAATAATTCGTACATTCTTGGACTTGCCATCAAATAGTGCTGAGTCACGACGCCATTTAACTCGCTGAGTCCATGGCAATTTTCCTGACCTTTGGCCTTCAAAGAACAATATGGCCTTGCTAAGTGCGTCCTTGTAGTCATGGTTCATGGCACGCGCATTAGGACTCGCCAGGATGCACAAAAAAACTAGTGCTAGGACAACGTTGTGACTTCCACGAACCATGGTTGATGAATTCCTTATGCTAAGATGATCATGTAAATAGTTGTGGCAAATGGAGATTGCTTGAGGGATTCCTTATAAAAAATATATTTTAGTATAAGAATTTTCGGTTTGACAGTTTATTAGTCACGTACAATCCGTAAAATTTGTTGGAAATATATATAGTGATTTTAACTACCTTTTGCATTTTGTGGCAGTTGCACCATGTTTTGTAAACTCTGTAACTCTTAAGCAGTTATATATGAATCTTTTATTACACGTACCATCAGTTATTTGGACCCATTAACTACTCAAAATATTTATAACATCGGTTATGTTTACTAATTTATGAAGAACGAGATAAACAAATACCGGTAACAGTAGTAATGAAACAACTACCGAGCAATGTACCTTTTACGACCTAACTAACGAGTAGACAGTAACTTAACGATATATTTACCGAGAACAGTACACACAACCCATTACCGAGAAAACTACTGAGGTAAGAACTTTAATCTTCCGAGATCAGTACTAACCGAAACTAATAGAATAATGTGCAAAATAAAAACCTGTGAAAGGCAAACGAGTAACAAGCTGCGTCGCTAGACTTTTTGGATTGCAAAATTAATTCACTTAAAAACATATGTGGATCTATTATATTATGATCGTTATTTTCTAAAGCTAAAAAGTCTATTGATAAATCAAAATATAACGTTATTTTACATTAAGTTCAAAAGTAAAAATAAAAAAGTGCTCCCAAGGCTTTGCGTATTTCTATAGAAATTAATATTGATTTAATTATTAACAAAATAGGTTTAAGTTTTAACATGTATTCGCTAATCAAGAAGCTAAATTTTATTACGTGAAGTAATGGTTTCCCGTTGGCCCAATGTTAGTCTTCATTTAAGGTTCATTTTGCAAAAGTCTTCAAAATAAAACTATTTTAGGTTACAACTCCATAATCATATTAATTGTCACCAAGATCGATTTTGACAGTTAACGAGGATTCGGTCTTCTCGCGTTGTGGCGGAGCTATTTTAGATATGATATTTGTATTTTCCGACCGCCAAAATTCTGCGCAATTATTTGATTTGTGTTTGTGTCTTAAGTAGTTTTTTTTTCCTTCCTCTGGACCATGACTTTTTTCACTATTTCTTATTAGTAAAAAGTAAAACTTTAAGGTATTTTTTATAACATGTTACATAATTTAAAGATGTGTTGTGAATGTTTTTACTAAATTTATTTTTAAACATACTTTAGAGTAGATTTTAAATTTATTTGTTAACTCAAGGGTGTGTTTTAGAAGTTTTATTTTCATTTGCAAAAACTATATTACTAAAGTTTAATATTTTTTACAAAATCGTATATAAGTAAAAAGTATCAAAATATTGAGCTCATTTTGTTCACAATTATAACACCTTTCCAACGGTATATTTTTATAAGGACATTAGTCGTGTCTATAAGTATCAAGAAACATACAGTTCTTCCTTTCTTATTTTTAATGTCTTATTACGATTTTTGTTTACATTCGTGTTACGTTCTACTGTTCTTTACATCCTTGTTACGGATACTTTACTCACAAACATTGATTGATAATTTGCATATGTAATGGCACTTGCTTTCCTTCTGCCTGTTCGGCCGTTCCACCTTATTCGCAACACTAAACTGACTTCTTTTCTTAAGAAAATAACTATTCTTAAAATGGATAAAGATGCCTTGATAAGATTCACACTTAAGACATTATTGTTCACGAAAAATCCATGAATCGAAAAACATATTTGATTGTTGAGCTTGAACTTTTCATAGAACAAAGTAAGCATTGTATAATATATCATTTGTTGAGGATTTTTGTTCTGGCACGCAATCCCAGTTTTATTAAAATAAACTTTCCTTCACTTTTGGTAACTGTCATATGATTTTTCGGTTTCCCAGATCCTATATAATACTATTTTCCCCACATTTTCATACGTGGCTCTCTTTCCCTCATTCCGTGGTACGTGTCTTTCATCTCTCTCAAACATCGTTGATTCATCAAATCACAAACAGATAATCTCGGTCTTGACTCTTATGAATATCATATCTAAATCTATGTCTTCCCTCTCACACATTTCAGATCTGTTTCTTCTCTCTGTCTCTCATGACGCCGTGAAACACTAACCATACATAAATGTTTTGTGATGGGTGTCACGTAACACAAATGACACAGTCGATTTTAGTGGTTGTGATGGCGGCCGGATGGGGCCTCAAAAGTGGTTAGTTACTCCATTTATTAATTAATTTGTAGGGTTTCTATTATTTATAGGTAAAATACCAAAATGATAAATTGTTTCTTTTTGTGTATATACATTCTTGCAGGAACCTAAGTCAAGGGTTTATATACCCAAAGAACTTGATACGATAAGTGGTCATGTGTTAATATTTTGATTTGTGGTGTGAGGCTATCAGGGTGCCATAATTAAAGGTAAGTCGTTTAATTTTGTGGTTTTGTGTATAATTTTGGAATAATTTTTTAATTTTAATTATACTTATTTTTTTCCAGGACTTTGTTTTTATATGGTTTTTTAATTTTGATGTGTTACGGTGTTGACCACAAACTCTGTTGGTGCTTCACAATCAGTTGGTACGGTGTTGCGAGGATGATGTTGATCCTTAAGCTTTTTTTAGGGTTTTAAATGACATGTGTAAAAACACCCACGCACCAATTTTCTTCCCCCAATACCAAAACACCCATTTTTATAAAAATGTAAGGAGCTAATGGTGAATCTCCTTTATTTTATTCCAACAATCCAAGAAAAACTACACTCCATTATTTTATTCTCAATTAACAAATGAAAAAGTGCTCAAATGTTTACTAAACCATTAGTGCCCACAACGTGTTTGACAAAATGCCCCAAAGAAAATTTTACAATCTTTATTCATCCTTTCCTATTTAACTTAAAACCTTGCAAAACCCTACACTCAAAATCCAATTCTTGTAAATCCTTTAACACAAAAAACCCACATTTTATTTCCAAATTACCATAAGTAAAATTGTTCGACGAAAATGGCACCCTCCTCTACCTCTTCGGAAGGAATTTGGCCGTGTCCGTTTTGGGGATTTCATTGTTGTCCGGATGGTGAAGTGGGTAATAAAGGGATTGCTTGTTTAATTTCTCACCTCAAGAGCTTACACCTTCCGACCGATGAACGCAAATGTGTCTTACGTGAGGCTATTTCTACGGATCATGGATTATTTATGGCATTGACGGAAACTTTGAAGGCATTTGACCAACGGTTATGTGGGAACTGTATGACTTTACATGCTTTGAGTCGCGCTTGTCATCACCCGGATGGTCTTGTCCGTTTTTCTAAAGGGCCCGACGACATGAGTAGATACATCGTGGGCATTTCTAAACCGAGTATTAAGGAGTCTGAGACAAAAGGTACCGAGGGGTTCGTTTTGGATGCTGATATTCTTGATCGTGTTTTTAAAGTGCCTATCATTACAGTCAAATCTATACCTTATGGTTGTCGTCTCGCCTTCTCTCAAGCGTTGAAAACAGTTCTTTACAAGGTGGTTTCCCAGCCCGGCTTTGTCGATGCATGGGTTAAGCTGTTACTCTTTCCACGTTGTACGTTGCAGGTATGCAGGCCCAAGAATAGACAAGAACGTAGATCTGGGAATAGAAAATCCTTGCAACAAAGTTCTATATTGAAGTCTTTGGCTACATGGGGGAAGATGATGGCATTAAAAAGCTAAATAAAAATATGTTAGATGGTTCTGGGTTGGGGCCCTTGGGTCACGGTGGGGATGATTTTCTAGAAGAAGGAAAAACGAGTAACACCAACATCAGACAATGTCTTCGCAAGGTTGCAGATGGGCATTTTACGACAGCAGTGAAAGTTCTATCCTCCTCCGGGGTTGCTCCATATTGTGATGATATCATTAAAGCCTTGGAGGCTAAGCATCCTTACAAGCAACCCCCATCCAGGCCGAGCAACACATTTTTTGAGCCTCCCCTTGTAGCGGAAGTTGATAGTGTCTTTGGTTGTATCAAATCATTCCCTAAAGGTACTTCATGTGGAAGAGATGGTTTGAGGGCTCAACATATTTTAGATGCTTTATGTGGAGAGGGGTCTGCTACCTCCGCAAGATATCTTAAAGGCAATCACTTCAGTGGTTAATTTATGGTTAGCGGGAAGGTGTCCACCTGTTTTAGCGGAGTTTGTTGCATCTGCTCTGATGAGGCGAAAAATGAACCATTTTTAGGGGGTCATTTAAGCCCGGAATTGAATTTATTTGATCAAATATTGCCCTAAATCGTTCCTTTTGTGATTTTAGGTACTTTGGGAGTGAATTCTGGAAAAGGAAGCATTTTGGACGTTTTTGGAGCATAAAAGTGAAGAAAACGGCAAAGACTTAATTTTCCATGCTGAGAACAGTACCTGACGGCGTCAAGAGAAAAATTGTGACGGTGTCAGGAGTAAAATCCATGACGACCCAGAGAAAACCTGAAGGCGTCAAGAGAAGGGCATCAACAGTTAATATGATGACGGCCTGCAAAAGGAATACACGTGATGGCGTCAAACCCAGATCTAGGCAGTCCGAGAATTTATTTGGCGGCGAGATGATGGCGTCAGACATTTGCTCTTGACGCCGTCACCTCACAAGATCTATATATACTTTTTTATTTTTCATTCATTAAGAGAGGAACTTGTGTGGAGAATACTAGGGTTGAACCTAATAAACCCTAGGTCGTTTGTAACAGTATTTTCAAGGGTTTTCAACCCTTGAAACCTTTCATGTTCAATTAAGACAAGTCCTCTTTCAATTCATTCAATATGTCTATGTGTTGTTTGAATATATCTTATGCTTGTCTTGATTTCAACATGCTAGGCTAGATCTTTCATGTGTTTTCTTAGATGTAATGAAACCTAGATGTTGATTATAGGTTGATTGCTTGTTTATGGTTGTAATGGATGAATGATTTCAATGTTAGGCTTAAGAAAACTGGCAGATCTCCATTGTGTAACTTGCTTGAACGTCTTAAGAAACATGAACCAATGTGTACTAGGTTTTAATGGTTGTATTTAATGCATGAGCAAATTCTAGTGATCCCATGTTAGGAGCTTCTTAGCCGGCTCGATATAGGAGTGAAGTAGGCGCTTATAGGATTGGGGAAGTAAGTACGCCACCCCATGAATGGTATTAAGGAATACAATCCGTCATCCACGCAACTGTAACAAGTAATTAAACTGTAAAAGATATCTAGGGAGTAGTGAAACCTAAGTAAACACAATTCTCCCATATATTGCTCACACCACTAGTTTAATTTAGTTTATTTTCATTTTTAGTATTTTATTTTGATTGCATCTTAGTAATTGGGTTAGTTGACGAGCAACTAATTCCGCCCAACTCCTTCAAAACTGAGATTTTTAAATTGTTTTCATAAAACTATAAAAATACAAAAAGAATCATCCCTCATCTCTAGACCTAGTCTTTAGGTTTTCTAATCCTAGCGACACTATTCCTAGTTGAACGATCAATCCCCCGGTACTTGTCACTATACTATACTACAACGATCAGGTATACTGCCTGGTGGGGGTTGTAAGCTTCTCGAGATCCCTCGAGAGGTAGAGCCTAGTGCAATTCTCACGCATCAAGTTTTTGGCGCCGCTGTCGGGGAATAGTTATTTTCTAGGTTAGGATTTCTTTTTATTAGGTCTACTTGCTAGATTCCTTTCTAGTAAGATTTTATTTTTATTTTTTAGGTTTTTTTAGTCTATCTTATTTCTTTGTTTCTTTTGTTCGTAAACTATCTCGATGGATAATAATAACATTGATAGTTTGATTCCTGTTATTCGTGTTTTTCGTCGCAGGATTTTCCAAATGCCCGCCCCAATCCCTTTAGTGGAAAATGAGAACCCACCTAACCTATCGCCTAACCACCACTTTGACAATAATTCTGAAATGGAGGAGTCTGACCATGATGATGACCATAGGGCTAGTCCTTTTTACTATTCAGACTCCGATGAGGATCTAGGTGATGGTGATATGATTAATGAGGATAGAATGGAAGATGGAGTGAACCCTCTTAGGTATGTCGACCCTAGAACAAGGATTGAGAGTGATAGTTCATTCAATATGCAATTTCCTTGTAAGATTGGATTTAGGAGCTTTAATGCCTACCTTAACTCATCTCTCCCAATGAACATAATCTCGTGTAATGAATATAATAAAATCATGGTAGATGAGTTAGAATACAAAGGAGATAATATTATTGCTAGGGCAATATCATTGCATGTGTTTGTAGGAAGCTTTGCTTATCTTGTTGAGTTCATGGTTATGGAGAATCTAGGAGAATTTATTGATAGTAAGTTAACCTAAGTTGTGTTTGGAAAACCTTTCAAAAGGTTGACCAACCTTGATTAAAAACTTATGGAAGGGTTAATTACATTCTCGGATGGGGATGAAGATTTTGTCTACCAAATGCCCCGTGCACACCCTAGGTTCAAGGATTTTTCCATGGAGAAGTGTAGTAGGTATCCGCCCATAGAAATGTTAAGTGAGAATGATAAGAGAAACGGGCTTAAATATACTCATGAAAAGAATAAAAGGTATTATCGTGGATGTTTAGAGTTAGGTGATGATTATAAGAAAGATGAGGCGACTATTCGATGGCTCACCCTTGGTTATGTGAGCATAAGTGACACACGGTAACCCATGACCTTGAGTCTAGCTACAAGACTCGTAAATAAAGAAAAGCGCTTCTTGGGAGGCAACCCATGTTTTGTGTGATTTTTATTTTTTTTTTGTTTGTTATTTGCTTCCGTATGCATGCTTTATTTTTATTGTTGGTAGATCATGTTTCAAATTTAAAATGATGAAAATACTTTACTTTGTTGTTTGGCTTAGTATTAACTTCATCCAAAGGTATTTCGCAAAAGATAAGTGTAAGGGGGAACCCCAAATTTGTTTTTAAGAAACAAAACCGATCATGATTCTCCACAATATTAAGTGAACATGTATATTCGTATTTGTTAGAGTCAAATGCTTGTATCGAGTCATAATGATGTTTTGCAGGATTTCCAAGAAGTAGGACGAAGTTTTTCCAGAAATTTTTCAGAAACTTAACATAAGAATTTATGCAGGTCACTTCTGACAGCGTCACGAGTTTACTCTTGACGGCGTCACGTGTAAAATTCTGGAAATTTTGCCAGTTTTATTTTTCTAACGGAGTCTTAAAGATTTTGTTGAATCTTTAGTTTTATAATCTCCAGGAAATCTGCAAACATCATTCCACAAGCATTATATCTTATTTTGTTTTCTAGGATTTGTTAGCATATATAGATTGCCGCTGATTTTACGCGAGGTTGCCTTGTCTGTTTTCTCAGGTTTTACAGGTTATGTGTGATAAGAAGATGATTTATATTCTAGAAGGGAAGCTTTGATTGTTCATTTTCTTGGAGGAAGATCTAACCTGGCCACCTTATTATCCATACCGAGCGAATCAGGGGAGTATTTGATTTCATTCATTTACTTATTTCACTTTTACATTCTTTACTTGAACATTGGGGACAATGTTCATCCTAAGTGTAAGGGGAGGGTAAAATGATGATACCTTACAGATACACTTTCGCTTGAGTTTGTTTTTTTTATAGTAGATGTGTAATAAAACTATGAGAAATACTTGTTAGTGCAATTTTAGCGCCAAATTTAAATTTTTTTTACAACATTTAGGAGTGAAACTTTAGCCATAGCAAGTGTCTCATGGATAGGAGATTGTATGACTAGCACAAAACTGTACTATTCAGAAAAATTTTTCACCCAAATATGTGAGGTTCGCCTTTAGATTTGATACGAAAAGCATTTACTATTAGTGCTTATGAGTGTATCGGTAACATCTAGATTCTAGAACTTCCGTTAGTGATGCATCCCGAGACAGCTAGTGAGACAACATTCGTGTAGTAGGATTTACTACATGATAAGAGGCATTAGGATCACCCTTGTGTTAAACCCGTATCATAATTACTTGACCATTTAAGTCATATTACTTGGCTAGTTAAGTCAACTAATTTTTCCCACACCTTAGTGTTGTACTCATTTTTAGTACACGAAACCCCTAGTACACCCCTCCGAGCCTATCTTTTCGTTTCTAACTTTAAGCATCTTACTTAAAGGAAGAATTTGTTACACCCCACTTAAATGTACACCAAAATCGTTTTAGCCTTTCGTGTATGCACTCATCTTTAGTGCATTATTGTTATTTGTTTAAACCCTAAGTTAATTATCTAATTGATTACATGGTTGCTAAGTCGAGTCATATCCTTGTACATATTGTTTTGGGACGATTGGGACGATTGGGTAAAGTACTTATGTTATTGAGTAATGGGGAAGAACATCATATATTACCCCCGTATGTGCATTAATCTTAAAATTATTCCAAGTGTTTTGATTATCCTAATTCGAGTCATTAGATTAGTTATTTGTAAATTATGTAAAAATTCAAGTGTAAGGGGAATGTTCATTCCCTATGATGTATTAACTAAGGGTTTAAACAAATAACAATAATGCACTAAAGATGAGTGCATACACGGAAGGCTAAGGCGATTTGGGTGTACATTTAAGTGGGTTGTAACAAATTCTTCCTTTAAGTAAGATGCTTAAAGTTAGAAACGAAAAGATATGCTCGGAGGGGTGTACTAGGGGTTTCGTCATTTTGGATGGTAGGGTAAGAGTGCATGCAAAAAAAAAAAAAAATCGAAAAAAAATCAAGAAAAAGAAAAAAAAAAGAGAAAAGAGAAAAAAAAAATATACAGACTACCATCCCTTTTCATTCTATGTTCATTTTATGTTTTTGTTATTTTTTATTTATTAGCTTAAGTCGAGTCTAGTCTTGGCTTAGCAACGCCATATTGTACATGTAATTAACCAAGATTGTTAACTCGCCACCAGTAAAGACTGCCTATATCCAACAAAACCATGTATTCCATATCCCTACACCTAACGTTACAACCCTTTAAAAGACCTCTTTGATAGTTTATCCTAGGTGCTTACGCCATGTGGTGGAGGTTTGATCCTTTCCCAAGCCTATGGTAATCTATTTTGCTATAACAGGTAGTGAGAGATGTTTTCCATTTCCATATTGTGATATATACTTTATTACACCCGAGAGATGTGAGTATCTAAACACTATTTGTGAGGTGCTAGTATATGACCTCCGTGCTTGTCTTTGGTCTTTAGTGGAACGATTATTTGTTGTAATTACTTTTATATTAGTGTTAAATGGCCCCTAACTTGTATTTTGACTAGAATAAAAGCGCATTTGCTTGAGGACAAGCAAATCTCAAGTGTAAGGGTATATGATGAGGCGAAAAATGAACCGTTTTTAGGGGTTCATTTAAGCCCGGAATTGAATTTATTTGATCAAATATTGCCCTAAATCGTTTCTTTTGTGATTTTAGGTACTTTGGGAGTGAATTCTGGAAAAGGAAGCATTTTGGACGTTTTTTGAGCATAAAAGTGAAGAAAACGGCAAAGACTTAATTTTCCATGCTGAGAACAGTACCTGACGGCGTCAAGAGGAAAATTGTGACGACGTCAGGAGTAAAATCCATGACGACCCAGAGAAAATCTGAAGGCGTCAAGAGAAGGGCGTCAAGAGTTAATATGATGACGGCCTACAAAAGGAGTACACGTGATGGCGTCAAACCCAGATCTAGGCAGTCCGAGAATTTATAAACCCTAGGTCGTTTGTAACAGTATTTTCAAGGGTTTTCACCCCTTGAAACCTTTCATGTTCAATTAAGATAAGTCCTCTTTCAATTCATTCAATATATCTATGTGTTGTTTGAATATATCTTATGCTTGTCTTGATTTCAACATGCTAGGCTAGATCTTTCATGTGTTTGCTTAGATGTAATGAAACCTAGATGTTGATTATAGATTGATTGCTTGTTTATGGTTGTAATGGATGAATGATTTCAATGTTAGGCTTAAGAAAACTGGCAGATCTCCATTGTGTAACTTGCTTGAACGTCTTAAGAAACATGAACCGATGTGTACTAGGTTTTAATGGCTGTATTTAATGCATGAGCAAATTCTAGTGATCCCATGTTAGGAGCTTCTTAGCCGGCTCGACATAGGAGTGAAGTAGGCGCTTATAGGATTGGGGAAGTAAGTACGCCACCTCATGAATGGTATTAAGGAATACAATCCGTCATCCACGCAACTGTAACAAGTAATTAACCTGTAAAAGATATCTAAGGAGTAGTGAAACCTAAGTAAACACAATTCTCCCATATATTGCTCACACCACTAGTTTAATTTAGTTTATTTTCATTTTTAGTATTTTATTTTGATTGCATCTTAGTAATTGGGTTAGTTGACTAGCAACTAATTCCGCCCAACTCCTTCAAAACCGAGATTTTTAAATTGTTTTCATAAAACTATAAAAATACAAAAAGAATCATCCCTCATCTCCAGGCCTAGTCTTTAGGTTTTCTAATCCTAGCGACACTATTCCTAGCTGAACGATCAATCCCCCGGTACTTGTCACTATACTATACTACAACGATCAGGTACACTGCCTGGTGGGGGTTGTAAGCTTCTCGAGATCCCTCGAGAGGTAAAGCCTGGTGCAATTCCCACGCATCATGCTCCTCTCACGCCACTCCTTAAACCAGATAACGGGATTCGGCCTATTGCAGTAGGCACTATATGGCGACGTTTGGTTTCCAAGGTTGCTATGAAAGGTGTGGGTAAAGAAATGGCCAAGTACCTCAGTGATTTTCAGTTTGGGGTCGGAGTGCCGGGTGGCGCTGAGGCTGTTTTACATAGCGCCGCCAATAGGGTGTTGAGTGAATATCACAGTGATGGGTCTCTTGCTATGCTTATAGTGGACTTCTCGAATGCATTTAACCTTGTGGATAGATCAACACTACTCCACGAGGTTAGGGTGAGGTGCCCCTCTATTTCTTTATGGGTGGATTTCTTATATGGGCAGGCAGCGAGGTTGTATATAGGAGACACATATATCTGGTCTACCACTAGGGTGCAACAAGGTGACCCGTTGGGACCTCTTCTTTTTTCTCTTGTATTGCACACGCTAGTACATAAGATCAGGGACAATTGTAAGCTTCTTCTTCATGCTTGGTATCTTGACGATGGGAACATTATTGGAGATGCAGAAGAGGTAGCCAGGGTGTTAGACATTATAAGGGCAAATGGACCAGGTTTGGGTCTTGAACTTAATATCATGAAAACAGAGATATTTTGGCCCTCGTGTAATGGTATGAAGCTTCGTGAGGGTTTATTCCCTATTGATATTCGAAGGCCATCATTGGGTGTGAAGCTTCTTGGGGGATGATGCGTGGGAATTGCACCAGGCTTTACCTCTCGAGCGATCTCGAGAAGCTTACAACCCCCACCAGGCAGTGTACCTGATCGTTGTAGTATAGTATAGTGACAAGTACCGGGGGATTGATCGTTCAACTCAGGAATAGTGTCGTTAGGATTGAAATTAATCTAACTAGGTCTAAAGGTGAAGGATGATTCTTTTTGTATTTTATATTTTATGAAAAGCAAGTAAAAATCTCAGGTATTGGAAGGAGGGTCGGAATCAGTTGCTAATCAACTAACCCAAAAGCTACTAATTAAACTAATGTGCAAGAAAACTAAACTAAGGTTCTACAAGATAAGTGAAGCATGTCTACCCATGATATGTTACTCCTTGCTAGCTATCCAATTCTACATATTGAATTGTCACACCTTGTTTTAATTGACGGGTTGTATTCCTTAATACCAATCATGGGGTGGCGTACTTACTTCCCCAATTCTATAAGCTCCTACTTCACTCCTATGTCGAGCCGGCTAAGAAGCTCCTAACATGGGATCACTAGAATTCGCTCATGCATTAAATACAACCATAAAAACCTAGTACACATTGGTTCATGTTTCTTAAGACGTTCAAGCAAGTTACACAATGGAGATCTGCCAGTTTTCTTAAGCCTAACATTGAAATCATTCAATTAAACAAGAGACAATAGGAATCAAGAATTATAAACTAAACCAATTAGACCTATCGAAGTGTCACACCCAAATTGATGAAGATAGATACAAACATCAACAAGGAATCAATAAGATCTAATCAATTATATGCAAGTTTCACATAATCATAAGTAGACACAAGGTGAATTAGCAAATCATCATCAAAGAAGAGCAAACAACAATAATAATGGAAAACATAATTAAGATAGAATCATCAAACCAATACATGATGTTTATGGAGTGATTGAAACCCTCTAAGTTGCTAGAAAAACACCTACCAAAACCCAGGAATCGACCTTAGGGTTTAGGGCTTACAAAAAGTGAAGTTATGATGTTATATTTATAGGCTAATTTTCTGTCGGCCCATCTTGACGTTGTCAACCCGTTACTCTTGACGGCGTCACGACCATCTTTCACCAAATTGTAGATCTCTTCGTCCTCTTCGCGTGGGCTTTTGAATCACCTAAATCCGAGTTCGTATGCAAAAGTTATGACCAAAACAATATCAGCTACTCAGCGCGCAAGTTTTGACAAGTTAACACGTGACGGCCTTGGTTGACGCCTTCACGTTTCTTCTGGGCCGTCACCATTTTTACTCTTGACGGCGTCATGAAAAGCCTCTTGACGCCGTCAGGTACTGTTCTGAGCATGGAAAATTAAGTCTTTGCCATTTTCTTCACTTTTATGCTCAAAAAACGTCCAAAATGCTTCCTTTTTCAGAATTCACTCCCAAAGTACCTAAAATCACAAAAGGAACGATTTAGGGCAATATTTGATCAAATAAATTCAATTCTGGGCTTAAATGACCCCCTAAAAGTGGTTCATTTTTCGCCTCATCATATACCCTTACACTTGAGATTTGCTTGTCCTCAAGCAAATGCGCTTTTATTCTAGTCAAAATACAAGTTAGGGGTCATTTAACACTAATATAATACTAATTACAACAAATAATCGTTCTGCTAAAGACCAAAGAAAAGCACGGGGGTCATACACTAGCACCTCACAAATAGTGTTTAGATACTCACATCTCTCGGGTGTAATAAAGTAATACCACAATATGGAAATGGAAAACATCTCTCACTACCTGTCATAGCAAAATAGATTACCATAGGGTTGGGAAAGGATCAAACCTCCACCACATGGCGTAAGCACCTAGGATAAACTATCAAATAGGTCTTTTAAAGGGTTGTAACGTTAGGTGTAGGGATATGGAATACACGGTTTTGTTGGATATAGGCAGTCTTTATTGGTGGCGAGTTAATCATCTTGGTCAATTACATATACAATATGGCCTTGCTAAGCCAAGACTAGACTCGACTTAAGCTAATAAATGAAAAATAGCAAAAACATAAAATGAACATAGAATGAAAAGGGATGGTAGTGCGTATGTTTTTTTTTTCTTTTTTCTTTTTCTTCCTTTTTTTTTTTTTTTTTTTTTTTTTTGATTATTTTGATTTTTTTTTTCTTTTCATACACTCTTACCTTACCATCCAAAACAATACATCATAGGGAATGAACATTCCCCTTACACTTGAATTTTTATATACTTTACAATAAACTAATCTAATGACTCGAATTAAGATAATCAAAACACTTGGAGTACTTTTAAGATTAACGTACATATGGGGGTAATATATGATGTTCTTCCCCATTACTCCATAAAATAAGTACTTTACCCATGAGTCCCAATCGTCCTAAAACAATATGTACAAGGATATGACTCGACTTAGCAACCATGTAATCAGTTAGATAATTAACTTAGGGTTTAACATATAACAATAATGCACTAAAGATGAGTGCATACACGAAAGGCTAAGGCGATTTGGTTGTACATTTAAGTGGGGTGTAACAAATTCTTCCTTTAAGTAAGATGCTTAAAGTTAGAAACGAAAAGATAGGCTCGGAGGGGTGTACTAGGGGTTTCGTGTACTAAAAATGAGTAAAACGCTAAGGGTGTGGGAAAAATTAATTGACTTGACTAGCCAAGTAATAAGACTTAAATGGTCAAGTAATTATGATACGGGTTTAACACAAGGGTGATCCTAATGCCTCTTATCATGTAGTAAATCCTACTACACGAATGTAGTCTCACTAGCGGTCTCGGGATGCATCACTAATGCAAGTTCTAGAATCTAAATGCTACCGGTACACTCATAAGCACTAATAGTAAATGCTTTTCCTATCAAATCTAAAGGCGAATCTCACATATTTGGGTGGAAAATTTTTCTGAATAGTACGGTTTTGTGCTAGTCATACAATCTCCTATCCATGAGACGCTTGCTATGGCTAAAGTTTCACTCCTAAATGTTGTAAAAAATTTTAAATTTGGAGCTAAAATTACACTAACAAGTATTTCTCATAGTTTTATTACACATCTACCATCACACAAACAAACTCAAGCGAAAGTGTATCTATAAGGTATCATCATTTTACCCCCCCCCCCCCCCCCCTTACACTTAGGATGAACATTGTCCCCAATGTTCAAGTAAAGAATGTAAAAGTAAAATAAGTAAAAGGATGAAATCAAATACTCCCCTGATTCGCTCGGTATGGATAATAAGGTAGCAAGGTTAGATCTTCCTCCAAGAAAATGAACAATCAAAGCTTCCCTTCCAGAATATAAATCATCTTCTTGTCAAACATAACCTGTTAAACCTGAGAAAACAATCACAAAAACCCAAAGCATCAATCCGAACAAAGAAAACTCACAACTATATGTAATTCCAGACTTAAGAATAAAAACAAAACAATTAAAGATATAATGCTTGTGGAATGATTGTTTGCAGATTTCCTGAAGTTTATAAAACTAAAGAATCAACCAAAAACTTTAAGACTCCGGTATAAACAAAACTAGCAAAATTTCCAAACAAAACTAGCAAAATTTCCAGAATTTTACACATGACGCCGTCAGGAATTAATTCCTGACGCCGTCAGAAGTGACCTGCAGAAATCTTTATGTTAAGTTTCCGGAAAATTTCTGGAAAAACTTATGTCCTACTTCGTAGAAAATCCTGCAAAATATCATTATGACTCGATACAAGCATTTGACTCTAACGAATACTAATACACATGTTCATTTAATATTGTTGTGGTTCATGCTCAATTTCGTTCTTATAAACAAATTTGGATCTCCCTTACACTCATCTTTTGCAAAATACCTTTATATGCAATTAAGACGAAGTTAAAAACAAGATAAAGCATTTTCACAATTTACTTTGAAACATGAGCCACAAACAATAAAAATAAAGCATGCATACGGAAACAAATAAAATCAAACAAACAAACAAATAAATAAAGCTTGGGTTGCCTCCCAATAAGCGCTTGTTTTTGTTCGAGTCACGAGCCTGAATCTACCCTTATTTAACGAAAATAGGGGAGGTCTTCCTTACACTTTGAATTAAGTGTGGGTTGAAGTAGCGATACACACCCTTAGGGTGGAAATATGCCACGTGAGGTGAAGGGGGTGAGTAAATGGCTTCCGTCATCCTAAAACTACACGGATAATATTGGTTGATGGGTGGGTCGATTCCTCTTTTGTCTCCTAGAAATATATCTAAGGATGGAAAAGTGTGTAAAGATTGAGGTTCCGGTTCATCAACACTAGGAAATTCCCTAGAATTAGGAGTAAGGTTATCATTACAAGTATTCAAACCTATATCCTCAAGTGGTGCCTGGTCCAAGGGTTCTACCTCCATCGGAATTCCTAAAGTTTCTTCTACTTCTTTCGGGTAAGTCACAGGCGGTGTGTGTGCCTCAAATGATGGTTGAGTATTTTGTGGGCTTATGTTATTGACCTCATCATTCCATGTGTCAAGATCACCTATATCCTCATCATGTGTTTTAGTAGAATCTATCCTAAGTATCTCACGTGCTTCTCTAGGCATCTCAACTTCTATGTCTGAATCATAAGGATCATCCTCAATATTCTGACTGCTACATACAAATTGTCCAGAAGATTCATCATCCGTTTCTTGAGATTCATCATCATCGATCATAAAACCTAGGTCTTTTTTATCAATGTCGTCATGCTCGGCTAGATCCTCCTCAATTGTTTTCTTAGGTAGTGATAATAGCAAACCTAGTCCTTCATCCAACTTATGATTTGTTGCAACGGCTCTCTCCATAATTCCTTGGCAAACTAGGTCGCATTTCCTATTGGCCTCACTAAAACTAGATCTTAAACATGGAGGTTGTTCATAAGA
Organism: Artemisia argyi; assembly: GCA_030686995.1. Taxonomy (NCBI): domain Eukaryota; kingdom Viridiplantae; phylum Streptophyta; class Magnoliopsida; order Asterales; family Asteraceae; genus Artemisia; species Artemisia argyi. Next base: position 184,876,259 of record CM060696.1, on the reverse strand, counting down.
ATCTATCCTAGGTGAAGGCTCATATGATTCATAGGTGTCTCTAAATGAGGTATTTTGAACTCTTTGGTGTTCTAGCCACTCAACCTTATCTTGCAATCTTAGAAGTCTAAGTGTAAAGTCCATTTGAAGCAAATTACAAAAAAAATCACAAAGAAAAGATAGACTACGAGAAAGCTACAAAATAAAAATAAAAAAATCTCACTTGATAGGAATCTAATGAGTAGACCTAATAAAAATCAAATTCAACCTAAACAATAACTATTCCCCTGGCTGCGGCGCCAAAACTTGATGTGTGGGAATTGCACCAGGCTTTACCTCTCGAGCGATCTCGAGAAGCTTACAACCCCCACCAGCCAGTGTACCTGATCGTTGTAGTATAGTATAGTGACAAGTACCGGGGGATTGATCGTTCAACTCAGGAATAGTGTCGTTAGGATTGAAATTAATCTAACTAGGTCTAAAGGTGAAGGATGATTCTTTTTGTATTTTATATTTTATGAAAAGCAAGTAAAAATCTCGGGTATTGGAAAGAGGGGCGGAATTAGTTGCTAATCAACTAACTCAAAAGCTACTAATTAAACTAATGTGCAAGAAAACTAAACTAAGGTTCTACAAGATAAGTGAAGCATGTCTACCCATGATATGTTACTCCTTGCTAGCTATCCAATTCTACCTATTGAATTGTCACACCTTGTTTTAATTGATGGGTTGTATTCCTTAATACCAATCATGGGGTGGCGTACTTACTTCCCCAATTCTTCTTGGAATCTAACTCCCATTGACTCTCCCACCCTTGGCGATTTTGGCGACTAACACTAACCCTAAATCGACTTTCACATTCTGATCGATCTTGATTTCTTCTCTACAATCTTCTATTGAGTTTGATTCTCTCTTACTTTAATTGTTGATTATCCAGTTGAAATTCAAATCGTTCTTGGTTTTAGGGTTTAAGTCTCAATCGCCTCTTAGGGTGTTACTTGTTAATCGGTTGCTGGTTTCATTATCTTATCCTTCTATTATTACTGAAACAAACCGATTGTGACATCATTGTTATCATGGGTTAGTTATTGTGATTCGATGCTTATAAACCCTAGTTTTTCTAGGGTTTTATTCAGTTAGTTTGAAGACCTGCCGTACCTTCTTCTTGTTTCTTTTGTGTGCGATCTATTGTTTTAGGGTTTCATGATGTCTGATAGGGGAGAGAAGAACGCTGACCTTTTCCAGTCAGCTGTAACAAGAATGTCTCGTTTGGAGGGACAAACTGATGGAGAACATAGTGTTGCTAACATTCATGATGGGTATGTTGAGCCAGTGTCACATGATTCTGGTTGTATGGATGGTGATCAGATCAAAGTTTCGTCTTTGGCTGCAGGTTCTTCTTTGGAGCATGATTCGTCCTCTCATGGTTCAAAACAGCCTAATGTGGAGCACTTAATTGCTAATGCGCATAAAAAGTTTGATGAAGCAATTAATAAGATTAACAGTGATATTGCTATTATGGCTTCATCTTCTGAGTTGAACAATTCGAGTGGTCTTGGGTTTCATATGAATCAGAGTGTTACTTCTGATCCTAATGCACCCAAGATTGATACTACTAGTGGTAATGGAGTTAAGTCGGTTTCTTACGCGGGTGTTGCTTCTAATGAATCCCAGAAACACGTGTCTAATTTTCGGAGGTTAGAATGCAGCAAAAAGAAGGATAATGTTGACCTTTCTGTCCCGTTGAAAGTAGTGGAAGAGGTGAACATGAGGTTTGAGAATACTCTCTATGGATACTTCCTTAGTCAACGTCTTGCCTTCCCTGTTGTTGAATATTATGTTCGCAATGCGTGGTCTAAGTATGGTTTACAAAAGGTTACGATGAATGCTAAGGGGTTCTTTTTCTTCAAGTTTAACTCGAAGAAAGGTGTCGATGATGTTCTTGATAATGGTCCTTGGTTGATTCGTAATGTTCCTATTCTTCTTAAACCATGGACATTGAACACAAACTTGCATAAAGAGGATTTAACTAACATCCCGGTGTGGGTTAAATTCCATGATGTTCCTTTAGCTATGTTTTCAGATGACGGGCTTAGTCTCCTTGCTACTTTGATTGGGACGCCCAAAAGGTTAGATGCTTTTACCAGCCAAATGTGCAAGGAATCGTGGGGCCGTAGTAGCTTTGCTAGATGCATGATTGAAGTTAAGTCGAATGAGGTGCTTAGGGATAGCATTACTGTTGAGATACCTTTACTTGATGGTACGGGTTCGACTATTGAGAAGATTCGGGTTGAATACGAGTGGAAACCACCGCGTTGTGATAAGTGTAAGGTTTTTGGTCATACTCTTCTTGATTGTCCGAAAGTTGTTGTTCCTCCAGTTCAACCTACTAAGCCGGTTAATGATGGTTTCACGGCTGTCACTAACAAAAAGAAAGGTAAACAAGGTGGTTCTACAAATCAGGGTAAAGGAGGCTTTACTAAACCTGTTGTGGGTAAGCAATTTCAGTACCTACCCAAAAAGCACCCTCCTGAACCAAAGAAGGTGGATGGAACTAGGAATAAGGATTCTAATGTGGCCAGTACGAGCGGAACCAAGATCACTACTTCTAATCAGTTTGACGCTCTTAATATGGATGATACAGATGGTTTTGGTATTCCTACTAACATGGATGTGGATGCTGGCAGTACATTGGAAGTTAATAAGGATGAGTCGGTTAAGACTGGTGATACATCACAAGTCCCTCTTGGGAGTGATATGCAACAACCGTTTGTGAGTGATTCTATGGGAACAATGGAAGTTGGTTCTACTCCTGTTGTTGAGAAAATTAATAAGCTTGAAAAGCTACTGATCGATGGGAAAGCTACTCTTGTGGATAATGCTGGTCATCCTATTCCGTCTACCTCTATCACTAAGAGGGCTAACCCATTTTCTAAGGTGGGTGAGGTTGTGGTTTCTGATAGTGAGGAGGAGGAGATTCTTAACACGTTTGACGAATCAGCAAATCTTTTTGGTGGTGGTTTTGAGCGTGAAGATGAGTATGACTATGATGATTATTCGAAGCAAATTTATGATCTTCCAGGGGAATTGGATGCTCTTAATGCCATTTATGGTTTTAATCTCCAAGGTCGTAGGAAGTAGTTTATTTTTTGTCAGAGTCGCTACTATCATGTGAGTAATGGTCTGTTTTCTAATTTTGAAAATAGGAAGTATCTTGTTATGTAAGCTTTTCGCCTATGTAACGGGCTGAGATATGGGATTCACCCATATCCGTTGTACTTAAACATTTTTTGGAGTAATATATTTACCGGGTCGTTGACCTTTTACCCAAAAAAATACTTACTTCCCCAATTCTATAAGCTCCTACTTCACTCCTATGTCGAGCCAGCTAAGAAGCTCCTAACATGGGATCACTAGAATTCGCTCATGCATTAAATACAACCATAAAAACCTAGTACACATTGGTTCATGTTTCTTAAGACGTTCAAGCAAGTTACACAATGGAGATCTGCCAGTTTTCTTAAGCTTAACATTGAAATCATTCAATTAAACAAGAGACAATAGGAATCAAGAATTATAAACTAAACAATTAGACCTATCGAAGTGTCACACCCTAATTGATGAAGATAGACACAAACATCAACAAGGAATCAATAAGATCTAATCAATTATATACAAGTTTCACATAATCATAAGTAGACACAAGGTGAATTAGCAAATCATCATCAAAGAAGAGCAAACAACAATGATAATGGAAAACATAATTAAGATAGAATCATCAAACCAATACATGATGTTTATGGAGTGATTGAAACCCTCTAAGTTGCTGGAAAAACACCTACCTAAACCCAGAAATCGACCTTAGGGTTTAGGGCTTACAAAAAGTGAAGTTATGATGTTATATTTATAGGCTAATTTTCTGTCGGCCCATCTTGACAGCGTCAGCCCGTTAATCTTGACGGCATCACGACCATTTTTTCACCAAATTGTAGATCTCTTCGTCCTCTTTGTGTTGGCTTTTGAATCACCTAAATCCGAGTTCGTATGCAAAAGTTATGACCAAAACAATATCAGCTACTCCACGCACAAGTTTTGACAAGTTAACACGTGACGGCCTTGGGTGACGCCTTCACGTTTCTTCTGGGCCGTCACCACTTTTACTCTTGATGGCATCATGAAAAGCCTCTTGACGCCGTCAGGTACTGTTCTGAGCATGGAAAATTAAGTCTTTGTCGTTTTCTTCACTTTTATGCTCAAAAAACGTCCAAAATGCTTCTTTTTCCAGAATTCACTCCCAAAGTACCTAAAATCATAAAAGGAACGATTTAGGGCAATATTTGATCAAATAAATTCAATTCCGGGCTTAAATGACCCTCTAAAAGTGGTTCATTTTTCGCCTCATCAGGGGAGCGGTTAGTAGAGTCGCAGATTTTATTAGTGGGTTGGCTATGAGGAGAGCTGCGAATGCTGTTGATTTGATGAGTCTTCTTCCACAGTTACATGACCCGCAGAGTGAGATCCTTTTACTTCGATCATATATGGGTATTGTCAAACTTTTTTTTGGATTAAGGACTTGTCAACCTGTACACATGGAGGATGCGGCCTTGTTCTTTGACAAAGGGTTACGTGAGTCGATCGAGAACATAGTGGTTTGTGGAGGGCCTTTTTTTGGAGATTTATAGTAGCGACTCGCTTCTTTACCCATTCGATTTGGTGGTTTGGGTTTGTACTCGGCAAAGGTGGTTTCCTCTTATGCTTTTGTGGCTTCGAGGGCCCAATCTTGGGTGCTACAAGACCACATCTTACAGGACAGTGGCATATGTGGTATGGATGATGATTATGTTTGTGCTATGGATTGTCTTCGTGATATGATTCCAAGCTTTGAATTTAGTGGTTTCACTAATAAGGACACCGCCCCCTCTAAACCCCAACAAACATTAGCGAGTGCTCTTTTTAGTGAAATGGTCAAGGATATGGAAGCTCACTTCGACATGACTATGAGATAGAAAGCAGTTTTTGAGTGTCTACGGGCACCACATGCTCAGGATTTTCTTCTAGCTATCCCCATAGACGGGCTAGGTCAACATATGTCACCGGTGGAATATCGTACTATCCTTAAGTATCGCCTTATGATTCATTTATTTCCGGTTGATGAGATATGTCCAGTTTGTCACAAGGCATATTTGGATTCCTTTGGGGAACATGCGGTTTATTGCAAGGAGCTCCCGGGCTTTAAGTACAGGCATGATATGGTTAGGGACGTCCTTTTTGACATATTTAAGCGTGCCGGGATCTCTGTCAAGAAAGAAGCACCTGTGAACTTTTTGCCTGACCGAATGGATGGAAGATCCACACTCAGACCAGCAGACGTTTTGGTTTTTGGGTGGGTTAGAGGGAAACATGCGTGTGTGGATCTAACCGGGGTTTCTCCTCTTGTGGGGTTGAGTGGCCGGGGTTTTATAGTAGGACAGGCTGCTTTGAAATCGCCTCGTACAAAGTGGCAAAACACAAGAAAGCGTGCATTGAAAATCAGCATGTTTTTATTCCTTTTGCGTTTGATACTTTTGGTTTTCTGGCACCTGAGGCAGTGGAGCTACTCAACATAGTTCAACGTGCTATGTATAGTAATGTTGTAACTCCTAGATCCACAAATGTCGTTTTTAAGATAATTAGTTTTGCAATTCAAAAAGGGCTAGCGGCGCAGCTTGTTTCTCGCTTGCCTTCCACCACTATGTAAATTCAATTCAGTATTATAATTCAGGGACCATTTTAGTATTTAAAATATATATATATATATATATATATATATATATATATATATATATATATATATATATATATATATATATATCTTCTAGTATTTAATTGACCACGAATATGCGTATACTATTGGATTGTATTTGGGTTTTTGTGGGCAAATGGATCATTATAAGAGGTGTGTTTTGTATCATAACCTGAAACTTTTTAACGTTACTTACATTTGCGATATATATTGAGTTCATAAGGTATTGAGAAAGTGACCCTGCTTATATAAATAAATGATCATTTACGGGTGAAACATGAGCTATGAATACCAGTTCTTGATTTGTAATATTGCAATAAAAGTGTAGACAGAATATCAGATATATAGATGTTGGAATAGGCAGAATGTGATGTCTTAGCAGTCATGTATACCAGTTCTTTATTTGGATATCAGTTCTTATGAGCTATGAATATCAGTTCTTAGGTCTTAGCAGTCATGTATATCAGTTTTTTTATGAGCTATGAATATCAATTCTTATGTCTTAGCAGTCATGTATATCAGTTTTTTTATGAGCTATGAATATCAATTCTTTATTTGGATCAGTTGGAATAGGCAGAATGTGATGTCTTAGCAGTCATGTATTATCAGATATGTAGATGTTGCGTATGATATCTGATAAAAATGAGAGTACCTGGATGTATTGCTTTAGTATCTGTTGTAACTTTGTACAAGATTTGGGTGATGTCCAAATCTTTGTCTCTATTCTCATCAGGGGGGGGATCTAGCTTATACACAGGGTATGCACGTGCATACCCTGTCCAATTTTTCGTAGTGTAAAAAGTATTTGTTTTTCTTCAGAAGTCAAGAGCAAAATACACTATAGACTCATGAGTGCACACCCTCTAAGATACTATAAATTTATCAGTGCATACCCATAGATTCCAAAAGAAAAAAAAAAAAAAAAAAAAAAAAAAAAAAAAAAAAAAAAAAAAAGCTTGACTCGTACAGTTAATGTGTCGGCTGTATATTAGAGAAGATGAAGGTCAATGAGTTTAATGTATTACTTGCCCAATTGTAATGTAAGATCAATAATTAGCTGTAAGTTTGCAATTCTGAGCCCACCCATTTTTGTTCCCCTAGCCCACCCAGTTTAGATCATATTTTTTTTTTTTTTTTGCTTTATCAGGTTTTTAGTATTTATGTTGTCTGTCATGTCGTAAATTGAGATATTATTCAATGTGAAAATTTGTCTTTTACATCTTTTTAATATTTGTTTCCTTTAGAAATCGTAGATGTAATTATGAGCTTTTTGTTCATTTAATACCAAATTAACATTAGTTTAGGTTTTCCTACTAGGATGATCACAGTTATTTAAACATAAGAATTTAACGTTATACGTACGTTACTACAAAAATATCAGATAAGATATACTTTTGATCATGTCCGCTTAACAACATTTAATTAAAATAGTTGAATTCGAATAACCAATACAATATTGTATAACCCGAACTTGATAAACTAAATTAACTTACTAATCGGATTAGAAAAACAAAAAAAACGTCTACAATTTAGATCCCGAAAACCCGACCCAGGAAACTCGATCGAAAAAATCGGTTTTATTAAAAAAAAAAAAAAAAAAAAAAAAAAAAAAAAAAAAGAAGAAGTGCATACCCTAATATGAATTTCTAGATCCACCACTGATTCTCATGATATATATTCTTTGAGAGTTGATATAATATTCACCATTTGCACCCCAAAAAAAATGTAGACTAAAATCGCCTATTTACCCTTGATTCATGTACACTAGGTAAACTGAAGTAGATGGCATATGGGGGAAACAATCGTGCTAAGGTTTTCTTCAACCAGCACGTGTTGACTGATGGAAACAAAATTGAGGTCAAATAGAACCCAAGAGCTCCTGAGTTATATACACAGCTACTTTTGAAAGAAGCTTCAAAGAGCGGTGCATTATGGTTGGTCTAGCTCAAACAGGTCATCTAAACATTTACAGCCTAATATTTTCCAAGTTGTATTGTTTTATGACTTCTTTTAAGTTATTAGAGAAAAATATACGGATTTGAATATAACATAACGATGAGCAGATTTGAAACTATTATCTTCGCCACATAATAAAAATAATGAACAATTATATGCCATAGTCATGCATGTTGACATAAACATTGCAAACACGTAGTATACTGGTTTAATATAACATCGCGCGAGGGACTTCAATAAAATATTGTTTTTCAAAAATCCAATTTCTTCAGGCCAATGGAGCCCAACAGGATGGCCCACATTTCGCTTTTTCGCCGATAATATACGAGTTATCCATACGTTGGGTTTCTAAAAAGTTCTAGATAACTACGACCGGCTTCCGTATGACTTCACAGACTTCTTCAGGTATGAATTTGTAGGATTCATAGTAATTAAGGTTATTTATGTTTAGGAGTTTAATTAATTGTGTATCAACTGTTTTCTTATTTGATTGTGTTAAGTTGAGATTAAACCCTTCATCCATAAATGGTACCGGAAATGATTAAGAGTTTATGTGCAGATACGTTATTCTCTTTAGAATGGAAATATGAAATGAAGTTGATATGTATTATCATTGGTTGTGTTTAAAATCTTATCTACTCCGACCCATACTTCGGTGCTTCGCTCTAATCACACACTATATTTCTTGCAGGTTCAAGAATATAGCTCTCGGATTTACTAATTGGTGACGGCTTTCTGCGGGTTACACGGGTCAGTTTTAACATCCTTTATTGAGTTATAATGCCAACGTCAATGTGGCTGCAACATTTACCCCATCAAATGACACTTTTGTTGCACCTACCGCTTTATAAACATAAGAGTGATACTTCCACTAATCGACTGTTATAAGACGGGTTGACATGGGTGGGCTTGCAAGGTTGTTCAATGGTTACATACATGTTCTGCGTTCCTATGTGTATTTGATCTTACAGGTAAAATGCATGGTTTTGCGGTTATAGTGCCCAATAAAGATGGCCTCTTAGAGACATCGTACGGTGCATAGACAGGTGTGTTCTTCAAATTAAAAAAATGAAGAAAATGAATCAAGGGTGCAGGCTTTCGTTCGTTACTTCCTTGCTCATTGAAGCTCACTTAGTATTAAGTTTAAAGACATTCAAACTATGTATGAACTGTATAAAAACTTCAAAGCCTCTGGGATATGTACTCATTATATGAAAGTTGTGCAAGTATAAAGCCGGTAGGCTAAATGCTTGCAACATTTTGTAAACACAAGGTATCTAGGATAGATATGCAGGTGTGCAAACATAGGATGTTGCATTAGCGTACCCGTCTGTAAAATTGCAAGTCCAAAGCCGGTAGGCCACACACTTGCAATATTTTGTAAACACGTTCCTACCAATATATCTATACACCTTTGTCTCTTTGGTGACGCTCACATCTGCGAGAAACATACAAACACCTATATCAAATAGGTATAAATGCCCCCGCCGCAACGCGGCGGGTTCCTTCTCCTTGTTCCTATACATTAGAATATATTTTTAGGCTAAATTAAACATATATAAACGTTTACTCCCCTCAGTTTATAGCACAAGATTCATCTATTTAGATGCATGGTAACTACAGTTCATCCATTTTATACCCTTAGGCTATGTTTGGCAAAAGTAGCTGTGAGCTGTGAGTAGTAGCCATAACTCCTCCTCACCGCTCACAGCTTCATAAAGAAGCATTGGAAAAATGAGTTTTCCTAAAAAAAACAGCAAAGCTCACAGCTCTCATGCCAAACGAACACTAAAAATCAAAAAGCTCATTCTCACCGCTCATTGCCCCAAAAAGCTCCAAAAAGCTTTGTGCCAAACATAGCCTTATTCTAATGGGTTGAATGAGTAAAATTAATATAGTTAGTGTACATAAAGATGAATGCAGGATGATAATGGGTCAAAAGCGGATCTATGGTTGGTTGGGTTGACTTGCAGATGAGTATATCATCTATAGATGATTTAAAACTATTATTACAACATATCTATATTTAGTTTTAAAAATGCATTTGAAGGGGTTGTGTGCATTTACATACACCTTGATCAACTTTTAACCCCTTCTCCATTTTAGCGAGATTAAGTATTTTACTCGTTTGACCCATTAGATGACTAAAAAACTAAATGTGGACCTCGTTGCAAAACATCAGTTAGAATAAGAACGTTCTGAACGATCATCTCAAGGACATAACTAAGCATGCTAATATATCTCTATCTCAAAGCAGTATAATGCAAAAGCTTCATAACAACCATTGAATATTTCATAGTTGAATGCAGCATATGAATCATACGACAACAAAAACTGTCCACATACTCCTAAATAAGGATCTCAAGTCTTGGAAAAACGAGTTATTTACAGCCAATGAAATTGATTCAAGGCATGTAGAGAATAAGATCAATTTCTTGGCTTCTATACAAAAAATACACCTCACCAAAAACCCTTAGGCATCTTTATCCAATTTCATTCCAATCCCAATCATAAGTATCAGCGTAACTCAACATCATTACAACGTTATTTTACTCAGTTGGATGCCTAGTGCCAGTATGTCTTTATCTAGACTAGAGGAGTTGGTGAATGGTATCATAGTTTGTTGATGTTTTGTATGTTCTGTTTAAGGTTGCTCTGAAGCTGTATGGGCATATCCATTTCAGTTTAGAGTTTGCCTTGTGTATTGTTGTGTATTTCAATGGCAATAATATATATTCACTGGTTTTTACCCAACAAAAAACATCATTACAACACTATACTAACATGAAAATCAAAACACATAAAGCAAGATGTAGAAACTCTAATTTTTCATTAAATAAACTGAGTTGGGGAACAAGCGTGGTAGACAAAGGATTACATTGTATTGCCTTAACTAAAACTATGAAATTACAAGACTATGTATAACCTTTACTTAGCTTGAAAACTAAGTTAGGTTAAGCATAACAGGCTTGGCCCCAATACGACTTAAATAACCTAATACTAATACTACTATAATCCTAACATTCCCTTCAAGCCGGAGATATTGATCATGCCCATCTTATTACAAATATAAAACCCAAATAAGCAAAAGTCTTCTTAGAATCAATAATCCAAATCTTCAACAAACGAAAAGCTAATCGATCACACTTAGGATCTTCAAAACAAACTACGAAGTAAAGCGTCTCAATAACATGTTATCCTACCGTTAATCCATGAACATCATACCTAACATTAAGACATTAAAACTACGTACATAAAACCAAACGGTAACAGATCGTAAATCTCGAATCTTTCCCAACAATCCTTGCCCAAATGCCCTGTCTTACCATCACAGAGAACAAACAGCCATATAACCCCTGAGACCACACTAATAACAAACACCGCAACCGCCACCTCCACCTCAAACCTGACCACAATCCCTACCGAGATGCCCAGCCTCACTACACTTATAAAAACCAATACCACAACAATCCTTAGCCCTATGCTCCCCACCACAGATACAACAACAAACTTTATCATCATCATCATCATCATCATCCCTAAGGCTAGGACACTCCGGTGCCTAATGCCACCATAGCAAAAACAACCAACATGAGGACAATCCTTACCCATATGCCCACTCTCACGACACTCAGAACAACCCTCGCTACACTCATAAGCAATATGCTCAGTCTCACCACAATAATAACAAACACAGCCACCACCAACACCAACCTGATCACATTTCCATTTATGCCCAACCTGACCACACTTACGACAACCACTCGGACCACCACCATGACCATGACCACCATCATCGTACCTACTACAGTCCTTAGCCAAATGACCAGTCTCACCACACTTATAACAACTACAGTCCCTAGCTATATGCCCACTCTCACCACAAAAATAACAGCCACCTAATTTACAACCAATATTGGGATCTTTTTCTTCTACACGCTTGTGCAGTTTTGCTATAGACTTTTGATTATTATGTTTTGATGGCCTTCTATTGCTTTCAAAACTATTTCATTAACTTTTGATTTTGGAATATCAAAATTTTCAGCTGCTGCACCTATTCTACTATGCAAAACAGTTTGGATAGCTCTTCTCTCGTTAATACTCTCAAAAATACTTTTATTATAAGACACATAAATATACATAAACCCTTGTTACTGAAAAATGTTGGGAAGTGTTTCTTTTTATATTTTTCTCCTATGTAAGCTTCATTTTCTTACTTTTGTCGACTTTTTAAATGTTGGTAATTGTTTTATCTTTGAGTCCTTAAGGTGTTCTATCAAGTTACAGTTTCAGCAACACTTATCATGTAAATACCATACATGATTTGGAGTTAGTTAAGGTTGTAAATGAGAAAGTATTACTCTCAACATTAACAATGGCATGTGATGGATGTGGTTAGCATTAGGGGCAGAACCAGGTTTAAAAGGATTGGGTGCATAAAATTTTTCTAGTGTAATATAATGGGACACATTTTGGAACATGTACGATTAAAAAAATAGAGTTTATATATATATATATATATATATATATATATATATATATATATGAAAATTACCACTACGATACATAATTCTATCGAGGTTTTGTGACACCACGTGATTGTTATAAGTGTGATCAGTTTGAATCTCTTATTTAATTATGTCCCTAACTTCCGTCACTGGTTAGCATTTTCTTTATCATTGTTTTTTAAGAAAGCAACATATTTAGTGTACGTCAATGTATTGAGAAAAGCAGCTAGTTTGTTTTGCTGAAAATGCTGTTACAAAATGAAAAGAGAAATTTTGACTGTAGAATCATTTTTGCTTATAAATTTTCTTAGATTAGTTGGGCATTATCGCCGATGTAACAAGACATTTAAATACCACATCTACTTTAAGGAAGTTGAAGTAAAAGAGTTTGAAGTGAAGAACAAGATGAGTTATTTCGGGTATTAGGAAATAAATTGTGGTCGGAGGCCTTCTATAATTTTGTTCCTCACTGATGCATCATACTTGGGTTTGTAAATAAACAAATACTTCACATGTATTTGAACCCTATTTCTTATTAGAAATTTCACATGATAGCTTATTGACATAATCACGTCCATCATTTTTCATGTTTATGCATAATCGTCAATATTGTCGTTGAGCACCTTAATATCTACGCAAGAAATATATCATAAATAGTGTACCTTTGGTTTTGAGTTCTATTTGACTATGTTTAATGGTCACCACATTCATCACCGCCGTAAAACCAACTACTCTCTCCACCACCAAACAATATAACCACGAACTCACCATCAAATAGGTGTAATTAGTCACGTCTATTGTTAATGACATATGTACCCTGAGAAACATAAGGTTCGTTCTTTCTCAATTAGCTATTATTATGGATATAAGGATTTAAGTTTGTATTTTATGTTGTGGGCTGCTAAAAAAGTGGTACGTACCAGACATGGGTAATGAGACGTGGGTGCTGAGATGTCAAGTTTTAAAACATAAAGTAACTTGTAAATATGTAATCGTTCACCATTTTTTTTTTCAAAAGATAATTTCATTCATAATAATTTAAGTAGGCATGGATGTTTTTTAAGGTTTCAAGAGTTCAAGAAAATGGTTGTTAATTGGTACTTTTGTGTAATCAGATATCTTATGATAGTGGACCAGTTTAATTTTAATGTGTTATGTATTTCTTATATTTGTTATTATTTATTTGACTATAAGGATGGTCTTTTATGTTAGGATGTCACATTTTTGTCTCCATTTTTTTGGCCCCCTCGTCAAGGCGATCAAGCTCTGCCACTCCACTTGCTCTCCTTCTGCACGTTCCATCTTATACGCAACGATAAACTGACTTTATTTGTAAGAATATCACTATTCTTAAAATTGATAAGATTCACACGTAAGACATTAATTAGACATTATTGTTCACGAAAATTGCATGAATCAACATAAACCCATTTGCTTGTTGGGCTTGAACATATACCCTAATAACCATAAGGGCAAATTATTGAACATTCAATATTTCTTTGAGGCTAAATTAAACATCTTGTTTTCGTAACTTATACAGAGTGTAATGATCGATATATATATATATATATATATATATATATATATATATATATATATATATATATATATATATATATATATACACACAATTTGGATCCTGTTAATTACAGTAACTTTTTTCATAAACTTTCTCGTATGTGAATCAAGTGTACATATACAGGTTTGCCAACTTATATCTAGTTTCGGATTTGTAGGAATCGCCAACCTACAACCCCTGGTTACTAGCACGGATAACTCGACCGCGAAGATAAGATGTCGACAGAAAAGAATAGCTTTGCACAAGTAAGTAACCCTAATCGTTTTCTTGATTAGTATTGAAAGAATGCGTGACAAACCCTTCCCCCCCCCCCCACCTCCTTTTATAGAGATGAGGGGGGAGGAAACACCAACTCTTAGAAAGTCGGCTATTACAATGACACGGGTTGGGCTTGGGACACAAGCCAACCAACCCGACTCCTACTTGACTAATAATAACAAGCTGACACTTAACACCCTAGACATAACCGTAGGCTAATATAGAGACTAATCTTATAACAATTTCCACCTTAGGCTTTATATTAGCCTACATCGACACTCAGCAACTCCAAGCAGTGTTGTAACTTTCGTCCAGGTACCACCTTCGTCAAGGCATCCACAGCATTGTGTTCAATACCCATCTTCAGAACTTCAAGCTGCTCTAGCTCATAATCTCTACACGCAGTCAATGCAAGTATAACCCGAATAGATGTGTGTCGAACTACCGGCGAAAATACTTCATTATAGTCAACACCTGCCCTTTGAGTGAATCCATGAGCCACCAACCTCGCCTTATGCCTAGGCTTTTGAACACCTTCAATCCCTTCCTTTATTTTGAACAGCCATTTGCAGCTCACCAGCTTTTGCCCAGCTGGATGATCCACTAACTCATAGGTCTCATTCTTCTTCAGAGAATCCACCTCTTCATCCATAGCAGCTTTCCACTTAGATCTATCTTTACAAGTAACTGTCTCCTGGTATGTCAATGGTTTATGAGTATCTTCTTCCTCTGCTGCAGCAAACGTGTAAGCAGTTATATTACTCTCATCCCGAAACCTCAAAGGTTTCGTTCTTGTCCTTGGCTCTCTATCCCGAACCAACTGATAATCTGTGAGATCCGGTGTTTGATCATGATCCTGATCCCCTACATCTTCATCATCGCCATCTTCCTGACCATCAATCAGATCTTCCTCAAGCGAATGATTATTTAACCTCTGTAGTTCCACCTCAACATGTAATTCCTCAACAGACTTATTAGTACCTGCACCAGAATCCTTCAACATGTCTTTGTACATGACACTTTCATTGAAGACCAAGTTCCTGCTAGTGACTATTTTAGGTGATTCATTATCAAGCCTATATAGCCTGTACCCATTCACACCTTCAGGATACCCCAAAAGAACGCATTTTACCGCTCTCGGCTCGAGCTTACCTTGTTTAACGTGTGAATATGCGACACAACCGAAAATCCTCAACATCCCATAATCACTTGGATGTCCCGACCACATCTCCATAGGTGTCTTTTTCTCAATCGCTGTCGATGGTGACTTATTTATAAGATATGCGGCCGTACATGTCGCTTCTGCCCAGAAGGTCTTGGGCAATCCAGACTGAATTAATAAACAGCGTACCTTATCTATGAGAGTTCTATTCATCCGTTCTGCTAATCCATTCTGCTGCGGCGTCCCGGCAACTGTCAAATGTTTAGCAATCCCACTCTCAATACATAGCTGTTCAAACTCCCGGTTACAGAACTCAAGACCATTATCTGTCCTCAGTTTCTTAACCGTCCTCACAGTCTGATTCTCTACTAACTGCTTCCACTCTTTGAACTTTCCAAATGCTTCGTGTTTGAACCTGAGAATATAAACCCATACCCTACGGGAATAATCATCAACAATAGATAAGAAATACCTCTTACCTCCCAATGATTCCACCTGAGACGGACCCCATAAGTCTGAATGAACATAGTCTATCACTCCCTGAGTAGTGTGCCTTCCTACACCGAAACTGACTCGATGTAACTTTCCTAGAACACAATTCTCACAAAAATCGAGCTTACCTAGACTTTTCTTGCCAAACAACTGCTACTTTTCCAGCACCTGAAGTCCCGCCTCATTGATATGTCCCAGTCTTTTGTGCCAAACCTGCGCAAGACTGTCTTTTTCTTCAACACTAGCATTAAGCTCACCCGCCACTGCATGGCCATCCAAAGAGTATACGCAATTATCCCTTCGGGTTCTAGATAAAATAACCCTAGAACCATTAATCACCTTGATTTTGCCCGACTGCATTTTTACTGTATATCCCTCTTTTTCAAGAGTTCCCAGCGATATCAAGTTTCTTTTCAATTCAGGAATATACATGACATTGTGTAATACAAAACTTGACCCATCTTTCAGTTGTAACCTGACCTTGCCAATACTTCTGATCTTACACTCCCTGTTGTCACCCAACAGTACCCTGCCCCCATCACATTCCAGAAAATTGTAGGGATCTAAACCTTGATAGATCTCTTGAGCCAATGGATCGTTAGCTTACCAATGTAATCACTAGTAATGCTAAGTAGACAAACTCTGTATGCTTGTAATTATTGCGGAATATAATAACAAACACTATTACTAAACTTTGATCCTCTATGGATCTATATTGCTTTTACTAATCGTACTAAAACTTTGTTAAGACCCGTCCCTATTACAATGACCTAGGGTTCCTTATATACTAGTGGAAACCCTAAACTTTCTTACAAGAAACGAATAAAAATAAATTAAACAAAGATATTCTACATATCTTGTACTAAAATAGATATTCTATAAAGTTCTATCTACGGATTATGTCCATCCGTAGGATCTCTGAAATATCCGCAGTATCAAGTCTTCAGCAGAATCTAGTCTTCCGCAGTAACTCGTCAGCAGTATCTTTCAGCAGTAACTTGACTTTGACAAAAATCCTTACAAAAATCAAAAAATATGTCTGACCTGGGTGTCATGTGGTATGAACCTCCTGAATCCATAATCCAATCCAACAAGGCTTCTGCACTCATCACCATCATCACCTCAGAACCGTCATAAATTGAACCACTGGAGCTTGGCTGATCATCTTTCTTGACAGAACCATTTGACTTCTTGCGATGATTCTTCGGACAGTTTCTCTTCAAGTGTTCCTCAGATTGGCAAAAGCACAAATAAAAGGATTGAGGATGAACACCAGCAGCAAAGAATCAACAGAATAAGAATCTCTATGATCACCATGAATTGAAAAGCACCATTCTTTGTAGCAACATAAGACTAAATGTACATCAAAACATATAAGTTACAGACTATTCTCATCACATCCAGGTGTGTTAACTCCTGTGAGAGGTGAATCATAGAAAATAATGGATTTGATGTCTCTTTACCAATAGCCATCACTACTGGAGTAGCCAAGTGTTCAAAGGTACACTGATAACCACATGATTTTTAGCAAATCATCAGCTATAAACGGATTTGATATGTCTTTACCTGTAGCCGTTTGCTCAGGACTAGGCAATTATTGATGAATAATCATCTTGGTCAATTGAATACCAAATATGGTTTTCCACTGCCTTTACCACAAGCCATATACATGTGGGCTAGCCAATTATTTGGAATCCAGAAAGGAAAAATCCATGGTCAATTGACAACCATTTCAACTACTCAACAATAAAGCATAGGTGAGTTGAAAACCTTATGATTTTGAGCAAACCATTACAGCTATCAACAGATTTGATGAGTCTTTACCAAAGCTGTACCCTTTGGACTAGCCAACTTTTTGATGGAATAGTCAACATCAGGCAAGTTGATGACCAGAAAGAGTGTGATAATAATCAACACCAAACCTGCAGACAACATACACAAAACTTATACAAATATGTTAGTTTTTTTTTTTTTTTTTTTTTAAACTTTAAATAAACAATATACAATTAAATACAATACCAAGATCAACTCATTGCAGATATGAATCCATCTGAATACCATGCTTTGTTGCTAACTCCTTCTTAGTCAAAATACTTCTTCTGATGAACCTGACCAATTGTTCAGCAAGATGAAGATCATTTGCAGTCATATCTAAAGGAACAGATAGCTTTACTTCCAGCATGAGATTCATAACTTCCTTTGTGATTGGATAGAGAACATCAGCCCAGCAATATAAAGTCTTTCCAGTGGTTGTAACAATCATGTGAACATTAGGTAGGGGAAAGAACTTCCAATAGTCAATTACCCATGTACTTTGACCTTTCCATGCTTCAAACCTTATACCAGAATGACCTTTATAAGAATCACATAGAATTTGCAAATCACCCATTAAATATATCCCAATATTATCAGGAGAATGAGTTTGATAATACTTGGTAACCCAATCATAAAGTGAGAGAAGATCTTGTTTGTCCACCATATATAAAATTTGACTCAGAAATAAGAATGTCTTGGTAGATCCATCTTGTCTAGTTATGACATTCACTTGACCAAGCTCAGAGTCAACAACTTCCCACTTCACAATTTTCTCCCATACAACAGTATCTTGACCATCATCAGAAGCATAATCAAGAAAAGTTGTACTATCTTCCAAAGGAATATCTTTTGGAGCCTTTCTCTTGATAGCTCTAGTCTTTCTCCTAGTACCAGTAACAGGAATAGAAGGACCATCATCAGGTTCTTGTTTAGGTACTTGATTGGAAATATCCGCAGGAACATCTGCAGAATCATCATCATCATCAGGTACATCAATTGGAGTATCTGCTGAAGCATCATTGGTAACATGTGGAGCTTCAGTGGTATCAAGATGAGATTCAGTATTATCATGATGAGAACCAGTAGGAATCTCATCCACAGGAGCATCAGGAGTATCAACATTCTGAGGTAAGACTGAAGAAAAATGGACATTCTCCTGACCACCATGAAAAGATCCAATAGACTCAGCAGGTTGAGCAGCAGAATCATGAATCTTGGCTTTCTTAGCTGGAGGTTCATCCAAAAGTCTTCCTCTAAACTCCAACACATCTTGAACCATTATACCAGAAGAATGATGATTGGAAATAATCTTGTCATAGTAATAGGTCAACTGCTGATCTGAAAATCCCCAGACCTTCTTTTGATTCCAACCCGACCCAAACATGGAACAGCCCTGATTTTTGACAAATGTTCTCATATATTTCTTGATTTCATTCTTTGTCCAAGGTCTTTCTTTTTGATATTTAGCTTTAAACTCTGCCTCCTGTTGTCTCAGCAATCTTCCTCTTTCAGCCATCAGCTGAGCAAAATCTGGATTATCAACACCAATCTCAGATAGACCCAAATTGGGCTTGGAAGCAGCCTGTGCAGCCAAATTCTTCCACTGTTCAGCAGTAAGATTCCTAGCAATTTCATCAAGCTCCTTCTTTCTTTCAGTAGGCAAGATAGTAGTGTATTGAGGTCCCATCTTGTCCAAATCATCTTGAATTTTCTGAGCCAATGCTTCGGATGCTTTTAAATCTAATTCCTCTTTAGTAACTGCAGCATCCTCTTTAGCTTGCATATGTGCAGCAACATTCTCACTAATTTTCTCATAAGCAAGTTCCTTCTTAGATTTGACTCTAGAATGAATGTCTTGATCAAGCAAAATAGACTTTCCTTTATCTTGCTTCTGAGGATTATCAAAAGTCTGATCAGGAGCATCATGTTGAAGATCAGCTGGAATATCTACTGATGAACCAGGAATGCCCACTTCTGGCAATGAAGTAGAAAATGATTCCTTTCCTGACGTATCAGCAGATGTCTTCTTGACAAAAGATTCAGCAAACTTCTTATCAGTAGAATGTTTCCTTCGAACATAATGAGCAACACCAGGAGAATGCTTGCCAATGGAATCTGGAAGAACACTTGCATTAGTAGCATGAGCAACGTCAGCAGTCGGAGCAACAGATGGTTCAGGTCTAATATCAGCATTCTTCTGAACACTCCCCAAAGTAGTAGCAGCAAGAAGTTCAAGGCCTTCTAAGTCAATATTATCAGATGCTTTATTAGAATCCTCATCAGAGTCATACACCACACCTTGCCTTTTTCTTTGCTTCAGCTTACCCTCCAACTTTTTAACTCTTCCAACTAAAGTCAACACAGCACTGCTAAGATTCTTGTTAGTAGATTTCAGATCATTCTCCAATTTGTCCACCTTTAAGACATACCTGTTCAACAAATCTGATACAGAAGTAAGAGTAACAGGACCTTCAACTCCACCAACAGGGATATCTGTGGTATTAGGAGCATCATTGGTCCTATAAGAAGAAGTACCTAAATTTACATCTACATCTATATGATCCTCAGATTGAGGTCTCAAAGGACTGAGTGAAGGAAGTCTTGTAAATTGTTGTGAGTTTACAGGTTGGTCAAAGCCTAAATTCTCATTGAACTCATGCTCAGGAGAATTGATATCCATTGGTGAATGTACAGGTGTGGGTAGTCTAGGAGAGAGTGGAGGCTGAACATCAGAAGCAACTGAAGCATTTGCAGCAGGAGCATTTTCAGTTCTATCAGGAGAATCCTCTGGTGCTTGAGCATCAGGGGAATCCTGACCACCAGCAGCTACATCAGCTGCATCTCCATCAGGAGGATTGCCCACTGGGGCATCAGAAGCTACATTAGCAGCTTCATCAACAGCTGCTCCATCAGGAGCATTGCCACCAGGCAACATATCTGGAAGTAAGGGTCTATGTTCACCACTAAACTTAATTTTCATTTGGGAAAACATCTTTTTAGATAAACCCTTAACAGGCAAGTGAGTGGGATCATTGGTTTCAATGTCTAAAATAATTTGAAGAAACCTAGGATACAATAGATATTTAAGTTTGGTATCCTTAACATTTTCAAGCATAGCATTAAAGATATACCTAGAAAAGTTAAACGTTCTTCCTTTAGAGAGACATACAATTGCAAGAGCAATGTCTGTTGAGAACTGATCCCATCCTCCAGACTTAGAACCCATGCATTGAAGCAATGTATGTGTCAAGAATCTCCATTTTGGACAAAACAAATTCTTATACCATGTTTTCCCATCACCACTATATCCAGCATCTTGAAGCCCTCTAAGAATCTCACTCTTAGGTAGATCAATCACTCCGCCTTCATCATCCAACTGCAACCTGGTTCTGACCAACGACTCAGTAACCACATATTCTTCCTCATCAATGACAGCAACAATCTCTTGTGTTCCATCTTCAACAGTCCTTGTTTGTGCTGTATTCCAAAATTGTACCACAAGTGACTCATGAATAACATTTGGGTATTGAAGCAGAGCATACCTAATCTTGGACCTTTGAAGAAAGTCCATCATGCCCAAGTAATCAGCATCACCCTTTCCACGACCAAGAAAGGCATGTTTGTTATGATCTGGTTTGAAGTATAGTGCAGCCATCGATTGAGAATTAGAAATTAGGGTTAGAAGTTCTAAGAGATATTGAAATGGTTTGAAAATTATATAGGGAGAGGGAATCAGTTAATTTGGGAGTGGGATATACACGTTGTGATTTATTATGGAAGTTACCAAACGTGGAATGAAACTGATATGAATAATTGGAAAGAAATCTTTGACCAATCATCAATTAAGACAAATCCCAATTAACTGACTCATCCGCAGCAACCAAATCAAACGGCTGAAAACAAATGGTCAATCCGCAGAAAATAGTCAAACGTTGACTATGGTCAACTGATCCATCCGCAGCATCATTCCGCAGAATCTACCCTTCAGTGGAAACCACATATCTTTAACAAAGATCTTTTAATTGAAACTTCTAATCACCCTTAATAATCTCCAAACTACCACGCATTAATGGTAATAAAGACACACGGTTCGGGAGTCTTATAAATAAAGACTAATTATCCCCAAAATTTCTCAACTGCAAATCAAATCCCTAATAATCATATCGGCAACCAAAAATAAATTCATGGCTTCCAATCAACTCATCATCAACCTTACATCAGAATCATCCGACACCTCTGACTCATTTACATCTCCACCACCATGGAATATGCCAACACGTCCTCGTGGTCTAACAAAGGAACAGGCTAAGAAGAAAAAACATGATGTGCCTCCACCAAGTTCATCATCATCTGAAGATCTTCCACCATATCCTTCTGAGATTGATGATCCTAATTATCAGAGAGAGTTGGAGAGAAAGTGGAATGAATTAGAGAGTGCAAATCAAGTTCGCAATCCTGATGAGTCTCTTATCTTCTTTACATCTTCTGATGAAGAGAATGATGTGAATGATGAACTGTACATTCCTACAACTTCTGATAAGCCTCAATCATCACGTCCAAAGAAGAGAAAAAGGAACTCCCCATTACCAAAGACAAGAAAGGTTGTATTAGGTTTACCCTGTCCTCAGTGGCATGAACTTTTCAACATCAACAACAAAGGCAAAAAGAAGGCTGTGGAAGACAAGGGCAAGAATAAAATAGAATAGGGATTTGGTTGTATGTCTTGCACTTTCATTATCTTGTATTGTCCTTCTGAAGAATCAATAAGATTTGGTTTGTTTTTATGATTACTTGTTTGAATTCTTCTGAGTAGTATTCCCCTGAATAATTTAAACTTGTCTAATCCATCAGCAGGAACACACTTTAACAATAAGATAAATAGTATCAGCAGCATGAGGGTCAAACCATTGACTTTCATCCGTAGTATCCAGTCAAGTGGACAACTTGTACACTTAGTAATTGCTGCTGACTCAACTACCTCCCATTAACTTACATTAACTAGCAATAAACCCACATCAGTTCTTTAAAAGAAGTCTTCAAGTCATAATCAACTCACCATTCCACAAGTAACATAACCTCTTATTTCACACATATACACCATGAATCCATTCCCCAATGTCATTGAGATTTCTTCTGACTCATCAGACTCTACATTTGACATTCCTCAAATACAAAGATCATACTACTATTTGACTGAAGGTCCTTCAGACTTATGTCCATCCCCAACCTCATCAGAGGAAACCACTGAATTTGCAGAAGCACCAGCTCCTCTAGCAATGATTGTCCCTGACTTCACCCCTGTCACTGCATTCTTAACAAGTGAACTGGAAAGAGTTTGTTCAGAGATGGGAAGGATCTCTGTCCCTGAAGAGCCACATTCCTCAGGCAAAAGAAAAAGTCCATTGAAGGTGGTTCTTGGTCTTGCAGCTCCCAAATTCTGGAACAAGGACATGCAATCCAGAGGAATCCATAAGAAGATGCCAGACCCAAAGGACTTGGGTAAAGGGAAACGAAAAATGGATTAGGCTGTTTGTTGAGGTTGTGTTGGTGGTTGATTCTAGTTAAGGGATGTGGTGGTAGGATGGTGGATGTTTGTCTTATAACTGTTTATGTAATCTGTGTTTCTTCTGATGACTGATCATGATGTACCAAGCTTGTCATGAATAAATAAAATTTACTTTTAAGTCTTGACATCCTATTCCACTGAATGTAGACCATAGATCATCAGCAGGAACATGACCTGACCACAGCATTCACACAAAACACAAAAACACAAAAGAACAACCATGAAATGTTACAAAATTAGTAAAACCTGCAAAAGAAAGTTAGTAAACATAATAATCTACATTAATACAACATGTATAATCCTCCCCTGAGGCATATGCCTCCCCTGAGGCTTATGCCTCCCCTCAAACATTGCATTCAAGGGTTGACCATCCCAATGTTAACAACTAGGTTATTAAACCTAGGTCCATCAAAAGCTTTTGTTAACAAATCAGCCACATTATCATCAGTATGGATTTTAAGCACTTGAATTAGATGCTTCTCATTTGCATCTCTTATAAAGTGGTGCCTAATTTCAATGTGTTTGGTTCTCTGATGAAAAACAGGATTTTTAACAATGGAAATAGTACTCTGATTATCAATGTAGATTTTAGTGTTCATAAAGTTAAACCCATAATCCAACATCTGATTTTGAATCCAAAGTACCTGACCACAGCAATTGGCAGCTGCCACATATTCTGCTTCAGTAGTAGAAGTAGCCACAATGGTTTGTTTCTTGCACTGCCAAGAGATGAGTCTTCTTCCAAGAAATTGACAACCTCCTGTTGTGGATTTCCTATCCAAATTAGCTCCAGCATAGTCACTGTCACTATAGGCTTCCAACACAAATGGTGATTCCCTTGGGTACCAAAGACCTAGTTTGGGTTGGCCCTTTATGTACTTGAAGATTTTCTTCACTGCATTGAGATGTGAAGTCAGTGGAGTGACTTGATGCCTTGAACAAGCACTGACAGCAAAGGTAATATCAGGCCTAGAAGCTGTGAGATACATGAGTGAGCCAATCATGGACCTATAGAGATGAACATTCACAGCCTCATCTTGCTCATTTGGATTTTTAAGCTTGGGTGGTTCATAAGGAGTGGTAGCAGTCCTCAAAAGTTCAAAGTCAAACTTTTTCAAAATATCTTTAACATATTTCTCCTGATGAATAAAGATCCCTTCAGGGTGTTGTTTGACTTGCAGCCCTAAGAAAAATGTTAACTCCCCCATTGCACTCATTTGAAACTCACCTTTCATCAAATCTTCAAATTCCCTGCACCATGCTTCCTTTGTGGATCCAAATATGATGTCATCCACATAAACTTGTACTAGAATGATGTCCCTGGAGTTTTTCTTGATAAAGAGAGTCTTATCAATAGCACCTCTTCGATATCCATGCTCCAAAAGAAATGTAGACAATCTAGCATACCATGCTCTTGGTGCTTGATGAAGTCCATAAAGTGCTTTGACAACTTTGTAAACCTTTTTAGGATGATGGGGGTCTTCAAAGCCTTGTGGTTGAGTAACATACACCTCCTCTTCTATTTTTCCATAGAGAAAAGCACTCTTGACATCCATCTGATAGACCTTAAAGCCCATATAAGAGGCAAAGGCCAAAAACAGTCTAATAGCCTCAACCCTAGCCACTGGTGCAAAGACCTCAGTATAGTCAATACCTTCTTCTTGTCTGAAACCTTGAGCCACTAATCTTGCTTTATTTCTGACCACAATACCTCTAACATCCCTCTTGCATTTTAAGATCCACTTTGTCCCAATTGCAAATTTTCCTGCAGGTAGATCAACTAGTATCCAAACATCTTGATTCTTGAATTGTTGCATTTCTTCCTGCATAGCTTCAACCCAACTAGGTTCACACAAAGCCTGTTTAATGCTTGTGGGTTCAACCTGAGACAAGAAACAAGCAAATAAACAATGCTTCTGATCTGTGTGGTTGTCTCTCTTCTGAGTGGATACATAGGTCAAAAATGCACATTGCCCAAACTTGGTATTTTTAATGGCACTCCTGGTGAGTACCATAGCATTTGGATCACCAAGTATATTATCTTGTGGATGTATGATGTTGATCCTTTTAGTTGAAACAGGATTCACATCAATGGAGGTATCAAGATTGGTTAAGGTAGGAGCAAAGTCTTCATCATAAGAAGCTGATTGAAAAATACCATCACTTTGCTCAACATTAGCAAGATCTGAGGGAGTGGGAAACCTGCCAAAAGGTTCATCTAAACATGTGGAAACAGGAATGGCAGCTGGGGCAGCAGAATCTCCATCAGCAGAATCGCTAGTTGCATCTGCTGATGTATCAGTAGAACAGTGTTTTCTGCTTGCTTCAAGAGCAGCTTGTCTTAAGAGAGCTTCAGTATCATGAGCAAATTCAAGACCAAGTCTTTTAGCTTCCTCAGCAGCTGCATGTGCTTGCTTTTTTAGTCTAGCAAGATCTTCTGCATATGTTGAATTTTCCACATCATCAGCAGATTTGGCATCAGAGGCTTCTTTGGTGGGAGGATCTGCTATCTGGATTGGTAGAGTAGTTACAACAATTGTTGGTTCATCACCTTCTGAATCACTGTCGGAATCATCCTGTAAGGTACCTACATTGTTAGAAGAGGACACTTGTATACCTGCAGATGGGTTAGATGTGTATCTTGCATAACCCAAATAATCAGTCAGATAATCAAGGTCAAAATACCATTCATGACCCTTTCCCTGAACATTTACATTATCCTCCAGAAATTTCAGGTTCAGAGTCTCTTCTATCTTCTTTGCAGCCAAATTATATACCCTGTAAGCTTTACTATGAGTTGAGTAACCAACTATATATCCTTCAGCAGCTTTAGCTTCAAATTTGCCCAGGTGATCACTTGTATTCAGTATGGTCACCTGACAACCAAAAGGTTTCAAGTGTTCAATGGTAGGCTTCTTCCCTGTCAATAGTTCATAAGGTGTCTTGTTGTGAGGTCTAGTGATCAACACCCTATTCAAAACATAACAAGCAGTTCCTACTGCCTCAGTCCAAAACATGGTGGGAAGTTTAGAGTCAGCAAGCATTGATCTTGCAGCCTCTATAAGGGTTCTATTCTTTCTTTCAGCAACTCCATTTTGTTGTGGAGTTCTAGGAGTGCTATAATCTCTTTTAATACCCTTTAAACCACAAAGTTCAATTAGATTGGCATTTTTGAACTCTGTCCCATTGTCACACCTAATACTTTTAATCTTCTTATTAAGTTGATTTTCAGCTAGAGCCATAAATTCTTTGAGTGCCTGAAAGGTTTGATCTTTAGTCACTAAGAAAAATGTCCAACTGAATCTGCTGAAAGCATCAGTGATCACCAAACAGAAATACTTATGATCAATACTCCTGATGGATGTAGGGCCAAAGAGATCCATGTGAAGCAGCTGCAATGGTTCTGAGATAGTGCTCACAGTTGTAATGGCTTTATAAGAAGCTTTGTGTTGCTTTCCCTTGTTACAAGCGACACAATTATGCTCATTGGTGAAGATCTTGGAAGGAAGTCCATGAACAAGTCCATCTTTAGCCAGTTTATTGATGACTTTAAAGTTAACATGTGCCATCCTTCTATGCCATTTTGTAGATTCATCCAAGGATGCTTTAGCCACCAAGCATGTTAGATCACCTTCAGGTTTGATATCATTCAAGTCAAAGGTATAAAGATTATGGTTTCTAGGAGCCTTGAGTAATACAAGATTGTCATCAGGCATTTGGAAATCAGGTGAAAGAATGAAACAACCATCTTCAGTGAAAAGCACAGGAAGTTTTTTGTCACAAATTTGTGAAACTGAGAACAAATTGAATCCTTGAAGCTCCTTCACATAGTAGACATTCTCAAAATCCACCTTTGGAGTTTTAATGGTTCCTTTGCCTGTGATCCTTCCTACTCCACTTCCAAATCTCACTATGCCTCCATTAATTGGCACAAAGTCATGCAGCTTCTCTTCATTACCAGACATGTTTCTTGAACAGCCACTATCAACAATACCTAAGTCTTTATTAAGAAGAGGATGTTCCTACAACAAAAAAAGTTAATATACAACAACATTAATATGAGAGACTTAAGTCATAAATGACCTGAGCCTACCCTGAGAATCATTAACCCAAGAAGATGAGTTAGATCCACAATTGTTCCTGGAACCCCTGTATCTATTAGATCTGTTATAATTCCAAAAACAATCTGCTGAGGGCTTTCAGCAGAATCCCAATAAGCCCTTCTTAAAAACATTGAGTCAACATATTCATGCCAATTATTCAATCCAAAAAATGATTTATGTTTAGTCCAAGGTCCAATATTAGTCCTATTATTATGCAACCATCTATTAGTATGAAAAGACCTATCAGCAGAATCATAGTGTTGTCTGCTGAAGTTACAATGTGCCTGAGATTCTAATGATGGTTTAGAATGAACATTGGTCCTTTTAGATCTAGTATATATATTGGCAAAAGAAACACCCATCTTCTTGTCATGAAAATCACAATCCTTAATCAAATGCTCTTTACTACCACAAACAAAACATTTCTTTTTCTTAAAAGATTTATTATAAGCAAAAGATGTCTTATTCAACACAGAATCATTCAAAGAAACACCAGAAACATAATTGTTTTGTAAGTACTGAAAGGAATTGTTTTCAAAATTAAATAACAAGTCTTCAGAAGGTGCTGTCTTAGAATAAACTTCGTCAGCAGAATCTTCAGAGTCCACAGACTTGTAAGATGACTTGTTAGACGACTTGGGTGTGACTGACTTGGTCTTGGAATCACAGCTGGCTTGACTAGAGGTCTCTGATGCCTTGTCCCTGTTAGAACACGAGACATATGTGTTAGAATCAGTACTAGAAATAGTGCTAGGGGAGGTCTTGATCCTAATGCCAGTGTGTTCCTCTTTTTCAGGTAAGTCCAACTTAGTGAGCTTAGGGGTGCTAAGTGATGTGGGAGAGTCAGAGTTAGAAGTTTTACAAGGAAGGTTTGGCAAGTCAGTAGACTTTTTGCCAAACAGATGGTGAGAACCATCAAAGTCAGAGGTTTTAATGTTGGTTGGCATAAATACACCTCTAATAGGACCTGGTACAGCATTCATTTCACCTTCTTTAACATAGTTTGCTAAACCTGCTGGTGTAGATTTACCATTATCCTTCCTTGCCTCTAATCCTACATATTTTTGAAAACCTAAACCTATCCCTGAGTTAACAGCTTGACAACCATATAAACAACTAGCTAATTTATCACCTGCCATTAACCATTCTTTATGTCTAGTTACTTCTTTATCTAACTTCTCTTTCAAAGCATCTTTCTCACTCTCAATCCTAGCTTTTTCTTTTAATGAAAACTTTAATTCATTGCTAGTATTTTCTAAATTACTGCTCAAAACTCTAATTTTTTCATCATATGCTAACTGATTTTGCTGAAACCACATCTTTTGTTGTTCTAAAGTTTTTAAAGCTTCTTTGTAAGTAGCAGCTTCAATAAAACTAGCATTATATTTAGGTTTCATCTCATCATAAGCTTGTTTAAGAGTAGCATATTTAGAATCATGATCACAAACACAAGTAGATACCTGAGGAGAGATTCCCATGAGGCTGAAATCACAACTAGCTATGCATGAGGCTTGAGAATTGCTAGTTGCATCTTCATGCTCGTTCCAGTCAGTACCAGCATCAACAGCAGTTATCAAGGCCTTTGATTCACTTGCCTCTACCTCTCTTTTCTTATATGCTGAGTATCTTGTATTAGCTTCACCCTTTTTAGTTGGGCACTCTCTTGAAAAATGCCCAGCTTCACCACAGGAATAGCACTTGACCTTTTTCCTGTCAAACCTAGCAGCATCTCTTCCATTCATATCAAGTTTCCTCCCAACCTTTTGCTCAAACTTTCAAACCTTGAGTGTAAGCATAGCCATCTGCCATTTCAAGTCCAATTCTTCTAGGTTAAGCTCATCAATTTGTTCAAAGTCTTCATAAGCCAATTGTTGCTGTTTATCAACCTCAGCAACAAAAGAATGTAGAACATCTTCTATCACATTGCTTGTCTTTGGATAAGTAATTGGATTAGCATGTGAAAAAGATAATGTGGTGACTGGAGGACCTTGATTTGGAATGGTGATTGGACCCGAGTAAGTATGTGGCATGTAGTTTGAGGTAGAGCTTACAAATGCAGATTGTGTAGGAGGGGCTGTATAAGGAGGGTTTCCCTTGACATCACCTTCTAAAGCTCTGAGCTTGTTGAACAAGTCATCAAAAGTAAGATAATCAAGACCTCCTTTGGTTTTGAATGATATAGTCACCTGAGACCATGAAGGAGGCAAGGCTCTTAAGAACTTAGAATTGACCTCCTCATTATCAGGCCTTGCAAGGATTTGATTCAGTTGACTTAAAATCGTGTGAAACCTGTCATATCCCTTGTGGATACCTTCCTCTTCAGTAATCTTAAATTCTTGGAACTCTTGCTTCAACCTGCTCTTCCTTATTCTCTTTGAATCTTCATTACCCCCGAACCTAACCTTTATAGCATTCCAGACTTGTTTAGGACAAGTCATGTTATGAAAATCACTCATGTGAGAATCAGGAATGGCCTGAAGCAAGATTGTTCTTGCTTTGTTCTCACGTTGAACTCTCATAATTTCTTCAGCAGTTACAGGTTCAGCAATTGTAACGTTGCCTTCAGAATCTACTGTTGTCTTTTTCTCACGGCTGCCAGTAAGAATTATGTTCCAGAGATTAAAATCAACGCTTGCTATCCAATTCTGCATCTTCATGGCCCAAATTTCGTATTCATCCTTCCTTAGCATAGGAAGCTTTGCATTGTTGTTTGAAAAGGCCACCTGTTGCAATTGTTGTGAGAGAGAGCCTGCGTCAGTGATAGCGATATCACCTCCTGGTTTGTCAGCCATTGTAACAAAGTGAAAAGTTATGTGTTTGTGAAGAGGTTACAGAGTGTATCTTGTGGCTCTGATACCACTTGTAGGGATCTAAACCTTGATAGATCTCTTGAGCCAATGGATCGTTAGCTTACCAATGTAATCACTAGTAATGCTAAGTAGACAAACTCTGTATGCTTGTAATTATTGCGGAATATAATAACAAACACTATTACTAAACTTTGATCCTCTATGGATCTATATTGCTTTTACTAATCGTACTAAAACTTTGTTAAGACCCGTCCCTATTACAATGACCTAGGGTTCCTTATATACTAGTGGAAACCCTAAACTTTCTTACAAGAAACGAATAAAAATAAATTAAACAAAGATATTCTACATATCTTGTACTAAAATAGATATTCTATAAAGTTCTATCTACGGATTATGTCCATCCGTAGGATCTCTAAAATATCCGCAGTATCAAGTCTTCAGCAGAATCTAGTCTTCCGCAGTAACTCGTCAGCAGTATCTTTCAGCAGTAACTTGACTTTGACAAAAATCCTTACAAAAATCAAAAAATATGTCTGACCTGGGTGTCATGTGGTATGAACCTCCTGAATCCATAATCCAATCCAACAAGGCTTCTGCACTCATCACCATCATCACCTCAGAACCGTCATAAATTGAACCACTGGAGCTTGGCTGATCATCTTTCTTGACAGAACCATTTGACTTCTTGCGATGATTTTTCGGACAGTTTCTCTTCAAGTGTTCCTCAGATTGGCAAATATAACACTTAAGTCTTCCACCTCAAGACTTCGATCTTGACTTTCCCCTAGACTGATGCGAATTCCTGCGATCAGTTCTTCCCCTCACATATAACCCTTCACCATCATCCCCCTTCGCCTTAGACCTTTCTTTGATTTCCTTTGAATTCAGTGTGGCCATCACATCCTCCAAAGTCAAAGCTTCCCGTCCATAGAGCAAGGTATCCACAAAGTGTTCGTATGATGCTGGTAAAGAAGTGAGTAATAATAAAGCAAGATCTTCATCCTTGAATTTTACCTCAATATTTGCTAAATCAAGAACGATTTTGTTGAACTCATCTATATGCTTGGAAATCGTACGTCCAGCCGGCATGTAGAATGTATACAACTTCTTCTTCAGCTACAACTTGTTGGGCAAGGACTTTGTCATGTACAAAGTCTCGAGCTTGGACCAAACCCCCGCTGCAGTTGTCTCCCCGGTAACCTCTCTCAGAACCTTGTTACCTAAACACAAAATCATGGCACTGTGAGCTTTCTTGTTTAGCTCAGCTTTCGCTGTAGCATCCATATTCGCGGGTAAAACCTCCAGAGCTGCTTCACATCCATGTTGGATTAATAAAGCACACATCTTGACTCTCCATAACCCGAAATCACCAGTTCCATCGAAATTTTCGATTTCAAACTTGGTTCCCGTCATTCTTTTATCCCTTTATTAATTTGCTAAGCCTTGTGAAAAACCCCACAATCACAAACCAATAAAGTCCCTTGTGCAATGCTCTTCAAATTATTTAATCTTAATTGAATAATAATAATTATATACCTAACTATTGTTATTCAATAATAATAATAAACCAAATTCAAGTATTAGATATTATTATTATTATTATTATTATTATTAAATAAGTAAACCTGGTGGTTTTATCTTTACAACTTCTATATGACGACAAAAAAGAAAAACATCCTTCTTCTTCGTTTATCACATCAAGGAAAAACAACCACAAAAAAAAAAAACCGATCTTCGATCTCCGATACACCAAAAACCAACAATCCCTTAGATCTTCTATACCTTGTCACAAACCCGAACAATCGAAGATCCAAGAACCCTTACTGTCGATATCGAACAACAATTAAACCCTTCTTGATTGATCCTAATAACCAGCGACACCCGCGAACTTGGGCTCTTGATACCACTTGTAGGAATCGCCAACCTACAACCCCTGGTTACTAGCACGGATAACTCGACCACGAAGATAAGATGTCGACAGAAAAGAATAGCTTTGCACAAGTAAGTAACCCTAATCGTTTTCTTGATTAGTATTGAAAGAATGCATGACAAACCCCCCCCCCCCCCCCCCCCCCCATCACCTCTTTTTATAGAGATGAGGGGGGAGGAAACACCGACTCTTAGAAAGTCGGCTATTACAATGACACGGGTTGGGCTTGGGACACAAGCCAACCAACCCGACTCCTACTTGACTAATAATAACAAGCTGACACTTAACACCCTAGACGTAACCGTAGGCTAATAGAGAGACTAATCTTATAACAGGATTTATTTTCAATCTTATCAGCGTCATCCCCCCTCCCCCTTTCGTCTTCCCTTCCATTCTCTCTAATTGACATTAAAAGTCGACAGTAACCTTTAATTTATGGTCGAGGTCAGAGCAAGTAGCTAGTAGTCCAATAGAATTGAACTCCAAATTTAACATAATCATACGTGAAACGTCAAAAACATACAAAGAGTAAACACAAACAAAAACCGAATCATCTGAAACTAGTTATAACAAGCACATACAAAACAGCTAGCATATAGCTAGCGTTCAAGATATCCGAAATAAATCTAGCAACAGCAAAATATTCCTTGCTTATTATATATGTGTCACAAGGTTGTCTGGGCATGTTTATTTTCAAATTGTTTTGGACTAAATATTGATTAAATAATGCCATCATTGATCAATATATATGTAGTATCGACTTTGACGTCAAATTCTCATTCATTTTCTTCTCATTTTTTTTTAATGATCATTCGTTATATCTGGTGCTTATAATTTGAACAAGATCCAAAACCACCTCTGAGTTTTAGAGATGACTAGGTGATACATATAAAGTAAACCAAAAAAATGTTGCTTATATAAGTAATCTATTATTCTACAGTGGGCAAAAAGTTATTTAAATATTGAAACTGTGTAAGGAAACGTTCACACTTGCATGCATGCCCATTTTCTAGGAAAACTCGGCAAAAGCTAAATGAAATAAATTTGATTTAAATGGTTCAAAAGTTCTGAACCACTTTTTGTAATGAGATAGCAGTAAGCTTGAAGCATGTTTTTTTTTTTTTTTTTTTTTTTTTTTTTTTTTTTTTTTTTTCTGCCTTGATTAGTTTATTCTATCTCCAATTTTTGAAAAGCATAAAAAGAGAAATCTTCACTAAATAAAAAGCAGGTATATAAGTAGGTGAAAGCACTTATCAAATTATTCTTTGAACATACACCTTTTCTCTTTGAAGTAATTAAAAATACAAAACCATATATGGTATTTATTTTGATCGACTGAATACATAAATATATCTTTTTATAAGCTTTAAACTCCGTATATTTATTTATTTAATTATTGTTCAACAATTATTAAAGGATATACATTCGTAGTCAGTCGTGACTCTATGTCACAATCATGTCAAAAGAAGTTTTAACTAGCACGTACCCTATACATTAATTATCAGGCGAACAACTTTATTAAAATCCTTGTTGAAATTTTAAACTATATTTCAATTTAGGAATAGTAAAATTTAAAAACTCATAGAAAAACATACAACTCATCAAACCTTAGAAATTTCACTCCAATCCCAACCATAAGTTATATAGAAATTCAACATCATTAAATCTAGACTAACAATAACATTTTATTAAATAGAGTAAAAATTAAAACACATAGAAAAACATGATAATACTCTAACTTTATACGAGTATTAAATACCAATAACAATATTATAGATTAACCCATAACTAGTCCATAAGCATCGTACCCAACATTTAAAATCCTTGTAGAAATTTAAAACTATATTTAAATTTAGTAATAATAGTTAATACCAAATTTATTATGGATAATATATGACATGCACTTTTAATAAGAGTGAGCACCAATTTTCCAAACTACCCGCAACAACGACTGATGTGTTCTCTTCACTCAATATAAACTGGACAAGTTGTTTAACAACATTTATAAAGTATTAAAATACGTATTGACCATGCATGCATGTAAATATATGCAAATATGAATGCTACTATGTATTGAGAGTCTTACACATGGATTTGAAAAGTGTGTTTCTTATCTTAGCTTAGCTATATCTTTTAACAACGTATATAGTTCAACAAAATTAGGTAATATTTAGTTGGTTTCCTTCAAGGTACACAAGTTAAGTCATTTCCTACATCTTTCTCATTCTATACATATATAACACCAAGTGTGTGGGACAGACGAACCTCTTTCATCTACCAAAAAAACCCTTCAAATTTCACGTTACAAAACATTCATCTTCTTGTCTTATTTGTTTCTCAATCTCTCAAGCATGGAAGGAGATGATCAACATGCATCACACGTTCCTTTGAATGAAAACAATGTTAATGTCAACATGAACAGCAACAATGTTAACATGAACAACATTAATCCATATATATTGGATTATATGAACACTCCTTTGATCAATAATCCGTTATTTCAATATCCTTCATCTTCATCATCTCCGGTATTGCCTCAGTTACCATTAACCATGTCTAATCAACTCGATAACAATAATATTAGCTTGGAGAGCAGCAATGTGGACTGGGTTAGCCTTCTTTCGGGTTTTGTGAATGTGGATCAAGGATCGATGGGTGCGAGGGGGTTGTCTGAAGGAGATGATAAGATTGCGGCAAGGAGTAGTAAATCAATGAAAAGTGGGAGGGGTAAGAAAGTGACTCCATCTAGGGTTGCATTTCATACAAGAAGCAGTGAGGATATTCTTGATGATGGTTACAAATGGAGAAAATATGGCCAAAAATCTGTGAAAAATAGTCATCATCCAAGGTACTTCATTACTAATTCATGAACCTACATCTTAATCTCTCAAGATATATCTATAACTAAATATGTGTGTCCTTCTTGAATAACATTCATATTATTTTCACAAACGAGATCTCGAAAACAAAATTTTAAAAGAGTGAATTTTTACACTATTCGTTTCCTAAAGAGAAACTCTAAATCGTAGTCTCGTAGCAGAAAAATTAATGTTTAAACATGATTATTTTCTAGATACTTACAAGTTACAAAAATATATGCTCATCACACATCTACATAAACATACCAAATAATATCCGAAAACTACCCTATGCAAGTTTTTCTACACTTTTTCTGCCCATATATAACTAATATTTCATGATCTTTTAAACTTTCATGTTGTTAATCCTAAACGTATCATCTTAATCATCTTTTTGAGCACTCCGAGTGAACATCTAACGTGGTATAACATAATTATTTGTTATGGATTTATCCCTATTTTGTTACAAATATATCATCACAGGTAACCTTGATGATTTATATTAGATAACATCGAAATGTATGGAACTCAAATGCATATCTAAATTATCATGCATGCATATATTATCTCACTCTCAATCTTCTTCATAACCAGTTTGAAAGATTACTGATTTAATCTTTGAAATATATATATTGATCTTTATAAAGTCATGATTCCCATATAGGACCTCTGTCTCTCTATAGTGAGTTAGAAAGAGTAAATAAGTTGACCTAACATTTCTTCCGTGACCGCTAATAAATCACCTTTTTATTTCTTCAAAGGTAGCTTAATTTCAAATACACGTTAACAATTTTCTACGTAGTCCATTTAAGTCGTTTGATTAGTTAAGTAGCAGGAGTATATGCTTAAGATCGATTTAATTGTCGTTGCTAACAAAATATGTATTTTTTTTTTAACAAAACATACAAAGATTATTATACATAAGTATATTTTTTTCATTTTTGTTTTACCTAAGTTACTTATTATCTTTTTCATAAATCTATTTACTAAACTTACTACCATGCGTGCTATTTTATTCAGATCGCTTTGAAACAAGTCATTGATAAAGTAAGCTAATTAACCCAAATATCCTAAATGAAAAACTAATAGAGTAACGTAAGTAAACCAAAAAAACGTACGGTAACCTCATATGTACGAACACGCCAAGTTCTCATGATAATTGTTTCTTTTAAAACCGAGATATTATATTCCCGTAAAACTCAAAGAAATTAAAGAGTACGTGATCAAAAGCATACACTTAAACTAAACAAATCATTAAGAGAAGTTCTGATTATATAGGTATGATATTTTCACATATACTAAATCGAAGAAGTGTTGTATTTTATGAAATTCTTGGACGTATACTCGTATCTGTGAAAGGATTGGAGCTCTTTCTAAAATATACCATTCATTCTTGCATCTTGTTTGTGTGTGTTTCATGATGGTTGTTTCATTTTACACTGCTTTGAGTTTTCAACCTAAAAAAGATAATCTTCTATATAATAATATATAATAAGAGATTCCTTCTTTTATTGATTAATAGAAGAGCTTAATTGTAAAATTAAGCACTCTTATTCGCTAAAAAAATGTTAAAATTGAATTAGTTTGGTTAAACTATTTATAAATTTGGTGGTGAAAAAAAGTTAATATACACATGACCTTGTGTGCTCTTTTTTATAAAATTCTCAACTTAAGTGTAAATAAATGTTATATTTTAATTGGTAAATAGAATTTACAATTAAACCTTAAACTTTTAAAAACAATCTAATCTTAACTATGTTTTAATAAATTTAAGTGTAAAATCTTTGATTTTCATAATTTTTAAAAAATTTATATATTTCACAAAACCCCATATACTTTAAACTTTTTTTATACACTGCTATTACACCATCATCATTAATTATAATTATAATTGTTATTATTATTATTATTATTATTATTATTATTATTATAAAACATCACTTGAAAATTATAGAATTTACAAGAAATTAGTGGGGAGCCGAGATACTAACTGGACCCTTACTCCTCTAGCTGTATTCGAAGCTTATTATTATTAATTTATTATTATTATTATTATTATTATTATTATTATTATTATTATTATTGATTGTCATAGTAAATATCACCAACTAACCAACGTACACATACACGTTATTTAGTATATGCGTGATATTAAATATAACATATATAAACATTTATTATTCAATGAACTTGAATATGTTAAAACATCAAATTAAACTTTATAGACAATAAAATTATTTAAAAAAGATCGATTATATTTTTAAACCCGAGCAAATATAAGTGAAGTATTATTATTAGTTATAGTCCTTGTCCGAATATAATATGCATTTAATAACCCGTGCATACACGGGTCAAAAACTAGAAAACGGATGAAGATAAATTAATTTAATTATAATGCTAAAACCTTTAAATGCACAAGATTATATGTATCAAAATAAAAGCATGATTTAAGTACATACCAAACAAATTTAATTAAAATATAAATATTGATTGTACAATACAACTAATAGTTATATTTTGGCATGTAATATAGTATGAACCTTGTATGTGTAATATCATATTTACAAAATATTAACGCTATCAAATTCTTATATGCTTGTATATTAAACTAAAATTTTAAAATAAATTTGAATTTCATTCATGTATAAACCCTACACGTACACGGAACTTATAACCGGTGGAAATACTTCAAAACCTTAGTACAAATTTTAACAAATATGCGTTTGCTAACACTTTTTACTACACACCCCTTTTTAGTGTCTTTAATTATATTTGAGTTCTTACATTTAAATGTTTATAAGTATGAAAATATTCACATGTATAAGTGTAAAGAGAAAAAGTTTACTTTTATTAGTGAGTAGAAACGTAAAATTTGTGTATACTTACAAATGTACACATCAACTTCAACACCTAATTTTCTACATCCTTTTGTGTGAAAACAAATTTTAAAAGACAAATTATTAATTTTTTCTCCGGCTAAAAGTGTAAACATTCTTTAATATATATAAAAGTGTGAATAATCATTTATTTTTTAAAATTTGTTCACACTTTTTTATTTATGTAATTATTTAAACATCTATGGTGTTATAAATTCAAAGAAATTCACACAATTTCTAGAAGCTTAGAAAAAAAATAGTGTAAAAATGACATTTTTGTTCGCTGTAAATTGCATTATATAAATTATGTCCAAGTAAAACCAAATTGGTTATCATGCACAAACGTACTTTTCCGATACAATTTATATAATAGATGGAATTCTTGGTATTCTAGTTCATAAACGAATGGTCTCTTCTCTTTGTTGAGCAAGAAATAATAAACAATGTCAAATAAGTTGACCTAACTTTGCTTCCCTGCCTAACCACATCTATTCACCTAAGGTAGGTTAATTTTGGGAAAACTATTACTAACCAAAACTTACCGTTAACATATAAAATATGCATCTTTTTTTTACCATCTAAATTATTTACAAGTGAAACTCTAAACAATATATTTTGATTTTGTTATGCAGGAGTTACTATAGGTGCACTCATCACACATGCAATGTGAAGAAGCAAATACAAAGGCTCTCAAAAGACAACTCTATTGTGGTCACAACTTATGAAGGCATTCACAATCATCCTTGTGAGAAGCTCATGGAGACCTTGACTCCACTACTCAAGCAACTCCAGTTTCTCTCTAGATTCTAGATCAGCAAATCCAACAACACAACTACTTACTTTTAGCATGTACATTTCTTCTACTACAATTGACAAACGACGTTGTTTCTCCTTGATCGGTTTCCTAATTCGTGCATGACACCATGAAATGGAAGAAACTGAGAGGAATTGGGAAAGTGTATCTATGTTTAATGTATAACTAGACTTATCTTTTAAATTAATGGAGTAGACACCAAAGCTTTCTGATTTTGTTGAGGTTACAGAATGTGCATGTCCGTTAATGTATCGGTTGAGATGTCATACGGCTGGACAAAAAATTGCACCGTAAAATAGCTTTCGATTTTCCGAGGGCATTTAACTTAGTTTTCATCCATTCCCGTAGTTTCAAGCATATCATAATCAAGTCTCCGATACATAAAAAGAAATAAAAGTAAAAAGTATAAACACGCATAAAGTAGATCCAACTACCTGCAGCTAACTAAAGCCAACCAGCAACTACTTATAACATAATGGTGTCACATATCTTGGACCACATAAACGGGGAAACGTATGAGAGGTGTCACAACCATAATATCACATTGGACTGAACTTCTCAATTCAATTATAGGCTATGTTAGATTAAGCAGTTCCATGGTTTCACACAAAGTTCGATATTCTAAACTACGGCCACCCAAATCATGCTTAGATGCGTATATACTTTGGATGATCCCTAAAACATTTTAATGTTCTAAACCACAAAAATAAATGAAAGAGAAATGATTGGTATGCCTAAAGATATGCCAAATCCCATATGACATTTATCTACTCGTTAAATGACACAGGTTTAGCAGGCATACAATTAAGCATGCCAATCATTTATCAAAAAGAAAACTTTTCTTACAACAACACATGTCACACACTACTAGGTGACAAACTTCACTTATCTGGCAAAACATCAGTAGGAGCAGTACTTCCAGCCACGCTACTTTCTGAACCTGGACCACTACCTCCGGTTTGAGGAGCCTGACTTCTGATATTACTAGCCATTAGGGCTTGTAGATGAGGCGGTATGAACGGTCTTGGAGTGTTCACAGCTGGTGGTGGTCTAGCAGCTTGAACTGGTTGGTTCGGGCGAATTATGTTCTGGTTCAGATTTTCTGAGAATGCCCGTCCCGACAAACTTCCTCTCATGCGGCCTGTTGGCCTCCAGTTTTCCTCTCCTGATCCATCTACGGAACCCCCTCTTTGATCTCCTGTTGATGCCGCCACAGTTACAGATGGTCCAGGTGTTGGTATTGAAGGTGGAATAGATGGTGCTTGACTTGTAGCCTGGAAAGTTGCTCGATGGATATCAGCCATCGAGTACTGTGGGTTTTGGCTACTTGACATGGGACCCACTGGACGGATTTGAGGAGATAAATGAGCAGGGGATCGAACCGGATATGAATTAGGCCGT
Source organism: Artemisia argyi (assembly GCA_030686995.1). Classification (NCBI taxonomy): domain Eukaryota; kingdom Viridiplantae; phylum Streptophyta; class Magnoliopsida; order Asterales; family Asteraceae; genus Artemisia; species Artemisia argyi. Next base: position 184,836,367 of record CM060696.1, on the reverse strand, counting down.
TGGTTCATGGAATGCTGTTGGTATGAGTTGAAGTGGGCTGATGGAATATGTCGGCCATTACTTATATGTTGCGGAGCTGGTAAACCTTGAACTGGGTGATCACGTTGACCCTGATTCTACAAGAAAATACACATTAGGGTAAAGGGATTATACACATTAGTAAAAACTCAAAATCGGTATATACTTTACCTGAGAACTCATCATACGTGACACTTGATGTTGATTTAATTGAGGTCTCCACAAGTGTTGTTGCCTGTCACCATTAGCCACTGTTGCAGAACTTTGGGCCGGAAGTGCCTGAACAGCATTGGGTGTTCTTGTTACACAGTTTTGGTATCTCATATACAAATTACCATTATTATTCAAGTTGTCATTTTGTTGTTGCTGCATATTGTTAGAAACAGGTATTTGACTTTGACTTTGACTTTGACTTTGTGTTTGACCCAGGGTTATGGAGTTGAACATCTGTTGGTTTCTTTGAACAACCTCACTAACATCGGGTCTATTATTGTTCATCCTAGTGCCTGGAAGTCCCGTTGAATAGTACTCTGTCCAAAACCCATCTTCCATATGTGGTGCGGTGTTTTTGTTCACGGCACTAGATTCGCCAGCTGGGGAAGGTTTCTTGTCAATAACTTTCTCGATTTTATCCACTTCATTATCATATTCAGTGAGGTCCATAATATCATCCACGTCTTGAACATAAGTTTCCTGGTTTGAAGACGGTGCATCTTTCGGTTTCTCTGGATTATCTTGACTTTCAGTGACAGACTCCCAAGACCCGTCGTTAGAAATCTTCACATAAGAAATATCTTCTCCTACCTCTTTAAGAATCTAATAACAAAGAAATTGCTTAACAATTATGATAGACAAGTTTATGTTTATCAGATAAGTGGAAGAATGAATAATTATGAATGTTGACTTACCTCGACCATGCTCTGATCAATTCGGATGTCATGAAAGGAAACAGATTGACTACAATGGGGACATCGCCAAAATGGTCTTCTTGAATTTATTTCCACATAATTGTTGAAGTCGAAACACTGCCAAAAATTACCAAAATACACTGTTTTTATATAACATAAAGCATTTAACTTTTTTTTTTACTAGTAATTCAGCACATAGAACTCACCTGTAGATGTTTACATGAATGTCCTTTAACAGGGGTCCTGATACGACTGAAACTATATAAAAAAAATCGTGATTCGATTAGGCGAATTTCATGATTGGTAGTAAACAACTGTTCTATCTTTATTGTATGGTTTTATACCTTATGGGGCACTTTAGTGATACTCTAGACGGGCCTTCAATTATCTCGTTATCTATCATCAAAACAAAAAGAACTGAGCGGAAAACAAACAAAATGGGTATAACAAAATATAGCACAATTATATGAGTATAATTAACCTGGATCAGGTGAAGCAGCAACAGGTGGAATATAATCGGGAATGGCAGGAAAGGTAGGATTTGAAATGACACTCATGATGGCAATAGCTACAATATATCTCCCTAAACAAAATAATAGAAAGTGTACAGTAATGGAGCCAAGCAAAAAAAATTTATTTAAAAATCAGGAAATTATGTTAATTTTTTTATATCTTTCAATTTACCAGTGAATTGACCAACCACTTGAAGAAGATTGCTTCCATATTTAAGCATATTTGTGACAGGTGTCGGCATCTGCGGTCCAGGATCCTGATTAAAAATTTCGGAGGCAGATATATGTTAGTGTTTTCAAAAACAACATTATAGTACAAGCCATGAAGCAGTGTACAAACCTTGTGAACGCATGTCCTCTTGTCAACTCCGTCACCATTCAACAAAAAACTACAAATTTGAGGACAAACGGATGACTGGTTAGCCTACTTTAATTGAATATATGATTTCGTAAAACAGAGGATTGTGCGGTGTTATTGAGTTCATACTTGACTTGCTGGGGACTTATGATGCATGATGACGTCTCGATATTATCTGCTTGAGCAACGAATAAATACTGCAGGAAAGTTAAATACAAAACAAAAATAAATACGACGAATAATTTATATGAAAATATAGAATATAACAAGAAATGCTTACTATCTTGTCGCCAGGAGAAGTTCTTGCATTCTTGGATATATGAAGATCAGTCACATAGGAATCATAACCCGCCTATGATATTAGAGAATGACTGTTAGATCAACGATTTGCATAATAGCCTCTTTTTTTTATTAGAAATGTCAAGCATTATTACCTTGGTCTCAACAAGAGCAAATATTTCACCCATCTTCATCCCAGGATAGAACCTGAAGGTAAATTTCTTCCAGTGTAAATTTTTATATTTTTGAACTAAAGCTTGCACATCAAACCGATGTACATAAACCTGTGAAACCACATACAACAAAACCAACGGTGCAAAGAAAGATTATAGAAACCTTGACATAATGGTGGAGATGATGGAATGATGGTTGCTTTCCTTGTTCTTCATATGAGAATTTATATCATCAACATTAACACTACAGAAACTTCTTTGCATCTACAATAAGCGGACGGGTATTTTTGTAAGATGAATGTGTAGAAATATGTAATAAGATAGGTGTTGAAAACCATTCACAAACCTCGTCTGAAAGAGCATGAAGTTCTTCCGTTGCCGTCTCACTGAACCAGCCAGTAGTACATGCACTCTATAAAAATAAATACAAGATAGAAACAAGATCACTTAGCTAATGAGAGTAACCGCAATGTATATAGTAAATGAAGAAAATTGCATAATGAGTACCTTTACAGAGATCATGAGTACCATAATAGCAGCTTGTGTTGTGATATCATTTTTCCGTTGACACACCTAAGCATATAGTACTGACATCAGCATTTGGTGTCTAATACTTGCGTAAAATGTTCTTAACTAGAACTGATACTATTAGTATGTTAAGAAAAAAAAAAGTCACCTGCTTTAACAAAAAAGGTAAATCGGGAGCTCTGTTTGGGACATCGTTGTTAGAAACAGCATAGTCAATGCCTCTGTCATTGTCGATATGTATAACGTCAGTATGTTGATTAGAACACACACACACACACACACAGACTGAAGCATATCGAAGTTAAAGGCAGAAAACTTAAATTCCTAACAAGATTCTTCAACAAATTCCAGTCACTCACAATCCATCTACTAGTTAAGAAATAGACATACTAACATGCTCAATGCCTAAATCCACCATTTTAACAAAACAAAGCTCAGGGCAGAAATGTATATTGTGCATATTGAACTTCAAGCTACAAGTCAATTAGGAAAGTCATGCGAAGGAAAAAACAAAAACTAAGTGATTGTACAAGTTTACAGAGTTATCATACTTGACCTATCTTAAGTCAAAATATGTCAAACTGCCATAGGAGTAAACCTACCAGGTTATCGTCCAAAAAGATAAGGGTGTGTTTGCCTGTTTGGTTGAAAGAAAACACCCACTTTTTCCATACGAAAAGTTGCAGACAACATGGAAAACAGAAAACGTGTTTGAAATAGTTTTTCCCAAAAATTCTACAAAACAAAATTCCTAATTCCTTAATAATACTGTATTACTGTATAAGAAAAGAGATTTTTTTTTTTTTTTTTTTTTTTTTTTTAAGGTTTCCTCAGTTTCCTTCATAATACAAAATCACCGTTTTCCCTTGTAAGTTGTAACATGAAAACACAAAAGACCATTTGAACACGTTTTCTAAATTTCAGTTCTTTTAAGGAGATAGAAAAACCCTACCAATTATTTACAAATTTATAGATGGAAAACAAAGCAATGTTTTCTTCAACTAAAGGGCCCCCAAACGTTCTTATTAATTTAAATTCTTATGAAACGATATCCATCAGACCATCACCTACCTTATCTGTTTACGGACATCTGTAATTCATTGGGGTTCTCTCTACAACCTTGCTACATCATCTTACTCGCCTACTCGGTATATCAAGGAATTAGACCTGCCTATCTTATATATCTGTCGTACTATATGTACAAAGCCCCCGTTGATTAATGGCTAAAAGGTCTAAAAGACCACACTGAAATAGTTCAGATTATTAATAAAAGTACTTCAATTTGACGACCCGAAAAATGAACAAATCAATAACATACAAAACCACGCAATAACTAAAGAACACGCTCTCTTGTGATCTATACCTAGTGTTCCACTGTGGCCGAAGAAAAATTACATCTTTTCATGGACATATCACTTATAAGGAGTAAATGCCACACGAACACCACACCATAGAATGCCTCTAGAACGTAAACCAAACAAGAAAGCGATAAAAAACACACGTATTACATGATCCAATCAAGATACATTCTTTACCCACGTCCACGTTCGCCAATCTTATCATCTCAAATTAGGCTAGGGTTTACAATTACTTTAGGTGCACATAAAAATACTACTAATAATTTAACTAAAAAATTACAATAAAAATCTCAAACTTTATTTAATACTTTACCCTAAAAATCATTACTTGAAGTAAATAATAAAAATGCAGCTTTCGTTACACAATTATAACATTCCTAATCTACCATAATTACATAATTAAACTAGGGCTCAAAAGGTAATTCACAACAACTATAAATATAAAATTACACAAAAATTGAAATAACATATACACGTATTTACTCACGTCCATGTTCGAATTATACTAGGGTTTACAATTACACATAAAAAAACAATTATTAAAGTAAGAATAACCTAAAATGTAATAAAAATCACAATGCAGCTCTTCATTACACAATTAAAACCAGGGACAGTATGGGGGCCGACGCCCCCAAGGCTAGCCGAAAAAGTTGAGATTTTAGTCTAATTTTTTTTTAGTAATTTTGACCTTTTTTTCGAAAATGCCCCCACTCAAAACCCAAATTGCCCCCACCCACATACTAAAATCTAACACACCCACATACTAAAAATACTCGATTTATCATTACGATGCGTTTTGTTGCTATTATCAAAAAAAAAAAAAAAAAAAAAAAAAAAAAAAAAAAAAAAAAAAAAAAAAAGCCCCCCACATCCAATTATTTAAAACTACATAACATTCTTAAATAAGCAATCAAAAACTAGGGCTTAAAAAAAAGGGGGTAATTTAGTATATACCTAGCAAGGGAAAGACATAGGTTACAAAACTCGGTGTTATCAGAAGTATTAGCTTCACCCCGAACATGAGCAAGTAATCTGCTTGTGACGGCGGAGATTCTGAATGAGTTCACGTACGACGGCGACAGTGGCTGCCCCTGACCTGCTGTCTCACCTTTGCCGTTCATCACCGCTCCACCCATTGTTGTTGTTGGAATTATTATTAATGAGATTGTGTTTTTTTTTATTATTATTAACTGGTTTGGTTTTATTTTCTTTTATTAATTATTCTACCTTTTATAGCCAAGGGGTTTTGGACTCAATAGCCCAAACACAAGCCCATTTACTTTATTTATTTATTTGTTATTATTATTTTTTTTCCTCGGGTCCATTTATCTGTCTATACTACTATACAGACTATTTTATAATTAGAAAGACTTATAATTTAGACTTTTACTTGCTTATTATAAAAGTATTTTAAAATTAATTGGTTAGGAGGTTGGTTAGGAAGCAAGTTGGTTAGAAAGTTTGTTAAGAAACAGGTTGTTCAAACTAAAATTAATTGGTTTAACCATCTTTAATATCTCTACTTATAGTGCATAAAGACAACTAAATGTGTAACCGAATAACGCAAAATATAGTCCGCATTGCGTGATTACCATTCTAGTAAATCTTTAAGAGCGCATGGTACAGGTGTCATAGGATTACGTTATTGACTTATGACACGAGACCATACTAGATCCCAAGTTTTAGGTCTCGGCGCCAAATTCACCAGCTAAGCCATCAGGTTTTTACCTTTTTTATTTTCTTGTGTTTTATTTTAAAAGATGTGAGGCCGGAAGGTGTCTTATAACTTGAGTGATGAGGTAGGATGTTTTTTAGTTAACTTACAGGGGAAAAAGTTTACGTGACAACACTTTATGCTATAACAGCGATGCGTCGGATAACACCGACGGTACCTAATGCTCTAAGCCTCAGTGTTATTACTGAATTTTTAACCGACTAATTTAAGGGTTTTGAGCAGAGTTGTTTGCACCTAAAAGGAATTAAACTTAAGACATTTCACATTTTTAGTGATGATACTTACAAGTCTTTTAACGCTAAAACTTTGCCGGTTAAACTCAGGTTGTGGTCTTAAAGTAACGATCGTCAAACAGACGTTTCATACATAATTTGTGGTTGATCACATAACTAATTAACTACTGTATAAAAGAACTGAGACAGTGTCCTAACTTTCCATCTTGGACTGCCTATATCACACAGAAACGATAAAAAAGACAATGGATACGTTATTGCAGCAAAAAGGCCAACTTAGTACGAGGTAATATATTTAGGGCCAATCCTATAATGAATTGACTATAGTTATGCAAAGGTGGAAAACGTTAGCTACTTAACCCAACCCAACTTGCTAACTTGTTCTAGTTTAAACCGTTTCGCCTAGCCAAGGAATGCTAAAACAATGGGCCTTCCTTCTAGTAGACATACAAACTGTAGCATGCCTTTGCTAGGGGATGTTCTTTATAAAAGACATTAGATAAAATTGCAAATACCAAATATAGATATGATCTCTATATCAATGTGTGGCAGCTTCATGACAAGTTTGTGAGTCGGTGTACTTTCTTTTCTTTTTTTTTTCAGAAGGGTGAATCGGCGATGCTGCATGTGTTAACTGAAGTTGGTTACGTAACTTATTTTATTTGTGTCAAGATAAAGATTTATACTGTAGCACATAAGCACAATGAAATGTTACTGTATATAGTCATACAAAAGAATGTATACTATTGTAATTTTCACTCGCTATATATAGTCACACTCAGGAATGTATACTATTGTAGATTGTGGTATATTGCGGTTTATCATTTTACATTTGGGCTTCCAATTGACTAAGCTGCGTAGACGATGAAAATATGGAATGGAATTGCAATGCTATAAGTTTCCAAGCTAATGCAGGTAGCGCCACTTGAAGTGCCGATAAATGGGTCAATCTGGGTTATGCCTTATCTCCAGCGGGTCAAACGGCTTCAAAACTGGGTGAGCAAGAAATCTTGGCATAACAGCCATCAAACCTACATATATTTCTTCAAAGTATCACTAATGCCATGCATGGTAATACTTTCAATCAATGTTCAATACCAGTATACGGAGTATCAAAAAAACAGAAAAAGGCTAAAAAACTGAAGTAAACACTGCATAAATTCAAATAACAGCCTCATAGAAGCAACGAAGTTCTTACACACAAACATGAAAACATAAGTGAACATTTATTGCATAAGTTCGAAAGGATTGTGAATCTATTTCACCACTAAGGAGCCCCGTTTATCTTATGTGGCGGTGTTGCTGGTGGTAACATCCTTCCGCCACAACCAATCCTCTCATTTTTCTTTTTACCCTTGATAACTTGAAATGAACACATTAGCATTTCGTCGACTATCATTATTGCACCATCATTCTCAAACTCGTTGCAGTAATTTGGCGCTGAAAACAAAGTAACCAGCTGACGGTCGGCAAAAAACTCATAACCATCTTCAACTACCTGAAATACATTTAAAAGGTAATAAATTTGTCTATAATAATAGATTATATAAACTAATCACATCTCATGTTAACTATATAGACTACCTGATGAGCTCTGCAAATAAGATCAAGATCGTGCTTTTGAAGAAATTCTGTAACTTTTTCAGCACCGAATGTGTAAGAGATACCTCTATCATTAAGCCCCCACGCTTTCACGTTTTTATCAGGATCAGCCCATAGTAGATCACATAAGAGCCCTTGATTTGGAATATCAGTGGGACGCTTTATTTTCTTAATCTGATCCAACTTCTTTAAGTCTGGAGATAATCCTCCATGCATGCAAAGTATCTTTTCATCAATAACAGCAGCAACAGGTAAACATTTGAAGCACTCAGAAAATATTTTCCAAACACGGACATTGAGTCTTCTTTTGCACTCGTCATAAAAGCCGTATATTCTATTGATGGAAGCACATTCATGATTTCCGCGGAGCAGAAAGATCTTGTCCTTGTATTTTATCTTGTATGCAAGTAAAAGGCAGATTGTTTCGATGCTTTGTTTACCACGATCGACGTAGTCTCCCAGAAATAAGTACTTTGAATTGGATGGGTGTCCGCCAGCTTCAAACAAACGTAGGAGATCAGCATATTGTCCATGGATGTCGCCTGAAAGATTATTATAGTAAGTTACTGATGAGAAACAAAGGTCTTGATCATTTATATAACATGTTTGACAAGATAAAAACATTAGAATTGAATCCAACAAATCAAGCATGAATCTTACACTGATTATCCATTACACATGAACCACAAAGTGATAAAATCCAAAATCTTAAAGCTAGAAAAAGAAGCCCTATAGTTCATAACTTTTTTTTCCTACTGCATTAGTCTTCTACAAAGAAAGAACAAAAAGCAGTTTGCCTGTGTACTCACTACTTTTCGCAAATGTTGGATTTGTTAGTAATTAATGATGACGTTAATGAAACGTAATAACTTTCACATCAGAATAGTTTATAAACTTAGCATTTTTTTTTTCAAATCACATACATACTGTGGCACATGAATAAGAACATAATTTGTAACCTAAAGTAGCTTGGTTGCATAGTAAATAAAAAATGATCATATACCAAAAGAAATCAACAGTAATTCAATTCGTTACCACAAATCTTAATCGGAGCTTTAAGCTCAAGCAAATTGGGCTGGCTCATAAAAACATCCCTTGAAGCAATACACAGTTTCCTAATCTCGGACCCCGTTACTGCCACCTGCTTCGATCCAACCTTAGGATTCAGAAGTTTTTGAATAAACTGATCCAGCACAGCATCCTCCATTTTCTTACAAATTTCAAAACCTAACTCTCATCCACTACTTAAAGTGACCATACTATACTACACATGCTATATGAGCATATGTTTATATACACACATGTGTGCATAGCCACGTAGACAATCATGATGGTGATGACGACATCAGCAATGCTCTTTTGTAACTCTCACAATTCAAGACCCTCAACTTTTCAACAACTATACATGTGCATGAATGACATAATACACAATATTGTACTATGAATAATTTGCTGAAGTGAGACAAGTAGATGACAGATGTGCATTGACAAATTAGCACGGCACGGTTACTAAATCAAGCATAAGTCACGATATGCACTATCGGTGAAGAGTGACGTGGATCACTAGAAAATGACTTGGATTTGCATACTTTCTAAAAATAGAAAATCTTCAACAAGACACTGTTTTCTATTCCAAATTACAGTACAATTTTAACTTACAAAAATATCGAGAACATGTCATTTTCGTATGATTTCTCAAATGAATCATATATAATGCAATGGTCGTGTCAGTTCCAGTTCCAGTTCCTTACGTGCATTTAGTCACCTCGGATCGAGTTTTTCAAAGTCTTTGAAAAATACAGTACGACAACTTCCAGATATTAATATAAGATACTAAAATAAGCAGGATTGCTACCGTACGACAGAGGATGCATTCAATAACAAAGTAGATGAACCTTATAACTATACACATTCAATATGAGCCTTTGATAGATAGGAAGTAGCAAGATTTAATATATGCATGTCAAACTAGCTAGCTAGTTTCAAATTTAACTTTGTTAATCTATTATTGATGATAGGAAGTACTAGCAAGATTTTGGGATATGATAAGCGTTTAAGTAATTTAGTTATTATGTTTAATAATTTGCACCATTGCTTCATTATTTTATTAGTCCATATACAACCTTTTTGAAATGAAAATTGGCTTATAAGTTAGTAGTGTACTGTAGACCAAATAATGTACATTGTGGTATTAATTGTATTTATATTTTATCTACGCTTAAATTCAAGTTAATTATCAGTTTTTATATCAAATCTAGTGTTCCCCAAATATACATTCTCCTCTAGCACATCTCCTGTTCTAGCAATTTCCCTTTATAAGAATACATATTCATATTTCATATAAAAATATACAATGAAAAATTCTTTTGTAGTGAGTGTTAGCTTTCATAACAAAATACAGTACGAATTATTCTAAATGCACATGTTCTTATAAAAGTTGGCGTTTTGTAGGTTTTTTATTATATTTTTTTTTTTTTTTTTTTTTTTAATCATTGTTTACGACTTTTTTGTCGACTAATTTACAGGATTTGAACCGTCGCAACACAGACTCAAACCAAATAAAGCCTTCTTTTTCAAGAGGTTGGCGTGGTCAGTCGAAGGTTATATGCATCTACTAGGAATTGAACTTGAAAACTCACATATTTTAAAGAGATAGTTACAAGCCTTCTACCACTAACTAGGTACTTTTTGCTAGATCATTAATAGGTGAAAATTAGACTCAATTTTTATTAATTAAAATTATATTTTTTATCTTCTATATTACTCAAAGAAAACATGCGCATCCAGTCATCTTTTATTCTAGTTTCACCACTAAGTATAATTGTAGCATAAAGGGATATGATTTACCATTTATTCTTTATAGAAAGTGAATTCACCACTAAGTATAATTGTAGCATCAAGGGATATGATTTACCATTTATTCTTTATAGAAAGTGAATTATCATATATATCAATAATCAAATATATAGGAGCATATAATTCTTCAAGAAATAAAGGTTACAGTTAACCAAAAATACGTCATCAGGTAATTTGTCGTACTTGTGTAATTATGTTAGTTAAGATACGTAATAACATATAAGTCGTATTAACAATCATCATAAATATACATGATTTATGAAACCGAATATTTATTGTACTATTTTACACCTATTAAACAGTTATTGCAGTCGTCAGAAAAATACCTTGTCAGGTAATACATCGTATTTACATGATTTTGACTAATAATTGTCAATACGTCACTAACTGTCAGTATACTTACGTAACCAAGTATTAAAAACACGTAATTTTCTCACATATCTAGTTATACCGTGCATGAAACACACGAGAAAATATTGTGCTAGGAATGTACGATGTAAGTTTTGGGGAAGTCGACACGTCACCAATGTTGCAGCATGCATGCACGGGAACACCACCACATCACCCCTCATAAACCTGAATGCTTGCTAATTGAGTGAAACCTCCATGCTAAAGAAATACAAGTTATGTTTGCGTTTGTGTGTGTGTTAACTTATGTTCATGCAACTCCGCCACTCCATTCATCTTCACGCAAGTCCCTTCCAATCTCTCTGCAAGCTTCTTCCGCCACTATACCCAACTTATTATAAAGGGATATGATTTACCATTTATTCTTTTATAGAAAGTGAATTGTCAAATATATTGGAGCATATAATTCTTCAAGAAATAAAGGTTGTAGTTAACCGAAAATACGTCATCAAGTAATTTGTCGTACTTGTGTAATTATGTTAGTTAAGATACGTAATAACAAATAAGTCATATTAACAGTTATCATAAATATACATGATTTGTGAAAGTGAATATTTATTGTACTATTTTACACCTATTAAACAGTTATTGCATTCGTTAAAAAAAATACCTTGTCGGGTAATATATTGTATTTGTATGATTTTGACTAATAATTGTCAATATGTCACTAATTGTCAGTATACTTATGTAACTGAATATCAAAAAACACATACTTTCTCACATATCTAGTTATACCATGCGTGAAACACACGAGAAAATATTGTGCTAAGAATGTACGATGTAAGTTGCGGGAAGTTGACACGTCACCGATGTTGCACCCTGCATGCAAGGGAACACCACACCACATGACCCTTCATAAGCCTGAATGCTTGCTAAGTGAGTGAAATCTCCACGCTAAAAAAAATAGAAGTTATGTGTGATTGTGTGTGTTTGTTAACGTATGTTCATGCAACTCCACCACTCCATCTATCTTCACACAAGTCCCTTCCAACCTCTCTATAAGCTTCTTCCGCCACCAGACCCAACTTATTATAAAAAGCTACCAGAAGACTGTATTAATACTCGACCATATTTTACTTTTCACAATAAGCAATATTATACACATTTTTAAGAATGAATCAAATCATGATTTCATCCTTAAAAAACCCTCGTTCAAAAAAGGTAACTTTGTCTCAAATAAGTCGAACACTAAACAAAATTTTAAGCAAAATCAACAAAAATCTTCATTTTCATAAAAAGTAAACAAAAAATTAGGAAAGTACAGGAAAAATCAATTTCCACATATTAATTGACAAATACACTCCTAATAAGTATAATTACATTGGATAATTGGAGACCACATCATGACCGGGACATACAAATGCCCGTCTTCCTACGAGCTACTCTATACATATACCTTTTTCATTATTTCTTTTACCCTAACACAACCGCTATAACCTTTCCCATTTTCCCCAAATTACAAGTCATAATTTTTACAATTACTTAAATTATTCGACCAATTTCAAATTAATTACACATTATATGAAATGATCTCAATTAAAGATACGGTGGCAATTGATCGATGGATGCAGTTGAGTTGCCTCTTCCCGCTGCCATTGTTTCCTAGATTATGAGATCATCATGTAGTTTGGGTGGTGATGGTTTTAGCAGAGTTGATTTTACACACTTGCTATATGCGTATGTATGTATGTATGTATGTATACACACATGCGCGCATAGCCACGTTGACAATAATGACGGTGGTGACGATGTCAATGCTCTCTTTAGTAACTCTCACAATTCAAGACCCTCAACTTTTTAACAACTATACATTTGCGTGAATGACGAAATACACAATATTTTACTATGAATTTGTTGAAGTGTGACAAGTAGATGACAGATGTTCATTGACAAATTAGCACGACACGGTTACTAAATCAAGCATAAGCCACGATATGCACTATCGGTGAAGAGTGATGTGGATCGCTAGAAGAAGACTTGGACTTACATACTTTCTAAAAATAGAAAAGCCTCAACAAGACACTTTTTCTATTCGAAATTAGACAAACTCTTTTAACTACAGTAGTAAACTTTGAAACTTCCTTTTGCATCATTAAATTAACTTTTGCTTTACTGAACTATAAAGAACATGTCATTTTAGTATGATTTGTCAAATGAATTCACACCGACGCATATATATACAAGTAATCGTGTCAATGTTTACGTGCATTTAGTTACCTCGCATTGAGTTTTTCAAGTCTAAGAAAAATTTTAGTCTGACAACTTCCACATATTAGGACGATGCTAAAAATGAGCAGAATTGCTACCGTACGACAGAGGATGCATTCAATGACAATGTAGATGAACCTTATAACTATACACATTCAATATGAGCCTGTGATAGATAGGAAGTAGCAAGATTTAATGTCAACCTAGCTAGCTAGTACTCAAATTTGACGTTCTTAGTTAACATATGACAGATAGGAATTTGCAAGATGTTATAAGTGTTGAAGTAATATATAATCTAGCTAGCATAGCTCCATTAGTTTATTAGTCCATAGACAACCTTTTTGAAATGAAAATTGGCTTATAAGTTAGTAGTGTAATATAGAGCAAATAATGTACATTGTGATATTGTAAATTTTATCTACCTTTAAGTTTTAAGTTAATTATCAGTTTTCATATCAAATGTAGTGTAATGCCCCGGATAATACATTCACCCCAGCACATATCCTGTTCTAGCATTTTCCCTTTATATGAATACAAGTTCATATTTGATAGTATAAAATATACAATGAAATTTTCTTTCGTAGTGTTAGCTTTCATAACAAAATACAGTACGAATTATTCTAAATGCACATGTTCTTATAAAAGTTGGTGTTTTGTAGTTTTTTTTTATAGTAACCAATAGTGTATCAATATTAGTGGCTCAACCCTACTAAATACATGATCGGATCAAGCTCATTACTAAGGCCCATCAACAAACACTTGATAGCAGCCCGACTTAAATCCCATACTGTAAAGGGTCGGGTAGAACCGGTTAGGCCAGACTGAGCACACAGTACTACTGCTCCCTAACTGTCACTAACGGTTAAGATGTACCATATGACACTGTATAGTGGGGACGCACGACTAGCGGTATAAACGAGACGAGACGGCTCGCGAGCTATTCGAGTTCGACTCGTAAACTACTCAAAATCGACTCAATATAAACAAGTCGAGCTCGAGCTACTCTAGTACACTTTCAAGTCAAGCTCGAGCTCGAAAATACTCAGCTCGTGAGGCTCGCGAGCCCTTGTCGAGCTTCAATGATATTATACTTTTACTCTTTTATATACATGTAGTTACGTAATTGTTATACAATCGAGTCGAGTCGAGCTTGATATGCCAATTTTTCATCGAGTTCGAGCTTTAGAACTAGAAATAATCAAGCTCGAGTCAAGTTACAAGCTCGAGTTTAAGATGACGAGCCGAGCTCGAGCTTGAAATCCAAAGCTCGGCCGAGCTCGAATTTTAGTAATCGAGTCAAGTTCGAGTTTGGCAGTACTCAGCTTAACTCGGCTCGTTTACACCTCTACACACGACAAGCACCACCTTTTACGAGCCAAGGAACGGAGGCCACCTGTCCTCCTTGTCTGCTCTCTAGATGATCAACACCTGGCTTCCTTATAGACGTTGATCATCTTTCAAAGATTTATCTCTAAACCCTATTTACTCATCTATAAATAGAGAGCAACACACACAACCTCATAAGTTTTCACACACTTGGGCAAATATTATCTCATAGTAGTAACGTATTGTCTTTGCTTAAGTGTTACCAAAGCTTCTTGATCTATATCAGTCGCCACCTATTTTAGTGGGAACCCGATGTACGATGCATATACATTTTGGAAGAGGTTCCGAATGAGTCGCCGCCTTTTCAACTGGATAGTTCGGGAGGTAAGTATTCATTGTCCATTTTTTTGTAATAATATTGATTGTACCGGAAGAGAAGGCATTTCCCCGTTGATGAAGTGCACCACCACAATTCGTCAATTGGTATGTGGCACGGTTCATGATGCTTAAAATGAATATCTGCAAATGAGTGATAAAACTTCTCGTCTATCTCATGATCATTTTTGTAATTTTGTTATGCAAATTTTTGGACTAGAGTATTTGAGAAAACCCACTATGATGGATGTTGTAAAGCTTTATTGGCATCACGAAGAAATACACCGATTTCGAGGATGGTAGGAAGCCTTGATTATACAAATTAAGAGTAGTTTGGTTGTCCGAACGCATATAAAGGGCAATATAGTAAATGTGATCATTGTCCTAATCCATTCATCTTGCCGGAAGTTGTTGCGTCACAAGACTTATGAATATGACATACTTTCTTTGGTGTTTCTGGGTCGAACAACGACATCAACATTTTACAGCAATCCTCTTTATTTAACGATTTCAAAGAAGGAAAAGCACCAGAGATTTTGTTTGTGGCTAACGCTGTAACTTAGCCATGGGGATACTATATTGTTGACGAGATATATTCGGAATTGGCGACACTCGTTAAGACGATTCCAGAACCAGCTGATGATAACTATATGCGAATAAGGTATAATCAAATGCAGGATTCGACAAGGAAAAATATGGAATGAGCATTTGATGTTCTGAAAAAAGAAATAATAATGAATATGATGTATACATGTATCATATTACATAATATGGTTCGAAAAGACAAAGGAAAGTCGATATCTCCCGATTAGTACCCGGAGGAAGCACATCAACCGGATGACCTCTTACGATCTGATGAACAAGTGCGACGAGTTATGAGGCAAATCAAATCGTCACAAGCGAATCAAAACCTTCGTGTCGATTTGGTCGAACACTTGTCTCGTAATGTTTATTTTCAGCTTTAAATGTAATATATTTAATATTCGAAGTCTATGTAATGTTTTTAATTTATGAATAAAAGTTTTTAATTTCATACGTTTACATTTTTTATTTCATACGTTTATGTTTACGATCACATTTACGTTTTTAGTTTATTAAAAAAGTATTTAAATTAAAAAAAAATTGGTATAAAGGTGAGGGGAAGGTGACAAAAACGAGTGAAAGGTGAGAGGGAGTGAGAGGAAGTGAGAGAAGATAGAAAGGTGAGGTAACGCTGATGTAAAAAGTGAAGGAAAAGTGACCACTCTCTCTAGTCTAAGTTAGATAATTAATAGGTGAAAATTAGACTCAATTTTTATTGATTGAAATTATTATCTTTTATATTACTTGAAGAAAACATGTGCATCTGGTCATCTTTTATTCTAGTTCCACTATTAAGTATAATTGTAGCATAAAGGGATATGATTTACCATTTATTCTTTATAGAAAGTGAATTGTCAATTGGAGCATATAATTGTTCAAGAAATAAAGGTTATAGTTATCCGAAAATACGTCATGAGGTAATTTGTCGTACTTGTGTAATTATGTTAGTTAAAATATGTAATAACAGATAAGTTGTTATTAACGGTCATCATAAATATACATGATTAATGAAACTGAATATTTATTGTATTATTTTACACCTATTAAACAGTTATTGCAGTCGTCAGAAAAATATCTTGTCAGGTAATTCATCGTATTTATATGATTTTGACTAACAATTGTCAATACGTCACTAACTGTCATTATACTTACGTAACCAAGTATTGAAAAACACATAAGTTGTTCACGTATCTAACTTACCGTGCATGAAACACAAGACGAAATATTGTGCTAAGAATGTACGATGTAAGTTGCGGGGAAGTCGACATGTCACCGATGTTGCACCCTGCATGCACGAGAACACCACCACATCACCCTTCATATGCCTGAATGCTTGCTAATTGAGTGAAAACTCTACGCTAAAGAAATACAAGTTATGTGTGTGTTTGTGTGTGTGTTAACGTATGTTCATGCAACTCCGCCACTCTATCCATCTTCACGCAAGTCCCTTCCAAGCTCTTTGCAAGCTTCTTCCGCCTCCATACCTAACTTATTATAAAAGCTGCTGGAAAATTGTATTAATACTCGGCCATATTTTACTTTTCTCAATAAGCAATATCAAACACATTTTTAAGAATGTATCAAATCATGATTTCATCCTTAAAAAAACCCTTATTCAAAAAGGTAACTTTGTCTCAAATAAGTAGAACACTAAACAAAAATTTAATCAAAATCAACATAAATCTTCATTATGAGTATAAGTAACAAAAAATAAGGAAAGTACACAAAAGAGAAAAAAAAATCACATATAAATTGAAAAATATCTATCTAATATAATAAACGCGAGTTTTGTACTACCCTTTAAAGCACCTCCTACAATTAATTTTCTGATGTGTCAAAGCTGTGATTGGTCAACAAAAAAGGAATGTACAACACCTCAATAACATTAGACATTCAATACACTTTCAATACACTCTCTTTTCTTCCTTAATACTCTTTCACACACATAATAATCGGTTACAACACATCAAATTAATTATAAAACAAATTCTAAAAATAAATCATTCATTCAAAATCATTCATATTGCAAGAAATATTATGTCAGTTTCGTCAATTACCACTTAATTCCAAAAATAAGAGCTACTTATTTGCTATCAATAGGGGATTTGCTTTAACTGATTGTATATGGCAACTATTCTGTGATCCCTAAATAAATGCAGAAAGGTCAAAGGGTTTTAAGAACATTGTAAGTTGATTTTTTCTTTTTAATTTTCTTTGTTATTATTAATGTTATATTGTTTGATTATTTGGCAAAACTATTAAATTATTTGTTGAATCAATTGATTAATTGTTGAATCAAATAACAACATTCTAAAAAATCGTTGTCTTGCACACGATTAATTAACAACTGATTTTTAAAAAATACAAAAACCTACAAAATGATTTTGGGTAAATGTTTTAAAAGATGGTTAGCAGCTTTTGGGGACTAATTCTAGGAACAAATATGCTATATGAATACATGATTCGTTCAAATTAAATACTTTCTTATTATTTTGATAACTAATTTTAGGAACTTTAGTGCTATATAATGAAGTCATATTGTGCACTAAATGTACAAAACACATCCTCCCATTCTCATTGTCAAATATTGAAACAAAAATGGCTACCTTCGTTGTTGGCTATATCAAAGATCTGAGTGCAGTGAAAGACAACATTCTCATTGTCAAATTAATGTCAACGCATTCAATGATCCAAAATTGGTAACGGTCAATAAACAACTGGCAGTTTCAACTCAATAAGTTCTTCTACCCCATACCGATTCAAACACCATCAATAATCTTTTTGGGTCACAACAATTTGCCAGTCATTCATCTGTCAACATTTTTACATTGGTAATTTTTTGTCTATGCAAACCTTTAGGTTTTGATTGAAATCCCGTAGTATCACTAATCATCTATTGAATTAGTTTTAATAATGTTTTTCTTCCTCACGACTTAACTATAACTAATGATATCATATATATTGTTTTTATAATGACAGGTTTCAGAAGCCAATCATCTATTCGTGTCCTAATCTATGACGGGTAAGTTTTGTGTTTTTTTATGCTATTTTACTACTATTTAATTTTCTGTATATATATTTTTTATACCTAGCACATGTATTTCATTAACTTATTAAGCACATGACGTGCTTGATGAAATGCGTACTAAACAGCAGTAACAATTGGTATTACTTAGTTTTTTAAATATGGTTGATGTAGATTTGATACCTTTGATTCACTTTTTATGATGTCTACCAAACATTTTTATAAAGGCCGCATAGAAGATGTTCGATGGAATGTTTATGACAAATGAAAATGTAGGAGGTAATCATCTATGCATTGATTTAGTAATTTAATCAAATGAAAACCACTAATTGTAGGGTATGATAACGGGGATTATGAGAATTATTTTTGCACATTTTGACTCGCCTACTTGACTAATTTAAACATTACTACATGTGTAAATATAGTTTTTGTCATGGAAGTGGTAATTGTGTTATTTAATAAATGATGAATATAGTTGTTTTCAGTAAAAACAACAAATTTGGAAAACTAGATTATGACTTTCTATAAAGAGTCTGATTGAATGAGTGGTAACAGTGTAACATAATGCATATATAGTTAATTGAATGAGTATTGATGTGTATGATCTTTGTTATTGCTTTCGTGTTGGTATTTTCTTTCAAAGCCTATTGCCCTAAGTTTTAGTTTCGCTCAATGTCTATACTAAGTATATTTTCTTTTAATTATTTGGGATATGCTGATGCAGGTTCGTATAAACTCCCGCCCACGTCAGAACCTGTCAACACTACATACCATATTGTGACAGTGTGCTTCTGCCGTGAGGACTTTGGTCTTCGTGGGTTGAGCACATGTAGGTTTTTTAAAGTTAGAGCCATCTTTTCCACGTGTCGAATGAATAATGTTACACATTTAATCAAGCTATTCGTTTTGTGTAGCTTCATCTTGAAAGCGTCCATATCGCTTGATCTTTGTAGTTGCCACATTAAATGCATCATATGTACCCAATACTGCCATGCATCTTCTCTACCCAATTCTTACAAGATAGATATGAGGATACACTTACGTTATAGTTTATTTGTTATTTCTTATACACACTATTTTAGTAAGTTCCAGTGTTCCACTAAAATGTATTAAATGTACAAATGTACTCATGTATGGCCAATTAGTTTTTAGCATACCATATCCATGAAATGTTGAATACTAAATGTTTAAACCAATGCCTTTTCTTAAATGCATTATGTATGTAGTCGTAGCGTAAATGTGACGGTAGTTTAAGTTGGACTGCTGATTTCATGATTTTGTGAAGTTTAAGTGTGATTTTACATGCTTAATTGCCTAATAGATCAGATTGTTAATGTTTAACGCTCGAACTTTAGAAATGTGGTATTATGATTCTGAGAAGTATATGTAGAAGATGATTTGTTATATTTTATTTGATGTAAATAATGTTGAATAGTAACTGCCATGCGCTATTAATGTAACCGTAGTTTAAGTTGCGCTACTGATGGACATGATACCATTGTGTTTTATCTGTGATTTTTCTTGCTTAAATGCAAAACGTTATAAATTGGAACTTGCGTAGAATACAGGTTGTTTTTTAACTGCTATGTTCATCTTTTGCAGGTGAAGATCAATCAATCTTTGTTTGGATATGCTCAGTGGAAATGGTGGAGGTTGTTTATTATCTGAATTGTTAGAAAACATTGAACTTGGTAAACAGTACGTTGCTTAGAGACATGTAAGGATTCTCCAAAAAAAATTGTTAATCACTGTATTTTTATTTCATATCTGAGTTAATTTGTAGGATGAGGGAGAAATTTAATGTTTGTTGTAGGAAAGAATTATTTTGGACCGTGATAGAGTGTTGTCGAAGACTTGGTTTAATGAAGATAGAAATATGTGGGAAATGGAACCGATAGCTGTTCCTTATGCCGTTTCCAGGAAGCTTCTAGAGAGCGTGGGGATCACACATGACTGGGCTGCAATGTATATATTACAATGAAGCGAGATGACAAGGAGTATTATGTTGATTTGAAGTTTATCTTCTGATTCATATTGTGATTATGTATAATTATTAGGTAGGCATATGGGACGTCGGTTGGGTTGTGTTAAAGTGTCAAAATGGGTCCGGGTCAAAACATATGATTTTGGAACGGGTCATGTAGACCCAAAACACCTTTTTTCCAGAGTTTTGATTTTCTAAGTTAATACTTAGTGCGTCAAGAAGTTATATTATCTCGATAATAGCGTAATTCTATGAAGAAATTGGAACTCTTTAGCAAGTTTTTAAGTGACTTAGAACTCTTTTCAAATCTAGATAGAATGTTAGCCATTTCATTTGCTTCTTAATATCATTTTTGTAATCTTGACACATTTCACATTTTAGATCAATTTCTATGCTACTGTCAAGTCTAGACATTTTATCTTCTAAGATGATTTCTTTTTCTAAATTTCTTTCGTATGACCTCATGGATTTATTTTGGACCATGATAGAGTGTTGTCGAAGACTTGGTTTAATGAAGATAGAAATATGTGGGAAATGGAACCGATAGTTGTTCCTTATGCTGTTTCCAGGAAGCTTCTAGAGAACGTGGGGATCAAACATGACTAGGCTGCAATGTATATATTACAATGAAGCGAGATGACAAGGAGTATTATGTTGATTTGAAAGTTATCTTCTGATTCATATTCTGATAATGTATAATTATTAAATAGGCATATGGGGCGTCGGCTGGGTTGTGTTAAAGTGTCAAAATGGGTCCGGGTCAAAACAGATGATTTTGGAACGGGTCGTGTAGACCCAAAACAGCTTTTGTCCAGAGTTTTAATTTTCTAAGTTAATACTTAGTGTGTCAAGAAGTTATATTATCTCAATAATAGCGCAATTCTATGAAGAAATTGGAGGGTTTGTGTACGGAAAATACACTTTTGGTGACTTTTGACCCATTTCTTTTAAATATACTTTTTAAAAGATTTTACTCTTGACACCCATTAAAGATCAAACATACTTAAACCGACTAATTCATAAGCCCCAATTTTACCCATTTATAATTAAATGAAATTGGAACCATTACGAATCTGTCGTGCAAAGTTTTAACTTTGATTACGATAAATGATTCTTATTTATATCAGTTTGACATGCTTTTTGTAGATTTTGGAGGAGTTGACGGGAAGTATCTGAAGATGCTTGCCTCAGATGTTCCAACTTTTGTTCAGTTGATGTGGATTCCTTTCTCAGAGTTGGACACCCGCCAACAATTCATGGTGTCGCTTTCCACATATTTGAATATTAACTTGGACAACAAAAAGAATCTCAGATATCGGCATCATACGATGCAGTGTTGGATATTGCTGGTGGAAAAGTTCATATTCATGTATTAATGGCTCGTGCAGAATTTGCATTTGCATTCATAGGGAACTCATTAGAAGGAGGCTTGCTTCTTACATACATTTGCTTGTGAAGAACATTTAGAGACGACGATGCATGGACGTTTATTATTATGGAACATGTGTATGTTCATTGTTGTTTATTACTTTATCCACACACTCAACTTCTTAATGAATAATTTCTTTAAAAATCCCGTGAATCCACGGGTCTATAAGCTAGTATACCCAATAAGTGTAATTACATTGGATAATTAGGGACCACATCATGACCGGATATACAAATGACCGTCTCCCTTCCAACTGCTTTATAAATATACCTTTTTCGTTATTTCTTTTACCCTAACACAACCACTATAACCTTTCTCATTTTTCCCAAATTACAAGTCCTAATTTTCACAATCACTTAAATTACCCAACCAATTTCAAATTAATTACACACAATTATATGAAATGATCTCAATTAGAGATTCGCGGTGGGAATTGATCGATGGATGCAGTTGAGGTGTCTTTTCCAGCTGGCATTGTTTCCAAGATTATGAGATCGTCAAGTAGTTTGGGTGGCGCCAATTTTAGCAAAGTTGCTTTTAGTAAATCTGAACGTGATTCGTGTACTAGTAGCACATTTCTACAAGGTAAAAGTGGTTAATTATGTTAGTTATAAGATATATAAAAAAGAATAGATAAGTCATCATTAATGGTCACAATAACTATTTATCGGCTATAGAACGAATGATTAATTGTTCTAAATTACATTATTAAATAAATATTGTAGTCGTCAAAAAACCGTTACCAAGTAATTTTCGTGTTGATATGATTTTTGACTAAAACTGTTATAACGGCACAAATTGTTGGTATACTTACGCAAACAAATATGAAAAAGTACACGATTCGATCACATATCTAGTGATATTGTGCATAGACACGAGAAAATATTATGCTAAGAGTGCACGATATGGGTTGTGAGGAAGCCAACACATCATTGACGTAACACCTTCTACGCATAAGAAATCGCCTCATCACCCACCCACAATATCGCATACATGCTAATTAAGTAGGAGTCTCACGCTAGAGGAAGATAACTTATGTGTCTTGTGTTTGTGTTTAATGCAATAGCTCTAACACTCCATCCATCTTCACGTAAGTCTTTTCCGATCTATTCCAGCGTACTTATCATAAAAGCTACCCGAGAATTCTATTAATATCACTTAGGCTATGTTTGGTAAAAGTAGCTGTGAGCAGTAGCAGTGAGTTGTGAGCAGTAGCCATAGCTCACTCCTCACCTCTCACAGCTTCTTAAAGAAACATTGGAAAAATGAGTATTCCTAAAAAATAGCAAAACTCACCGCTCTTTTGCCAAACGAACACTAAAAATAAAAAAAAAGCTCATTGTTCACCGCTCATCGCCCCAAAAAGCTCTACGCCAAACATGGCCTTAGTCATATTTTACTTTTCTCAAGGAGCAATATCAAACACATTTAAAGTATGAACCAAATCATAATTTCATCATTAAAGAAACTTCCATTAAAAAAAGAAAGAAAGAAGGTAACCTTGACTCCAAAATAAGTAAAACACTAATTACATTTACGCTATGTTTGGCAAAAGTAGCTGTGAGTAGTAGTAGTGAGCTGTAGCCACATCTCACTGCTCACCTCTCACCGCTTCTTAAAGAAGAATTGAAAAAAATGAGCATTCTTAAAAAATAGCAAAACTCACCGCTCTTTTGTCAAACAAACACTAAAAATCAAAAAACTCATTGCTCATCGCTCATCATCCCAAAAAACTCTAAAAAGCTCTACGCCAAACATAGCCTCATATCAAACACATTTAAAGTGTGAATCAAATCATGATTACATCATTAAAGAAACTTCCATTAAAAAAAAGGTAACCTTGACTCCAAAATAAGTAAAAAACACTAATCACATTTAAAAAAAAATGGAAAACACATGAATCAAAAATGACAAATACACCCCTCAATAGCATAGCTGCATAGGTATTTCATACGTTGGATAAGTGGGACCCACATCACACTAAAAATGACCGGAATATACAAAAAAAAAATCCCGAAAACTATAAATAGGTTTCTCATTATTTCATTACCCTAACACAGCCGCAACCACTTTATAAAAAACCCCAATTTTACAAGCCCTAATTTTATCAATCAGCAAAATTAGCCGACCAAATTCTAATTAAATTGACACAGATGATTGAAATGATCTCAATTAGAGATTCAGGGTGGTAATTGTTAAATGGATGCTGTTGAGCTGCCTCTTCCAGCTGCTATTGTTTCCAAGATTATGAGTGGCTGTAGCAGTGGTGTTACTAGAGTTGAGTTTACTAAATCTGAACGTGATTTGAGTGCTAACAGCTTGTTTCATCCGGATAAAGGTGGTTGATTTTGGATCTGATCGTTTTTTTATTATAAAGATTTGATTTTTTGTTTGTTTATTGTGAAATTGATTCTGGGTTAGCTTTATTTTTTTATTAAAAGTAATAAAGTTTTGATTTTTAATTGGTTGAAATGAATTTGCGGTTTTTTTTTTTTTTTTTTTTTTTTTTTTTTCTTATTTATAAAAGTTTTGATTTTTAATTGGTTGAAATCAATTTGGGTTTTTTTTTTTTTTTTTTTTTTTTTTTTTTTTTTTTTTTTTTTTTTTTTTTTTTTTTTTTTATAAAAGTTTTGATTTTTAATTGGTTGAAATCAATTTGGTTTTTTTTTTTTTTAATAAAAGTTTTGATTTTTAATTGGTTGAAATCAATTTGGGTTTTTTTTTGATAAAAGTTATGATTTTTATTTATTAATTTGTGGTTTGTTATATGAAGGAGTGACAAAGTTTTGATTTTTAATAATTTGGGGTTTTTTTTTAAGCTTATATGTGGGCTTATGAATTTATTTGATTTCGGCTTATATTTCATAATCCCGGATTTTGCGGCTTGTTTTGATAGGCTTATGTAAGGTTATTATTCTATCATAATAAGCTTATATAAGCTCATAAATCTTAAAATAAGCCAGAAAATCTGGGCTTATATGAAATATAAGCCGAAATCAAATAAGCTCATAAGCCCACATATAAGCTTAAAAAAAATACCCCCTTAGTGAATTAATGATGACAGTGGCAAAAAAGATTTGGTTTTTATTTGGATGAAATGAAATAGGGTTGTAGATTGCAAAATTTAAACAGATTTAGCTTCGAACGTGTCGTTATTTGAGAAGTGACGAAGTTTTGGTTTATTAGTGAATAAGGAGAGTGGTTTGGTAAATTAATGATGAAACGTGAGGTGAATTGATATGTGGGTTAAGTGAGCCGAAAAAAGTTTATTTGCGTTCTAGCGATATCATCTTAAAGTGTTGTGTTTAGCTTTGAACGTAACGTCATCGTCATCTGTTGTATAGTTATATTAATTACGAATCAGCGTAACGACAGCGTCTTATTATAATGTTGAGTGATAAAGTCTTTATAGAGAAAAGAGGGTCCTTCAGTAAATTAATGATGAATCGATAGGTGAAATTGTAGATTTGTTGGAAAATTTGAAAGTTTCTGGGGTCAAGTGAGCCGAAAAAGTTTGTTAGTGTTACAGCGATATTTATGATAAAGCTTTTTTATGGTTTTATGCTTTAGCTTGGTTGTTACTATTGCTGCCTAAAAAGTTAGGGTTTTTATTTATAAATTGTGAAATTGATGCTTCTTTGGCTTCGACTGTAACGTATTTGTCATATCGGTTTATTAATTGTGTAATAAGGTCTATGATTTATTGATATGTAGTTACGGTTGTTAATTTACGTTGAAGAGTGATAAAGGTTTTTTGTTTATAGTGAGAAAAGAGTGCGCTTTTTGGGTCTGCTGTTATTTGATTATGGTTCGAATTATTTAATGATGAATAGTGAGGTGAATTTATAGATTTGTTGGAGAGTTTGGAAGTTTGTGTTCGCGTTAATTTGGATTTTGGAGTGTAGCCACATCACGTGCTCATAAAGTGTTATGATTGCAAAGGATATGCACGTCACGTGAATACGTGATAATTGATTTGGAAGATTTTTTCACTTGTTAAAATTTAGAAGATATTCCCTAACCCCTGCTCGCCAACCCCCGACAAGGTGCTCACATCTTCTGACTTTGCAAGCATCGTGGAAAATGATTTTTTCACTTATAGTAAGTCAGTCTTTAGCATGCTAAACTTGCTACGTGTAAAACAGTTATTAATGTTAGATGATGACGGTAATTTGTGAATAATTGCTCTTGTATTCAGATTTGACTCACCACCATATTTACTTACTATTTTACTTTCTGACAGATAATAACCGTAATCTGAATGGTTCGAGACCAGCTTTCTGGAGCAAGATGTCAGATGAAGACCTGTACAGGCAAGGTGGTCAATTGACTAGCCTACGCAACGAAGAAGCACTTGTAGACCATGATATGGAGGCTAAGCACTCGCTACGGAAATCTGGAAAAGCAGCTAGAAGTAATGGCAACAGCTCAAGGAGATCCCGAGTAGCACATATGGAAGCTACTTTGAATGTTACAGGAGAAGTAAATATCAGTGATGTACCTAAGGAACTAGGACCCTATTCTGGAAAATACAACATTTCAGGTAAAAACATCTTTTACTTTGGGGTACATTTGATTTTTTGTTTTGTTTTTTTAACAAGTATCCAGTATTTAGCGGGGTTCTTGAAGTCGTATAAGAATCGGATTTTTACATATATATGATTAAGTGAGTTTAGATCAGGACGTTTCTGGATGAGGAAAGTCAGTTCCTTTTTTGTTAATAGGCTATTTGCATGTTCCATTTCGTTAATATCTGGGAATATGATTCCCGATCGAACGTCAGTCACTATCAGTTCCATTGCTTTCTTGCACTAATCTTTATATTATTAGTAGTTGTGTCTTAACATATATTTGCTGACTTATTACAATTACAGATAAAACACAGATAGCTAAGCAGAAGACAATAATCTCTGGGAAGAGAAGTGATAAACGAAATGGCAAAGTATCTAAGAGTAGATTCGATTCTTTTTCTATAAAGGCTGGCTTGTCTAGCTTCAGCTCAGCTGCAGGTGGAAATAATATGCTTGGTATGACCTTTTTGCTATGAACTATTCCGTGTTTGTAGTTTCAGGTGACATTTTTAGTTTTTTACTTATTTCTGCTACGTTCTTGGATTTGTTTTCAGGAGTTTATGGTTCGAAACAAGATATTTATGATTTTGAAAAGCATGTAGATGAGATATCTCTGAATGAGCTCCTTGATGGTAGTTACAAGTGTCCCAAGTCTATCAAAGAGAATGAAAAGAAAACAGAAATCTTACATAAGAGCATTTTGGTATCGATTAGAGCAGCTTCCTCTATTCTTCAACTTCAGAAGCCTAAGCAACCTCAAAATGTGGCACCTGTAGATGGTACTAATACCCATAACGCTTCATCTAGCTTACCAAACCCTGCCGCTTCTGGAACTAGCACAAATAATGACAGTAAAGGAGATGCAGCCGATCCATCTTCATGTAATAAGGTTAGTTTTATATACACACATCAACATTTATTTTCTTTTTTAAGAAGAGGATAGTCGTCTACTGGACGCAGATGAAGGACTAAACAGTTGTTTTTTTGCTTGGTCTTTGAAGGTGGACAATTCTTGCACGGGTCTTACCGATCACCATGCCAACATACTTCAGTTTCCGTTGGTTGCACCAAAAGATGTTTTGGACCGACTATCTCTTCCTCCTCCTAAGGATCTTGATGTTATGCTTCTTGACAGTATGAAGCCTACTTCAACCTCAAAAGGTAATCTTTATATGCATTTAGCCATAAACAAAAATACAGAGGTGACGATACTTGCAGGTTGGATGGGTGATGTTGGTGATAATTTCCTCTTTGGAACAATTCATTTAAGATGTTTTAAAAATACACATTGGGAGATTTTTACACGTTTGACCTTTGTCCTTCAAGTTAATTAGTTTCATCTTATGTGCATATATGTGCGGGCATACACACACATACACACACTCAATATGCTTTTAACACTCTTTAATAATGGCAGTACAAAACGGAGGTAGTTTACCAACATTCCCTTGGTCGCATGTCTCTGGAGTTAAAGCTAATCCGGATGTGGTCAAGTCAACACCTAGTAAGAGCACTTGTCAAGGTAAATGGTTTAGAATGCGGAAGTCGATCACTTCTTCAGGGGACACTACATCTTATCTCAAAGATTTTCAGTCCCTGACATATAACAAGAGCTTAGTTCCATTAGAATGTCAACAGCAAGGGCCAACTGAAAACGAAAAATCTCCTATGCTATTTCTCAGCAATGCAACTTTTGATCGTGAAGTAACACCATCTGGGACTCGCGCATCATCTTCGAAAAGTCCAGGTGAACTATCTTAATTTCCCCTTTTGCTATGTTCATAAATAGGACGGTTGAATTGCCACCTCTAATCGTTTCCATGAATTTCTACTTGTTCTTCCACAGTTGAACATTCTGCAGGGGTATTGTCTGCTGCGCAAATATTGTGCGACATTGCAGCTCGATGCCGTAAGCTAGACCAAGACGGGATGGTTAGATGGCAAAAGAAATCATCCCAGAAATCTCTAAGGGCTAGCAAGCTTACTTCAGATGAAAAACTTGAGAAAGCATTATTCACGATCCCAAGTTCAAAATTCATTGGACCCAGCAGCCTCACCAACGGTCCAGATGAGACCAAGTCGTACACTCCAAAGAAATTCAGGATGCCAGTCAACGAGAAGAACAATGATTTTAGCAACCCCACCACCAAAGGACCGTACCATTGGCCAACTGTTACACCACAATCCAGCAGATCATCTCCTAACAAAACGTTCAAGAATACATCCATGGAAGCAAAACACCATGAAAGTAGCAGCAGCGGAATGAAGAGGGCAATCACAACCCCACCGTCAAGAATACCAAGTAAACCTCCAAAACTGAGAAAACTTGTACCAATGGAGTGGAAAAGTCAGGGTGACCAAAAAGGTAACGGCAAATACTAAATAGCTCAAATTCTTTTGGCTGCTTTATGTTGTTGGTAAATTGTATGTTCATCGTTTTCTGAATTGGTAGTTTTGGTTGGTGTACATAATTTTAGGGTTTATGGTGTAGTATCTGTAGTACAGAAAAGTTCCCCTTGTCGGGTGTAGATCATTTAGGGAGAATCTTTATGTGCTCTCCTTTGGCCTCCATAATGCTTGTTGTAACCATGTATGTAACAGGAGGGTTAAAAAGAAGCTTCGCCTATTTCATGTTCTATCTGTCGAGTACTATTTGGTTTTTAGAAAAATAGAAAGATTTTTAAATCTCAGTTGTTTCGTACTTTTAAGTTTACATGCCGTTAGTATGATGGTTTTGTGTTTTTATCTACAAAACGTTGCCGGTTAGAGGCCATTTCCAGGCTTGTTTATCTGAGTAGGATATGTAGCATTTGAGTGGCTTGTGTTTGGATGGTTAACATTTTTTTTTTCCTTCTTCCGTAAAATAACCTGAATTACATAATTTTATTTACTTATTTAATATTATATTATAGATTCTTTGAAAAAAAAAAAAAAATTAAGCTTAAAAAATGTTATATTTATACTACGAAAAAGTTTTAATGTTTTTTTAATGTATATATATATATATATATATATATATATATATATATATATATATATATATATATATATGTGTGTGTGTGTGTGTGTGTGTGTGTGTGTGAATTCGGTTTTTATTTTGTCAAAACTATAATCGAACCGAAAATCGAATATTTAATTCGTTTTGTTTCGACTTTGGCAAATTCGATTCTGTTACAAATTTGGTTTGATTTTTCGGTTCGGTTTCGGTTTTCAGTTTTTCGGGTGAAACCCGAATTCTGAATACCCCTTAGGGGTGTTCATGAGTTCGATTATCGGTTGTTCGGTTTGTTCGGTTAATTTCTTTTTTGGTAAAACTGAAAAACCGAACTGAATAACCCGAATTACTTAATTTTATTTGTTTATTTATAAAGATTATATAGATTTTTGAAAAAAAAAAAAAAAAATCAAAGCTTAAAAAATATTATATTTATACTATGAAACATTATGTTATATATATATAATATATTTATATGCATTCGGTTTTCGGTTTAGATTGCCAAAATCATATCTAAATCGAAAACCGAATATTTAATTCGGTTCGATTCAGTTTTAACAAATTCGGTTCGGTTGTAAATTTGGTTCGATTTTTTTGTCTCTGTTTGGTTTCGGTTTTCGGTTTCTGCCAGCATTAACCAAATTCAGAACACCCCTAGGCTGTGTTTGGCGCAACAGATTATGAAGAGATTATGCTTATTTTTAGAAAAAATAAGCTAAATGAAAAAATAATCTTTGTTTGACAGACATAATTTATAAAAGATTATAAAATAATAATAATAATAATAATAAATAAATAAATAAAATCCATAATCTCTAAAAATTAAAAGTTACTTCAGATAGCTTATAAAAATAACTAGTTATAATACCCGTGCACGCACGTGGTTTTTCAGAAAAATTGTATTATATAGTATTATCGTATAAAAATAGAAAATCTTACGTATATTTTAAAAAGTTAGAGCATCAACATGTGCGAAAGTAAGAAAAATAGTTAGCAGAAATTGTAAATATAACCGTGGCATCGACCTTGTATTGGATTCTTGAGCGTGTCTCCTTATAATGTTATTGCGTCAAAGGTTCTTTGATCACATTGGTTTACACATAAATCAAATTTATTTTATAATTTTTGCTTACTATATGGACATATAATTTAACCGTGAAAAGTGTGATATATGTACAACTAATAAGTATGCATGAGTTTTTCATTATGTATTAATGTCAATTAATATTTTGTAAAAATTTTATTGGATGAAAGATTTAACTTTGTTTGGCTGACATAGATGTTAATGTTGAGGTTGATGTTGTTGTTTAACTTTAACTATTGATATCATGTTGTACAAAGTGTGCGAGTTTAGTAGCACATAATGAGCGTTGATGAAGTTAAAATATACTCCATAAAGCTTTTTAAAAATGTTTTTCCGGATATCCGTATATAAACTTTAAATAATAATTACATGAGTCGTTATAAGAATAATTGCGTATTTTTATATCACAGTAACTCGTACTTACCATTTGATATTTTTATTACCGTTAATAATAATTTAACTGTATTTAATATTCAAACCCGTATACGTATAGATTAAACTTTTAAATATGATAATATGAGTTCTTATTTATATTTAACGTACATAGTAAAAAGATATTTTAATAGATAAAAGTTTAAAACTAATATTTATTTTAAAAGTATTTAACGTATATTAAAACTAATTCGTACATTTATAAAATTTTGTAAGTTTAATAGATGGAAGTCTCAAACCAATACTAATACTCATGTAATTGTAAACAAAGTTAATATTATAAAGTGTAATGGTTATAAAGTGTAAGGGTTTTTTTGTTTATTATTTAAAGTTATCAAAAAACATGGAGATTTATAATTTTACACTTAACTCCATATAATATATTTAAAATTCAACCACTAATGTTTTATTAATTACCTCCTCTTTTTTTAAGTTTTTATTTTCATAAATTTGACACCTATATTTTTATGTGTTTTTTTTCCTCAATCAAATTCTTCACCCAATTTATTAAAGTTTGACTAAAACTAACTCAATTTTGACTTTTTATTGGCCAATCATATTGTTCGATTTCGCCTATGTGTCAAAATCGAGCTTTCTTATTGGCCCAATTTTTTTTCCACTAAGATTGTTCTGTCAAAAAAACTCCGAAATGATGTAATTCCTTTATTATATAAAAGATCTCTTTTTATAATCTTTTTCAGTAACAACACCAACACCAGCATCAACATCAGCAACAGCAACAACACCATTTACGTTTGCCAAACATACTCCTACTTAATTAGCAAAGCTAAAACCAGACACCACCTCATATAAAATTTTGACTACTAGGCCCAAACTTGCAAGTTACAAACTAAGAAATGCTAGTATTTAGTATCAACTTTGTTAATTTATCCTAGAATATATATGATATGACTGACAAACAACTACTAAACAAAAGAATAACAATGACATGTGTACAAACTTCAAGATGTTAACATGTGCCATGAACCTATGAAAGGTAACCAAAATTATTATTAGATACTTTAAAGAAGACTTTAATTAATTACAAAGGGTAAAATTGTCATTCTGTCAAAAAGTAAGAAAGAGAAAGCCGTAATAAATATACTTTTCTTAAACTGTGTGTATTTTATCGGAGGACAATAATTTTGGAACGGAAGAAGTATATATTTGTATGCATTCGGTTTTCAGTTTAGATTGCTAAAACCATACACTTTAGGGTAGTAAGAATCCTTACCTCCAGATCATTCAACAAACATCCGATCACTCAAATAAATTCCGGCGGTCGGTCTCGGCCGACCGTCCGGATCTCCCTTTTACTTTCACTCCTTTCAATAAACATCCTTACCTCCAGATCTGTCGCTGCCCATTGCCGTTGTTCACTCGCCGTTGGCTGCTGCTGCCGCTGTCTCCCGGACTCCTCTGCTCAGATCTGTTGCGGTCCGCCATCGATGGCTTGATGCTGCCTTGGGTTTTAGCTTTAGATCTGTTAGGTTTAGGTCTGGCTCCTTTATGGATGCTTAGTTTTATCTTTCTTGTATGTTTTATGTACTTTATGTACTTTTGTCAAGCTACACCTTCATATGGTTGTGTCTACCAAAAGCTCACTCTGGTGATTTCCCCCACCCTTGTATGGTGTTGCTGTAAGTGGTCACAACTATTTTGGTGTATGTCTTGTTTTGGCTTAACTTGTTATGTTCAATGTAACTTGTTGTGTTCAAATTTCCTCCATTTGTGAGGCGCGAAATGAAATTTATGTTCAAAAAAAAAAAAAAAAAAAAATCAAAACCGAATATTTAATTCGGTTCGATTCAGTTTTACAAATTCGGTTCAGTTGTAAATTCGGTTCGATCTTTTCGGCTTGGTTCGGTTTCAGTTTTCGGTTTCTGCGGGGATTAACCGAATTCTGAACACCCCTAATTGATTAGCAAAGCTAAAACCAGACACCACCTCATATAAAATTTTGACTACTAGGACTTGCAAGTTGCAGACTAAGAAATGTGGTACTAGTATTTAGTAGTTAGTACTACCAAGTTGTAATTTATCCTAGAATATATATGACTGGCAAACAACTACTAAACAAAAGAATAACAATGACATGTGTACAAACTTCAACAAGATGTTAACATGTGCCATGAACCTATGAAAGGTAACACTTGTAATTTTAAGCACATTGTCTATTTATTTAACTCTTTAAAATCTAAATATCAAAGTAATAATCGTGAAGGTAAAACAAAAGGGGATGTAGCTCAGATGGTAGAGCGCTCGCTTAGCATGCGAGAGGTACGGGGATCGATACCCCGCATCTCCATCTTAACTTTTTTTTTTTTTTTTTTTTTTTTTTTTTTTTTGTTTTTTGTAGAGTTTCACATCTAGCTTCTATTCCTTCACATCCTTGTCTCATATTCATACTTAACTTTCTTCAAGATGCAAAATGAGTAGCAGTCATTTTGGACCCGTGCTTAGCTTCCGAATACAATGACTAAAGGGCTTGTGTCTCGATGGTACATCAAGTTTTGTGAAAAACTCTCAGACTAATTGGTTTGTGGGTTCAAATAATCGTCCGCTTTTCGTTTCAATCAGTTAAAATAGAGTTTAGTGAGTAGATATAATATTTGACTGATTAAAGAGTGTTGTGATTCCAACTTTCTTAAACTGTGTATTTTATTGTTTGAAAACAATAATTTTAAAACAGGAAAAGTAACTAACAATGCAAAAAAATATGACTATCGAAACAACCTAACATAGAAATTGAAAACGAATGTGAATGACCCATGTATGGTTGTACGAAAACTAGAGAAAGACACCTACGCTTCCTAAAAACTTTAAATAAAATATGAGGATGTCACATTAATAAAAAAATGATAAACAAAAATCACCAATTTAACTAACTTTTACGGTTAAAGTTACCTTTGTAATATGCAAGGTTACAAAAATCACGAATTGATAGTCGGCTAATTGACACTTTTGTAGCTTGTAATCGGTCTAGATGAGATTAATCAGTGATAAATCGGATTGCATTTCTGACAAGTTTTGGTATTTTCAGCGAGTTTTAAGTATTCCCGACAAGATTTTCCTTAAAAGCAACTTGTAATAGATATAAACAGCAATTATAAGTGATTAAACAAGTTTACAGCGAGTTTGGCCGTCATTGACTGCCGTTGACTATGGTTGACCGATTTACACAAATCAAAAAGTTCGTGACCGATTAGCGCCTATATGACGATTAATCAACTGGTTTTTTTTTGCACACTGGTAATATATGGTCCATTTGGCAGTCAAGTAGATCAATTTTATTTGTACTCGTATTAAACCTCAACCAACTAAATTTTTTCAATCGTTAATAACCTAGATCCATTTCGCTTCATTTTACATATCAAAACTCAAACACTAAAACATACTTATCGGTAACGGCACAAAAAAGTTGGTACATGCTCGTGTACGTATCGTTAGAGTACGTCAAGGTGACTCGATATTTAGTATGTCTTCACGAGATCGGCATTCAATTTATAACATATTATTTGAACCATAGATCGATTTACATATGTGATATAAATATATTTATAAAAAAAAGTGACACGAAAAAACTTTTTTCTAAAGTGAGTAATTGGTAAGACAATGACTACATAACAAAACTTTGGGTGTTCCATTGACTTTGGTTCACTACTTTATTTTGGCTTTCTTTTTATCTTCTCTAGGTTCATATTCAACACTCTCTAAACGTCAAGAAAATGACATCCTTATCATATTGTAACCACCAAATACATTACTCGTACTTGAATTTTTATGTACCTATTATTATTTCCAATACAAACAGTCAAACATGCAACGTAACTTCATTTAGAACCGGGTAATATATTCTTAACGGACTATCAACAATAACTAGTAAGGTACTCGTACGATGCAACAACGACACATAGACAGATTGTGAAATGATTCACGACATTCTCTGAGACGTAAAATTCCGCATAACATACATTCGTTAGTGTCAATTTAAGATTAAAATTAAACTCAAATAATAAACGACTACTTGTTAAATCGTTTTGACAAACTAGAAGTTATAATCAATTTCTATTCAATATAATTGTATTTGTATGTAATATACATATATGTACGGATTTTTTTTTTTTTTTTTTTTTTTTTTTTTTTTTTTTTTGGAATGTTGGTAGACATTCTAATGTTATAAAGTGTTAAAGATATATTAACATAATTGCTATTTATTTCTCAGTTTTAAGATGAAAAAAGTTAAATAATCTATATGCAGCCTAGAGTATAGACTCTTACATGGAGTGATTTATATACAAAACAATACTCCCTCCGTCTCAAAATTATTGTCAGGAGACAAGAATCACATAGTTTAATAAAAGTGGGCCCATATTAATTTTCATCAACTCAAATAGAATATTCCCCCACAAAACTCTTTAGTTTTTACTTAAAAAGGAAATAGGACAATTATTTTGAGACATGCATAATAGGAAATATAGACAATAAATATGAGACGGAGGGAGTACTTGATTTCTATTCTATGTGTCTATCATAGTACACGAATTTTTGAAATGGACATGACAACACACAACAATTTTTTGTTCAAATCAATTCCTTAAACAATAATCAAACATATGGTAGATGCAATAAAAAGATAATTAAAATGCTTAAACCGTTTCACATCTATCCTTTGCTCGTTATGTAGCATCTCAGTGAAGTCCGTTTCTCATCTCTTCTTCTCGTGTCCTTTGGCTCGTCTATTGAGGAGCAAGATTGCTCGTTGGTGGGAGCTTGAAGACCTCGATTTAGATTCTTATGATGAGTGGCTTCTTTGATTAAAAAAATATCTGTTTATCTAAGCGTTTGAAGGATGTCTTTGAAGCAGGGGCGGTGCTGAGAACGTAAAAAAACAATTAGGCCCGGCACGAAAAAATAAAAAAAGTGCCCCTATATTATAATATTCATAGACCGCCCATGGTTCCGATTGAATTTTCCTTTCATGTTGGGCATAATACATATAATGGATATAAAAAAATTTAGTGCCCCTTAGTAGGTTGGGCCCGGCTCGGTTGCTGATGGTGCGCCGGCCCAAAACCGCCCATGCTTTGAAGTAGTTTGCTAAGTGATGTGGTGGTTAATATGGCGTTTCAGAAATCAAAACTTATTCGGCAATAGTCAGCCGTGCAGAAAGCTTCTTTTTGATGATTTAGTTCAATTATCTTTTACTTAGTGTTCAATTGTCGACGTAACTTTAAACTCAATTAGTGCAAAATCTTAGTTGCATTAGTTTTTAATCTCTTCTAGCTCCTTATTATAGTTTTTTTTTTTTTTTTTTTTTTTTTTTAATAATTGCCTTAAAAAATTAATAATAATAATAATAATTTCACATATATTTTATTTGGCGTATTGGGAGTTGGTAGATTGACTTTGTATGGCTAAAGTAGGAATTGCGTCAGATGAATCTTCTAGAATGACACCTACTTATTTATATTCCAATGTAATTTATTTATGGGTTTTTCTAACTTGTGCTCTAAGAGCACAAGTTAAGCACACCAAAAATACATCAAAAGTATATAGGGACTCACATAAAAGTACAGACAGGTGTACTTTTATGTGGATTCATGTGTACTTTTTCGTGAGCCCTTGTGCACTTTTAGTGTGCTTAACTTGTACCCCTATGACACAAGTTAGAAAAACCGTTTATTTATACTTAGTCCTTATTCGAGATTCTGAATATTCATTCCAGTTTTGCTAATAGCATATTTGCGGGCTCGTATCGAATATGTATTAACCATACAAGCTAAAGAATAAAAGAAGTATTTTTCTTTATTTGGTAATATTCACAAAATAAGATTAAAATTCGTATATATATTTAGGCAAATGATTAAAAAAATATCATACTTGATATCGTTTGTTTTTATGAGTAGTGAACACAATTTTTTTGTTTTTCCGAGTTTTTTTTTTTTTTTTTTTTTTTTTTTTTTCTCAAATTCAGCCGTTTTAGGGTATTTTATAACATTTTTGCCCACCTCAGCTAATAGAAAAAAAAATTAAAGGGCAAAAATGTCAAAAATATGTCGTAAAATAACTCAAAAATGACAAATTGAAAATAAAAGTACAAATATAAGCAAATTTTTTTGTTCGATACCCAGAAAAACAAATGATGTCAAGTATGATATTTTTTTTTAATCATTTATCCTATATATTTTGGACTTAAATCCATATGTAAACATAGTATCTATTTAGATACGCTCAAATGACCCCTTCTCACAATGAGAATGTATATAACTTCTGGTCTAGTCCGGTATGAAATGAACTTATAATCATAGAATCGACTAAGCTATTTGTTGATTAGTTGTCACCAATTTAGTATGTCCTTTTAACATGATAACTTGATAAGGTTGGGATTAAATTTTTATCCACTCTAACACTAACAACTAAAAATAAACTTTACTACTACTGACTTTGTAAAAACCTTAAACAAACATTTTTCTAATTTCTTGAGGTGGGAGTCATTGTCCACCATTCAACTTTATACAAGATATTATTCTCAAGCAATTACACAAAACCACTCCTTTTGCAAGAAACAAGCGAAATTCTCTACGTCGATCAATATGTTTTGTTAAACAACTAAAAAGATTAAATTCAACAAATAAGTATTTTCGTCAATGGAACCAAACTACGTATAGTAATTGCTTTTTATTTGCATGTTTACATGTGAATTTTGCTATCTAGTCACATACTTCATCTTAGTTTAAGGTTAATTGCGATGACAAATTTCTATGGTCCGAAAGTAGCATAGATGTAAGCAGCGACGAAAACAGGGTGACTGTTAACGTGTTGTAGGTCTCGAAACATCTATGAATTTTGCAACGTAATGTTAATTTTTGTATATAATATGGATTTTTCTGAAATGCACTATGAGAAAAAAAATACATTTATAATTTTATTTTATTTTTCTAAAATACTTTTAATCACTTTTTGTACAAGTTTCATTAAATTATTATAGCCGGCCCGTAAAAAAATGTTAATGGAAAAGAGTTTTTTAATTGCATGATATTTTCCATAATCACTTAACTGAATTTAATGCAAAAGTGTTGTATAAAAATTCCCTCATGGGTTTTATTCAATAATTAATGTCATTATTATTACATAATTGTCTATTTGAGTAATTGTGTTTTAAGTGTCGCTTAATCCGCACGGCTTTTTGACTTTACCTCAACACTACCACAATCACTATTTCAAACCTACTTTTGCTACTTTTATTTTTTAGGTCCTTAACTTTAAAAATGCGAATATAACGGGACCAAAATAAATAAATTCAATTTTAAGTTGTTTGTCTCGAATGAGATTATGAGAACGATGGGATACTATTTGGATTTATTTTAAGTTTGAAGCTCTTACACGCTTTTAAAATTTCATTTTGGTATTAGATTTGAACCGAATCAAATGGAAGTAAACATCATTTTTTCATGAAAGTCAATAATAAACCGATACAAGATTTAACGAAAAAAAGGTTTTGCCCACCTCTACTTAACTTTTTATAATCTGTAGTCATCAGGAGCGAAACATGAAAGACATTATTGAGGATCCGGGTGAGCAAATGGACCGAGAACCGAACCGGAACCGAGAACTGAACCGGAACCAACCCAACTCGAACCGTATTTTAAAACCGCGGTCCGGTTCTCGGTTCTTAGATATTGCAAGTTTCGGTTCTCGGTTCGGTTCGGTCCGGAACCGCGGGTATCGGTTCCGGAACCGAAGAACCGCAAGACAGTAGCACATCAATGGGTATGTTGTCCATCAGTGTTACTAATGTTATAGCAAATGAGTTGTCTTTGAACTAAGAGCTTCTATGACTAGAAGGTGTCAAGACTAGTGAACATGCGTTGCAAAAAATACACTTTGTAAGATGAATATGTATAAATAAATGGGTGTTCCACTCACAACTAAGTAATTGTGGTATGCCATTTGAGATTCGATATAGTACTGTAATAGTTGTATTTATATGTATAACAACTGTTGTCAAAATAGAAAGATATGTGAAATTTGATTCTTGAAATAAAAGGGTACGTATTGCATCATTAATGAATTAGAACCATTTTAATGACTTTGCATAAGTGAATGCAATCATATGGCACTATTTATTTTAAGATTGGAAGTATGTATTATAGCAAGATTTGTTCCAATATTCATGTGATATCGACTTATTGAACGTTTAGTGCGTCTCTAATTAGATTTTCAAGACTAAATAAATTATGCATTAGCGTATAGTAATATATATATATATATATATATATATATATATATATGGGGGTTTTATTTTCAGAACCCTGTTAAGTGCGGGAACTGCGAGAACTCCAATTTTGCATTAGAAAACATGCATGTTCATATAAAACATGTATGTTTTCTTACATACACCTTAATACATATGCCTGCGTATTAAGGTGTATGTAAGAAAACATACATGTTTTATATGAACATGCATGTTTTCTAATGCATAATTAGAGTTCTCGCAGTTCTCACACTTAACAAGGTTCTAAAAATAAAACCATTTTGCATTGATTTGTTGCACTTAACAGGTTTTTATATGAACATGTATGTTATGCATGTATGTGTATTAAGGTGTATGTAAGAAAACATACATGTTTTATATGAACATGCATGTTTTCTAATGCAAAATTAGAGTTCTTGCAGTTCCCGCACTTAACAGGGTTCTGAAAATAAAGATACACTATATATATATACATATATATACATATATATATATATATATATATATATGAATGTGTTGAATGTAACGACTGTACTTTATTTTAGACGTGTTCTACCCTAACATATACAATGTATTATAAAGAAAGAACTCTCAGAAACCTGCTATGGAACTTATTTATTCGTTTAGTTATGTGGTAGCAAGTGTTAGTAAATTGAAAACTTGCATGACGTTATTCGAATAGCCCACAATTGCAATTACAAATTTACAGCTTCAAAAGTGTGAGCAAGAAAGCTGATGTTTTACTTGACATCTACATTCAAATATATTGGATTTTTATAGGACGTTAAGATTTTTCAAGTTCACGATTACATATTTAGTGTTTTTTGCGGTTCCAATCGGGTAGAACCGAAATACCCGAACCGGACCTGAGAACCGAACCGGAACCAAAACATGTTTTGCGGTCCGATTCTCGGTTCCTAAATTATGAGTATTTCGGTTCTCGATTTTTGCGGTTCCGGTTCGGTTCTGGAACCGCGCTCACACCTAATTGAGGAAGGAATATTATGATAAACTTGTAGTCTTATACTATAATTTTGTTAAAAGGTAAGATACGAAATTAGCCATTATACTATTATACTTCAAAATCGATCTTTATACTATAAATATTTTCCTAGGAACATGAGATTTTTTACACGTTTTCTCCTGGTTTTACACGTTTTGATCCGTTTTACACGTTTTCGTCCGGTTTTACACGTTTTCGTTCGTTGTTGCACGTATTCGTCCATTTTTTACACGTTTTCGTCTGTTTTTACATGTTTTCATTCAGTTTTTACATGTGTAAAAACGAACCAAAACATGTAAAAGTGGATGAAAACATAAAAAGCGGACGAAAACGTGCAACAACGAATGAAAACATGTGAAACCGGACAAAAACATGTAAAACCGGATCAAAACATGTAAAACCAGGTGAAAACGTGTAAAAACGGACCAATACATGTAAAAAATGGATGAAAACGTGTAAAAACGGACTAAAATGTGTAAAATCGGACGAAAACTTGTAAAAATGGATCAAAATGTGTAAAAACGGACGAATACGTGTAAAACGGGGCGAAAACGTATGAAAACGGATCAAAACGTGTAAAACCGGGCGAATAAGTATTAAAACTTATGAAAACGTAAGAAAAACCAAATTTTTAGTTAATTAAAAACAGTCGTTAGTATAAAAGGACTAACTTTGCAAATGTTCGTTGACTAAAAGGATTAACGTTGCCACATGGTGACTAACGGTATAAAGAAATGTTTCAAGTCAAATTAAATTTTGAAAGTTCGTTGGGCAAGTAAGAAATAAAAAAGTTAATGGTTCAACTTGATACTTTTTGGAAAGTATGATAATATTTTATAGCTTTTATCTATACTAATATATAATGAATCTAATTCTAAACTTAACTCCTAACAAAAAATTAAGATAAGGAGCTCCAATCATGAGATGACATGTGTCACTTTCCAACTTAAAATTCATCTTTATTTTAAAATTAAAATATATTTTAATCTATTTATTTTTTTATTATCTAATTTCAACATATTTTTAAAAATTTTGTACTTTTTAATTCAACATCCATTTTAATATATTTTTATTAGTTTTAGTTTTTACATTTTTAGTGAGTTTATTTTTATTAATTCAAATTTTTACCACTTTAACATTTATTTCAATCAATAAAATCTTGATTCGACAAAATCATATACTTTTGGGGGGAGTGTTTGACGGGTAAAAGATTGCGAGGGCCTTTTTATATGCGGGAATAATAATGTCACGGGAAAGCAACGGAAAATCCAAGCAAATAAATACAACTAACATATACATTCGGAGTATTGTGAAACGAATTCATTGAGCGGGTAGGGAATTGCGGGAAAAGTTGGGCTATCAATTCGTTTATTATATTATAATATAACTATATTTATCGCCACCGCTGTGTGCGGGTATGTGAGTTCCCTAAAATTAAGTTGTTAATACTGTTAGACTAAAATGTTAATTAATTGTTCTATTACTGTACTTACTAACTCACTTTTTCCATTACGTGCATATCTTGTATGTTAATTCCAGTTATGGCATGTTCATATTTTGATGTATGGTTGTTAAGCATATTATGTGTTTCGTATTGGATTTTGTTTAATGTTTTTAATGTATTTGGTATTTAATTTTATGGGCGTTTGATTAAATGCAATTAATTTTTGGCAGCAAGTAAACTTGCAATGGAAAAGGGTAATTAATCTCATAAAAAGAATAATATTAGTTTAATATATATTGATAATAATATTTATAAATAACAATAATATTTTGTTACATTTTGTTGTATTATTTTTTATAGAATATAAAATATATTGAGTATAAAGTCTATATCGTATTTATTTAATTTATAAAAGGGAATAACTTACCTGCATTACATAGTAGGCAATTGACTACATTTTTTTGACAAAAAAATAACACCATTTTTATAAACATTACAATTACACCCTTTTCAATATTACAATTACACCCCTTTACACAATAGACAA
Organism: Artemisia argyi; assembly: GCA_030686995.1. Taxonomy (NCBI): domain Eukaryota; kingdom Viridiplantae; phylum Streptophyta; class Magnoliopsida; order Asterales; family Asteraceae; genus Artemisia; species Artemisia argyi. The sequence goes on along the minus strand of CM060696.1, from coordinate 184,794,137 downwards.
TGGACCCTCACTGTAAAAGTAGGTCAAGCTTGGTTGGGTTGAACTGCCAACAGTTTTGTGAAAGCTATTAGTTTGAACCATTACACAATGGACAATGAACCCTCACTGTAAAAATTGTTGTGGGCCAAAGTGGGTCAAGCTGGGTTGGGCGTGTATCTGATGATTGACCTATGCAAAAAGTTCTACCATTATTGCATAAACACAATGGACCCTCATTGGAAATCAAAACAAAATATAAAACCTGCACTTTGTCAATAAAAATCTTTGATCATGGCTGTTTGGTAGAGTTTAGTGCAGCAGTAGGGATTGTTTGGTAAAGAGTTTAATGCAGCAGTAGGGGCTGTTTAGTAGAGAGTTTGGTGCAGCAGTAGGGCTGTTTGGTAGAGAGTTTAGTGCAGCAGTATGGGCTGTTTGGTAGAGAGCTTGTACTCTTCATGACACATACCAAATTAGTTTTATATTGTTATGTTTGGACTGACATGTACATACAGTTTGCACAATATTTGATAGCTTATGTCACCATTATTTCAAAGTTACATGATTATAAGTTCAAGGCTACTGGGGTACATAATATGAAAATGAAAATGGCTGAAACAAACTACAATTACTTTCTAGTTTCTATAGTGAAGGAGCCAGAGTGTTTCTAACTCCTGTCATTTTTATAACCATTGTCTGATTTTGTTGCGGACGTTCCTTACTCGTATCATTTTTATAACCGTTGTCTGATTTTGTAGGTAAGTATTAGTCAATCACCAGATACACGCCCTACTTGATCTTATATTTTGTTTAACTATATGTTTGAGATAAAAGATGGAAATGGGGAGTGTTTGAAAGGGGTGTAATTTGTATTGTTGAAAAGGGTGTAATTGTAATGTTTATAAAAATGTTCTTTTTTTGTCAAAAAAATGTAGGCAACTGCCTACTATGTAATGCAGGTAAGTTATTCCCTTTATAAAATTATTAAAAAACATAAAATCTGATTACTATACTTAAGTTCATATAATTTATTTAAAATATAATAACTAATTTATTAATTACCCCTTTTTTATTTTAAGTTTTTTCTTTACAAAATTGACACATGTATTTTCATAAATGTTTATATTGTTTTATTTATTGTTTCTAATATGTTAATTTGTTTATTTTGCAGGCTATGATTGCAAAGAAGTTGCATTTTGAGTATATCACACCAAAAATGATCCATGCTTTCAGGTGTTATGTGGATCAATCTTCGCTTGCGTTTGATGAAATCGAAGCTCCAAATCCTCCAAAACAATCGAGAGTTGCTCGTTCTCGATTAAAGAAGAAGAAACTAGTCAATCTCTCGGTGGCCTTGTTTGCTTCTTCTGATGATTGCTTTGAGATATCAGTGTAGGATATATGTATTTATATATTGAGGTTCAATAACAGAAATGTTGATTATGTTCTCTAACTCACCTAAATGAAGCTTTTAGTTTGCGGTAAAACAGCAAAAGTTCAACATGTGCAAGAAATCTTGTTAGAAACTTCACTTACCATCTTTGTAATGATTTAAAGTAACAAACTAAAAATTGTACATGTCGTTCATACAAAACAATTTCCTTTTCACTACCACAATCAAATCGTACTACACGGGTACTTAAACATGTAGTTACCTTGTCAAGTTGTCTTTTTAACCAACTTTACCAACAAGTTTCACTAGCAGTGTGCAATAAATCGTTGTTGCTATACTTTCTTCTTGAAAATATATTTAATTAGAAAACCATAACCTCAATTACTAACAAGGTGTTAAGGAGAAAATTTTCCTTAAAGGTCTACTAATTGAGTTGGGAGTAAACCTGAGGTCAGTGGTTGTGAGTTGTGATAATTAATGTGCAATTCATCTCTAAAAAAGCAATGTTACATGAGAGGACAAAGCATATTAACGTGAGGTATAACTTCATCAAGGGATATTGCAGAGTTTAAAGATATTGATGTGCCAAAAATAGGCACAAAAATAATGCAACATGGTATCAGGTCTGAAGTTAAAGTAATGCATAAACACTTGGTGGTGTCAGGACGCTAGCATTGCCACTAAGGTGGATAGATGTCTTGCTTTATGTGATGGATTGTATTTGCAGGGTTTGGACTTCAGGGGTTGACAGAGTTCTGTTGTGGTAATTGTTGTTGTTGAGATTTATTGATCATCTTTATAGCTTGAATCTGTGTTGCATAGCTAATCTAGTGTACCTATTGATCTGAGTTTGAGTTGAATTCAGTTATAGTTAAATGTTCATTTGATCTCTATTAGTAACTAGTTAGTTGAATGGTTCACTGATTTGGTATATTGAAGCTCATATCAGGTAGTTGTAGTGTAAGCTGATACATTAGGGGGTGTTTGGATTTAATGGTTGTTGGGTGATATTGTTGCTTGTTAACTGATTTGTTGTCTCACATATATTCACTTAGGTTAGTAATGGACATTTAGATCATTAGAATAGTTTAGTAGTTCATTAAAAGTCATAGTAGGTTTTAATATTAGCTTAACTGTGAGTTTAATGTGAATCTGTTAGTTTAATTTCAGTAGTAGTTGAAATCTAGATTAAAATAGCTTATTAAAGTTTAATATTAGCTTAATAACATACATAAGAGTAGAATTCAGCAGTTGAAATTAAATTTGGTCAAAGTAGTATAGCCTCAATTTGTTTATTGTTACATTGAATTTTAGTGTAAAGGCTGCTGATCTCAGGGCATTTTAGCCAATTAAAATAGTTTGTAGGTATTAATATCTTGTGTAGGAAGAGTTTTGAAATTATTTATCCCAAAAACGTGAATTGATCACATTGCGTGAGGACACGACAATATCTTAGTCTGGGGGATTTTGGTATGTGTTAATTCACATACCATTTTATGGCCAAATACCGACCCAAAATGACTAATTGAGCTAACAAATGCCAAGAAAACACGTGTTTCTATGTTGTGAACATGCAGGTACGGATTAATCACAAAAAGACGAAAAATCAAACGAAAACCGGAAAATCGGGCACGAGAGTGGAAGATGGTCAAATAGTCAAAGCTTGGATCCTAAAGTCAACTTCAGTCCTTCATCTATTCAGAATTGGCAAAAATGGTCTTTGGATTATACTTTTGAAGAAAGACAAATTCAGCCCTTGAAGTTTCAGTATATTACACTTGTGGTCCTTGTGATTTTTATTATATCAAATCTGAAATTAAGCTTGGTCCAAAATATTACATAACCCAAAGCCCACTAAACCTCAAAAGCCCAAGTCCAAAAATTCTTTACCCGAGCCCACATCCAAGAGTAACCCGGTCAACACTTATACCTTTGGTCAAGGGTCAAATTGGGTCAAACCGTATAATATAAACGCACCCTTTGCACCTTTTTCCCTGAACCCAGAAATCCCCCAAATCCCATGAACCCTAACTCACCTAAAGGCTCAATTGGCTCACTCCTTTCAAATTAACCATCAATAACTCATGATTTGAGCTTCTAGAAGCACACCACACGTGACTGTGCACATGTCAGAGAAAGTATGAGTATCTATCAATAGTCACGTGGCAGAAAATGATTGGAAAAGACGCGTCAGTATACTCCTTGGATTCTGCTGACAAGTCAGAGAGTATTACACACAAGGAGGGACAGATGGAAGCAGCTAATTGGCCAAGCCACCTCATTGATTTTGATCCGAGGGCTCTTGTTGATTTGAAGAAACACAAAAGTAATCCAAGGGCTATGAGATACTAAGAAGAAGCCACTACTAGAAAAAGGTCTATCCTTGACTCGCATTTTATGACGCACGCTACAAGATGACGCGCAAATAGAAAAGTCATAAAATAAGAGTCATAACGAGTAAATTTTTTATTGGGGATGACTCGTTTTCAGAAGCGTCATAACATAGGGTCATAATCAGTTAAAATTTAGCCTGCTAGATGACACTCGTTTTGCTTCGTCATAAATAGGGGTCATCTATGTTTTTTTTACCATCTGCTTCATCAAAATCTATCTTTTTTTTTTTGGCCAAAACACTTCCCGCTCTCAAAAAAAAATTTTCCCAAAAAATCAAATTCTCCCTCCCATTGATCAATTATCTACCTCACACACACACCAAAAAATCAAATTCCTGCTCTCTATATCCAAAAAATATAACACACACACACACACCAAAAAATCAAATTCCTGCTCTCTATCCAAACCCGCCGCCCTCTCTATCCATCTTCGGTACAAATACAATCGCCGCCTCCTTTTCCGGCCACCAACACCATCGATGCCACCATCTGAGGTAGTTATTCCCTACTATCTTTATATTTCTTGAGGTGCTAACATGTATGTAATCGTACTCCAGTTTAAAATTTCTAAATGGCACAACTACCTTATTATAATTGAATTTCTTTGGTTGTAGGTGAAGCAGGATGGGTTTTTTCCTGCAGATCTAGTATTCCTTGCAACTACAAATCCTGATGTGATGTTTGCTACACCGAGGTCTGTATATTTTAGTCTCTTACTCTCTTTCTTTTTGTATTTATTTTTCATTTTTCACCATTTACTTTACACATTCTTCATTAGGAAAAATAATTATGATTGTGAGGCTATTTAATTTATAGGATTTAAAACCAACTTTTGTTTTGGTTCGTGGTTCACAGATGCTTTAGTTTTCTTGAGATGTTATGTACAGTGCTTTAGTTTTCTTGAGATGTTATGTAAATTGGTTTCTGATACAGGGTTGTCTAAGATCGATAACTTTTAAGCTAGAGTTTGTTTAGAGAAAGTAACTTAGCTGTGCTGGAATTTAGTTGAAATCGGTTTAGGTGGAATTGTGGTGATTATGCTGTCTGTTATCTGAGCTATGCTGGATTGCTTGGCAGTCATTATGTGGCATCACGTTTGCAAATTGAGAACGTATAGTAACTAGAAGTCTAAAAGGGGGACATATAAGTTCCTTTTGGTGGAGTGTGTCATTGACGGTTGCCAAATTCAACAGGGCTCACTCTAGATCACTGACCTTAAGAGTGGCACACTCTCTTCACACAGAACATATAGTCGCATAGCACAAAATATACTGTCACTACCATTTTCATGGAAGTTCATTGTGTCTCTTTGATGTACTTGGTATATCGGTAAGCTGCAACGTATTTTTGCAAAAAAGACACATTCAGTTTACAAATAATAAAATTACAAAATTAGATTTGTTACGAACGTGCATGGTTATCATTCTTTCTGTCAAAATACCGTAGTGCATCTTTTGTATTGTAAAAGAGGTTTTATACTGTTTTGAACAATGCTGATTAGCTTTATTTTTATCAGCAAACGGTTTCTGGGATCAGTCACATTTCGTTTGGTGAAGAAGAATCAGTATCTCCTAAAAAGGCACTTTCTGAAGCTAAGCAGCGGGAGCTAAGTGGTACATTAGATAACGAGTCAGGCGCAAAATTGAACAAGCAGTTTTCAAATGCAAAGAACAAGGAGCTCAGTGGAAATGACATATTTGCACCACCCCCTGAAATTAAACCTCGCCCATTGGGAGCTCGTGCATTGGCACTGAGAGAAAGTATAAGCATCGGTGAATCTCCACATGTAACCATTTGTCTCATGCTTTACCTACATGCTTAAACATATTAGCAATATAATGCACTATCTAAGAACACATGCTACATTGGCACATTACATGTTTCATTAATTTAATGTTTTGAATTAAAATACTTGGAGTAGAGGTGCAAGATAGGTGATTGGGCGGCTTAGGTAATAAGCCAAATGGGTCTGGTCCGAAACGGGGTGATTTAGTATTCTTGCTAGTGCCAATATAACAAAACATGTTGACCCACCCCTCTATGGGGAGAGGTTTAAAGCTTCCCAGAAAATATTCTTGCTAGTGCCAATATAACAAAACATGTTGACCCATAACTCATGTGGACAGACATTAATATTATCTAAATTCATGAATGAGAGTGATGGGGCTATTATTATCTATGAATGGTGCAAATTTTGCTATATCTTACCGAGTTTCTTTTTGTATCTGTTACATAATTTAAATTCCCAAGAGATATCTTTGTTCCACTTAAACTAATGCATGCGACTTTAGTTTAATGCATATGCTATCCTGTTCTTCCTGCCCACTTTCTGTACCGGGCACTGTCATATTTTGGATTTAGAATAAGGCTCTCAAAGAAACTCTATAGCTCAAGTATGCTGTTTCGTTCAGGAGTGGAAAAAGCACATACCTTCAACAAATATGTCTAATCATCATCCTTGCTCAAATTGGTTGCTACATTCCTGCTCGCTTTGCAAGCCTAAGGGTGGTCGATCGTATTTTTACAAGGATGGGCACAGTTGATAACCTTGAGTCAAATTCCAGCACGGTACATACTACATTACTTTCTCATTTTTTCTTTCTTTCTCACCAGACATAATTTTACACAAATTCTGCTGTATATCAATCCTTAGTATCTAATGCCATGCTTTATTAAAAAACAGTGAATTTTTTATCTTAATTTATAGTTTTTGTATTTGAAATTGGAGGGTTTTCCCTTTTTTACACCACAATTGGACCAATTCATCTTGTAAATGACTTGGGGTTCTTATTCTAAAACTTTGATTTGCTACAAAAAACGTAGCACACTTCGCTGCATTAGGTCTCCTTTTAACACTCTTTTTGGCTTAATCCAATGGAGAACAAGGAGAAACTTCTCTTTTGTTTTAATCCTTAAGATGAGGGGCACCAGTATCATTAGTATATGTCTTTGTGTATGTGTTACCTTAGAAAGCCCTGTTGTTCCATAGCCCCAGAAAATTCATAAGAACCTGATTTTGCAGTTCATGACAGAGATGAAAGAGACAGCTTTTATCTTGCAGAATATCTCTGAAAGGTATACCAATATTATAAATCAGGACTGGTATTTAATATAGATTTTTCTTTATTTTATTATGCACTTAAATCTTTGATTGGCAACAGGAGCCTGGTTGTGATGGATGAGCTGGGCAGGGCTACATCTTCCTCGGATGGTTTTGCAATTGCATGGAGTTGTTGTGAAAGACTATTAGCACTTAAAGGGTAAGTAGTGCTCTTTATATATCATGCTTGTTGCTAGAGTATTACACACAAGGAGGGACAGATGGAATCAGCTAATTGGCCAAGCCACCTCATTGATTTTGATCCGAGGGCTCTTGTTGATTTGAAGAAACACAAAAGTAATCCAAGGGCTATGAGATACTAAGAAGAAGCACAAGTTCACCAGGATCGCCAGCATGGCAATTGAGACCTAAGCTCCTCCTTCGGCTATAAAAGGACTCCTCTCCTCATCATTTGAGGCTGTTAGCTAGGAGTAGGAGTAGGAGTAATATAGAGGTAGTTTAGTAGTACAATTAGCTGTAGTTTATTGTAATTCAAGCTTTTAAATTCTGTATTCACTTTAAATTTTCAATAAAATTCGAATTTTCATTTAATGTTCTTATCCTTTAAATTTCAAAGCAATTTACTGTTTTAAATATGTTTTAAGTTTTCATTTACAAGTTCTTATAAGCTCATTCAAGCTCCTTGATAGCTTATTGGTAGTTCTCTTAGTTTACTTCTGCTTAAAATGATGAATGGTGAAATGGTCAATGGAAGTCAACTCGGGTATAGAGATGATGTTCATGGTGGTTTATGGTGATTCAGAGGTTCAGAGGTGTTATTAGGCCTATCTAAGGATAGGTTTTGGTTTGAGGTTCTCCTTATTTCAGTTAGGGAATAGAACTTGTAAGTCTCATTTTTACATTTTCAAAGTTTAAATTTGATTTCATTTGACACCCCATGCTTATCCATTCATCTTCTTTATATTCTTATTTCTAATAAGTGTATAATAATGAAAAAATTTCTTATTTCTAATAAGTGTATAATAAGTGTATAATAAGTGAGTTTCAAAAATTTTCTTTATTTTGAAACTCAGATCAATAGGTACACTAGATTAGCTATGCAACACAGATTCAAGCTATAAAGATGTATAGATGATCAATAAATCTCAACAACAACAATTACCACAACAGAACTCTGTCACAGATTTATGAATGTCTTGATCCAACTATACAGATTCAAACAAGTATGTATTCAAATGATCAAACAAGCAATATTAACTCTAAATCTACTGAATATCAACAAACAATAACAATCAAACACTATATAGCAGAAAATCCAGATCTAAGCTACTACAAATGAAATCAAATTTAAACTTTGAAAATGTAAAAATGAGACTTACAAGTTCTATTCCCTAACTGAAATAAGGAGAACCTCAAACCAAAACCTATCCTTAGATAGGCCTAATAACACCTCTGAACCTCTGAATCACCATAAACCACCATGAACATCATCTCTATACCCGAGTTGACTTCCATTGACCATTTCACCATTCATCATTTTAAGCAGAAGTAAACTAAGAGAACTACCAATAAGCTATCAAGGAGCTTGAATGAGCTTTTAAGAACTTGTAAATGAAAACTTAAAACAGATTTAAAACAGTAAATTGCTTTGAAATTTAAAGGATAAGAACATTAAATGAAAATTCGAATTTTATTGAAAATTTAAAGTGAATACAGAATTTAAAAGCTTGAATTACAATAAACTACAACTAATTGTACTACTAAACTACCTCTATATTACTCCTACTCCTACTCCTAGCTAACAGCCTCAAATGATGAGGAGAGGAGTCCTTTTATAGCCGAAGGAGGAGCTTAGGTCTCAATTGCCATGCTGGCGATCCTGGTGAACTTGTGCATCTCTTTAGTATCTCATAGCCCTTGGATTACTTTTGTGTTTCTTCAAATCAACAAGAGCCCTCGGATCAAAATCAATGAGGTGGCTTGGCCAATTAGCTGCTTCCATCTGTCCCTCCTTGTGTGTAATACTCTCTGACTTGTCAGCAGAATCCAAGGAGTATACTGACGCGTCTTTTCCAATCATTTTCTGCCACGTGACTATTGATAGATACTCATACTTTCACTGACATGTGCACAGTCACGTGTGGTGTGCTTCTAGAAGCTCAAATCATGAGTTATTGATGGTTAATTTGAAAGGAGTGAGCCAATTGAGCCTTTAGGTGAGTTAGGGTTCATGGGATTTGGGGGATTTCTGGGTTCAGGGAAAAAGGTGCAAAGGGTGCGTTTATATTATACGGTTTGACCCAATTTGACCCTTGACCAAAGGTATAAGTGTTGACCGGGTTACTCTTGGATGTGGGCTCGGGTAAAGAATTTTTGGACTTGGGCTTTTGAGGTTTAGTGGGCTTTGGGTTATGTAATATTTTGGACCAAGCTTAATTTCAGATTTGATATAATAAAAATCACAAGGACCACAAGTGTAATATACTAAAACTTCAAGGGCTGAATTTGTCTTTCTTCAAAAGTATAATCCAAAGACCATTTTTGCCAATTCTGAATAGATGAAGGACTGAAGTTGACTTTAGGATCCAAGCTTTGACTATTTGACCATCTTCCACTCTCGTGCCCGATTTTCCGGTTTTCGTTTGATTTTTCGTCTTTTTGTGATTAATCCGTACCTGCATGTTCACAACATAGAAACACGTGTTTTCTTGGCATTTGTTAGCTCAATTAGTCATTTTGGGTCGGTATTTGGCCATAAAATGGTATGTGAATTAACACATACCAAAATCCCCCAGACTAAGATATTGTCGTGTCCTCACGCAATGTGATCAATTCACGTTTTGGGGATAAATAATTTCAAAACTCTTCCTACTAACTTTGTAAAGTAGCAAGGAGGTTCGAAAGAAGTAATAAAATCATTTATTCCTGCAAACGCTCTGTTTTCCAAAAAATTTCTTTTATTCGACTTTCACTTCTATTTTTGTACTTTTCATACTTCATACTTGTGACGGTTTGTTGAACTTTCATTATTTTGCAATAATTGTTAGGGTCAACGAGTAGAAACACTTCTATTTAAGAAGTGACCATAAGGATAAAAATCGTCATCCTTGATTTTTCACAAGCTCCCAAACTAAGCGTACAAACGAGATCACAGCTTATCTACAAATTAGATGCTAACACTACCCACAAAAGTTACTTGTGTATTTACCTCTTGTTCCCAATTCCTAAGTTTTGTATCTCAAGATTTTATTTTTGTGAGAAATGAATTTCTTCATATTTTCTCGTTTTGATAATTTTTAGTCCGATAAGAGCACAAAATTTGAACGCTAAGTAGTTTCCAAACTTTCCCTCGAAAATCCCTGCATACAAAAATCGGGTCCACATGGAGGTCTCTGATTTAACACGATTTGTGAGTAGTATCCCTTTTATTTTCGACCGAGACAACTCATCTACGAGTCCAGAAACGGAAGCTTTTATTAGGACACCCCCGGAGTCGAAGCTTGGCATTTTTTTAACATTATCAAGCATATTAACGTATTTTTTTCTTTAGCCTTTTACAACAATTACAACATCGGTTGTGAGCCGGCAAGATGTAATAGTCTTATTATGACCTTGGATTTTTTCTCCTCCGCCTTATATATAGGTAAAAAATTTTTGAACCTCCTTATATAATACTTCGTTGGGAGGTTGTGAGCGGCGCCAAAAATTTTGATTGAGTCGTTTTAGTATAGGTTTATTTTTCCGAAGAAATACTTGTGAAAGTATTTCCCGGGTCGTTCTCCCAACGAAGCGCTTGTTTATTATCGAGTCGTGTAGCTTAGACTCGCCCCGAATTTACTTAATCTTGGGGGAGCAACAGAAACAGACACCCGACATGAAAAACGGAGATGCCGGGGTCAAAGACGGTATCCTCACTCCTGGTGGAGTGGAAAAGTGAAGAAATGAGAGGATAAGTAAAGAATGGGTAAAACACTCGGATGGTAAAAGCATAAGCATCATCAGAATCATGGTTGGGTTGGGTGGGTAAAATATCAAGCACGGGATCATCATGATCAGAATTCTCGTCCACCACTCCAAAAATATCATCATTCGTATCTGATTCAAAAACGACATCCGGTGGTTTTGCAGGTGGACGAGAAGAAGGTAAATCGAAAAGAATATTTCTTTGAATATCATTCTCGTCATTCTCAATACCCGATGGTATCGAGTCTTCCGCAACAAGAAATAGATCGACATCCTCTAAAAGAGGGTCACGTGACGGATTATCGGATATAGCACTTAAAATAAGCTCAGAATCGATTTCAAAATTAAAACGCTCATAATCCGGAAGAGAGATAGTAGGAATAGTGGGATTGCCACTACTCGTCTCTTCAAATCGAAAATTTTCAAGCTCGGGTAAGAAATCACTATCCGTATCGAGGATAGGAAATGAAGAAGTAATCGCATCATCAGTAGACGGAGTCGGATTATTTAAAGCTTTGATTTTAGAAATGAGAAGATTGATATTAACTAATTTTTCACGAAGTACTTCATCTTCAATCTCATCGTCATCAAGGTCAAAATCCTTTATCTCCTCTAAGCTAACAAACTCATAATCGGAACGCGATTCCTCAACATCATCGATATCTCCACAAGAGTCTTCATCATTCGTAGTATACTCATTGTGAGAATCGGAATAACTTTCAACATCATCATTCTCGATGTGATTATCATCAAACGGTATATCATTCGTATCAACGGTTTCAAAAAGAGGGTTCAAATGAATAGTGATATTTTCAATCGGAACATCCTCATCTGGAAGCGTATCCTCATCGGATTCATCAAAATCTTCATTGCTCATCGGAGGAAGAGGAGAGATCGGTTCTTCATTCAATAACCTTTCAAGGAAACGAATATCTCCCTCCGGATCAAAAGTAGACTCATCAACCATCGTCGGAATGGAATCATTAGCTAGACATGCCTCGATCTCATTTAAAAAGACATCATTCCTCTCAACCATGGTGAGAGACGGAAGGGAGGAATCAGAAATAATAGGATCTGAGGATGGAGTGGGATTCGGAGATGAATCAAATACGTCTTCTTCGACCTTTTCAACGTATAAAGTTCGGATCTCCTCTGCTAACAATTCGGCTACACTCTTATCTTCATTGACGGGTGTAATATCAACAACAAGTTCCATATTACCGATAGAATTTTCCCCGGACTCACTTTGGATTGGAACGAGGTTCTCAACACTTGACTTTTCGTCAAATTCCGTTGCCGGAATAGTGTTTAGATGCTCGCTCCCCATTGTTAGAGAGTCATCGGGTTCTACGGAAGGAGAGATAGATTCTTTTTGAGGGTTAAGAACGATTGTAATCGTGGAATCATCATCGTCGTACATACAACACTCACAAAATTTAGCTTTTCTTTCTTCGGCAAGAAGTTCTTCCATTGATTTCACATGAGGTTCGGGAGTATATGTTTCACGATTAGCCACCATTTCTTTTAACTTCTCGAGAATGGATTTCATTTCAGTAATAAATTCCATCGGAACTTGAAACTTGTTGGGGATTTGTGGGGGTTGGTTAAAACCATGAGAATCGTAATATGAATTCGGCTCAAAAAAATTTTCAAACGATCCCCCTCAATGTTCAAAATTTGATGAATTTTGGAATGAATCACCATTGTAATACGGTTCTTGCTCATAAGAGTTTTGAAAAGGAAGATTGAAATCATTTTGAGGATAATTATCAAAACTCGTATCACAAGCGTAAGACGTTTCAGCACTCGGGACGTAACATATACAATTAACGTATCCACATTCATTACAAAAACATACCCCACAAGGCACTCCTTCTTCGGAAGGGTTTCCACAATTATAGCAATTAAACGAAGGTGGTGGTGGTGTTGGATAGAAATCGGGAACGTTTGACGGATTGTTGAACGATCTTTGATCATACGCGGGAGAATTACAATTCCAACAAACTCCATCATGAATATTATCACCATATTGGTCGCACGTACACCACACACACAACCCTCCGAAGAAAGGTTCTCCACAATTAAAACAAATTGGATCCATAAGAATTAAACATAAGAGGGTTTGAGAAAAAGAATCAAATTTTAGAGGATAAGAAAATTATTTTTAGTTTTTATATTTATAGAAAAACAAATCACAAAAACTTTTATTTTCTTTTATTTTCTTTTTGTAAAACGTTACGTTAATTGAAACCGTTTCTTTCAAAACCACGCGCGACGGGACGGGAGAGAAGAACGGATCTCTCTTCAGCTAGCAATTTAATGTCTTAGCTTCCGTATTACCCGCTTAATCGGTTGTAGTAATGAAGTAATCCGATAAACAACTAATTTCACGTTTTTGTTATGTTGTTAGGCTTATTTGGTTTACAACGCTCCTCCTTTCGGTCGAGTCGAGGCTGTAACTTTATTATTTTTTTGGTATTTTTGTAAACACTTTAGGAAAAGTGTTTTGAATTTTTCAATTTTTATATTTTTATAGAAATATATACAAAATAGAGGAAGGCTTAACAAAACACGATTTTTCAAAACGAATATTCAAAAACTCACTTCGACCTTCCCCGGCAGCGGCGCCAAAAATTTTGATTGAGTCATTTTAGTATAGGTTTATTTTTCCGAAGAAATACTTGTGAAAGTATTTCCCGGGTCATTCTCCCAACGAAGGCTCGAATGGAATATCCGAATTATCGATTTGGGAATCGTGTAGTGTAAGTGAAAAGTGAAAAAGTGATTGTGAAATCAAAATTTGAAATAAAATTATGAAATATGCACAAGGTACAAGCTATATATGCACAAAAGTCAAAAACGTGAAAACGGAAATGCAAACGTAAATATAAAACGTAACGTACGAAATAAAACGCGACTTTTATTCTAAAAATGATCCTATAAATGTGAAAATATTTTCTAAAAATCTTTAACTAATAAAAAGAATTTTAAGAAAAAGAAAAATATTTTTATGAGTTTTTATTTAATTTCTATGATTTATTTTCTATTTATTGAATTAAAAAGTAATTAAAAATAAAAGTAAATGTGAAAAATAATGGGAAAATTATAAAAACTAATATGAAAAATCTAGAATATTATAAAAGAATTTCTAAAAATATTTTTGTATTTTTCACAGCTTTTTATGAATTTTTATGGATTTTTGGTATTTAAAAACTATTTAAAAATGAATAAAATGAAAAAGAAATTAAGAAAAATAGTAAAAATGCTTGGAAAAATCTGGAAAAATTCCAGAAAATCAAAAATAACAAAATTAACTCAGAGAAAAATTTTGAAGTGAAAATGAGCTGTTTAAGTGCTTATTTGAGACAAACTGCTTATCAAAAGTGCTTATTTATAAGCACTTGTGAACAAAACTGAATTAAATCTTGAACACAAACTTATGAAGATATAAAAAGCTCAGAAATGCAATGCAAGATCAAGTTCAATCACAGAACCTAAGCAATTAAGCAATAAGCTCAAGTAATAAGCTCAATATAATAAGCAGAATAAGCATAGACTGGTACAGAAGCTTAACAAAGATGCGCAATCTTGTCTCTACTACCAATAAGCTCAGAAACATATACCAAACACAAATACAAGCTAAATTGCACAATAGCAGCCTACAAATATTCAAACAGACCCTGCCTCAATCTAGCTTATAAACAAGTGCAATAAGCACTTCCAATAAGCTCCTAACTGCAAACACATGGAGGCAAATGACAAGTAGCACTACTGAGACTACAAATCCACAAGATATTAATACCTACAAACTATTTTAATTGGCTAAAATGCCCTGAGATCAGCAACCTTTACACTAAAATTCAATGTAACAGTAAACAAATTGAGGCTATACTACTTTGACCAAATTTAATTTCAACTGCTGAATTCTACTATTATGTATGTTATTAAGCTAATATTAAACTTTAATAAGATATTTTAATCTAGATTTCAACTACTACTGAAATTAAACTAACAGATTCACATTAAACTCACAGTTAAGCTAATATTAAAACCTACTATGACTTTTAATGAACTACTAAACTATTCTAATGATCTAAATGTCCATTACTAACCTAAGTGAATATATGTGAGACAGCAAATCAGTTAACAAGCAACAATATCACCCAACAACCATTAAATCCAAACACCCCCTAATGTATCAGCTTACACTACAACTAGCTGATATGAGCTTCAATATACCAAATCAGTGAACCATTCAACTAACTAGTTACTAATAGAGATCAAATGAAAATTTAACTATAATTGAATTCAACTCAAACTCAGATCAATAGGTACACTAGATTAGCTATGCAACACAGATTCAAGCTATAAAGATGTATAGATGATCAATAAATCTCAACAACAACAATTACCACAACAGAACTCTGTCACAGATTTATGAATGTCTTGATCCAACAATACAGATTCAAACAAGTATGTATTCAAATGATCAAACAAGCAACATTAACTCTAAATCTACTGAATATCAACAAACAATAACAATCAAACACTATATAGCAGAAAATCCAGATCTAAGCTACTACAAATGAAATCAAATTTAAACTTTGAAAATGTAAAAATGAGACTTACAAGTTCTATTCCCTAACTGAAATAAGGAGAACCTCAAACCAAAACCTATCCTTAGATAGGCCTAATAACACCTCTGAACCTCTGAATCACCATAAACCACCATGAACATCATCTCTATACCCGAGTTGACTTCCATTGACCATTTCACCATTCATCATTTTAAGCAGAAGTAAACTAAGAGAACTACCAATAAGCTATCAAGGAGCTTGAATGAGCTTATAAGAACTTGTAAATGAAAACTTAAAACATATTTAAAACAGTAAATTGCTTTGAAATTTAAAGGATAAGAACATTAAATGAAAATTCGAATTTTATTGAAAATTTAAAGTGAATACAGAATTTAAAAGCTTGAATTACAATAAACTACAGCTAATTGTACTACTAAACTACCTCTATATTACTCCTACTCCTACTCCTAGCTAACAGCCTCAAATGATGAGGAGAGGAGTCCTTTTATAGCCGAAGGAGGAGCTTAGGTCTCAATTGCCATGCTGGCGATCCTGGTGAACTTGTGCTTCTTCTTAGTATCTCATAGCCCTTGGATTACTTTTGTGTTTCTTCAAATCAACAAGAGCCCTCGGATCAAAATCAATGAGGTGGCTTGGCCAATTAGCTGATTCCATCTGTCCCTCCTTGTGTGTAATACTCTCTGACTTGTCAGCAGAATCCAAGGAGTATACTGACGCGTCTTTTCCAATCATTTTCTGCCACGTGACTATTGATAGATACTCATACTTTCTCTGACATGTGCACAGTCACGTGTGGTGTGCTTCTAGAAGCTCAAATCATGAGTTATTGATGGTTAATTTGAAAGGAGTGAGCCAATTGAGCCTTTAGGTGAGTTAGGGTTCATGGGATTTGGGGGATTTCTGGGTTCAGGGAAAAAGGTGCAAAGGGTGCGTTTATATTATACGGTTTGACCCAATTTGACCCTTGACCAAAGGTATAAGTGTTGACCGGGTTACTCTTGGATGTGGGCTCGGGTAAAGAATTTTTGGACTTGGGCTTTTGAGGTTTAGTGGGCTTTGGGTTATGTAATATTTTGGACCAAGCTTAATTTCAGATTTGATATAATAAAAATCACAAGGACCACAAGTGTAATATACTGAAACTTCAAGGGCTGAATTTGTCTTTCTTCAAAAGTATAATCCAAAGACCATTTTTGCCAATTCTGAATAGATGAAGGACTGAAGTTGACTTTAGGATCCAAGCTTTGACTATTTGACCATCTTCCACTCTCGTGCCCGATTTTCCGGTTTTCGTTTGATTTTTCGTCTTTTTGTGATTAATCCGTACCTGCATGTTCACAAAATAGAAACACGTGTTTTCTTGGCATTTGTTAGCTCAATTAGTCATTTTGGGTCGGTATTTGGCCATAAAATGGTATGTGAATTAACACATACCAGGGGTCACTATTAGGTTTTCTTGATTCGGATCATATGTTGTCTAATCCAATAGTCCTGCTTAACCTTGTATATCGTTTGTTGTCATCATGGGCTAAACTTGAAAGTTATTGTTGATGGAATGAATATCATTTAGTTTCTTTTACCACACACTTTGTATTGGTGCCATATAATTAAACGTCGCCTTAATTAGGAGGTTAAACATTCCTTCGAACTCCAAAGATTAAGAATGTGTCATTGTCTCATTTACTTGTTCACAGGAGTTTTGATATTTACATCGCCAAGAATGAATAAGATTTGTCTAATATTCCGGTACACATCTATAATAAAGTGTAGAATGAATATGATTCTGTTTAATACTGTAATCTTCTGGGATACATTCACACATCCATAATAAAGTGTAGAAATTATGGACAAAGAATTATATGAAACATAATTTTCATCCTAAAATACAAAACATTTAACACTCTCTTACATTTAATTCCTTAAGATATCATTACTACATTCTTAAGTAATTACAAGTAATAAGGAACATAATTTTAATTCTGTAACATTTTAATATTTCATTTATCATATTTTTTACCTCCTCAATTGTTAATGAATAAAAACACTACTATGTCGATACAATTGCAAAAGGCATGCTACTTCGGGAATGACAAAGCTCGAAAATGTTATTAGCCTTTGATACTTTTGGGGCGTTGGCACCGGAAGCTATCCGGTTCCTTGCCAGAGTTCAACGGGCCGTTCATAGCAATTATTCGACCCCCCAGGGGCAAGGATTTGTGTTTAGTAGGTTTGGTTTTGCTATTCAGAAAGGGGTGACGGCGCAGCTTGTTGCCCGTCTACCAGTCATTATGTGAAAAAAAAATTTATATGAAAACCGTTTATATTCAATTCAAAAATTATTAAATCGTAAAAATTAATTGAGAACCAAACAAATCGCAAAAACCCACTAATAATAGATACACTCGATGGCTTATATAAATTATTTACAGGATATTATTATTAAGTTTACTTTAGTGATGCGTTTTGGATGGTAATTAAGCATTGTTTAGTGGTAATTATCCTTTCAAAAATTTAGCGACACATATGCCTTTATGATTAGATATTTTTTACTGCCGACATCGCCCTTTTTTAACCATCTATGATATTAACGCCGACAACTTTCTTATTGTCTCAGACTCTCAGAATACCTTAATACACTTATATGAAATAGTTCCATGTTGCTTAATTTATCCAACCTAAATTTATCGTCATTCGTTTAAAAAGCATAAGTAAAACCTCTATAAATTAATAATATTGGGACCAGAATATTTTATTAATTTAGCGAGATATTATTATATCGATAAATTAATAATTTATTAATTTAAAAAGGTTTTACGTATGTCTTTAAATTTTCAAATCGAGTATACTAGTTAGAGATGAAAATAAATTAAAAAAACAAGTTTTAATTAACATTTTATGAATTCACATTCACAAATTAATTGAATTTGTTAAGTTTATTGTTTTTGAATAAGTAAAAAGTTAGTTTCGTTGGGACAAGTTCTAATTACGTATGACCTTAATTGAATTTGTATAAGTTCTAATTACGTATGACCTTTATATATATGTATGGAAATTTTTTGTTAATTATTAATTTATAGTTTTGTTGCAACCAATATGTATAAACCGAGGTTTCAAAAAATATATATATATATATATATATATATATATATATATATATATATATATATATATATATATATATATATATATATATATATATATATATATATATATTATCTTATTATT
This sequence comes from Artemisia argyi, assembly GCA_030686995.1. Lineage (NCBI taxonomy): Eukaryota > Viridiplantae > Streptophyta > Magnoliopsida > Asterales > Asteraceae > Artemisia > Artemisia argyi. The sequence continues at coordinate 184,775,528 of CM060696.1, read as the reverse complement.
ATATCGATTGTGGTCCAAATTTGTACTGGTCTAAAGTTGAGACCGAACAAATTATTAATTTTATCGAGATTATTAATTTATCGAGTATTATTATTATTATTATTATTATTATTATTATTGTTATTATTATTATTATTATTATTATTTTTAAACAGCGAAATTTATTAACGAGCCTAGCAAGACGCTGAAGCTCAAAAAGGAACAATTACAATAACATTGTCATAGGGCTTTTGAGCCAACCTAGCCAATCAAAATTTCTCCTAGCTCTAGCATTACACCAAATATAAGAATGATACACAACAAGATCAAATAACGCCGCTTTTGATGGGACTTCCGAAGAGAAGATTAGCTTATTTCGAAAGCTCCAAATGAACCACCAAATATAAGAAGATCAGCTTAATATCGAGTATTAATCTATAGAGGTTTTATTGTATAATCAAAAATAGTTCCTCGTCAAAAATTCTAGTTATAGGATATCCGTCGCCGCAACATGTAAATACCATACCATTACATAATTTTCTATCAGTATTTAAAAATAGTTACTTGGACTTTACTAAGATATATACTTATATATTAGATAGTGAAATGATACGAAATGATTTTGTTAAACTATACATAAAATTAAAGGTTATATACGCTGATGTTAAACGAATAAAATTATGTGTGTTAAAGTAAATTTGGGTTGCGTTTTAATTGTGACAAAATTTCATATGTCCAAGTCGAACGTGGACTTTGACTAATTTCATTTCGAATAGTAGGGCAGTTGGTAGGGATGTGAAATTTTTTGCTTCCTTTTTTCTTTTCTTGTGACATAAGTTATTCGATTAGGTTCAAGATAAGATTTTTAGACATTTCTTTTTCTAAACGTCGAAGTGTAGAATAATGTTGTGAAATTCAATTGTATCAATGGGAGTGTATTATTATGTTTACATGACAAAAATAGCATTCTTATTGTTCAACCGAAAGTCAAAATTGGCTTTCATTTTATAAAGTTTATCTAAATTTCATCCAACAAAATAAATACATATAAAAACACATATGTTGATTTTGTGAAAAAAAAAAAAAAAAAAAAAAAAAAAAAAAAAAAAACCCTTAAAAAGTGAAGAGTAATTAATAAACTTTATGTTAAGTTTTAAATAAATTATATGTGGAAAACTAGAAGGGGGTTGAATAGTTTACCACTTTTTACTTGATTATCTTTTAATACTTTACGTTTGTTAAAAGATACTCCCTCCGTCCCCAATTTATTGTCCCCTATTGACTTTTTCGATCTTTCTTTCTCAACTTTGACTATAAATATTTTTGTTTGTGTTATATAATTTTTGATAAAAATTACACCAAATGAAAATACATTTTAAACTCAATCCGTTCATATATTTTGTATCAAGTATTATCTAATATAAACAAAAATATTTAATGTCAAAGGTGAAAAGTAAAGACCGAAAAAATCAATAGGGGACAATAAATTTGGGACGGATGTAGTATAAACTCACATTACTTGTTTGATTCTTTGAAAAGCTTTACGTGTAGTTAACAATTCTAACTAAAGACAATATGTAATAAGTAAAGACAAACAAAGAAACGATCAAACCACAACACGATTGTTTATCGTAGTTCGGCTAAAGGGACTCTATTTCCTTGCCCTACGTCCATGCCCCGAGTTTCCAACTCGAGAGTTATAAGCACTAATCAACAAGCTCCTTTCCCGGTGGAGAAACCTTTACAGCGTCGCTTACACTTTTATCGACACTAAGCTAGATGTCGAGTTCTTTTACAAGGGTACAACCACTCCCGTCGTCGCTTATACTTTTACCGACACTAAGCTAGATGTCGAGTTCTTTTACAAGGGTACAACCACTCCCGTTGGTTCTTTTACAAGGGTACAACCACTCCCGACACACTATGTATTTTGAGGCCTAAAATACAAACCGATCACTTCTATACAAGATACACATGAAGTATAAACTACCAAAGTCTATACACAACAAAGCTAACAAGTCTTGCAACTTAGAGTTGAAACTTGTAACTTCTTAGATGAATATGTGAACTCCTTTGCTACATAAGAGAATCACACAAGTTAGTAGCTACTGAGTATAATGAGATAATATGTGTAAAATATGACTCTAAGTGATGATTCAAAACTAACAAGTGGTTTGGTATTTATAGCAAAACATTCTGCAGGTCTGGCGGATACGGCGGAACCCTCAGATGGGTTCCGCCCGTGTACCCCCAGGGTTCCGTCAGGGCTGCAGTTGGTTTTGCAATAAATCTTCCGAACCAAACAAGGTCACATCACATAAATACTAGTCAAACACAAACTTGTACAAGAAAACTTATGGTTAGTCAAAAACACTTTCTTTTCATAAATGTATAATGACAAACTTACCATAAATGTGATGTGATATTCCCATTTAAATAAATAAATGTGATGTGACAAGACTCTTTCTAATTTAAGAAATAAAACAATGTTTTGTTTAAAAGGAAATGTAATCCTTAGTTTAAACAAGACTTAAACACTTAAAGTGATGATTTACTCTTAGCTAAAGTTCATACTTTGTCATTAACAAAACTTAGTAAAGATCGTAAAATATAAATAACGTTTTTAGGGGATATTTGTATTAACAATCTCCCCCTTTTTGTTGATGACAAAACATAAACTTTATTTATAAGTAAGTCACTAGTTTTAGTGTTAAGTCTTATAAAGTTTGTATTAAAACTTGTTTTACGAAAAAGATGTGATATGATATGCAAGAGTTAGAGATGAAAACAAGTTTAATATAACTTCTCCCCCTTTTTGACGAAACAAAAAGAAGAGTAGCGAAGCGGAGTGATGCATGAGCTCCCCCTTGGACAATACTCCCCCTAAATGGAGTGCCAAATTAGGAGACATGGATTTTGAACCTACAAAGAAAAAGGTTAGTTGCCTCTCATGACAAGTGTAGAACAAGTCATAAACCTCTTTTTGTCTAAACACAAATAAGAGTTGCGAAGCGGATTAGTTCAATTCTCATGCTCTCCCTTGAATATTACTCCCCTAACTCGGAGTATCAAGGAAGGGAAACATGGATTATGATCCTACAAAAGAGAGTTAGTTTCTAAAACACAAGATATACAAGTTACCATAACAAGGTATAGTGCAATCACAATACTTTAAATGGTCAACAAACAAAGCATATCTCATAGTAGGATAAAATTTATTTAATTTCATGTAATTTTTGACTTTTAGGAAGTCAAAGACAAGAAATGATATGAATAACACCCTACTTCTAAAAATAAAAGACCAAATAAAAAGAAACTAAGAATATAAAATCCTACATCTATAAAAAGGAAACCATCATTTTCCTTAATGAGAAACATTTTCCAAAAACAAGGCTAATGTTGTTTAAGAATGAAAATGTGTGTTGAAGGGTGTAGCAGGCTTAATTTTGAAGGTTGTGTAGGTGAAAAGGTTTTGGTTTGTTGGTTTTGGTGTTGGTGTTCTAAACTTGGTTTGTTTGTTTTAATGGAAAACATTTTTCAAAAGAAACGGTTTTGTTTCATTTTGGAGACTCTAAACTTGAGACGATCCAAAATGTGGTTTAGGATAAACCTCATTTCTTTGGTTAGAGGACCATGGATGTCTTTGTAGATAGGGTGAAGTAACAATGGTTTTGTGTGGTGATACTCTTGTTGTGGTGGTTGGTTGTGGTCAAAAGACTCATTTTGGTCAAGCAATGACCTTGGTTTTTCATTTGTGAAAGGTGGTGGATTTGTTGATCTTGGTGGAAGATCATTGAGATGCTTCTATTTTCTTATACGAAGAAAAATAGAGATTCAAAGTGTTGGGAAGGTTCTTGTGGTGGTGGTAGTTGTTGTTGTGGTTGTTTTTGTTGAACAAGGTGACAGAAGCTTGGTTCTCCGGAAGGATTACCATGAAGATCTTTGTAAATGGGGTGAAACACAAATGATTGTAGGTGTGTATGACCTTGATCATTTGGAAAAATTGTGGGTCTAGCATAACGGTAACCCAACCGTTCTACCAATGATGGTTGATGCTCTAATGACTCATTTGGTTGAAACATGGGTTGTTGTTGGTTTTCATTTTGGCAAAGGTGTCAAAAAGTGACAATGATGGAAGGTTTGATGATCTAGGTGATAGATCTTCTAGAGTTTCCAAATAAGGCATTGGTGATGTTGGTGGTGTATGGAAAAGTTCCATTGGTGTAAGTGTTGGTGATTGAGGTGATGGAGTTTTTGATGGTTGAGTTTGTTGCGGTGTTAAAACATTTGATGTTTTGATTGATGGTGGAAAAGTGTGTATGTTTGTATTGCCATGTTCGGGAGAGGATGGTGGAGTAGCAAGATTGAGCAAATCTTGAAAGGTGGTTGTGTTGGTGTTACAAGGGTTTGAAGATGGTGTTGGTGTAATAAGGTTGAGGTAATCTTGGATGGGTGATGAAATATCGAGTGATGAGTCACTTGATGATGATGAGCTTTGTTAGACGGTTTTGTTGAAGCAAGAAGGTTTTACGCTAATCCTAGCGGTTTTTCTTGATGATTCGGATGGAGTGTTGGATTTAGTCATCACAATTCTTTGGTTTGAGATTGAGAGAAGTAATGGTTTTGGTGTGAGTTTTGGGGTGTTCTAAGGTGGTTAAATTTATATGAAAAACATGTCATGGAAAAGAGTGTTTGGATTTGATGTTGTTCCATACAAGGTTTGAGGTTTCTAATGAATTTGGTGATTTTCAAGAACTTCTCAAATCATTGGAAGTCAATTCAATGGAGTTGGGTGGAGTGAAAGACTAACATAAGCACTCAATGCTATGTGATCATGGAAAGTTGTAATGGTTTGAAGGATCCTTTTTGAGGGTTCCTTGGGTTAGTTATTTTTAAATATGAATTTTGGCGGGAAATGGCTTCCTAATTGTTCTAGTGAAAAGAGTTGTCCTATTGTGGTTATTGGAAGTTAGGGAAGATGTTTCTCACTAAACAAAATGATTTGAGGAAGTGTGTTTGTTTAAGTTTTGAAAAACAATTAAAAATTTCCTGGAGGGATGGCGGAACCTTCAGGATGAACGGGCGGAACCCTCATGAGGGTGCCGCCGTTTCCGTAGGGCAAAATCTGGGTTTCCCAGAATTTGCACTGGCGGAACCCATCTGAGGGTGCCGCCAGTTCCGCCAGGCCTCAAAAACGAGGCAGTCCCATGTTTTGACCCGCAAGACGATTTTCAAATTTTTCGAAAACTCTTAAAAACAAAAATATAACATATAGCGGGTTAGGAAATGAAAAAAATAGACATGTAAACATTCATATCATTGGACATTGACCGGGGGCTAGCGAATATTTCTATACTTAGTAAAATTATCTAAAGCATGAAAATTCAACAAGATCAAATATCATCATTGATGAGGCGAAAAATGAACCACTTTTAGGGGGTCATTTAAGCCCGGAATTGAATTTATTTGATCAAATATTTCCCTAAATCGTTCCTTTTGTGATTTTAGGTACTTTGGGAGTGAATTCTGGAAAAGGAAGCATTTTGGACGTTTTTGAAGCATAAAAGTGAAGAAAACGGCAAAGACTTAATTTTCCATGCTGAGAACAGTACCTGACGGCGTCAAGAGGAAAAATGTGACGGCGTCAGGGGTAAAATCCATGACAACCCAGTGAAAACCTGAAGGCGTCAAGAGAAGGGCGTAAAGAGTTAAAATGGTGACAGCCTGCATAAGGAGTACACGTGACGGCGTCAAACCCAGATCTAGGCAGTCCGAGAATTTATTTGGCGGCGAGATGACGGCGTCAGACATTTGTTCTTGACGCCGTCACCCCACAAAGTCTATATATACTTTTCTATTTTTTTCATTAAAAAAGAGGAACTTGTGTGGAGAATACTAGGGTCGAACCTAATAAACCCTAGGTCGTATTTTACAGTATTTTCAAGGGTTTTCACCCCTTGAAACCTTTCATGTTCAATTAAGATAAGTCCTCTTTCAATTCATTCAATATGTCTATGTGTTATTTGAATATATCTTATGCTTGTCTTGATTTCAACATGCTAGGCTAGATCTATCATGTGTTTGCTTAGATGTAATGAAACCTAGACGTTAATTATAGGTTGATTGCTTGTTTGTAGTTGTATTGGATGAATGATTTCAATGTTAGGCTTAAGAAAACTGGTAGATCTCCATTGTGTAACATGCTTGAACGTCTTAAGAAACATGAACCGATGTGTACTAGGTTTTATTGGTTGTATTGAATGCATAAGCAAATTCTAGTGATCCCATGTTAGGAGCTTCTTAGCCGGCTCGACATAGGAGTGAAGTAGGCGCTTATAGGATTGGGGAAGTAAGTACGCCACCCCATGAATGGTATTAAGGAATACAATCCGTCAACCACGCAACTGTAACAAGTAATTAACCTGTAAAAGATATCTAGGGAGTAGTGAAATCTAAGTAAACACAATTCTCCCATATATTGCTCACACCACTAGTTTAATTTAGTTTATTTTCATTTTTAGTATTTTATTTTGATTGCATCTTAGTTATTGGGTTAGTTGACTAGCAACTAATTCCGCCAAATCCTTCCAAACCGAGATTTTTATTTGCTTTTCATAAAAATATAAAAATACAAAAAGAATCATCCCTCATCTCTAGACCTATTTTTTAGGTTTTCTAATCCTAGCGACACTATTCCTAGCTGAACGATCAATCCCCCGGTACTTGTCATTATACTATACTACATCGATCAGGTACACTGTCTGGTGGGGGTTGTAAGCTTCTCGAGATCCCTCGAGAGGTAAAACCTGTTGCAATCCACACGCATCAAGTTTTTGGCGCCGTTACCGGGGAATAGTTATTGTCTAGGTTAGGATTTCTTTTTATTAGGTCTACTTGCTAGATTGCTTTCTAGTAAGATTTTATTTTTATTTTTTGGTTTTCTTTAGTCTATCTTATTTCTTCGTGTTTTTGTTCGTAACTCCTCACCATCCGACATCATGGAAGATGGTAACATCTTTGAACCCATCAACCCACCAATTCAAAACCCACCATTAGCTAACCAACCTCTTAGGCCCCGAACCCTAGGAGAGTATTCCCGTCCTAGCCACCAAGGCTACCGAAACACCATTGAGCTCACCCATGGAGCCAATGTGTCTTCATTGCGATCTGACACCATCCGGTTGGTGCAAAGAGGATTTGCATTCCATGGACTTCGTTCCGAAGATCCTAATCAACATCTCAAGGACTTCCTTAAAATCGTAGATTCCATAGACCTTGATGTTGCAACTAGAGAGTCAACCCGATTATGCCTATTCCAATTCTCTATACATGATCAAGCTAGTCAATGGCTTGAGCGTTTACCCGCGGGATCCATCACTCATGGGATGATCTCACCACTCGTTTCCTTGCTCAATTTTTCCCACCGGGGAGAACTACCAAGCTTAGAAATGATATCTTGATGTTCCAACAACGTCAAGGTGAAACTCTATATGAAGCATGGACTCGATTCAAGGACTTACTCCAAAAAGTCCCTCATCATGGCATAGATCTTTGGCTCCAAGTCCAAATTTTTTATGACCATATTGATCTCTCCACAAGGCGAGCCATTGACCAATCGGCCGGTGGTAAGCTACGTGATCTAAGTGCGGAACAATCATGGGAACTCATAGAATATCTTGCTCTCTATGACAACGAAAGTTGGAATGATCCCTGTGATTTGAACAAAACGGTCAAGGCAATATCTTTGCCTTAGAACAATTCTAGCACTTCCGACCGTAGGATCATGGAACTTGAGGACCAAGTCAAGTTTCTCATGAAATCCTACGAAGCTCCTAAGCCTTCAAGCCAAGTGAACAAAATCACTTCTTCATGCGAATTATGTAGTGGTCCCCATGACACTCGTGATTGTGTGGAACTCCCCGGAACAGCTTTTGCGGACTACGCATCCTCGCGTACCGACGAAGCGGGAGATAAGTGGTACACTTTCAAACCCGAGCCAAACCCTTACGGTGATTCCTACAACTCTTCATGGAAAAATCACCCAAACCTTAGGTGGAGACAAAACCAAGCCAATTCTTCCAATCCGCCTAATCGTTACCAACCAAACGGTCCACCCTCCAACCGTACTTTCAACAACAATTCTTCTAACAACTATGGTATTACCAACAATCTTGAAGGATTGATGTCCAAGTTTATGGCATCTCAAGAGGCTCGCATAGCTAGGTTTGAAACCGAATTCAACCAACAACAAACGGAGATGACCAACAAGATTGACAACTTGTTGAAAGCCCTCAACAACCAAGCGTTAACTACACCTAGGAAGGACACTAGGGACGCCAATAACGGAATCCAAACTAAGGACCCCTCATCATCCAAACATGTCCACTTTGTCAATGTTGTCACCATTAAGCCAATAGATAAGGAGATAGAAGAAAGTGACAAAGATGAAGTTGAAGTAGAAACTGAAACTAGTGATGAAATTAGGGAAGTTGAGGTTAATAAGGGAGAAGAGCTAGAGAAAGTAGAGACTGTAGAAGAGTACTTTGATAAGTTGCCCACCAAGGAAGAACGGGAATATCATAAGGATTTATTCGATGATCCCGAGACACCGTATATCCTTGGTTCACCCCTTATTAAAGTAGGTGATCCCTCTAACATTAACATACCATGCAACATTGGGCATATGCATGTATGGAAAGCTTATATCAATCCTAGGTCTCCTATAAACATCATGACTAGGACCTACTATAATTGGGTAATGAAGAAGCAACTTGAATGTAGGATAATGCCTATCACGAATTGGATGAGTAATTTTGTAGGTAGGGTGAAAGGATTGCATGTGATTGTCGGAAATTTCACTTATGAGATCGATTTCATGATAGTAGAGGATATTCGTTCGGTGATAGACGCTTGCCTAAGTCATGTAGTATTTGGAAAACCTTTCGTTGAGGCTTCTAAGATGAGTTATGATCCGACTCTAGGCATAGTTAGGTTCAAGGACATGAATGATGAGATTGCTTACCAAATGCCCTATAAGATTGAGCAATACCGCCTTTTATCGAACGTAGAAAAGGAACACAAACAAGCGGTTTACTATAGGAATGATGAGGATAGACGTAGAGGAGTAGAATATGTGATGAATAAGATGCTTGGTTTCTACAAAGAATGCTTGCAATTAGGTCCGGAATACAAGACTGGTATAAGAGATGACCTAGAAAGTGAAACCAACGATGAGGTCACGTAGTAACCCATGACCTTGAGTCTAGCCACAAGACTCGTAAATAAAGAAATGCGCTTCTTGGGAGGTAACCCATGATTTGTGTGATTTTTATTTTTGTTTGTTTGTTATTTGCTTCCGTATGCATGCTTTATTTTTATTGTTGGTAGATCATGTTTCAAAACTAAAATGGTGAAAATACTTTATTTTGTTGTTTGGCTTAGTCTTAACTTCATCCAAAGGTATTTTGCAAAAGATAAGTGTAAAGGGAAACCCCAAATATGTTTTTAAGAAACAAAATCGATCATGATTCTCCACAATATTAAGTGAACATGTATATTCGTATTTGTTAGAGTCAAATGCTTGTATCGAGTCATAATGATGTTTTGCAGGATTTTCCAGGAAGTAGGACGAAGTTTTTCCAGAAATTTTCCGGAAACTTAACATAAGAATTTCTGCAGATCACTTATGACGGTGTCACGAGTTTACTCTTGACGGCGTCACGTGTAAAAATCTGGAAATTTTACCAAGTTTTGTTTTTCTAACGGAGTCTTAGAGTTTTTGTTAAATCATTAGTTTTATAATCTCCAGGAAATCTACAAACATCATTCCACAAGCATTATCTCTTATTTTGTTTTCTAGGATTTATTAGCATATATAGATTCCCGCCGATTTTATGCGAGGTTGCCTTGTCTGTTTTCTCAGGTTTTACAGGTTATGTATGACAAGAAGATGATTTACATTCTTGAAGGGAAGCTTTGATTGTTCATTTTCTTGGAGGAAGATCTAACCTGGCCACCTTATTATCCATACCGAGCGAATCAGGGGAGTATTTGATTTCATTCGTTTTACTTATTTCACTTTTACATTCTTTACTTGAACATTGGGGACAATGTTCATCCTAAGTGTAAGGTGAGGGTAAAATGATGATACCTTACAGATACACTTTCGCTTGAGTTTGTTTGTTTGACGGTAGATGTGTAATAAAACTATGAGAAATACTTGTTAGTGTAATTTTAGCGCCAAATTTAAAATTTTTTACAACATTTAAGAGTGAAACTTTAGCCTTAGCAAGCGTCTCATGGATAAGAGATTGTATGACTAGCACAAAACCGTACTATTTTGAAAAATTTTCCACCCAAATATGTGAGGTTCGCCTTTAGATTTGATAGGAAAAGCATTTATTATTAGTGCTTATGAGTGTACCGGTAGTATTTAGATTCTAGAACTTGCGTTAGTGATGCATCCCGAGACCGCTAGTGAGACTACATTCGTGTAGTAGGATTTACTACATGATAAGAGGAATTAGGATCACCCTTGTGTTAAACCCGTATCATAATTTCTTGACCACTTAAGTCAAATTACTTGGCTAGTTAAGTCAATTAAATTTTCCCACACCTTAGCGTTGTACTCATTTTTAGTACACGAAACCCCTAGTACACCCCTCCGAGCCTATATTTTCGTTTCTAACTTTAAGCATCTTACTTAAAGGAAGAATTTGTTACACCCCACTTAAATGTACAACCAAATCGCCTTAGCCTTCCGTGTATGCACTCATCTTTAGTGCATTATTGTTATTTGTTTAAACCCTTAGTTAATTATCTAATTGATTACATGGTTGTTAAGTCGAGTCATATCCTTGTACATATTGTTTTGGGACGATTGGGACTCATGGGTAAAGTACTGTTATTATGGAGTAATGGGGAAGAACATCATATTATTACCCCCATATGTGCGTTAATCTTAAAAAGTACTCCAAGTGTTTTGATTATCTTAATTCGAATCATTAGTTAGTTTATTATAAAGTATGTAAAAATTCAAGTGTAATGGGAATTTTTATTCCCTATGATGTATTATTTTGGATGGTAGGGTAAAAGTGTATGAAAAAAAAAAAAAAAAAAAGAGAGAAAAAAAACATACGGACTACCATCCCTTTTCATTCTATGTTCATTTTATGTTTTTGTTATTTTTTATTTATTAGCTCAAGTCGAGTCTAGTCTTGGCTTAGCAACGCCATATTGTACATGTAATTAACCAAGATTGTTAACTCGCCACCAGTAAAGACTGCCTGTATCCAACAAAACCGTGTATTCCATATCCTTACACCTAACGTTACAACCCTTTAAAAAGACCTCTTTGATAGTTTATCCTAGGTGCTTACGCCATGTGGTGGAGGTTTGATCCTTTCCCAAGCCTATGATAATCTATTTTGCTATGACAGGTAGTGAGAGATGTTTTCCATTTCCATAATGTGATATATACTTTATTACACCCGAGAGATGTGAGTATCTAAACACTATTTGTGAGGTGCTAGTATATGACCTCCGTGCTTGTCTTTGGTCTTTAGTGGAATGATTATTTGTTGTAATTACTTTTATATTAGTGTTAAATGACCCCTAGCTTGTATTTTGATTAGAATAAAAGCGCATTTGCTTGAGGACAAGCAAATCTCAAGTGTAAGGGTATATGATGAGGCGAAAAATGAACCACTTTTAGGGGGTCATTTAAGCCCGGAATTGAATTTATTTGATCAAATATTGCCCTAAATCCTTCCTTTTGTGATTTTAGGTACTTTGGGAGTGAATTCTGGAAAAGGAAGCATTTTGGATGTTTTTGGAGCATAAAAGTGAAGAAAACGGCAAAGACTTAATTTTCCATGCTGAGAACAGTACCTGACGGCGTCAAGAGGAAAAATGTGACGGCGTCAGGGGTAAAATCCATGACGACCCAGTGAAAACCTGAAGGCGTCAAGAGAAGGGCGTCAAGAGTTAAAATGGTGACGGCCTGCATAAGGAGTACACGTGACGGCGTCAAACCCAGATCTAGGCAGTCCGAGAATTTATTTGGCGGCGAGATGACGGCGTCAGACATTTGTTCTTGACGCCGTCACCCCACAAAGTCTATATATAATTTTCTTTTTTTACATTAAAAAAGTGGAACTTGTGTGGAGAATATTAGGGTCGAACCTAATAAACCCTAGGTCGTATTTTACAGTATTTTCAAGGGTTTTCACCCATTGAAACCTTTCATGTTCAATTAAGATAAGTCTTCTTTCAATTTATTCAATATGTCTATGTGTTGTTTGAATATATCTTATGCTTGTCTTGATTTCAACATGCTAGGCTAGATCTATCATGTGTTTGCTTAGATGTAATGAAACCTAGATGTTAATTATAGGTTGATTGCTTGTTTATAATTGTATTGGATGAATGATTTCAATGTTAGGCTTAAGAAAACTGGCAGATCTCCATTGTGTAACATGCTTGAACGTCTTAAGAAACATGAACCGATGTGTACTAGGTTTTATTGGTTGTATTGAATGCATAAGCAAATTCTAGTGATCCCATGTTAGGAGCTTCTTAGCCGGCTCGACATAGGAGTGTAGTAAGTACGCCACCCCATGAATGGTATTAAGGAATACAATCCGTCATCCACGCAACTGTAATAAGTAATTAACCTGTAAAAGATATCTAGGGAGTAGTGAAATCTAAGTAAACACAATTCTCCCCTATATTGCTCACACCACTAGTTTAATTTAGTTTATTTTCGTTTTTAGTATTTTATTTTGATTGCATCTTAGTTATTGGGTTAGTTGACTAGCAACTTATTCCGCCAAATCCTTCCAAACCGAGATTTTTATTTACTTTTCATAAAAATATAAAAATACAAAAAGAATCATCCCTCATCTCTAGACCTAGTTTTTAGGTTTTCTAATCCTAGCGACACTATTCCTAGCTGAACGATCAATCCCCCGGTACTTGTCATTATACTATACTGCATCGATCAGTTACACTGCCTGGTGGGGGTTGTAAGCTTCTCGAGATCCCTCGAGAGGTAAAACCTGTTGCAATCCACACGCATCAATCATTCATGAAACTAACACATAGTCAAACAATAGTGATAGTGCATAGACACAAATAAAATGATAGAGCAACATGAGACACATAGTTTAAAGTCTACAACATTCTAAAACTTAATAGTGCCAAACGCTCCTTAAGTTTTCATCTCACAAGCTATCTAACTTCTTCTTCATCTTTCCAATGTATCTTGCTATGCACTTCCACATTCCCTTCGTTTGCTTTAATTCTTCGGACTCATTAGCAATGGTGGGAAGTTCTTGAAGGTAATCGAGAGGAGCTAGCTTAGAGTTAGGAAGATTTCCATCTTCGCTCATGTTGGATGATGATGATGATGGTGAAGGAGAGCGAGTACGTTTTCCTTTAACTTTGAAGACCCTTTTGTCACTTAGAGGGACGAATATGTGAGGGACGAGAGTGTAGTTAAGACTAATTCCCCTATTGTTTGAAGGAATGGGAGAGATGGCTCTAAAGAGGCGAGTGAGAAGCATTCCATAAGGGAGAGCGGTTGTTCCAACTAAGGGTATGTCGGCCATTCTTTTGGCTAGGTAGTAACCTAAGTTAAAGGGTTGACCGGTGGAAATGCTATAGAGCATGTAGCAAAGACACGTGTTGACATGATCTCTATTTCCTATGGAACTTATGACGTTGGCTCTAAGAATTTCTTCCCACTTCTTAAATTGTGGTTTAAGCTCATTGAGCTCCATACCAAAATGGTCCTTATCTACCATATTCCCCGAACGATTCTTCCTAGTGGTAGAAGTCCTAACAAAGAGATGCTCACGAATTGCTTCCTTATTAGCAAGAGGGTTGTTTGCAAGGATGATGACGCTCAATAGAATCAAGGCTTGAAAGGGGCCACTTATCCGTGTAGAGATACGTACCTATATTGGGGACACCAAGAACTATAGCAAAGTCTTTCAAAGGTATGAAATTTGGTATTTGATTGGTTGTGAACTCCAATGATATCTCACCATAGTCATTTGTGGAAATACTAATGGACGCATAAAATTCTAAGATGAACCTAGGACATATTGGTTCATTGATATCAATGAGGCAATCAAAGTTGATTGCGGCGAAGTTTTGTCGAATGGATGTTCCTTCTAGAAAGGATGAATCAATGGTTCTACCTTCTTGAACATAACGTTTTTCTAAAGCCCTAAAAGTTTCAACTTGAACTTTAGTGAGACCTTTGGTCATATGGTGTTTGGCTAGGTACTTAAGAGTATCCTTGTGATCGGAGAAATTTGTGGGAGACATGTTGATTCCTAGAAAACACAAAATTTTATGTTAATGACTTTTAGAATGTGGATGTTCTAATGTGTTCCTATATGCAAACAATGCGGAGACTTGGTTATCTTGACTCATTTTGATGCCCAAAATATTTTATTATGCAAGTTTTGTTATAAAACAAAAGATAACCTAAACGCTCCTAGTTCAATGTGGCTTCGGTTGAATGTACCCGAAAATACATATTAGTTATGTATTCCCTTTAGCATTCAAGAGACATTATGCAAGTGATGTTTTGAACAACGTTTTTCATTTGTTTTAACAATGTGGTGAAAGGTTATGTTCTAGTTATGGAAAGCAATTTTTGAAAGACAATGCACTTGGTGTGTTTGGAAAATCATGATACCAACAAAAAGAATGCAATTTCTACCTAATGGAAATTATGATTAGTTTACAATCAAGGTTTTTCATGAATCAACAAGTTTATGCATCAACCCTAAGATTCTAGTTAATGTAAGACTTTGGATATGTGAAATGAGGTGGTGATTGCTTGACAACACTTGAAGCTTGGATGTCTTCTTTGTGTTCTTCACTTGCTAGAAAGTGGAAAAGACGCATTTCATAATGAAATCCACTTGACTTTTGACGACATAGACAAATATGTTAATGAGTGTATGGATATAACAATTGCCCTTTGTTTCAAAGAGCGACACAAGGGTGAACATAGGTTTGTGTATCATGAAAGGTGGTTTAATCTTAATAGATTAGGTTGTAGTGGGGATGACACAATTGGTTGGTTACATTGTGGAATCTTCTTGTGAAGATGACTAGGTGGAGTTATTGGTGAAGATGATATTTACTCTTAGTTTCTTTGAGGGCATGGAAATGGTGGATGACTCGATATTGATAGGACAAGGATAACTTGGTTTCTCATTTCACATTGGTTGTTTGAGGTTTGAGTGATGAAAGGTTATGAGGAAGATGCTTGAAGTTTTGCTCATGTTTGTGAAGCTTATGGGCTGAGATACATCACAAGGTGAACTTGGTGTGTCTTGATTTTTGTGGTTTTATCCTAATGTTCAAAACTAAGGTTTTAAGGTCTCATGAGTCATTAACTAAGTCTAGGGAGGATGAATGATTCTCATTCAAGAGGTTTCGTGAAAACGTCGACAATATGGTTATCGTATAAGACTTTCTTGGTTGAGATATTCCTTAATGAACATTTTTACCAAGGCGATGATGATGGATCACAATATGTCAATTAAGAACATAATGGATTGAATTGTCGCTGAAGTCGATGCTTCCTTTGTTGAAGGGATAACAATGTTTGATAAAATGAATTCCGTTGTTGACACGAATTTGCTTGTTCAAGCGGAGCTTGTTGATGTGCTTCTCCATCCGATACTAATTTGAGAGCCTTACGCGTTTTGAAGAATCAGTAAGTAAGTATAAAAGTGCAAGTACCACTTGGGCTTTTCTTATCAACTTATTACCGACATAATTCCATTTGGCATACACTATGGTTTCTATTCCCGTTCTTTTGGGATACCATAATCCTAGTTGTGTAGTACCTTATGATGAATCCAAACAAGCTCTTTCGAGAGAGTTGTTTTAGAATCTTCTCTAAAAAGAACGAGCACATAGACAAGCACTAAACATAATGTTGGATTTATTTGTTGTGAGAACAAGTAGACTTCCAAACATTTCTCTATGTTTAGTTTTACCTATGGATTTACTAATCTCATTCTTGATAAGTCATAAAGGACTTAATCATTGTGAACATGTGAATAACTAGGAATGTCTTTGAGTGATTATTCCTTGCTTTTGGAGCTTGCTTAGATTGTTAAAAAGTCTTTCATAGATTTTCATTATTTTCTATTTTGAAAGATCTATTTTGTTTTAATTGTTACTTTACTCTAATGCCCAAAAACAATTTTTATCAAATTTGTTTTAATCACAACTATGACCCATGATTCAAGTTTTTATGACCTTGTCAATATTGCTTGACTCAATGTTTGACACAAGACGAAAAGATGTTGTTTTTCAATTTTAATAGTTCGTCTTCCTTGTTATTGATCTTGACTTACTTGTCTTATCAATGTTTGACTTTCGACTAAGTCATCTTCTACCGAAGAAGATATCTTAGAAGGAGGTGGTCTTTCATCGAATGTTGAATTCAATGACTCCTTGACTCTTTGGGTTTATTTACTTAAAACACTATGAGTGTAAATTCCCAAGAGATGCAACATCATAAGACTATAGGTCAAATTTGATGTGCAAATCCTAGATGTTTATAAATCATTTTCTCCCAATCATCCTAATGAATTCAAATGATTTATTTTTCTTTGTGTGTCTTATATGAAATTTTAACAAAATAATGGTTGAATTTAAGACACAATTGAAAATGTAAGGTATAATGTCAAGAGACGTTTGTACAATAAATATCAATGAAATGTTGTGGTTTTGCTAGATTTGCAAGCATCACAAAAGTGTTGGTTGTCTCATCACTTAGGAGATTCTTAGTTAGCTCACTTGTAGACAAGTATTAAGCAAGACTTACTCAAGAGTTACTCGTTTCTTTTCCCGAAGGTTGAAAGAAGTAAAACACCTTATATCTCCTACTAAAAGTAGTGTCTAAATCCTTTAATCACAAAGGATCTAATCCTTATTGTTACTTACACAACATAACCATCTTAGAGTGAAAACTACTAGTATCACTCATGATAGAACTTAATACTAATCAACATGAAATATTGAAAGGTGATTTGAAGAGACGTGTACCTTTTAAGCTTCATAGATTAGTCATCAAGAAGATAATCATTAAGCAAATAATCTTGACTCGTAGAAAAGCTAAACTCAAATACTTATGAGTCCAAGAAGGTTAGACAAACACATAAAAGTATTGAACATGATATCTTTAATCCTTTTATCATGAGCACCAAATAGAGATAAAATTTCTCCTACAATTCTCTCCTAGGTTTCACAAATACAACTTGTTTAGTTTTACTTGTTGATGGTGCATTTTTGTTAAATCCTAATCCGGTTTTATCACTAAATGACTTTTGACTTTTCAAAATGCTTTTAAGAGCTTTTGAACTTTCTTCAAATTTAGCAATCATTTTTCCTTTCTCATTTTGTCTTTTAATTTCATATTTGTAATCTAGACATAATTTGCATTCTAGATCAATTTCAACATGACTCTCAAGTCTAGACATTTTATCTTCTAACATGATTTCATTTTCAAAATTATTCACAAGAGATTTTGAAGGTTCATTGTTAAAGATAGTTTTTAGGTCCATGTTGCATAAAAGTTTAGACTTATTTTCTAGTTTAGAAAACTCTAGGATAAATGTGTCAAAGCAAAAGTGTTTGGTTTCAAATTGTACATTGCTTGATATTTTATCTAGTTGATAATCACAAACCAGATAGTAAGCTTCATCTTCATCCGTGTCATTCCATGAAGCGTAAGCAAGTCCACTTAGAGCTCGACGTAAGTAATCATCTTCACTTACACCTTCATTTAAAACATTTAAACTAGTAGCACATGTATTTATCTCAACTAAATGTCTATCTATTAATTTTTCTAAGACTTCTAATTCATATGTGAGATCAAATTGATCATCTTTGACTTGACATATTTCTTGATGAAAGTTTAACATATTTTTCCAAATATCATTAGCCGTTTTGACAAAAGTACGTTCTTTCATATTCGGTCTTTGGTAAAGCTTTATAAATCATTATCTTAGCTTTAGTGTTTTTATCAAGTTTAGGATAGTCATCTTGGTTTTCAAAACTTGTTTTTGTTGGTTTGAAATCACCAATAGAAATAATATCCCAAAGATCATGATCAATTGATTTCACATAGTTTTCAAATTTACTTTTCCATTTAAGGAAGTTTTCTTTTTCAAATAGCGGTGGGTTTTGAATAGGTTGCCCTTCTTTGAGATTTTCAAAATCCATGGATCGATCCATGTTTTAAAATACAATATATTTTAAAGATCTTGAGTAACGTAGCTCCTGATGCCAATTGTGGAAAACTAGAAGGGGGGTTGAATAGTTTACCAGTTTTTACTTGATTATCTTTTAATACTTTACGTTTGTTAAAAGATATAAACTCACATTACTTGTTTGATTCTTTGAAAAGCTTTACGTGTAGTTAACAATTCTAACTAAAGACAATATGTAATAAGTAAAGACAAAGAAAGAAACGATCAAACCACAACACAATTGTTTATTGTGGTTCGGCTACAGGGACTCTATTTCTTTGCCCTACGTCCACGCCCCGAGTTTCCAACTCGAGAGTTATAAGCACTAATCAACAAGCTCCTTTCCCGGTGGAGAAACCTTTACAACGTCGCTTACACTTTTACCGACACTAAGCTAGATGTCGAGTTCTTTTACAAGGGTACAACCACTCCCGTCGTCGCTTATACTTTTACCGACACTAAGCTAGATGTCCAGTTCTTTTACAAGGGTACAACCACTCCCGTTGGTTCTTTTACAAGGGTACAACCACTCCCGACACACTATGTATTTTGAGGCATAAAATACAAACCGATCACTTCTATACAAGATACACATGAAGTATAAACTACCAAAGTCTATACACAACAAAGCTAACAAGTCTTGCAACTTAGAGTTGAAACTTGTAACTTCTTAGATGAATATGTGAACTCCTTTGCTACATAAGAGAATCACACAAGTTAGTAGCTACTGAGTATAATGAGAGAATATGTGTAAAATATGACTCTAAGTGATGATTCAAAACTAACAAGTGGTTTGGTATTTATAGCAAAACATTCTGCAGGTCTGGCGGATACGGTGGAACCCTTAGATGGGTTCCGCCTGTGTACCCCCCAGGGTTCCATCAGGGCTGCAGTTGGTTTTGCAATAAATCTTCCGAACCAAACAAGGTCACATCACATAAATACTAGTCAAACACAAACTTGTACAAGAAAACTTATGGTTAGTCAAACACACTTTCTTTTCATAAATGTATAATGACAAACTTACCATAAATGTGATGTGATATTTTTCTATTTAAAGAAATAAATGTGATGTGACAAGACTCTTTCTAATTTAAGAAATAAAACAATGTTTTGTTTAAAAGGAAATGTAATCCTTAGTTTAAACAAGACTTAAACACTTAAAGTGATGATTTACTCTTAGCTAAAGTTCATACTTTGTCATTAACAAAACTTAGCAAAGATCGTAAAATATAAACAACGTTTTTAGGCGATATTTGTATTAACATTATACTCATTAATTTCATTTATTTACTACCTTTATGAATTTAATAAATACCTCTTTTAATTTTGTCTCATATATTTTATAAAAAATAAAATAAAAATACAACCATATGTTGTTATTTATAAATGGGGTTTTTTAACTTGTGCCATACGGACATAAGTTAAAGCACACCAAAAGGACGACGGAACCTATGAAAAAGGACATCCGGACCCATAGAAAAGTACTTTTTTCAAATAAAAGATGTGGGTCCGGACGTCCTCTTTCATGGGTACCGCAGCCCTTTTGGTGTGCTTAACTTATGCCCCTAGGCCACAAATTAGAAAAACCCTTTATAAATATTATTATCATAGTATATTAATTTAATGCATTTGCACGAAATTATAAATATCAAAATGAAAGCACAAGTTACTGTGATATGTAAATGAATATATACAAGATTATATATATACAGACGATTCATGTTGTTCATCGTTATAAGATTAAGTACGGATATCCGGGAAAATATCTTTTTTAACTAACCGCATTTAATAATTAATGGCTCATATTATTCATTTTAATAAGTTTAACTCACGCGTACACGAGTTTAAAAATTAAATACTTCTAAAATTATTATTAAGAATAATATAAATATCAAAATAGAATCATGACCTCACTGGTTAATATAGCAACGCCACATATTTTTTTTAAGGATTACTATATGTTACTAAACACAAATAATATCTAGAACATGATATCAATAGTAAATTTAAGCAAGACCAGCTTAAACACTATGCAAGTTAAAGAAAATTAAATCCTATATGCAACAAAAATTTATAACAAATATTAATCGATATTAATACATAATGAAAAATTTATGAAAAAACGTTCGCCCTTAGTTGAGAGGTGAGAATTATATCAAGCTCTCGATACACACATAGTCACATACATATATAGATGCCAACCTACGTACTTACATGTATTTAAAGTTGTAAAATCTAGTAAAAGAGGGTCATTATATAAGAGGTTACTAATGACGAAATTCAAACTTTGCAACTTAAATAGCAGGTGTTTAATAATCAACAGATTTTGCCATTTTAGCATTTAAAAAGCCTTTGGTAACGGAATATGGGCCTTGATGGTTGGGCCAATTTGTTGAAGGGCAGTCTAATGGTTGGTCGCAAAGCCTGTGTTAATTTTTGTAAATATTTTAGAAAAAACTTAGGGTGTTTGGTTTTCTCAAAATCACACTCGTCATCCTTATTCGATTTAACTACACCGGTCGTACCTCATTTTCAATCAAGTTGCATCGATGGTCTCTAGTTTAAAAAATATGAATTATCTGTATAATAATCAATAGTTTTTTTTATTACACGGGTAGTCTTATCGTTATTACACGGATAATCTTTATTTTTCAAAATAGTGACTATGAATGGAAATAATTTGAAAAATAGATGTTATTTATGTAATTAAAATCATGTATAGATGACGAGTGTGATTTTAGGTAAATCATAAAGATAAAACATGTAATTCTTTCAATATTTTATTATCAATGTTTCATATTTTGAACTACATTTTATTCGTGTTTAATTGTTTGGTATTCTTTTATTTAAAAGTGATCAACCTAAAATACTTGTCTAATTTAAGTTAATTATGTCATCATTCGATTGATTGTCACGTTCGTTAAGCTTTACTACAAATTCATTTCTTCCATTTTCTTCTTATCATATCACAGTGACACAATTATTTTTTAAATATATCATTTTTGGTATGTAACAGTTTGATCATAGTTGACTTCACAACTCTTTTCAAAATAATTATACATCTCCATTCTTATATTACTACATCCGTCCCGCATTAAGTGTCCACTATAACTTTTTAAAGTCTTTTTACTCCAACTTTGACTTTAAATATATTTATTTGTATTATATAATATTTAATGAAAATTATACAAATAAAAATACATTTAAAAATTTAATCAATTCATATATCTTGCATCAAATACTTAGAGTCAAAGTTGAAGAAAAAAAACTTAAAATAATTATAAATAGAGATAACAAAATATAAACCAAACACAAATAAATTTTTTATAAACTATAAATAAATATAAAAGCTTAAAATGAATCTTAGTAGTAGTATATTTTAGCTATCAATTCAACAACATATCTTTCCATCTTTTATTTCTCTCTCTAATTTCTTCGCGCGTATTACCTTCCATTCTTCTTCATATTCATTTCTCACAACTCATTTTTTCTCATAAATTTCGAGCTCGATTTTCGTCTCGAAATTATGAGAGGCGGAGGAATCGGACGCCACGAGCGTCGCTGGGCGTCCGATACTGTGCCAGACAACATAAGTGGAAGCTCATCACCAGCTTACACAGACACGTCATCAATAAATTACAACGATCAAGAGTTTGTTGAAGTCACACTTGATCTTCAAGACGACGACACTATTGTTCTACGTAGTGTCGAACCTGCCACAGTCATCAACGTGGACACTGACCTCGGATTAGGTTTAGACACACCGGCTTCGTCGAGGTCTCGGTCGCCTACAATGCGACGGAGCTCGTCGAGCCGGTTACGTCAGTTTTCTCAGGAGTTGAAAGCTGAAGCTGTGGCGAAAGCGCGGCAGTTCTCTATGGAACTGCGGCGCTTTCCCTGGAGTATTGGACATGCGTCACGTGCCTCCTCGTCCTCCACCATGCAGAACGCAGGTGGAGGACTGGATTCTGCTTTAGCTGCGCGCGCTATGAGAAAACAGCGCGCGCAGCTAGACAGAACCAGGTCTGGAGCTCATAAAGCTCTGAAAGGTCTCAGGTTTATTAGTAATAGTAAAATTAATGGTGTGGATGGATGGAATGAAGTTCTTGATAATTTCAATAAACTTGCTAAAGATGGTTATCTCTATCGTTCAGATTTCGCACAATGCATAGGTTTGTATTTATTCCTTTATATATTTGTTAAAAATCTGTATCCAGTATTGAAATACTGGATATATATTATTTCCAGAATCCTTATGACGGTGTTGTCTAAGGATTCTGGTTATTTTGTCTGTGATTGATGATTGTTTTTCTAATTAAAGGAATGCGAGATTCGAAAGAATTTGCTCTAGAAGTCTATGACGCGATTAGTAGAAGACGAAGATTAAAAGTTGACAAGATTAGTAGAGATGAATTATACGAATATTGGTCTCAAATAACCGATCAAAGCTTCGATTCTCGTCTTCAGATCTTTTTCGACATGTACGTACGACTTAAAACTTATAATAAATTGGTCTTTAACATTATGGTTACTATATTTTAATGAACTTGTTACATTAATTAACAGGGTAGACAAGAATGAAGATGGAAGAATTACAGAAGAAGAAGTTAAAGAGGTAAACAATGTTCATATTCATCTCACTATTTTTTTTTAATTTTTATTTATTTATTTATTTTGTTTTATAAATGTTATTTTAAAGTAAGATTGAAAAAATCAAAGGTGTAT
Organism: Artemisia argyi; assembly: GCA_030686995.1. NCBI lineage: Eukaryota > Viridiplantae > Streptophyta > Magnoliopsida > Asterales > Asteraceae > Artemisia > Artemisia argyi. The sequence continues at coordinate 184,752,531 of CM060696.1, read as the reverse complement.
GTTGGGGTGGGTTTAGAAGTGGTTGAAGTTGAAGGTGAAGTCATTATCTGTTAGTACTAAATTGCATGTATTTGGAGTTGATTTGTTGGTCATTTTTGCTTTGCAAAATCTTTCAACCCCACAAAAAAAAATGTATATTTGCTTGGAGTAACTAGTCAAATTAAGTTTGTTAAAACATACGTCAAATTGTATATCATAAAAAAAGTTATTCCTGTAAAAGTTGTTTTCAAAACATTAAGCTATTGTCATTGTAAACTACAATAGTCCAGTTTTTTTTTTTTTTTTTTTTTTTTTTTTTTTTTTTTTTTTTTTTTAGGTTGACGAAAATGGTTGATTCTTTTAACAAGATGTAAACGGTTTAATTTGGATATTTTTGTGACCGTTTATAACCACCGCGGTATCTATATGTACCGATTGAGGTTAAAACCTCAAACCTTTTGTGCAAATACTATGTTACCTTATCATTAAACCACCTTGTTAATTATGTTAAACAAATTTGCATTGACGGTGAGTTCAAACTCAATGAATTAGTCGGCTAAATGATCGAAAACAATGTTTAAAAGAAAAAAATATATTGTCTTTTCATATTTGCCTGTTTGGTTCACAAAAACACTCTTTCTAACATTATTTAAAGCTACTTATCTATAGCTAATATATATATATATAATCAAATATGCCAGCTGTTCTAACTTCTAAGTACAACTTATAACGTTTACAAGAAAGGAAATTACTGTCCACAAGTGCTACATGGGCATATCTAAACATGTGCTATGAAGATATTCCATTCTCATCTACAACCTACTAATTTTTTTTTTTTTTTTTTTTTTTTTTTTTTTTTTTTTTAAATGAGAAAATGTCTCATAGCATTATCCATAATCACGTTCAGAATTATTGTTACTAGTTTGGAGAAAAATATTTCTGAATATCGAATAACCTTGATAGGATAAAGTTTCATCTTTTTTGCCTATGTATCTTCCACAAAAAGGATATGTACAATTGAATATGAGAAATGATAATGGTTTAAAACATGAGTAATCATATGCCTAAAATTGTGTGATAACAGTTTATTGGTTTGTAAATAAGTGAGTCCGGCTGCTACAATGCTGCACACAGTTTTAGACATGTTTTTAAACATTCATATCATTTCTCATTGAATATGCTCTTCCAAACGTCCAATGCGGTTTAAAACATTAGAGAAATTCCTATGCATCTTCCTTTTACTATTTTTGTCATTATATGATAAGGTTACGGTCCTTGAGGTTTGAGTCTTTTTTACTTAAATGTATTAACTTAGTTGACCAATGTATCCATGTGATCGTTTTCCACTATTTCTCTAGTCACCCAAGACGTTCACATTGTGACATTTAAACGTAATAACTCATTTAAGAACACCAAGACGTCTGATCATTAAGCCACCTTGATTATTACGTGACTTTTAAAACACAACTTAGTAATAATTGCTAAACTAATAAGGGGAGTTGGTGAGGACTTTTTCTTAAAGCCATCGAATTAGTTGAAGCTTGATGTTAATTTGTTTGAACAGATCATAATGCTAAGTGCGTCAGCAAACAAGTTATCGAGGTTACAAGAACAAGCAGAAGAATACGCTGCTTTAATCATGGAAGAATTGGACCCCGAAAGACTTGGCTACATTGAGGTAAACTTTTACCTCCTCTGGGTGTTATTCGTGCTTGTGGGTCCCATATCGAATTTCATTTCATTTTGGTAGCTTTCATTGTGGTTACATTTTCTCATTATACAAACTCGTTTTCATACTATTACTTGGTTTGTCTTTAAAAGCAAAAGCCTAGCTTTTACATGCATTACCCACCACTATGTGTAAAGAGTAAAGAGTTAAAGCAAGTTAAAACACAATTGTGGATGCTTCTTCATAGTTAAATAGTATATATAAAGATGATTAATGAATGATTAGTGTCTTTTTAACTTTTCTCTCCATACAAATTATATAGAAGTTTACGAGGATAGATCCATCATTAGTCTTGTTTTTATTATAATAAATTGAATAAGCCATCTCAAAACGAACTATTTTCAGTTGTTTTCTACACGTCTTGTCTATGTTTTGTTATTACAAGAGGGTATTTTTTATACATATATTTAGTTAGTATCTATCTTATATTTTTATATAAGTCCAATCGTGAAACAGCCATAGAGATCGAAAGACTTGTCTTGTGCTTTTGTTTTTCTTACATAGTTGATTGTCATTCTAGAATCCTGGTCCACATAAGATGAAAACAATAGTATATGCGAGTACTTTATCAAACGGAGAAAACTATAGTACATTAAAAAACTTGGAAAAAAGTTGCTTTTACAATGTAAAATATATGATATTAAATAATTAGGATAATTGCTAGGAAATGTAACTAGTCATTTTTTGAATTTCGTAATTTGTGTGTATTTTATTCATATACAAGGACCATTTTACTCCTCGATGCTAATAGGGTGGTTAAACGTAAGGGTAAAGTGATAACAGAATATACATAAAAGTCAAAATTCAAAATCTTGAGTATATAATAATAATAATAAAAAAATAAGTTAGTTGTATGCAAATAAAAAAAATAACAAGTTAAGTACATTCTTAAGTGATTATCCTTAAATATTTTTATATGATGGTTTATGGTATTAAGTAACATCTTCATCTTCAACTAAAACTATTTATAGGCAAACAAAAAATGCCACTATGTTTTATATAAAGGGAACTTGGTATCGCATGAGACATTTGACTTAGAATTAAATTAGTATAGGTGAGGTGTACGTCCTCATGTTAAATTTAACTTTTTGTCGTGTAAGTTAAATATAATAATGTTGTTAGATAATAGAGTTGATGAAAACAAAGCAAAGGTAATGTCCGACAAAGGATATAGTAGTATAATTTAAGCAAGTTGTGCATATCGGTTTTCAAAGTCAGTAGCGAGTGGTTAGGCCATAAATCTTACGTAGTATTAAGTTAATTAAGATAAGATTTACATCGTTGTTGTTCAACTGTCCCATGAAGAATTTAGAAATAATTCATCTTGAAATTCACATTCTTTTTTGGTTTGGTTGTTCAACTGCTGTGTTTAGGAAAGAAATTGGAAGATAAAACATTCTTAGTAGGCTATATAATAGTAGGTAAAAATAAGAACTACATCGAAAAACCTACAACGCCGTAAAAACTACAAGACTCGTTATTATGAAACATCACAAACGTGTCCGAGAAGAGAGAACAACGCCAAACGACCCAATTCAACCCCCCCTAGAACGACACCACCAATGTCAATTATTCGTTGCGTAAAGTTTCATCGAAGACTTGTTCAATATTATTGAGAAGCTACATAGTATTTAACACCGAATTTGAACTAATAATGTTGAAAAGATGTCTCCTAAGAATTAACTATTTGCTCTCCCTATCAAAATAATGTTGTGTCATTTGGTCCAAAGGTACCAAACTCCTTTTACTACTACTCTTAGACTTTTAAAAAGCATTGCTTAGCTTGTAAGTTGATACTAGCATATCTTTAATAAGATAAAAAGATGTTTTAAGTATAATTAGTTCATAACAAAGTTGGTGAACTCTCCAAAATCTGGTTTGGAATATAACTAATACTTTCATTTTAAATCTATATACAATAATATTTGACTTTAACACTTATATGTGTTGAAATATATATATTTTTTTTATTATCTACAATAATTCATTTTTAGTTTTTTTTCATTTCCACTTCTTTCCCATTTTACATTTGAGTAGCATCTTGACACATGTTGAGACAGATTTGCATGCCATCCTTATAATGCACAATATATATATGTTCCCATCATCAAATTTGTTGTATTGTTTGTCCCTCAATAACGTGTATTCTCCACTATGCCATGTGTTTAAAGTAGTCAACCATATATTCCTTTCATATCAATAATCATCACTAGTTTTTTTTTTTTTTTTTTTTTTTTTTTTTTTTTTTTTTTTTTTTTAAAAGTTATATAGTAGTACATGCAGACAACAATGCAACATCTCTAGTTGCACTATAAAACATTTGACTTTTAGGTTCACATACGAGGTCGGAGTTGAGTTGACTAGGTCCATTTTTTGTCGATAAGCGACAATGACAATCGTTGTCTATGGGTCTCAAGTTCTCATTTTTGTTTTGCTAATTTTAAAAACTGAAATATGCTACAAATACCATCTTGGACATATGTTTATGTTTTCGTGTTTTAAGACTCTATTTCGCGATTATGCAGCTATGGCAACTAGAAACACTTCTGTTACAAAAGGACACTTATTTAAACTACAGTCAAGCATTGAGCTACACAAGCCAAGCATTAAGCCAAAACCTACACGGCTTAAGGAACCGAAGTCCTATTAAGAGAATGAGCTCGAAATTTGTCTACTACTTGCAAGAAAACTGGAAGAGACTTTGGATTATTAGCTTATGGATCTTGATTATGATTGGTTTGTTTCTTTGGAAGTACTTTCAATATAAACAAAGGGCTGCATTCGACGTTATGGGCTATTGTGTTCTTACGGCTAAAGGGGCAGCCGAAACACTGAAATTCAATATGGCTATCATTTTGTTGCCGGTTTGTAGGAACACTATAACTTGGTTGAGGTCCACTAAGGTCTCTTATTTTGTTCCATTTGATGACAACATCAACTTTCACAAGGTTTGACTTTATTATCCTTCTACTTCTTTTATTTTTAGACATAGGATACAAAATGGGCAGGTAGGGTAACGGGTCAAAACGGGTCGAGTTGACAAAAACAATTTTTTAGCCTAACAAAAACTACACTGTTGGGAGTTGTATACATGTATGCATTGTAAAATGTAGTTTTGACCCATTTTACTTTTAGCCTATTCTTTTTACTCCGTATTTACTTAATTTGACCGTTTAAAAATCATACGGAGTAATTCGTTTTCTTTTTCTTTCGTACAGACCATAGCTGCAGCAATTGTAATTGGTGTAATACTTCACGCCGGTAACCATTTGGCGTGTGATTTTCCACGTCTTATACACGAAGATGAAACGAGTTATGATCTCAAGATGAGCAAATTCTTTGGTGCAAATAAACCAACTTACATAGATCTTGTTAGAGGTGTGGAGGGTGTAACCGGAGTTATAATGGTAGTATGCATGACAATTGCGTTTATACTTGCAACTAGATGGTTCAGAAGAAGCCTAGTGAAGCTACCAAAGCCTTTTGATCGGCTCACTGGCTTCAACGCCTTTTGGTACTCGCACCATTTATTTGTTATCGTCTACAGTTTGCTACTAGTTCATGGATGGTTCCTTTTTTTCGTTAAGAAATGGTACAAAAAGACGGTATATTACCTAACTTCTTGCTATTTAAGCTATATTAGTAAAATACATTTTAGATCCTAATTGTGACGTTATATGGTTACAGACCTGGATGTATATAGCAGTTCCGGTTTTACTTTATGCAGGGGAAAGAACCCTTAGATATTTCCGATCAGGCTCCTATACTGTCCGCCTTTTAAAGGTTAGTAAGCACATTCAAAACGCATGTCCAGAGTAGTTTCAAGCAATTAATATATTTCTTGATTCTTTTTTAACAATCTTTAGGTTGCGATATATCCGGGAAATGTTCTCACATTGCAAATGTCCAAGCCTCCCCAGTTTCGTTACAAGAGTGGACAATATATGTTTGTTCAATGCCCAGTCGTATCTCCATTTGAATGGTAGTTATTGATTTCTAAGAGGGCTTTTTGCATTGAATACCAACTTAGTTTTTCATTTAGCCCGTTTTAGCCGTTATACTTTTATTGTACACATTAGTCATTACAACTGTTAGCATAAAAAACACGACATTTTTTTCAGGCATCCCTTTTCGATCACATCTGCTCCAGACGATGATTTTCTAACCATTCACATAAGGCAGTTAGGTGATTGGACACAAGAACTTAAAAGAGTATTCTCAGAAGTCTGTGAACCACCAATGGGAGGTAAAAGTGGGCTGCTAAGAGCCGATGAAACCACCAAGGCAACGTAAATATTCAATCTAATTTAGCCTACTTTATTCAAACATAAGAAAATCATATTAGTTTTTATTAACCATATATATGTATACCTTTTTATCAGCTTGCCAAAACTGTTGATTGACGGACCATATGGCGCTCCAGCACAAGACTACCGGAAATATGATGTTCTCTTGCTTGTAGGACTCGGGATTGGAGCAACACCTTTTATTAGTATTCTTAAGGATTTGCTCAACAACATTGTCAAAATGGAAGAACTAGAAGTAAGTACTTAATTTATTAAATTGTTAAACTGAGGTTGTATCGACGATTCTTTAAACATGATTCGGTTTTCAGGATTCAGCATCTGGTAACAGTAGACGATCGGATATGAGTTCTGGGAGTGGTGACTCATCGTCTCATGGTAAAGTTTCTCCAAGAAAGAAGAAACTATTACGGACTACAAATGCTTACTTTTATTGGGTAACAAGAGAACAAGGTTCATTTGATTGGTTCAAAGGTGTCATGAATGAAGTAGCCGAACTTGATCAACGGGTATGTACAAGCCTAAAATCATGAACGGTAAAGTATTCATTTCTGAATCCAAACATTTATAAATTTGGGTTTTGTGCAGGGTGTCATAGAGATGCATAACTATTTGACAAGTGTCTACGAAGAAGGGGATGCTAGATCCGCTCTCATAACCATGGTTCAAGCTCTCAACCATGCCAAAAACGGCGTTGACATCGTGTCTGGCACAAGGGTATAAATATCATTTTTATAAGATTATTGTGTCTACATTTTCATTAAACAAATTGACTAAGAAATATCATGAACAGGTGAGAACTCATTTTGCGAGGCCAAATTGGAAGAAAGTTTTCTCCAAAACATGTACAAAACATGCTGGTGCTAGGATAGGTGAGTGTAACCATTCATCAATAATTTCCGCCGTCATTGTATGATTATGTTATCTTATACATCTAAACGTAATTCTGACTGTTTTGTGCGCAGGTGTGTTTTATTGCGGTGCACCAGTGTTAGCCAAGGAACTAAGTAACCTATGTCATGAGTACAACCAAAAAGGTCCAACAAAATTTGAATTCCACAAGGAACACTTTTAAGGTTGTAATAAACACACCAATGTACAGTTATAGTAAGAAAAGATGACAGTTTTGTTTCATGCTAGGCATAAAGCATCCTTTGTTAATGAGATGACTTTATAAAAGTATATATCTAAAAAAAAAATGCATTTCCTTCGGTGGCTGCACGATACACTTGTCGTGAACCATGAGGCGACAGTTGGCACGAGGCGACACGAGTGGCTGAATCGGCCACCACCACCCATCTTTGGATGGACAGAATTCTACAAAGGAATTGGTTGAAGGTGTTGTAGGGATGAAGAGGAATGCACCTTGAATTATTATTGTTTTTTGTATACATTTCTTGTACAGACATATTTCTGTACTTTGACCATATAATTGTACTTAAAAAGGTCATTATATTGGAAAACCATATTTAAAAAGGTCATTAAAGATGTTTTTCTAGATGGTAAGGCGTAACAAAATGTTATGGAATAATCAGAAAATCGGATATTAAGTTGTAACAAAACTGATGTTGCATGAAGTTTAAATGATCCGATAACTAGTTGAGTGTTTAAAAACTATTATAGTTCGATGATTGATATGAAAATTGACCTTGGAATAATAAAAAATTCAGTATCATTTGCTATGGCCAAGAATTTTTTTGAGTGTCAAACTTGAGTCCCACGTTGATCAAAGTAGCAAAATTTTGGTAGCTTATGTACAAGCATGTGCAGCGAACATACATCTTTGTGAAAACTTTGTACTACATTAATTTTTTTTTCCCTAATATTTTCTAAAACTTTGTATTACATTAAAAAAAAACTTTACTCTTTTTATTTTCTTTTTATTTTTTATTTTTTCTAATATTTTCGAATCAAAAGAAAACACCAAATGGAGGTCATTTTTAGCAATGTATATTCTTTATAAGAAAGCATCATTTTGGCATGTGACATAATTGAGTCTTTTGATTAGTTAATAAAACATATAACTGATGAGGTGAGTTATTTTAGAAACTAAGTTTTTGTTGCAAACTGAGGGACAAATCCCCAACATCAATCTAATTTGATCTAATGATGAGTATTAATCTAAGATTTAATAAGACAACTTAAGTCAATGTTTTTTTTTTCTTGTCCTTTTTATCTATCTTATTTATTCATTTTTTTTCCTATTTTTATTTTTATTTATTTTTATTTATTTTTTTTTTTCTATTTTCTTTTTAACTTCACGTTTATTTTTCAATTAATTCAAGATTTTTTGTAACGTTTTTTTTTTTCGTTTTTCATACATATTCGTCGGGTTTTTACGTTTTTGTCATTTTTCATACGTTTTCGCTCGTTTTCATACTTTTTCGTCTGTTTTCTTACGCTTTCACCCGTTTTCATAAGTTTCGTCAATTTTAATACGTTTTCGCCCGTTTTTATACGTTTTCGTCCGTTTTCATCTGTTTTCGAATTTTTTTCATAAGTTTTCTTACGTTTTTGCCTGTTTTCATACGTTTTCATCCGTATATATATATATATATATATATATATATATATATATATATATATATATATTCATCCGTTTTCTTACGTTTTCGTCAATTTTCATACGTTTTCGTCCGTTTTCGTCTGTTTTCTTACGTTTTCATCTGTTTTCGAACTTTTTCATACGGTTTTGCTTGTTTTCATACGTTTTCGTCCGTTTTCATATATATTCGTCCGTTTTCTTACGTTTTCGTCCATTTTCATACGTTTTCGTCCGATTTCATATGTTTTCGTCCATTTTCATACGTTTTCGTCCATTTTTATACGTTTTCATACGGTTTCATCTATTTTCATTCATTTTTGTCCGTTTTCTTACGTTTTCGTCCGTTTTCATACATTTTCATTCATTTTCGTTTGTTTTTAAATGTTTTTGAATGTTTTCATACCTTTCTGAATATCACAAGTGATATAGTGTGATTACCAGAATATCACTTGTGATATTCAGAATATCGCGGGTGATATTCAGAATATCGCGGGTGATATTCAGAATATCGCGAGTGATATTCAGAATATCGCGAGTGATATTCTTAATATCACAAGTGATTTTTAACATTCTGTAACATAAAAATCGCAAGTGATATTCAAAATATTGCAAGTGATATCTGAAAATCGCAAGTGATATTCTGAATATCACAAGTGATTTTCAACAATTGTTCTGTGACATGAAAACGGACGAAAACGTCTATTATCTAACAACATTATTATTTATAAAAACATATGAGGCAAAAAATGTATAAAAACGGACGAAAACGTTTAAAAACAAACAAAAATGTATAAAAACAAAAAGAAATATTTGAAAACTGATGAGGCAAAAAATGAACCATTTTTAAGGGGTCATTTAAGCCCGAATTCGAATTTATTTGATCAAATATTGCCCTAAATCGTTCCTTTTGTCATTTTAGGTACTTTTGAAGTGAAATCTGGAAAAGGAAGCATTTTGGACGTTTTTGGAGCATAAAAGTGAAGAAAACGACAAAGTCTTAATTTTCCTTGCTGGGAACAGTACCTGACGGCGTCACAAGTTTCTACATGACGGCGTCAAGAGTAATACAAGAGGTGGAAGTGGATGATACATGTGACGATCCAGAAAGTTTTGTACATAGGAGATGACGGCGTCACCCAAGGCCGTCATCGTCCAAGTATTAGTGACGACCCAGAACAAAATCACACATGACGGCGTCAAAAGTGGATCTAGGCAATCTGATTTCATTATGGGCGGCGAGTTGACGGCGTCAAAATTTCCTTCTTAACGCCGTCACCCTGTATAATCTATATATAGTTTTCCAAATTTCATTCATTAGTGTGCAACTTTGAGGGAGAAACCCTAGGTCGAATTTTTCCAGTATTTTCAAGGGTTTCAACCCATTGAAACTTTCATGTCAATTTGAGATAAGTACTCTTTCAATTCAATCAATATGTCTATGTGTTGCTTGAATATATCTTACACTTGTCTTCAATTTAACATGCTCGGCTAGATCTCTTTTGTGTTTGCTTAGATGTAGTGAAACCTAAATGTTAATTATGGGTTGATTGTTTGTTTATAGTTGTTACGGATGATTGTATTCGAGGTTAGGCTTAAGAAAATTGGCAGACTTCCATTGGTAACATGCTTGAATGTCTTAAGAAACATGATCAGGGGTGTACTATGATTTTTGGTTGTATTTAATGCGTAGGAGAATTCTATGATCCCACGTTAGGAGCTTCTAACGGGTCGACATAGGAGTGAAGTAGGATCCAATAGAGTTAGGGAATATTGTTGATGAAGCGAAAAATGAACCGTTTTTAGGGGGTCATTTAAGCCCGGAATTGAATTTATTTGATCAAATATTGCCCTAAATCGTTCCTTTTGTGATTTTAGGTACTTTGGGAGTGAATTCTAGAAAAGGAAGCATTTTGAACGTTTTTGGAGCATAAAAGTGAAGAAAACGGCAAAGACTTAATTTTCCATGCTGAGAATAGTATCTGACGGTGTCAAGAAGGAAATTTTGACGGCGTCAGGAGTAAAATCCATGACGACCCAGAGAAAACCTGAAGGCGTCAAGAGAAGGGCGTCAAGAGTAATTTTGGTGACGGCCTGCATAAGGAGTACACGTGACGGCATCAAACCCAGATCTAGGCAGTCTGAGAATTTATTTGGCGGCGAGATGACGGCGTCAGACATTTTCTCTTGACGCCGTCACCTCACAAAATCTATATATACTTTTCTATTTTTCATTCATTAAGAGAGGAACTTGTGTGGAGAATACTAGGGTCGAACCTAATAAACCCTAAGTCGTTTGTAACAGTATTTTCAAGGGATTTCACCCCTTGAAACCTTTCATGTGCAATTAAGATAAGTCCTCTTTCAATTCATTCAATATGTCTATGTGTTGTTTGAATATATCTTATGCTTGTCTTGATTTTAACATGCTAGGCTAGATCTTTCATGTGTTTGCTTAGATGTAATGAAACCTAGATGTTGATTATAGGTTGATTGCTTGTTTATTGTTGTAATGGATGAATGTTTTCAATGTTAGGCTTAAGAAAACTGGCAGATCTCCATTGTGTAACATGCTTGAACGTCTTAAGAAACATGAACCGATGTGTACTAGGTTTTAATGGTTGTATTTAATGCATGAGCAAATTCTAGTGATCCCATGTTAGGAGCTTCTTAGCCGGCTCGACATAGGAGTGAAGTAGGCGCTTATAGGATTGGGGAAGTAAGTACGCCACCCCATGAATGGTATTAAGGAATACAATCCGTCATCCACGCAACTGTAACAAGTAATTAACCTGTAAAAGATATCTAGGGAGTAGTGAAACCTAAGTAAACACAATTCTCCCATATATTGCTCGCACCACTATTTTAATTTAGTTTATTTTCATTTTTAGTATTTTATTTTGATTGCATCTTAGTTATTGGGTTAGTTGACTAGCAACTAATTCCGCCCAACTCCTTCAAAAACCGAGATTTTATTTGCTTTTTATAAAAACCTAAAAATACAAAAAGAATCATCCCTCATCTCTAGACCTAGTCTTTAGGTTTTCTAATCCTAGCGACACTATTCCTAGCTGAACGATCAATCCCCCGGTACTTGTCACTATACTATACTACAACGATCAGGTACACTGCCTGGTGGGGGTTGTAAGCTTCTCGAGATCCCTCGAGAGGTAAAGCATGGTGCAATCCCTACGCATCAAGTTTTTGGCGCCGCAGCCCGGGGAATAGTTATTGTCTAGGTTAGGATTTCTTTTTATTAGGTCTACTTACTAGATTCCTTTCTAGTAAAATTTTATTTTTATTTTTAGGTTCTCTTTGGTCTATCTTTTTCTTCGTGCCTTTGTTAGTAAATTAAATTCATTGACTATTCCGTTGACCATTATGGAAAACGCGAATCCACCCCTTTCCCCTAGAGAAGTGGCTTTGTTACGTGAACAAATTGAGAGTGAGATTAGGGAACTTAGGGAGCTTAATAGGTTGATTAAAGTTGAGCTCGACCTTGCATAGCGACCGCCTTGTACTCAAATAAGGACCTAGGGCCTAACGATTTTGAGAATATGGTTGAGGAACTTGAAGAAAGGGAGATTGATCCAAAGTTAGATGATTATTTTAATCTATACCCCATTAAGGAGGAGATTGCGTACTATAATAATCTTATTGATAACCCTCGGTCTCCTTTTACTAGAATCGAACCTAAGATAAAGAGAGGCGACCCTAAGAATGCTAAGATACCATGTATGATTGGGTATAGACACGTTGACAATGCTTACATTGACTTTAAATCCCCAATCAACATTATATCCTCAAGTGTTTATAATGATATAGTGAAAACAAGACTTGTACCTAGAAGAGATCCCAAATACCCCGGTGGAGTTTGTAACTTTGTCGGGAGAATTAAAGGTCTACATGTCTTTGTTGAGAATTTCACTTATATCACTGACTTTATGATTGTTAAAGATCTTGCTAATGTTATTGATTGTCGATTATCCAATGTTGTGTTTGGTAAACCTTTTGTTGAAGAGTCCAAGTTAGAATATGATGAGATAGAAGGGATAATCCGATTTGCTAGTGACACCGATAGGATCACTTATAGGATGCCTAATAGAATGAAAGAATTCCGTTTTGTGCCCCGATTTGACATGGATAACATTGGTGCTTTCGAGGACATCAATGAAGAGGATAAGAAAAAGGGCATGGATTATGTATGAGAAAAGAAGAGTCTTTTCTACAAAGATTGCTTGACTCTAGGACCGAAGTATAAAGTCGATAAGGAATTTGCCAATAGGATTATAGGAGCAATTGAGAAAAAGGTGATTGGTCTCTATAAAGAACATTTACAATCGGAGAGTGAAACCAACAATGAGATCACGTATTAACCCATGACCTTGAGTCTAGCTACAAGACTCGTAAATAAAGAAAAGCGCTTCTTGGGAGGCAACCCATGTTTTGTGTGATTTTCATTTTTTGTTTGTTTGTTATTTGCTTCCGTATGCATGCTTTATTTTTATTGTTGGTAGATCATGTTTCAAACTAAAATGGTGAAAATACTTTATTTTGTTGTTTGGCCTAGTCTTAACTTCATCTAAAGGTATTTCGCAAAAGATAAGTGTAAGGGGAAACCCCAAATACGTTTTTAAGAAACAAAAACCGATCATGATTCTCCACAATATTAAGTGAACATGTATATTCATATTTGTTAGAGTCAAATGCTTGTATCGAGTCATAATGATGTTTTGTAGGATTTTCCAGGAAGTAGGACGAAGTTTTTCCAGAAATTTTCCGGAAACTTAACATAAGAATTTCTGCAGGTCACTTCTGACGGCGTCACGAGTTTACTCTTGACGGCGTCACGTGTAAAATTCTGGAAATTTTACCAGTTTTGTTTTTCTAACGAAGTCTTAAAGTTTTTTTTTGAATCTTTAGTTTTATAATCTCCAGGAAATCTGCAAACATCATTCCATAAGCATTATATCTTATTTTGTTTTCTAGGATTTGTTAGCATATATAGATTGCCGCCGATTTTAAGCAAGGTTGCTTTGTCTGTTTTCTCAGGTTTTACAGGTTATGTATGACAAGAAGATGATTTATATTCTGGAAGGGAAGCTTTGATTGTTCATTTTCTTGGAGGAAGATCTAACCTGGCCACCTTATTATCCATACCGAGCGAATCAGGGGAGTATTTGATTTCATTTGTTTTACTTATTTCACTTTTACATTCTTTACTTGAACATTGGAGACAATGTTCATCTTAAGTGTAAGGGGAGAGTAAAATGATAATACCTTACAGATACACTTTCGCTTGAGTTTGTTTGTTTAATGGTAGATGTGTAATAAAATTATGAGAAATACTTGTTAGTGCAATTTTAGCGCCAAATTTAAAATTTTTTACAACATTTAGGAGTGAAACTTTAGCCATAGCAAGTGTCTCATGGATACGAGATTGCATGACTAGCACAAAACCGTACTATTCAGAAAAATTTTCCACCCAAATATGTGAGGTTCGCCTTTAGATTTGATAGGAAAAGCATTTACTATTAGTGTTTATGAGTGTACCGGTAGCATTTAGATTCTAGAACTTGCGTTAGTGATGCATCCCAAGACCGCTAGTGAGACTACATTCGTGTAGTAGGATTTACTACATGATAAGAGGCATTAGGATCACCCTTGTGTTAAACCCGTATCATAATTACTTGACCATTTAAGTCATATTACTTGGCTAGTTAAGTCAATTAATTTTTCCCACACCCTTAGCGTTGTACTCATTTTTAGTACACGAAACCCCTAGTACACCCCTCCGAGCCTATCTTTTCGTTTCTAACTTTAAGCATCTTACTTAAAAGAAGAATTTGTTACACCCCACTTAAATGTACAACCAAATCGCCTTAGCCTTCCGTGTATGCACTCATCTTTAGTGCATTATTGTTATTTGATAAACCCTAAGTTAATTATCTAATTGATTACATGGTTGCTAAGTCGAGTCATATCATTGTACATATTGTTTTGGGACGATTGGGACTCATGGGTAAAGTACTTATTTTATGGAGTAATGGGGAAGAACATCATATATTACCCCCATATGTACGTTAATCTTAAAAGTACTCCAAGTGTTTTGATTATCTTAATTCGAGTCATTAGATTAGTTTATTGTAAATTATGTAAAAATTCAAGTGTAAGGGGAATTTTCATTCCCTATGATGTATTATTTTGGATGGTAGGGTAAGAGTATATGCAAAAAAATAAATAAATAAATAAATAAAAAAAGAGAAAAACATACAGACTACCATCCCTTTTTATTCTATGTTCATTTTATATTTTTGTTATTTTTCATTTATTAGCTTAAGTCGAGTCTAGTCTTGGCTTAGCAACGCCATATTGTACATGTAATTAACCAAGATTGTTAACTCGCCACCAGTAAAGACTGCCTATATCCAACAAAACCGTGTATTCCATATCCCTACACCTAACGTTACAACCCTTAAAAAGACCTCTTTGATAGTTTATCCTAGGTGCTTACGCCATGTGGTGGAGGTTTGATCATTTCCCAAGCCTATGGTAATCTATTTTGCTATGACAGGTAGTGAGAGATGTTTTCCATTTCCATAATGTGATATATACTTTATTACACCCGAGAGATGTGAGTATCTAAACACTATTTGTGAGGTGCTAGTATATGACCTCCGTGCTTGTCTTTGGTCTTTAGTGAAATGATTATTTGTTATAATTACTTTTATATTAGTGTTAAATGACCCCTAAATTGTATTTTGACTAGAATAAAAGCGCATTTGCTTGAGGACAAGCAAATCTCAAGTGTAAGGGTATATGATGAGGCGAAAAATGAACCGCTTTTAGGGGGCCATTTAAGCCCGGAATTGAATTTATTTGATCAAATATTGCCCTAATTGTTCCTTTTGTGATTTTAGGTACTTTGGGAGTGAATTCTGGAAAAGGAAGCATTTTGGACGTTTTTGGAGCATAAAAGTGAAGAAAACGGCAAAGACTTAATTTTCCATGCTGAGAACAGTATATGACGGCGTCAAGAAGGAAATTTTGACGGCGTCAGGAGTAAAATCCATGATGACCCAGAGAAAACCTGAAGGCGTCAAGAGAAGGGCGTCAAGAGTAATTTTGGTGACGGCCTGCATAAGGAGTACACGTGACGGCGTCAAACCCAGATCTAGGCAGTCCGAAAATTTATTTGGCAGCGAGATGACGGCGTCAGACATTTTCTCTTGACGCCTTCACTTCACAAAATCTATATATACTTTTCTATTTTTCATTCATTAAGAGAGGAACTTGTGTGAAGAAAACTAGGGTCGAACCTAATAAACCCTAGGTCGTTTGTAACAGTATTTTCAAGGGTTTTCACCCCTTGAAAATGTTCAATTAAGATAAGTCCTCTTTCAATTCATTCAATATGTCTATGTGTTGTTTGAATATATCTTATGCTTGTCTTGATTTTAACATGCTAGGCTAGATCTTTCATGGGTTTGCTTAGATGTAATGAAACCTAGATGTTGATTATAGGTTGATTGCTTGTTTATAGTTGTAATGGATGAATGATTTCAATGTTAGGCTTAAGAAAACTGACAGATCTCCATTGTGTAACATGCTTGAACGTCTTAAGAAACATGAACCGATGTGTACTAGGTTTTAATGGTTGTATTTAATGCATGAGCAAATTCTAGTGATCCCATGTTAGGATCTTCTTAGCCGGCTCGACATAGGAGTGAAGTAGGCGCTTATAGGATTGGGGAAGTAAGTACGCCACCCCATGAATGGTATTAAGGAATACAATCCGTCATCCACGAAATTGTAACAAGTAATTAACCTGTAAGAGATATTTAGGGAGTAGTGAAAACTAAGTAAACACAATTCTCCCATATATTGCTCACACCACTATCTTAATTTAGTTTATTTTCATTTTTAGTATTTTATTTTGATTGCATCTTAGTTATTGGGTTAGTTGACTAGCAACTAATTCCACCCAACTCCTTCAAAAAACCGAGATTTTATTTGCTTTTTATAAAAACCTAAAAATACAAAAAGAATCATCCCTCATCTCTAGACCTAGTCTTTAGGTTTTCTAATCCTAGCGACACTATTCCTAGCTGAACGATCAATCCCCCGGTACTTGTCACTATACTATACTACAACGATCAGGTACACTGCCTGGTGGGGGTTGTAAGCTTCTCGAGATCCCTCGATAGGTAAAGCCTGGTGCAATCCCTACGCATCAATTGTACAAGGCCCTACGACTAGTATTAAGGAATACGACCCGTCAATTATGCAATTATAACAAGCTATCAACCTGTATAAGATATCTAGGGAGTAATGAAACCTAAGTAAACACAATTTTCCCTATCATTGTTTACACCAAATTAGTTTAATTAGTTTCATTTTCATTTTTGTTATTGTATTTTGATTGCATCTTTAGTTATTTGGGTTAGTTGGCTACCAACTAATTCCGCCCACTCTTTCAAAACCCGAGATTTTACTTGCTTTTATAAAATATAAAAATACAAAAAGAATCATCCCTCACCTCTAGACCTAGTTTTTAGGCTTTCTAATCCTAGCGACACTATTCCTGAGTTGAACGATCAATCCCCCGGTACTTGTCACTATACTATACTACAACGATCAGGTACACTGCCTGGTGGAGGTTGTAAGCTTCTCGAGATCCCTCGAGAGGTAAAGCCAGGTGCGATTCCCACATATTAAGTTTTCGGTGCCGCAGCCCGGGGAATAGTTATTGTCTAGGTTATGATTTCTTTTTATTAGGTTTACTTGCTAGATTTCTTTCTAGTAAGATTTTATTTTTATTTTCTGGGCTTTCTTTAGTCTATCTTATTTCTTTATTTCCTTTGTTCGTAAACTATCTCGATGGATAACAATAGCATTAATCATTTGATTCATGTTATTCGTGTTTTTCGTCGTAGGATTTTCCAAATGCCCGCCTTAATCCCTTTAGTGGAAAATGAGAACCCACCTAACCTCTCACCTAACCATCACTTTGATAATAATTCTGAGATGGAGGAGTCTGACCATGATGATGACCATAGGGCTAGTCCTTTTTACTATTCAGACTCCGATGAGGACCTAGATGATGGTGACGTAATTAATGAGGATAGGATGAAAGATGAAGTGGACCCTCTTAGGTATGTCGACCCTAGAACAAGGATTGAGAATGATAGCTCATTTAATATGCAATTTCCTTGTAAGATTGGATTTAGGAGCTTTGATGCCTACCTTAACTCATCTCTACCAATGAACATAATCTCGCGTAGTGAATACAATAAAATTATGGTAGATGAGTTAGAATACAAAGGAGATAATATTATTGCTAGGGCAATGGCATTGCATGTGTTTGTTGGAAGCTTTGTTTATCTTGTTGAGTTTATGGTTATGGAGAATCTAGGAGAATTTATTGATAGTAAGTTAACCCAAGTTGTGTTTGGGAAACCCTTCAAAAGGTTAACCAACCTTGATGAAAAACTTATAGAAGGGTTAATTACATTCTCGGATGGGAATGAAGATTTTGTCTACCAAATGCCCCGTGCACACCCTAGGTTCAAGGATTTTTCCATGGAGAAATGTAGTAGGTATCCGCCCCTAGAAATGCTAAGTGAGAATGATAAAAGAAAAGGGCTTAAATATCCTCATGAAAAAAATAAAAGGTATTATCGCGGATGTTTAAACCCCTCCTAGGTTGTGGTAACTTTCTACTCCTCCTGAGCTGTCTTGTCGTAAAAAAAAAGAGTTAAGTGATGACTATAAGAAAGATGAGGCGACTATTAGATGGCTCACCCTAAGGTATGTGAGCATAAGCGACACACGATAGCCTATGACCTTGAGTCTAGCTACAAGACTCGTAAATAAAGAAAAATGCTTCTTGGGAGGCAACCCATGTTTTGTATGATTTTTATTTGTTTGATTGTTATTTGTTTCTGTATGCATGCTTTATTTTTATTTTTGGTAGATCATGTTTCAAAACTAAATTGTGAAAATGCTTTATTTTGTTGTTTAACTTCGTCTTAACTTCATATAAAGGTATTTTGCAAAAGCTAAGTGTAAGGGGAAACCCCAAATTTGTTTCTAAGAACGAAATTGATCATGATTCTCCACAATACTAAATGGACATGTGTATTAGTATTTGTTAGAGTCAAATACTTGTATCAAGTCATAATGATGTTTTGTAGGATTTTCCAGGAAGTAGGACATAAGTTTTTCAAGAAATTTTCTGGAAACTTAACGTAACGATTTCTACAGGTCACTTCTGACGATGTCATGAATTAATTCATGACGGCGTCATGTGTAAAATTCTGGAAATTTTGCGAGTTTTGTTTTTCTAACGGAGTGTTAAAGTTTTTGTTAATTCTTTAGTTTTAAAAACTCCAGGAAATCTGCAAACATTCATTCCACAAGCATTATATCTTACATTGTTTTCTAGGACTTCTTAGTATATATAGATTGCCGCCGATTTTACGCGAGGTTGCCTTGTTTGTTTTCTCAGGTTTAACAGGTTATATATGACAAGAAGATGATTTATTTTTCTGGAAGGGAAGCTTCGAATGTTCATTTTCTTGGAGGAAGATCTAACCTTGTTACCACACTATCCACACCGAACGAATCAGGGGAGTATTTGCTTTTATTCTTTTACCTATTTCACTTTTACATTTTTTACTTGAATATTGGGGACAATGTTCATCCTAAGTGTAAGGGGAGGGTAAATGATGATACTTATAGGATACTATTACACTTGAGTTTGTTTGTTGGATGGTAGGTGTGTAATAAAACTAAGAGAAATACTTGTTAGTATAATTTTAGTGCCAAATTTAAAATTTTTTACAACATTTAGGAGTGAAACTTTAGCCTTAGCAAGCGTCTCATGGATAGGAGTTGTATGACTAGCACAAAACCGTACAATTCAGAAAAATTTTCCACCCAAATATGTGAGGTTCGCCTTTAGATTTGATAGGAAAAGCATTTACTATTAGTGCTTATGAGTGTACCGGTAGTATTTAGATTCTAGAACTTGCGTTAGTGATGCATCCCGAGACCGCTAGTGAGACTACATTCGTGTAGTAGGATTTACTACATAATAAGAGGCATTATGATCACCCTTGTGTTAAACCCGTATCATAATTACTTGACCATTTAAATCATATTACTTGGCTAGTAAAGTCAATTAATTTTTCTCACACCTTAGCGATGTACTCATTTTTAGTACACGAAACCCCTAGTACACCCCTCCGAGCCTATCTTTTCGTTTCTAACTTTAAGCATCTTACTTAAAGGAAGAATTTGTTACAACCCACCCAAATGTACAACCAAATCGCCTTAGCCTTCCGTGTATGCACTCATCTTTAGTGCATTATTGTTACATGTTTAAACCCTTAGTTAATTATCTAATTGATTACATGGTTGCTAAGTCGAGTCATATCTTGTACATATTGCTTTGGTACGATTGGGACTCAAGGGTAAAGTACTAATGTTATGGAGTAACGGGGAAGAACATCATTTATTACCTCATATGTGCGTTAATCTTAAAAGTACTTCAAGTGTTTTTATTATCTTGATTCGAGTTATTAGAATAGTTTATTGTAAAGTATGTAAAAATTCAAGTGTAAGGGGAATGTACATTCCCTATAATGTATTATTTTGGATGGTAGGGCAAGAGTGTAAGCAAAAAAATAATAATAAAAAAAATAATCAAAAAAAAAAAAAAAAAAAAAAAAAAAAACATACGGACTACCATCCCGTTACATTCTATGTTTATTTTGTGTTTTTGTTATTTTTGATTTATTAGCTTAAGTCGAGTCTAGTCTTCGCTTAGCAACGCCATATTGTACATGTAATTAACCAAGATGATTAACTCGCCACCAGTAAATCTTGCCTTTATCCAACAAAACCGTGTATTCCATATCCCTACATCTAACGTTATAACCCTTTGAAAGACCTCTTTGATAGTTTATCCTAGGTGCTTACGCCAAGTGGTGGATATTTGATCCTTTCCCAAGCCTATGGTAATATATTTTGTTATGACAGGTAGTGAGAGATGTTTTCCATTTCCTTATCATGATATATATTTTATTACACCCGAGAGATGTGAGTATCTAAACACTATTTGTGAGGTGCTAGCGTATGACCTCTGTGCTTGTCTTTGGTCTTTAGTGGAACGATTATTTGTTGTAATTACTTTTATATTAGTGTTAAATGACCCATAACTTGTATTTTGATTAGAATAAAAGTGCATTTGCTTGTGGACAAGCAAATCTCAAGTGTAAGGGTATTTGATGAGGCGAAAAATGAACCGTTTTTAAGGGGTCATTTAAGCCCGAATTCGAATTTATTTGATCAAATATTGCCCTAAATCGTTTCTTTTGTCATTTTAGGTACATTTGGAGTGAAATATGGAAAATGAAGCATTTTGGATGTTTTTGGAGCATAAAAGTGAAGAAAATGGCAAAGTCTTAATTTTCCTTGCTGGGAATAGTACCTGACGGCGTTTCAAGTTTCTACATGATGGCGTCAAGAGTAATACAAGAGGTGGAAGTGGATGATACACGTGACGATCCATAAAGTTTTGTACATAGGAGATGCGGCGTCACCCAAGGCCGTCATCGTCCAAGTATTAGTGACGACCCAAAATAAAATCACACATGACGGCGTCAAAAGTGGATCTAGGCAATCCGATTTCATTATGGGCGGCGAGTTGACGGCGTCAGAATTTCCTTCTTGACGTCATCACCCTGTATAATCTATATATAGTTTTCCAAATTTCATTCATTAGTGTGCAACTTTGAGGGAGAAACCCTAGGTCGAATTTGTCCAGTATTTTCAAGGGTTTCAACCCTTTGAAACTTTCATGTCAATTTGAGATAAGTACTCTTTCAATTCAATCAATATGACTATGTGTTGCTTGAATATATCTTATACTTGTCTTCAATTTAACATGCTCGGCTTGATCTCTTTTGTGTTTGCTTAGATGTAGCGAAACCTAGATGTTAATTATGGGTTGATTGTTTGTTTATAGTTGTTACAGATGATTGTAATCGATGTTAGGCTTAAGAAAACTGGTAGACTTCCATTGGTAACATGCTTGAACGTCTTAAGAAACATGATCAGAGGTGTACTATGATTTTTGGTTGTATTTAATGCGTAGGAGAATTCTAATGATCGCATGTTAGGAGCTTCTAACGGCTCGACATAGGAGTGAAGTAGGATCCTATAGAGTTAGGGAATATTGTACACGGCCCTACGACTAGTATTAAGGAATACGACCCGCCATCCATGCAATTGTAACAAGCTATCAACCTGTAAAAGATATCTATGGAGTAATGAAACCTAAGTAAACACAATTTTCCCCATCATTGTTTACACCAAATTAGTTTAATTAGTTTTATTTTCATTTTTGTTATTTTATTTTGATTGCATCTTTAGTTATTTGGGTTAGTTGGCTTGCAACTAATTCCGTCCACTCTTCCAAAACCCGAGATTTTACTTGCTTTTATAAAATATAAAAATACAAAAAGAGTCATCCCTCACCTCTAGACCTAGTTTTTAGGCTTTCTAATCCTAGCGACACTATTCCTGAGTTGAACGATCAATCCCCCAGTACTTGTCACTATACTATACTACAACGATCAGGTACACTGCCTGGTGAGGGTTGTAAGCTTCTCGAGATCCCTCAAGAGGTAAAGCCTGGTGCGATTCCCACGTATCAAAAACGGACAAAAACGTATATTAACGTATAAAAACGGACAAAACAGACGAAAACATATAAAATCGTAAGAAAACGTATAAAAACGGACGAAAACGTCTTAAAACAGAAGAAAACGTAAAAAAATGGATGAATACGTATGAAAACAGACAAAAACGTATGAAAAGGAACAAAAACGTCTGAAAACGTATAAAAACTGCCAAAAACGTATGAAAACGGAGGAAAACGTTTGAAAACAGACAAAAATGTATAAAAACGGACGAAAATGTATGAAAACGTGAACGTCTTAAAAAGACAAAAACGTATTAAAACGTACAAAAACATCTTAAACAGATGAGAATGTAAAAAAACGGATGAATACGTATGAAAACAGACAAAAACTTATGGAAAAGAACAAAAATGTCTGAAAATGTATGAATAGTGCTTAAAATGTATGAAAACGGAGGAAAGAGTCTGAAAACGAACAAAATTGTATAAAAACGGACCAAAACGTCTGAAAACATACGAAAACGTAAAAAATGGACGAAAACGGACAAAAAATATATTAAACTGCCGAAAACGTATGAAAACGGACAAAAACGTCAGAAAACGGACAAAAATATATAAAACGGATGAAAACGGACAAAAGCGTATGAAAACGGACGAAAATGGACAAAAACGTCTGAAAACGGACGAAAACTTATAAAAATAGACGAAAAAGACGAAAGCGTATAAATTGGATGAAAACATCTTAAAACAGATGAAAACGTCTAAAAATGAACGAAAACCTAGTAAACAGACTAAAACGTATAAAACGGACGAAAACGTGTATAAATGTATGAAAACAGACAAAAGCGGACGAAAACGAATGAAACGGACGAAAATGTAAGAAAGTGAAAAAAACGTGAATTTAAAAAAATACACCTGAATTTAAAAAAAAAAAAAAAACGTGAATTAAAAAAACGTTTATAGAAAAAAAGAAAAAAATGTGAAAAAGGAAAAAAGAAAAAGAAAAAAAAGAGCGTGAATAGTAAAAGAAAAGAAAAGAATGAATTCAAAAGAAAGAAAAAAAATGAAAAAAAAAAAAGATGTCAATGGGGAAAAAAGACAAAAGAAAAAAAAAGAATGAGTAAATAAGAAAGACAAGGAAAAAACATGGACTTAGGTTGCATATTAAATCTTAGGTTAATCCCCACATTTAGATCAAATTAAATGAATGGTGGAGATTTGTCCCTAAGTTTGTAGCATAAAACTAGTTTGCAAAAGAACTTTTCTCTATAAATGATATCATCAATTAGATACATGTTTTAAACATTAATATCTCTTAATTATTGCCCGTTAATATTGCATTTACGTAAGTTATGGTAATGATTTACTTTATGTTTGCATGTGAGTCTAGAAAAGGAGCAATGGAACAAGAAAGACACGGAATTATAGAAAAGGAGCAATGGGCTAATCAGCAGGTACGAAAAGTGCTTTAAGTACTTAGCATCTTAATGATATGGAATGATTAGAACCGGGTAGTAAGTTGTAACAAAATGGATGTTGCTTGAACTTTTGATGATTTAATGTAAAATGACCTTTTCATAACCAAAAGTTCATAATCATTAGTTATAGCTACTCTTAGTCGAGTAGTCGAACACTATACAATCACATTCATTATCCCTGAAAGCTCAATAAGCAAAGTCATTTTGAAATCGCAATGCCAAACTCCCATGAACATCAGAAAAAGACATTACCAAAGAAATTTACAATGTATCATTAAACTTGAGATGAAAATACATAATAAGATAACCAATCAAAAGGTCATATATTATTACTGTTACTATTATTGTTATTGTTATTGTTATATTAGTAGCAATGATGTTATTATTATTATTATTATTATTATTGTTGTTGTTGTTGTTATTGTTACTGCTACTGCTACTGTTACTGCTACTTCTACTTCTACTGAAGAGGAATAATTATAAGGCTTTAATAATAATAGCATCTAATTCCACTGGGGCTAAAAGCTTTGAGGTGGGCCAATCATAAATCACATATTTTTTAGACGAATGCTATAAAAACTCATCAAAACAACACAACATAAATGTGAAATGGCTTCTTTTCAAGCACTTTGAGACTTACAGTGTGACATAAAATTTTATTGAAAAATAACTAATGAAGAGGAATAAAAAATAAATCCACTAATCCAGATGAAGAATATAGATCTTGGGTGAGCAAACAACAAACAAATTTATGAGATCATAAGTTAAGGTGTTAGCCTTAGAAGTGGCGATCATTTTAATGTCTACGAGTCTTGTAACGAGTGTAATAGGTTAGACAGATATAATGGGCTTGGACTCGTGTTTGTTTATGTAATAATGTAACTAATGGACCTTGGTCCATTAGAAGTCCAATAACCAACCCGTTAAGAGCCCAAAGCCGGCCCGAGCCCAAAGCCGGCCCATGCCCATTATGTCGGGATATATACCCTCACAACTAGCTTGTGAGGGGTGTGATTCATTTGTAACTTATATTTCTTCTCTCTAGAATTCAACTACTTCCTTTCTCTAACTCTCTCTTTCTCTTTCTAAAAACCATTGGCATCAGAGCATCATAATGATCTAAGAGTGTGAATTACAAATTCACACTCTTAGATCATTATGATGCTCTGATGCCAATTGTAGGTCTCCATAATCGATATTGTAGTTGAATTCTAGAGAGAAGAAATATAAGTTACAAATGGGTATTCCGATATTTGAAACCCTAATTATACCGAGATTCATCCAAAGTCAATATTCCGATATTTGAAATCCTAATTATACCGACATTCGTCACAACACATATACAAAGATTCGTCACAACCATATACCGAGATTCGTCACAACCATATACCTACATTTGTCATTTCCATATACCGACATTCATCATGTCTAATATACCAAGTTCATCATATCCACAATATACCCAGTTTAATCAAAACTAATATACAAAGCTCATCATCATCCAATATACCGAGATTCACTCCAAATCCTAATATACCGAGTTCTTAACTGATTTTACCAAGTTCTTATCACATTTACCGAGATTCAACACGCTTTATTCACTAACATCAACAACTTTAACACACATCAAGAACTCTATTTGTATTGTAGTTACATGTAAAGAGATCCTAATTCTATCTGTGTATACGCGTAAGTAGTTATTTAACTTAAGTTGCAATATAGCATTTCTTTTATGTAAATTTGTGAAAAAAATAGTGATTCGGTCATTTTGATCACGTTATGGCAGTTAGATTCTTTGCATATCTCTTCATCACGTTTTTCCTTTAGACATGATAAAATTAACATAACTTCATTTATCGTTAATTTGTTGATTGTTTTTAGTGGTGAATATTAAATAATCGACAATGATGCTCTTAATGAGCAACTAATATTCAGAACCGATACATGTTGTGTAAAATGCTATGCCGCAACGCGCGACAGCCCAAATCCTTGTTTTTAACTGTTTTTAACATTTAGCAATATTAGGTCAATAATAAGTTTTGCTTTTTAGAATAATAATGTGTATATAATTTAATAATATTAATTAGGCATGAAAACCTACATAGCCCGGATGAATAATTTGTTGCTTATTATGCTTGGATATTGTAAAGTTATATAAGCGTGCAAACTTATACTCGTTACTATTATGTAGTCATTGTCCGGACCTCATGCATACACAACTATTATTACTCCTTCATTCCCAAAATAATTGTCCTCTTTTGATTTTTCGGTCTTTATTTCTCAACTTTGACTATAAATATTTTTGTTTGTGTCATACAATTTTTGATAAAAATTATACGAATAAAAATACATTTAAAATTCAATCCGTTCATATATTTTGTATCAAGTATTATGTAATACAAACAAAAATACTTAAGGTCAAAGTTGAAAAGTAAAGACTGAAAAAATCAAAAGTGAACAATAATTTTGAGACGGAGGGAGTAATAAATTGATCGTAATACTAAATACTAAAAACTCCGTTAACATACGTGTTATAAATATGAAGCTGAAGCATATGTTATTGAGTGAATGCATGAGATTAAGTATAACATATATGCACTTTGTGATACTAAGTACTAAAGACTGTAAACGTATGCATTATAGTACCAGGCTAAAACATATGTTATTCAGTGTATATACGCAATCAAGTATAACATATCGACTATCGTTAAAATGTCAAATCAGACTACTCAAAAATTAATATTAGAACAAAATTTGATTATATTTTTAAACCCTTTATTGATAGCAGTTTTTGTCTCAAAGTCTTACATGCAAGAACATCAAACCTATTATTCATAATTGGCGTATAACGGTATGTTTTTCGAATAGTATATTTGTTACTTACATGAAAGGAAACTAAAAGAAAGGCCTAAGCATTTGGGTGTCCCGCTCAACTTGGTACGCTTCCAGTTAAGTATTTGGGTGTCCCGCTCATTTCTTCTAGATTGCTTTACAAGGATTGTAAAATCCTTGTTGAACGTGTTCGTAAACGCATTCTTGATTGGAGAAACAAGTGGCTTTCCTTTAAGGGGTAGGCTCCAGCTTGTGACGGGAGTTCTATCTTCAATGCACTTATATTGGGCGTCCATTTTCATTCTTCTGGCTGGGATTATGCATGATCTAGATCAGTTAATGTGTGCGTTCTTATAGTGTTAAGGTGAGATGAAACGAGGGAAAGTGAAGGTGTCTTGGGAGGATGTTTGTCGTCCGAAGTCAGACGGTGGTTTAGGAATCAGAAAGCTTGAATCTTTCAATTTTTTTTTTTTTTTTTTTTTTTTTTTTTTTTTTTTTTTTTTAATTTTTTTGTGAAAAGGAGAAATATTATTAATCACAAAAAGTGCACTTAGACACTCATTTTTACACTCATGGACAATCCCATGATGAGTTAATGAGGCTAAACAAATATGAATTCATACTACAACATTCAATAGACTAATCTAATCTGAATTCAAAACCATATACAGAATAGAACTATCAAAACTTAGAAACAGTATACATCTTCAAACTGCTCTTTTGAGCTTCACATTCCATTTATCTTCTACATTTCTTACTGCATTTGAATCCTTGACAATGAAACTCATAATCATCCATTTAATACTTTCCATGATATTTTGCACAAGTGTATCAACACTTCTTTCAATGTTCTTGAAAATTCTGGAATTCCTTTCCTGCCACACAAAATAAACTAAAGCACCCAGGACAATTCTTCTAACAACACTCCAAATATTCCTGTTGGCTTTCAATCTAGAGTATTCATCAATGATTACTTTCCAGTTAAATGAGAATCTTTTGTCAAAAAGATCCTGCATTTTGCTCCACACACTATTTACATCTATTATTCAAAACAGGAACATGAACATTATTCAATCTAGAGAATTTTACATTCCAATCCATTGGCCATCCCCAATTATTATCAACAACCAACTCCTCAACTGTGCATTCTATACTCAGTCTAGCATTGTAAATTTCTCTTTTAGAAATAAACTCACACAAAGGCCCTTCACTGCACCATTTGTCAAACCAAGCAGAAACACTTTTTCCATCACCAAGCTTATAGAACACATGCTTTCTGACTTTTTCACTAAGATTCAATATATTTTTCCATCCAATACTACTAGTATTGTCCTGATTTACTTCCCAAACACTCTTACCTTTCAATTTTTCTACATTTATACATTTTACCCATAGAGTATCTTTCTTTGCAGCTATGTTCCATAGATGTTTCATTATCAAGACTTCATTCCATGTCTGCAAGTCTTTAATACCTAAACCCCCATGATCTTTAGGTTTACATATCTGTTCCCAGGAAACTTTTGCTTTACCTTTTGTAATTTCACCTTGGCACCACAAGAACCCCTTAAGCCTTATTGATTTCCTTAACAACTGTTCTAGGGAGAATGAAAACAGAGGCCCAATAAACTTGCATAGAGGATAGAACTGAGGTAATAAGTTGTAATCTCCCAGCATAAGATAGTGCTCTGTTTCTCCAATCACTGACTTTGTTTCTAACTTTTTCAATCAGAGACTTACAATCATTGACACTCAGTTTCTTGGTTATTAGTGGTACACCTAAATATCTAACAGGTAACCTTCCAACAGTAAATGGTAAAATTTGAAGCAAATTGGCTTGTTTAGGAGCTGAGATACCACTAAAGAAAATAGTACTCTTTTGCATATTAACCGTGAGACCAGAAAAGCTACTAAATTGATCCAAAGTGTCTCTAATAACTCCCACTGATTGACAATCACCATGACTAAATACAATGAGATCATCAGCAAAGCCCAAATGTGTAATCTTTAGTTTCTTGCATCCCTGATGATACCTAAATGCTTCACTGTTCTCAATGTTCTTTTTTAAAAGTAAGTTGAAAACTTCCATTGCTAAAGTGAATAAGTAAGGTGAGATTGGGTCACCTTGTCTTAAACCTCTTCCCCCACTAAATATCCAACTCTTTCACCATTAACATTCAATGAAAACTTAGTAGTTGAAACACAAGTCATAATCCATTTGGAAGCTTATTACTCATAAAGAATCCATGTGGGTGCGATGGATCCACGCATACAAGCTTAAGCATCGTAACTTATGGGATATTCAGTTAATGGCTAATGTGAGTTGGGGTTGGCAGAAATTATTGCAAATTCGTGATCTTATCCACCCTCATATATGGGTGAAATTAGGCAATGGTGCTAAGGCGTCAGCCTGGTTTGATACATGGGACATAAACTGTCCTCTTAGTACTCATCTGCCTAATCGTTTATTATTCAATGCGGGTTACACGAGAAAAGAATATGTGAAGGATAGAGTGTTACATGGGTCATGGACGTGGCCTACTTCATAGAATCATGTTGTTCCTGTGCTCTCTAACATCACTGTTCCTCACCTTGATGATAATCAGATTGACTCGTTTTGCTGGAGAATGCATGACAGGTCTTTCACTACGTACTCGGTTAACCATGCATGGCAATGCGTTCGTCAATATGGTATTGAAGTTGACTGGTTCCACATTTTCTGGTTGAAGGTTATTATTCCAAGACACGCGATTCATCTTTGGCTCGTTATGAAGCGTCGATTAATCACACAAGATAGAATAAGGCAATGGGATGTCGGTAACTCTATTGACTTAAACGTGCTTCGGTGTCCGTTGTGTAAGACTCAACCCGATTCTCACGATCACTCGTTCGGAATAAAGTGTTACGAATGGCTAATATTGGTTTATCCTCTTCGAGATGGAGTGATATTATGGGATGGCTTCTTCCTATTGCTAAACAAAACAATGTGACTACTATTGTTAGCCGCTTAATCTTAGCAGCTTCGACGTATTTTGTATGACAAGAGCGTAATCAAAGAATCCATGGTAGCAAAATTAATTTGAACCCCAGATCAAGTGGCGAAGATCATTTTTGATATGGTTCGTCTTAAACTAGCGTCAATCCCTTTCAAGAGAAATCCAAGAGTTGATCAAATGAGAAGAATTTGGAGGCTAACTAGTCTTCTTATGGATGGTGGCTGATGCTTCGTTTCTACTGCCTAGTGGTCTTAGTATTTTCTTGGTTTTATCTTTGATATGCCCTCTAGGTAGTTGTGATAGTCCAGTGTGGTTGTTACGTTTAGAGATGCTCTAAGCATATAGGTTCTCGTGTTTAGGTTTTATAAGGTGGCTCATTACCGCCTTATATATTCACCGGGTATAAACCACTTACCCAAAAAGAAATGTCTAAGCATGTTTTTCAAAAGGGATGTGATTAACATACTTTTATTTATTTTTTTTTTTTTCACACTCAATGTATAAGTATTTAAAACAAAATATAAATATGACACAAATGTGTGATGCAATAATTAGAGTGTTCAATTAAAAATAAAAGTATGCAATACGGATAGAGAAAATTAAGACAACTTTCTCGGTCATATTAACTGTATATACTATGGGAGTGATAGTGTCTTAAATGTTCTCGAGCGAAAACAACGAAAATTATTTGTTTATTTGAATAATAATAATAATAATAATAAATAAATAAATAAATAAGCCTTACAAAACACACACTGAATTTCTTAATATTTATTACTGTTTTAGATAACAAACTTTATTTTCGAAATATCTAATAGATACCAACCGATTTCCTGAATAAAAAAATATTGGCAAAAAGTCCTCTCGATAACGAACAAAACAAGTTCAATATAATATTGATATACTTTTGACACACGTACGGTTTTATAAAAAATGTTAAAGTTTATATATATATATATATATATATATATATATATATATATATATATATATATATGTGTGTGTGTGTGTGTGTGTGTGTGTGTGTGTGTGTGTGTGTGTGTGAGAGACTTTCTTTTCAGAACTCATATAAATGTGAGAACTTTCAGAACTCCCTTTAACCAATCTAAATTTAGAAAATTAATTTATTTTTCATTTATTATATGTAATTTTCATAAAATGATATCTCATACAAACGCAAATCTACATCGAATTCAAAAAAAGTTTTTGTATTTTGATCCAATAGATAAGACCATGAACAATAGTTGAGAGAATTTTATTATGTTTATTAAATCCATATTACCCAAATTTACAATGAATTCAAAGAAAGTCTTTGTATTTCAATCTATTAAAATAAACCACGAACAATAATTTGAAAGAATTTTACTATTATTAAAGGTGTATAAGAGTTCTGTCGGTGCTCACACTTATATGAGTTCTTAAAAGAAAGTTCCCTTATATATATATGGGTTAAAATAATAAGTCTCTTATAATAAAAAGTGTAGGAAGGATTGTGAGGGCGACACGTGTCACCCCCATGCCACATCATATGACACGTGTCACCCCACCCCCCCCCCCCTCCAAAAAAAAAGAAAGAAAAAAGAAAAAAAAAAAAAAAAAAGAAATCCGCAAAAAAAAAAATTATTTTGGGGCCAAAAAATTTTTTTTCCCGCCAATATTTTTTACTGGATCACAGTTATAAATTTTAGTGTATTAAAGTTATAAGTTACTGCAACATAGTTGATGCACTGAACTATTAACTATGATGCAGTAACTTATAATAAAGATACACCAAAACTTAAAAAAGAATCATATTTTCATTGTGATGCAGTTAGATACATATATGATGCAGAAAACTTAGGATGATGCAGTAACTTTATAACCACGAATGTACTAACCGTGATGCAGTAAAATCATAATTGTGATGCAGTAACTTTATAACCGTGATACAGTAAAATTATAACAGTGATGCAGTAAAAATTTTTGGCGGAAAAAAAAATTTTTGCCCGAAAAAAAAAAATTGGCGGGAAATTATTTTTTTTGGGGGGTGGGTGGGGGTGACACGTGTCATATGATGTGGCATAGGGGTGACACATGTCACTCCCGCAATCCTTCCTACACTTTTTATTATAAGAAACTATTTATAATAACCCCATATATATATATATATATATATATATATATATATATATATATATATATATATATATATATATATATATATATATATATATATATATAGTTTGTAAATAAAAGAAATTTTAAAATGCACCCTTAACTTATCAAATAACTTTAAAATTATACTAGAATTTTTTTAATACTATAACAGTCAAAATTATTCCCGCCGCAATACATTGGTGCTCGACACTTCATTCATTCCAAAAAAGATGTCGTACGACAACTACAAATATAGATTTACACAACATTTATTCTAAACAAATACAACACGTGTCGACAAAAAAATACCACGATCTTACAACGAAAAGCCACACCCAAACATTATTCGTAAATAATTAACCAAAAATTCATCGAAAATTCCCGCTTTCCCACTTGTTACTCATATATATTCATCGAAATTCAAGCTCAAAAGGTTATTGCTAGGTTTGTTGATGCAAAAACATATACTTTATTACTTACGGATTATAATTAAATCACTACATCTTTATTGGATTACAACACTACAATTTGTGCTTCGAGATGGTGCATCCACAGGCTTCTACAACTTATGTGTTTTTTGTTGGTACGAGTATGATTACTACTGAAGACTTAGGTAGCTTATATATATCGTTATTATTGTTATCTTCTTTTTCTATGTAATTGTCGGTTTGTTATAATTTGGTAACGTTTATTTATTGGCCTTGTATTACGGGCAAATTTTATTAGGTTTCTTCACAAATCATACACTCCTCGTGACATGAAAATGGACACAGAAATTCGAACTTGTTTAATTTTTGGTATGCTGTAAACTAATGCAATATTATTGCTACCGGCAAACCCTATAGATATCATTTTAAGTTTTGTCTTTTTTATACGAGTAGCTTGTAGGAACAATGCACATACAAGCACATCTTGTTTATGGATGTGTTTCTTTGACACGATATTGCCGAGAGACATCAAGGTTGTATATATTCGATGATAGCTACGGAAGTACCAACAAACAAATGTAATTTCTTTTTGGACAAATTTAATGTTACATGCATTTAGATGTAGATCTGCACCATGCTTGTTCATGTTTTGGAGTAGTCGGAACTTGTGTACGAGTTGCAATAAGATCTAGCAGAACCTGGTTCTGAACTATATTACTAAGGCTTTGATACTTGCTTTATATTTTCTCGGTTTTGATTCAACAGGCTAAGAGATGGTTAGAGTTGAGGTTCATGTGCTAGGACATTCAACCAAGTAATGCACTCCATGTAGTGAACGCCTTTAGGACAATTTGAATAGGAACATGAGGCAGAAAACATTATTCTTCATTAATGCATATAGAGACTGTATGCAAGGTGATTTTTTACACCAACTAATTACTACATACACTACATTAATTAGCAAAAAATTGTCCATGCCTAATCCAAATTAGTGGTGGATGAAGTAAAACTAAGTGGGACGGATCACCTTCATTACTCGTATTTTGTAAATACACAAGTATATGGTTCAATGGTTGGGTGTTGTGGTTTCTATGTAGCTCATGGCCCATTAGGGAAGCTGAATAAAGAATTGAAAGTAAAGATGGGTACCCCTTAAGCTTATATTCTTATCTACTGTTATTAGCATGTTGTAATGTCAAGTATACATGATAACAATGCTCGGATAAGTGACAGACTGATGTGCTGTATGGACTGTGATTTTCGAAAAGTGGCAAAACACGTAGCAGCATTAAGATTATATGTTTATTTTGTAGCAGCATTAAGATTAGATATTTATTTATTAAAATAGATAAACCCCTGCCAATAAAGATGAAATATTTCATTTCAAATGAGTTTGGAAACTTCCCTAGTTGAAAATGCAAGAATTCAACAAGTTCCAGTGCTTGGTGATATAAATGGTTCAACTGGGTCAAGTTTACAACTAACAAAGTAATTTTTTTAGCGGCGTCTAGAAACTCACCCTGGTAAAGGCCAGGCATATATATCATTTTATGGTTTAACGACGGTACCTAAAGATGTGAGGTTTCAATAGACTAAAATATAAAGAGTAAAATATATATCATTTTATGGTTTACGTGACATTGCAGCATTGTTAGAGACAGATTACATTATTATTTATAGAACACAGTGGTCGGAGAACCACGTTCTTGGCTGATTCTTAGCTGCATGCAAGAAACATAGGACAAACTCTTGCTCACCAGAAACATAGGGGACACAATGAACAAACTATCATACAATAGATCTAAAGCTCACTTTGGTAGGTATGTTGATGCCTCAACCGTCAACATTGATCTCCTCAGCCTCACTGCCAGTATCTGTGGCCATATCACAAGGGAAATGCATCAATTACCAACACACTCTCAGAACCACTGTTTTGATTTAAGTTCGAATCAGTAACTAATCTATTATTACCTCTCGTTCCAAGACCTCCTTCTCTTTGCTCAGCAGGTTTTTCTATTTTGCAAGGCACAAAGTAGTTAGTCGGATAATAAGGAGAATAGGTTTTATACTTTTAAGATCTAGAAGCTCAAGAAAGCGTTGAAATATGACATTATGCGAATCTACTGTCATTTAATAACAAGAAACGATGGACTCCAGGGTTTAGGGGGACATTACTGGCAATATGCCACGATGACTATGGGGGTGCTTTGGATTTCGCTTATCATAACATGCTTATTGGTAGTTTAAATGACGACGTGTCAACCAACTTATGCGTAATAGCTTTTTCACTTGTTAATAATCAGATAGGCAGTTTGGATTAGCAATCACAAACCATCAAAGCTACTTATGTGCTGTATCAAAATCGCAGAGTAGGCAAGCAGTTTGAAAAACCAATCCCAAACACCCTCAAGACCATGAATACTGTTCTCATTATCTCCCATTCAAAATTTTCAGAATATGAATTTATTAAGTCGACTCTAGTTTTAAAGTGATCTCGTTTAGATAGCTGTTCAGGCATAGGTTTCTCTTTTGAGTCAGGTCAGTTGAACCCACGAACATATATCATAATCCTTGTTCCAGCTGATTTTGCTTTGTTTAAAGTACTTTCAGGTTTGGTGGTATAATTTCTTGGCCCCAGGCCCTAGCCATGGTTTACAGACTTATGCAGTCAAAGCTGCAGAAAATTATGCAGCAAAGTCAAAATGACTGCCATGGATGACAGATGAACTAAGAGATAGGGAGTTATGAGAAGTAGCTTATAACGGCTCTCCCAAACAAGCAGCCAACTAAAAACTAATAGTAATCAGCATATATGGATGTTGTGGCGTACCTTTTCCTGCAGTGCCTTCACAGCTCCCAACATCAACTGTTTCTGCACATAGAAATATAGAAGTCACTACACATATACCAATTCAAATTTCAGGCTTGCAGATTGTGAGACGATGTTTTCGCGTGGTCTTGAGCAAGATGAAATGAGCATAAATTTTCAGAAAATAGATTGCAACTGCAATGTGCTAAAACCACTGTAGGGAGATCTTAGAGAAGGATAATTTCCTATTTAAAACTTTGCGCTTCAGAAACATTACTGTCACTTGATATGTACTTGGTTGTAGATATAATACTAACTAATAAATTGTGACAGGTGATCGAACCAAAATTTGCAGCAAAAGTTGGAAATATTGTCAAAAATTTGCTATAATATCTAAAATCAGATTGGGTTCTATTTTCAATACTGTCTGATTAGGCCTACGGCGAACTTTTCTTTGATTTGTATTTTTAGACAGCATAATTCTTACCTCTTATCATCAATATGTAAGTATCACAACTCATTATAGAATTCATTAGTATTCCTAGTAATGTTACATGTTTTAGATCTGTTATTTACTCAGTACTGCTGCCAATTAATTTCTTTTTATATCACCATTCATAGCATCATAAACATTTATTACATCAGGATGTAGTTTGATGTTCCACAATGACCAATTTTGTGAACTAGTAAGCTGACCTTTCTGGTTCTGACTAGTTGGAGAACGGGCTGGATCTGTTTCTCAATCCGCCAGTGCTCTGTGGCATCCGACTGTTGAGCCTTGTGGTCCTTGAGCTGCCTGCAAAGCGTACAGGATAAAACATTTATTTAGCTGCAATGTGTGCATTGCAAGTAAACTGACTAGGATATGGTGATCAAGTATAAGAACGCATTTAGTAAGCTGACCTTTGGACCATCTCTGCTAACTCATCAGCGGTGCAAACATCCCTGTGCTCTGACGCATGATTCTGTCACAGGTTTATACTTGTTAGGATTTAGTCGAATATACCACATAGACCTAGAGAAGTCAACTACATGGGGGATGTATTCTTAACAACAAAGGTTGACAAAACGAGCTGGTCATCAAGTAGCGTAACAGATTAAAATGGGGCTTAATGACAAAGGTTGACAAAAGGAGATGGTTATCAAGTTGTGCAAGGATCAAAGGGTCTCATTAGAACTTGCTGACAACATATTTGCCCACATTTACTTTTTTTCATAACTGGTGCGCCTAATCTGATTTACTAAAATTATGCTGGATCAAGTTAACAACCCTGGTTCTGATTCTGTATTTTCAAGATAAACTTTGGAAGACTTCTGACTTGTTTGACCCATGGGCCCATTTTATGTTTTTCACAGTTTTTTGAATTACCAGTTTAATATGTTAAAAATAGAACATAACCCAATTGGACCCATACTTATGTTACCATGCCATTTTTGGAGTTGTCTGTGTTTATGCCTATTTTTATGCATCTTGAATTATGTGGTAAGCCACAAAATCTATCCTATGATTGCAAGAAATGGCGGAAGTCACTGAAGTCTGGAGAGCATGACAAGCACTTTTGCAAGTATCTGAAGCTGAACGAACCTGACAGATAATGGTCTGCCTAACTACTCCAGGCTGGGCCTTGCCAGTATTTCATATAAGATGCAAAATTTCAGTGTAGAATATCGGGTACAGGTAGTTTGATAACTATTGTAACATGTTTATCTTGTCAATCACGATTGTGGGTAGAGAATTGGAAAAAAGTGTAGCTAACTAGTGCTCGAGTATCATACCTCATTCACAGTTCTGCGGACTATTTCATCAGTATTCTTGAAGTCCTGATAGCGAGTGAGGATCTTGATCATGCTTCTTCACAAGTTCGGAAAAGCGAGGGTTAGTAGCAACATTTACTGCTTTGCCACTGACAAGAACTTACTTGAAATTAGTGAAAATTTTAGCATAAGAATTATCAATCTGGTCAAGATAAGTATTCCTGTACAACTAGTGAGAACAGTACTGCTATTTTCATTGTCTGAACACGTTCAGTGTAGGACGCAGCTAAGGTTGGCGACAAGGTAAATACGACCTATGTTGAATGAGTTACTGATACTGTTGGAAATTCCTGGTCTTTTGCTAAAATACAGAATGGATGCCATATGTCCACTGGAATGTTAATATTTTCTTGATTAGGTCCTATGCATCAATGCATGAATATGAGTCTTAACATGCATGCTTCACTGGAATCTTAGTTGCCATCTAACAAACATCAGTAGGTATGTAATGGTTGAATCCAAATGACCACCCACACATGACCACCCACACATGCACAACATTTATTGCCAATGTTTTAGCAACACCTGGGAGGAGATCCGGGTACTTAGGGAAAGAATTAACCTTATCTTTTCCTACCTCCCAACACCATCTTGGCACAACCTCCGCACCACCTTCTTTTCCTCCCAACTAAAAAATCTTGCTTACTTTAAAGCGAAATTTTCATTTTCACATCGGACTTTATTAGTATTTAGGATGTCTCGTCTTTTCTTCTAGTTTATTTACCTTCGTCTTTTTTTTCTTTATTCTCTTATAATAGAATGAAGATTTATTTATGTTTGTCTTGGTATTTTTCACTCATTTGTCATATGGAAACATACATGTTGTGGTTGTGTTTGTGATGATTGATGATTATTATTCGTGTTTGTATACTAACTTTGTTTTATAACACGTCTCCATAGCTTGATACCTTGGCACCCTCAACAAGGGGAGCATATACCAAGAGGGAACATTTCCATCGCCAATTTAATTTCCGCTTCGCAACTCTACTCAAACTCACCACTAAAAAACTTCCATACTACACTTTTACTTAAAATGAATTTATATTTTGCCATTCTCAAAAAAAGGGTAGATTGTTGATATAAATATTCGCGTAAAAACGTTATTTCTATTTTATGATCTCTTTATGTCTTTATAACGACAAACATAAAATTATACTACGTAAATGGTGACGTAAACAAGTTATTAGTCGTATATTTTTATTTCGACATCAATCACTTAAGTATGAATAATGGAGTTATAAAGCATGGTTAATGATCAAAGAACCCATGTGCACGCATATTACATTAAACATTTGCTAACTTTTTTTTTTTTTTTTTTTTTTTTTTTTTTGAACATAAACATTTGCTAACTAGTTCATAATTAAGTATACAAGTGTAGAAACTAGAAGGGGGTTAAATAGTTTCACAGTTTATTATTAGTTTTTCCCACCGTTAGGTCCATTTTTGTTTCTATTGTAAAGTTACTAGATTTGCTAGTTATGTGATATCAAATTAACTAGATGCAGAAGTATAAAGTGTGTAAAGAAAAGAGTAAAGAAAAGAACACAACTAAAGGAGACGCCGAGATTTATAGTGGTTCGGCACGAAGCTAACTCTTCATCCTAGTCCACTCCCCGAGTACCACACTCGAGAGTTTTCAATCACTATGTCAACACACTCCTTCGGGCGGAGCAATCCATACACAAGCTTACACCAAGTTAAACGACACTAAGCGGAATGTCGAGTTCTAATCCTAGCTAGAACCGATCTACACCGAAGCCCACGTGGCCACACGAACAAGCACTATTGTCCCACTTAGATCGACACACGATCCAAGTCTTCACATGAACGAGCACTCCTGTTCACTTGAACCTTCACCCGATTCAAGCCTTCACACACGGACTTCACTAAGTCCTAATCTTCACACTAGAACTCTACTAAATTCTAGCCTTCACACTACAACACACAACTATTACAAGATCTAATCTAGATACAACACTTCTTGGACTATCACCTTTGTCCAAGTTCACCCTAACACATCTAGCCACGACTCACACAAAAGTCGGATACACAATATTACAATATTTACAAATGAGAAAGTTGGAGGAATAATATAATCGTAACACTTGTTATGTTTGTGTGTGGACTCAATTAACACATCGATTCTTAATGATTTCGAGTGTTCTTCTCTTGCACTTTGATGTAGAGGATCAGAGAATCACTTATAAACACATACCGACATGTTATAGTGATCAAAGAATTAAGAAAGAAAGAACAGAAAGTTTTTGTGCAAAGAGGCTTAGTTTTTTTAAAGGGAACAGTTCTGTATTTATAGGCGCCAGGAGGAGCGTAGGTGGTCCCTTAAATATGTAACGGTCCTTTATCACTAAGGGACCGTCCCGACAGATGCTCATCTTTTTGTCCTGACATGGTGAAAGTTTATCTAGTGAAAACTTTACTGTTTTAGGCGAGAAATATGGCTATTATATTATCTGAAAATTGAATTTATTTATTTTAATAAAACATTTCTTTAAAAACACAAAAATACTTTTGTGAAAATATTTTGTCATACATAAAAATGTAAGATTTTGTGAAAATAAACTCTTTGATCACTTTACTAGTATCAGTATAGAGTTTGTCCATACCTGAAGTGACGTTTTGGTAGATACGTTAAGTAAACGAGTTTTCTCGATCAAAAACTTATTAACCGTAAGTTTACGTATCGTATTTTTGTATTTTGTGAGTATCAAAACATATAAAGACCGAATAATGCAAATACCGTTTTTGACATTATTTGTATTAACAATCTCCCCTTTTTGATGATTACAAAATAGGAGCTCATGTTAGGTAACGTGTTCATAAATTTTTAATTAGTTTTCGTTCACTTTTCCCCCTTTTTTTAGAATCAAAAAGGCTTCGTCGATGAGTAGAAAGAAAGAAGTCGACGTTATATAAAAATTCCCCCTTGATGAGGGCACCGGGGAATCGAGCTATGGTGTTGTGCTACAAAACAAGTTAGAGGACAAAGCACATACACATATATATAGAAAAATTTAGAAGGGTTGAGAAGAGAAGCAAGATAGATAGAATGTCATAATTGAATGGTGAAATCAAGTAGATAAAGCACGAAGCAGACAAGGAAGAGAAGAGAAATCAGCTTGATAGCCCTTATTCGGGATGGTCCTTTAAAGATAAGGGACCGCCAATGCAATAAGGGATCGCCGTCAGTAGGTGTCTTATTTTACAGTTGTGTTGTGATTTTAGTATTTTTTTTCCCATTTTTAAGGTTGGTCAATGTGGTCCATATTTAAAATCAACCATTATAAATATCACAACATATTAGCATGATTTAAGCCTTAATGCATTCATTCATTCATAAAAGCATACATGATAGAAAACATACATCACATAGTCCTAATCATCATAGATTCTTAAGTCATACAATCATACATCACATAAAGCTATTACAAGAAGACCCTAACTTCCTAGAGCATGCTTGACCCAAAATATAATCCTCTTGATTATTCAACTAAACATATAGAGATGTTTAGTTGGAAGGTGGAGAATATAGTGGAGCCAAAGGTGGCACAGAAGCAAGAGGAGCAGGTTTAACATTTGGTTGAGAAAGAAGATATTCAAGGTAACCAAACATGTAGTGAAGATCATCTCTTAAAGATGAGATGAGATGAAGTTATAATAACAACATGCACAACCGATAGTGTGGTCATTTACAAAGTTGTATTGAAGAGGATGTTCCATGATTGGAGATGGTGTTTTGAGAGGTGCACTTGGTGCTTGACGAGAGGAAGGTGGAGACTTTGGAGAAGGGGTAGAGCTTTCTTGAGTGAGATCAATGAAGTTTGTTTGAGGTGGAATGATGGTTATCTTAGGCCTTTTGTTTCAGTTTGATTGTGGTAGGATGAGAGTGATATTAGGCCTTTTGTTTGTAAGAGACAATGAGGTTGAAGGAGAACTCATTGTAGAAGATGAGAAGGAGAGGTGATGAAGATGAGTATGCAGAAGAAGAGTTTAAATAATCAAGTATGATTATGATTTGGGCAAAGCATGCATTAGAAAGGTTATAAGCACATATTTGTTTTGCTAATATAGGAAATGGTAGTGAATGATGGTTATTTTAGGCCTTTTGTTTCAGTTTGATTGTGGTAGGATGAGAGTGATATTAGGCCTTTTGTTTGTAAGAGACAATGAGGTTGAAGGAGAACTCATTGTAGAAGATGAGAAGGAGAGGTGATGAAGATGAGGATGCAGAAGAAGAGTTTAAATAATCAAGTATGATTATGATTTGGGCAAAGCATGCATTAGAAAGGTTATAAGCACATATTTGTTTTGCTAATATAGGAAATGGTAGTGATAAACATGTAATAGGTTTAGGATTGCAGAAAGGAAGAAACAGTACAGAAATCCGTGACCTTCAATGGACGGTCCTTTAAACACTAAACGGTCCTTTATTGATAAGGGACCGCCATGGCGATAAGGGACCACCGGCAGTTAGTTTCCAGATTTTTGACCACTTTTTCATTTCTACAACCTGCATTCAGAACTCATTCCAACAGATCATATAGAGCCGACACTTATGCAATCATATTATTGACAATCATGCTACTAAAAGATAGCATTCAGCATGTTATCAATACAAATATGTTCAAAAAGATAAACATCAAATAATCCATAATGTAACCAAGTCAAATACCAAACATACATACAATCAAGTCATGACATAAATAACCAAGTTTTAATCATAATACAAAGGAACAAACTATCTTAGTCCATCTTGTCTCCTTTTAAACAATTCTGAGAAGTCTTTGTCCGCTGACTTTAGTCTTCCCCGATGTGTCTCGCATGATACTTGCTTAGTTCATCATCTAATATATCATCAATTGGTAATCTTTCGGGATTAATAGAAGATGATATATGTGACTTGGAAATGGATTGCATAACTTGATGAAAGGTTTGATATTGGAGACTTTGGAGGTAAGAGTAGGTTCTCATGAAATAATTATAGAGATGAGTCAAGAGCATCCCATAGGGCATTAACTTATTGTTGTTGTCCTTGGTTTGCATTATTCGCTTAGTGAAGAAATATGCAAGATTGTAAGGCTGTTTGACGAGAATGCAGTAAAGCATGTGAGTTACACTTGCAAGTATATACTCATGATCATTTACTAAACACAAGGCATTTTCACGAAGGATAACTGCCATAGGTTGAAGAGATTGACGGAGCTCGGTCATAAGAATTCTATTAGGATGAAGTGTGTTAGGTTAATTGCAGAGAGACTTGATTAGTTTAGCTGAGGAGGGAATGTATGACCGATATGTACCTTCCTCTTCTCGATTTTCGAGAAGGGAGTCAAGATCGGGAACTTCCGAATAGGCACTTTGCCCATGGCATGGAAATCCAAGAATACGAGCAAATTGCTCAAAAGAAATGCGTGATACGTGTTGTCAATAAAAAAAAGTGAAGTCTAACACCATACATATAATAAATTCATTATAGGATGCTAGATTGTATTTTATATCATTGTTGTATATAAAACAATGATTATGTTTCGCATTTTTTGTACGAACTTCGATGGTTTAGCCCTTTCGTAGTAAGGGAAGTCCTCTGTTTTATTATTCTGCTTGCCCATCGCCCGGGGCAAGCCCGACTTCTGGGCCCTCACGGGCTTTAGCTCAGTTCGAAGGATCCGGCGGAGAGGACCCCGATCGAAACACGCATAAGCATACCCGTGTCACGAATTATTGTTACCGAAGTACCGTGTTAATATGTTAAAAGGTAATTCCACGTGAGTAATAGATTTCAAATAGATTAGTACTCATCTATAGTTGACATTAGTACTCATCTATACCTTTATGCAATTATGCATATTATTCACACACATAAGAAGAAGGTCGGTGACGGACCTAGGAATGTATTGGAGGCGGCGTACATCTTAGTCTAGGTCTCACCCTAACCCAAATACTACCTCCGTTCCAAAATATAAGACCACTTTTACTTTTTCAATCGAATTTTGACATTAAATATTTTTCTTTATATTCAGGGACGGAGCCAGGAATTAGGAATAAGGGGGGCCGAAATATTTTTCTTAAGCTAACAAAGTAATTTAACTAAAGGTTAGGGGGTCATTTGCCTATATTTGCGTCATATGCTTAAATTTTATAAGGTAAATAGCAAAGCAATTAGGCATGTTGGAGGGGGCTGAACACCCCCTGGCTCCCCCACTGTCTCTGTTTGTATTATATATCTCTTGATGAAAATTATATCAAATGAAAATGCATTTCAAACACTATCCATTTATGTATTTTGCATCAAGTATTATAAAATACAATTAAAAATATTTAAGGTCAAAGTTCAAGTCAAAAAGTCAAGCTGGACTTATATTTTGGGACGGGGGAGTAGTAGAAATCTCATTCGTTTCCGTTTATAGTATAAACGTCGATGTAAACCTCAAATACAAGAAACTACGTTTTGCTCACAATCATTAACATATAAATGGTACTCCCTCCGTCTCAAAATTATTGTCCATATTTCTCTTTTTGGATGTCTTAAAATAATTGTCCACTTTCCTTATTTAGTAAAAACTAGAGAATCTAATGAAGGAATATTTCATTTTAGTGGTTGAAAATAAAAGTGTCCCCACTTTTCTTAAACTTTACGATTTCTCTCTCATGACAATAATTATGAGACGGAGGGAGTAATAAAATTTACTTATCAATACTACATATAAAGAGAACACATTTTGACTAAACTTAAAAACTTAAAAAATGAGTAATGTTGTTAGACTAAAATACTCTTACATAGTGTTTGGTATGTCGTAATCAAAGGGAGAATAGAAATGATTATTACGATCGAATAAAAAATTTTGTTTGTTCATATTTATGTAAT
Organism: Artemisia argyi; assembly: GCA_030686995.1. Classification (NCBI taxonomy): domain Eukaryota; kingdom Viridiplantae; phylum Streptophyta; class Magnoliopsida; order Asterales; family Asteraceae; genus Artemisia; species Artemisia argyi. Next base: position 184,708,895 of record CM060696.1, on the reverse strand, counting down.
GTAATAATTCATTACAAAGAATGACTCATTACACCAAAACAATTCCTTAGGGGCCCCCTAATTTTTTTTCATTACCTCCCGTAATGGAATCAAAATTACATAAAACTCCACCATTAACTAACCATATTAATAAAATTTCTCATCAATAAGGACTAAGTTTGTAGATACGCAACATACTTTCTCAAAACTACCAAAATACGTAACCTACTAAAAATATTACTTATATCGCTAACAAACTTTCAAAATTACATAAAACTCCACCATTAACTAACATATTAATAAAATTTCTCATCAATAAGGACTAAGTTTGTAGATACGCAACATACTTTCTCAAAAGTACCAAAATACGTAACCTACTAAAAATATTACTTATATCGCTAACAAACTTTCAAAATTGGCACAAGATACGTAATGTTGACCGGATTTTTACCTGGTTGACCGGTTTGGAGGTTAACATATAAAAAAAACTTACATTATCGGTCCCTGTGGTTTGCGTCTGTTTTCATCGGTCATCCTTTAACGTTATTTCAGTTATAAAAGTTACAATAATGGTCCTTGTCGTTTGGGTTGACTTTCACCATTAGTCCCTTGACTTTATTTTCACTTTTTCGTCCGTTTTTACACGTTTTGATCCATTTTTTCACTTTTATAAAAAAAAATCGAATAAAATTTTATAAAAAAAAGTCGAATAAAATTTTTTTTCAAATAATTTTTTTTTCTAAAAAATATTTTCTTTCGAAAATATTTTAGAAAAATATTTTTCTAAAAAAATTTTCGAAGAAAAATATTTTTTTTCGAAAATATTTTATTCAAAATTTTTTTTTTAAATTCGAAAAAATATTTTTTTTAATCAAATATATTTCTAAAATTTTAGAAAAAAAATATTTTTCTAAAATATTTTCGAAAAAAGTAATTTTTCTAAAATATTTTCGAAAAAAAATATTTTTTAGAAAAAATATTTATTCGAAAAAAGATTTTATTCGACATTTTTTTTATAAAATATTTTTTATAAAATTTTATTTGATTTTTTTTTATAAAAGTGGAAAAACGAAAGAAAAAGTGTAAAAACGGACCAAAACGTGTAAATACGGATGAAAAAGTTAAAATAAAGTCAAGGGACTAAAGGTGAAAGTCAACCCAAACGACAAGGACCATTATTGTAACTTTTATAACTGAAATAACGTTAAAGGATGACCGGTGAAAACAGACGCAAGCCAGAGGGACCGATAATGTAGGATTTTTTATATGTTAACTTCCAAACCGGTCAATCAGGTAAAAATCCGGTCAACATTACGTATCTTGTGCCAATTTTGAAAGTTTGTTAGCGATATAAGTAATATTTTTAATATGTTACGTATTTCGGTACTTTTGAGAAACTATGTTGCGTATCTATAAACTTAGTCTCATCAATAATAGGCATTTTAGTCTTTTTATTAGAATAAATGTCATTTTTCGTCCCTGTGGTTTGCCAGGTCAATCACTATTAGTCCCTGCCGTTAAATTTCTTCGCATTTGGTCCCCGTGGTTTACAAACCCATACGAGTTTGGTCTCTTAAACACAAATTCCGTCAGTTGACCGATAAATATATGCAAAAAGACTAAAACACCCTTAGTTATATATATATATATATATATATATATATATATATATATATATATATATATATATATATATATATGCAAACCACAGGGACGAATCTTGATTAAAAAAAAAATTAATAAAAATTTTTTTAAAATTTTTCAAATTTTTAATAAAAAAAAATTCTAAAAAAAATTTTAATAAAAATTTTTCTTAAAAAATTCGAAAAACATTCTAAAAAAAATTTTTGAAAAAAAAAATTCTGATCAATTTTTTCTTAAAAAATTCGAAAAAATTTCTAAAAAAAATTTGACGAATTTTTTTTTTTCCAAAAAGAATAATTTGAAAAAAAAAATTCTAATAATTTTTTTTTTTATATTCGAAAAAAATTCTAAAATTTTTTTTTTTAAAAATTTTCAAATTTTTAATAAGAAAAAATTTAAAAAAAAATGTTAATAAAAATTTTTCTTAGGAAATTCAAAAAACATTCTAAAAAAATTTTTTTGACGAAATTTTTTTTTTCCAAATAAAAAATTTTGAAAAAAAAATGCTGATAAATTTTTTCTTAAAAAATTCGAAAAAATTTCAAAAAAAAAAATTTTGATGAAAACTTGTTTTTTTTTTTCCAAAAAAAGTAATTTGAAAAAAAAATTCTAATAAAATATTTTCTTAAAAAATTCTAAAAAAAAATGTTAATAAAAAATTTTCTTAAAAAATTCGAAAACTATTCTAAAAATTTTGAAAAATTTTTTCTTAAAAAATTCTAAAAAAAAAATTTGACGAAATTTTTTTTTCCAAAAAAAAATTTTGAAAAAAAAATTTCTAATAAAATTTTTACTTAAAAAATTCGAAAAAAATTTCTTAAAAATTGTCAAATTTTTAATAAAAAAAATTCAAAAAAAAATCTAATAAAAAATTTTCTTAAAAAATTCGAAAAACATTTTAAATTTTTTTTTATTAAAATCCTTATTAAAATTTTTTTATAGAATTTTTAATAAAAATTTTAAAAATTTTTTTTTATTAAAAATAATTTAATCAAATTTTTTTTGTTTATTAAAAAAAATTTTTCAAATTTTTTTTCAAATTTTTATTAGAAATTTTTATTAAGATTTTTTTTTTGAATTTTTTAAGAAAATTTTTTATTAAAATATTTTTTTTAGAATTTTTTTTCGAATTTGTTTTCGTCAAATGACAAAAATACATTTTTTCGAATTTTTTTCGTCAAATGACAAAAATACCCTTTAGAAGATTGGTCAAGGGACCAAACCCGTATGGGTTGTAAACCACGGGGACTAAACCCGAAGAAATTTAACGGCAGAGACTAATATTGATTTACCCGGAAAACCACAGGGACGAAAAATGACTTTTACTCCTTTTTATTATGATTCCATTACATCTTATCAAACAAACCAAACATGATACATAATGGTAATGACTAATTACATTACACCACTTATTACATTACATCGGTAATTCTATTATTTAACATTTTATTTCGTCCTACCAAACGAACCCTTACTTATAAAATGCAATGCAATCTAAATATTTAAATACGCAATTACAAATTAAACTACTAACTTTCTTTACTCTCACTTACTCCACACCCATATATATATATATATATATATATATATATATATATATATATATATATATATATATATATATATATATATATATATATGTTTTATATGTTTTCGTCTGTTTTTCTTACATTTTCATACATTTTTGTCTGTTTTAATACGTTTTAATCCGTTTTTGTCCGTTTTTATACATTTTCGTTCATTTTTATTCGTTTTCGTCCGTTTCTCTTACATTTTCATACTTTTTTGTCCGTTTTAATATTTGTTCGTTTTTAATACGTTTTAATCCGTTTTTATACGTTTTCATATGTTTTTATACGTTTTCATCTATTTTTCTTACGTTTTCATATATTTTTTTCAAAATTTTTAAGAAAAAAAATTTTAGAATTTTTTTTAGCGAAAATATGTTTTTGAAAATTTTTTTCAAAAATATTTATTTTGAAAAAAAATTTTCTAAAATTATTTTCGAAAACAAATTTTAGAAAAAAATTTTGAAATTTTTTTGGAAACCTTTTTTAGCGAAAATATTTTTTTGAATTTTTTTTTCAAATATTTTTTTTGAATTTATTTTTCTAATTTTTTTTAAATTGAAAAAAAAAAGTTTTTGAAAAATAAAATTCCAAAATTATGATTATAAAAATGAATGAAAACAAATAAAAATAGACGAAAACGAATAAAAATGAATGAAAACGAATAAAAACGAATGAAAACGTATAAAAAAGAACAAAACCGAATGAAAACGTAAGAAAAACAGACAAAAACGGACAAAAACGTATGAAAACATAAGAAAAATGGACGAAAACAAAAAAAAACAAATGAAAACGTAATAAAACGGAAAAAACTGAATGAAAAAGTAAGAAAAACGGACAAAACGGATTAAAATGTATTAAAACGGAAGAAAACATATGAAAATGTAAGAAAGCGGACGAAAACATAAAAAAGCGGACAAAACTGATGAAAACGTAAGAAAAACGGAAAAAAAATGTATAAAGGACTAACGATGCAAATAATCATTGGCTAAATGAACTAACGTTCCCGCATGATAACTAACAGAACTGACGGCCGTTAACTCAGGGACGAATGGTGCAAATTATGTGTGTAACGGTGAGGGTATTTTAGTCATATCATTTTTTTAACTAGTCAAACCTATGGTCAACGAAAATTGGACCAAAAGTGTTACGGGTCAGCCACGAGGACCAAAAATGTAGTTAACTCAAAAGATAATTGTGTGTTGTAAATCCGTTACTTTTCAAAATATTGGACCAAAAGTGTTATACCCGGTAAACCACGAGGACCAAAAATGTAGTTAACTCAAAAGATAATTGTGTGTTGTAAGGTGTTTACTTTTGAAATCTTTATGCGTTTTGAAGTTTAAAGTCAAGTTATACATATAAAGGTAAAATAGACAAGGAATATGGGTGTTTGATTGAGGTGGTCGGAATTTGATAGAGGTAGCCGGAAATAATGGTTGTGGGGGAGGTGGGTGTTTGTGGGTGAAGCTGAAATAGAAAGAATAAGGGCAGTCGTGGGACCTACATTGGTGGGAGAAGATGATAAGAAAGAACGAGGGACCAAAATGACATTTCTACCCTCATGTGCAAGTCACATGAGAGGTGTTTAACGGTCAAATCTAAGGTCGTTTGGTCAAAGGACTAGTAGTGTTCTGGGTTTCAGAGTTAGTGATTATGTGTGTAGGAAAAAAAAGTCAAATGACCAAGAGTGTGAGTCAACGCAAACCACAGGGACCGTCTTTGTAATGTACTCTTTTTTTTTAAACAAGTGAGTCTTGGAACTGAACCCCTAGTTTTCGGAGGCTCGGAACAAATTATAGTACTAATCTTGGAATTGTTAAAATACCAAAAATTTCCAAGACCTTCAAATCTTCAAAAGTTTCCTAGAAAAAACGAACAGAAAATCCCTTATATCTTGAAATCTTACCACGAAAAACCAATTCTAAACTAGGGGTGAGCAAAACCGACCCGGCAAAACCGAACCGACCAAACTCGGTTCTAACTCGGTTTTGGTTTTTTCCGAATTTCAGTTTCAGATGGGTCGGTTCGGTTCGAGCAAAAAACCAAGAAAAACCGAGAAAAACCGAACCGAGAAAAACAGAGTAATTTCGGTTTGGGGTTTTTCCGAGTTTCGGGTTTCCATTTTTCGGGTCGGGTCGGTATTGACCCTATGCTCACCCCTATTCTAAACAGTTCAAATTTTGATATATATCACTGTAAAGGTTTAACAAGAAAAAGGTTTAAGTTTTAACCACAAAAATTTGATATACCAAAGTTCTATATTTGACAGAAAAAAAAGGTGACCTTTTGCTTTATAATCAGTTAAAAACTGTTTAAAATGACGATTTGAGCACAAAAACTATCACTACAAACTTAATCTATCATATATCCGCTCTTGTACCAGTTGTTGGATCGATATAATCAAGCTTAATAGATTAATCTAATGATAATTTAGAAATAGAAATGATAAACCAGAGAGAGAATGAGAGAAAACTCATTTATTACAAAAACAAGCACATACTAGATATTTAGGGGCTGTTTGATAAAAACTATGATTTAACACTGAATGAATCAGAAGTACTGAATGGTTCAAAATTGTTGAATGATTATGATTGTGAATGAAACAGATTGTTTGACAAGCGTCTTGAAAGAAAAAAATAAGATTTTGAGTGTGAACTTTTATGGTTTAGCACTTCATAAAATATCTAATAACAAAGGTTTTGACATGATTGATATATTAATTTAACAAAAGCTAGCTTGATTAAACAAAACATATACTAGGTTTTTTTTTTTTTTTTTTTTTTTTTTTTTTTTTTTATTTTATTTTTTATTTTTTTTTAACTAAACATATTCTAGTCCACTAACTTCAAATATAGAAAAAATTACTTGAAAAACGTGTTGTAATAATTTTTAACTAATCTTACATTCGTGTTTGTTTGTTCAAAAATGATTCGTATAAAATATAAAAAGGGTAAAAAGATGAAAAACTTATTAATTATCATGAGTAGGTAGTAAAGTACAACATGAAAAAGAAATATAAAAGGGTAAAAAGAAGAAAAACTCAATGTAACAAAAATCGTGAATCGGTACTGAGGCGGTCCATGGCCGATTAGCGATTTTTAACCGATTAATCGGCCGATTTCCTTGTATCGGCCGATTAATCTGCCGATTAGCTTGTAAATCTCTCCATGTTCCAGGGCCGATTAGCGATTAATCGCTGATTAATCGGCTGAGTTGGCCGATTTTTACAACACTGAAAAAACTAATTAATTATAATGAGTAGGTAGCAAAGTACAACATGAAAAAAAAAAATTATGATCACATATCTTTAAAGCTGAATGAAATGACTATATCTTTGATGCTGGCCCACTCAGGATTGAATTGAACCATGCAACACGTACATTCTTGGTACCAAACAACTTTCTCACTGACCGAATAAGAGAGACATACTTAATTATTCTATTAAGTGGCTATCAAACACCCCCTTAGTGTTGCTACAAAGTCCCCCTCAACAAGTAAGGTTAAGAGGAGTATTTATACTCACATACATAAAATGTTCTAAGACTTACACAATGTCATGGAACCAAACGTTCCACCTCGTGACTAAATATTTGTCACGAGACGTTAACTTAACGTGTACAATTATAACATAAACCTACATCCAAACCTTAAATTATTACAATATTTACATTTTTTGTGTTTTAACACGATATTGTCATCCAAAATAAAAGGGTGACTAGCAATCAATTAAAAAGAGGAATTTGATTATAGAGCTTCAAGATAATCTAAATGACATATTGCATAACTCATGTCAAAGATTATAATGTGTGTGTGTCTGCCTCATGTAACTGGATACCTGATCACGCCAAATCTCAGTACTTACTTAAAAGAATAAACACCCCCACAACATAACAAGCCATGAGTAGAGAAATCTCACTGCCTACTTAAAAGAATAAACACCCCCACAACATGACTAGCCATGAGTAGAAGTGGCAATTTGAGACCCATTGTGTAAACATGAATCTAGTTTGATAAATATTTAGTAGGGGATAGGTCTAATTGGATATCCTTGAATAATAAATATAGTAGATGATATAATTGAGTATTTGATTGAAAGTGAAATTATATAATAATTACCCACCAGGTCTTAGCATATATATATAAGCTACAATTGCATTGTAGCCAACTTCTTACAATTTGTGCTACAAATTGTCGGTCCTTGAGTCTTTTTTAGGTGCGTGACTTCTTTTTATGGGTCATGATTTATTTTCTTGTGTTTTTTAGTAGAGGATTATAGCCAATTAACTACAATAATTGTAGCCAAGCTATTCTGTTAGACCCTTGACCCAAACCCGATCCGACCCACCTATATTGGCATTTTTTTTTTTTTTTTTGAACTTTATATTGGCATATTTAGCCATGAGTAATAACTTAATATTACAATTAGAATAATAAAGTATATATAAGTGCAAGTGGCAAAATTTTCTTTTACCCAAAAAAAAAACAGTATATATAATAAGCACTTGCATGATGCATGTGAGTATGTGACTAATAAAGGTATGCTGCCTCCACATCCTAAAGTTGCACCAGCCATGTATCTACTCAAGAACATTAAGAATCAAAAGAATATTTAATGTAGACTTTATTTCATTAAATTTTGAACCACCTTATCTTCTCAGGATTATTTCATGTTACTTATTTTAATTAGAAAGTGATACAGGCAACTATATAAGTAGATATTGTTATAATGTTTTGTTGTAACTAAAAGACCACAGGTTTAGCCTGTTACATTCCATTGAATGTTTAGTTGCAGTAACAATCAGTGTTGCTGGAGAATAGCTAGTAGCACTAGCAGTAAGAGAACCACAGCAAAATAAAATCGCGAATTTTATAAAGTAGTTGTTTGGAAAACCTAACATACAGTTTGTATCGATAAAAACAAAGATCCAGGCTCCTCATCCACCGCTGTTGAAACGAATCTGAAGCACGAATAAATGGCTTTGTCGACAAAAATCATATTAAAATAATTTTGACTCAACGCGTACAACAAAACAAATAACTATAAGAAGCAAATTAGAATAGAAACCTTTCACCGTTGGAGTACTCGTATAACCGATTAGTCTCGGAGAAAACAAACAACCCGACGTCCACTTCACACAGCACAGCCAACTCATAAGCCTTCTTCATCAGTCCTTTACGCCGTTTAGAGAACGACACCTGGCGTCTGCCGTTATTTTCGATCCGTTTTAGCTCTACTTTGCCTCTCCCCATCGAAACCCTAACAAACTTTTTAACGCAGTTTTAAAAGTGTGTGTGATGATGATTCGTTAGCTTCTTTGACCAAAGTAAAATATGTAAAATATAATAATTGATGTCGGTTAAATAAGAAATTGCCAAGTAGCCGGCTCTCCGCCCCCTTGGCGGTTGAGGAATGCTTTTGGATTTTAGTTTTTATAAAGAGAATGTGTTTTGTTTGCAAGTGTCCAGGTTAGTGCCGACGCTAGCATACACATGCACATGCCGCGTCTCTTTCTATTGGATTGTTTCATGCACCGAAACTTTTATAAATTAAAATACGAGTAAACTGCAAAAATGGTCCCTGTGGTTTCCTGAGATTGCAAAAATAGTCACTGTGGTTGGCTAAGTGCAGAAATAGTCATTGTAGAGCAAAAGTCGACATCATTTTGGTCCCTGGTTTTAACTGGCGTTAAATAATTCCGTTAGAAGTTACACATTTAGCCCTTGTGGCCCATGACCATTGCAGCATGCATCCTTCTTTCGTCCCTTTTACGTTTTCATCTGTTTTTACGCGTTTTTGTCCGTTTTCGCGTGTTTTCGTCTGTTTTTTATGGTTTACTCTGTTTTTTTTTTTACTTTTTCATTTGTTTATTGACGTTTTCGTCTGTTTTTTACATTTTCGTCCGTTTTTTATGTTTTCGTCCGTTTTATTACGTTTTTGTCTGTATTTTTACGTTTTCGTCTATTTTTTTTACGTTTTCATCCGTTTTTTTACGATTTCATCCGTTTTTTTAAGTTTTCGTCCGTTTCTTTACGTTTTGCTCCGTATTTTTACGTTTTCGTCTGTTTTTTTTACGTTTTCATCTATTTTTTTATGTTTTCTTCTGTTTTTTTACGTTTTCATCCGTTTTTACACGTTTTCATCTATTTTTTTACGCGTTTACGTTTTTAGAACTTCTATAAATTTAGATCTCAATCGATATAATAACAAGATAATAATTATTTTGAAACCATAGTTATATATATCGGTCCCAACAAAATTATAATTAATAATTACTAAAAAATTTCACATATATATAAAGGTCACACATAATTGGAACTTGTACAAATTTCAGTTAATTCATGTAACAATTCGCAATTTCAGGTTAATTAATTTTCCCGGAAAATTTCACTATTCACTTTTACTATTCATTTTTCCCGAAACTTTCCCCAAAGTTGATTTTTATTTGATATTCTCGAGTGATAAATCATTTCCATGGCAAATTAAATGTTTGACATTTGTCAGATCATTTTCGTGAAAGTTATTAAGGAATTACACGTTTTAGGGTAAAACGTCAATCAGAAATTCTACGCACAACGAAATTCAACCCCGTCAGGTGACCCCACATCAGAAAAATGTTTGACACACTCATGATTTATTTGAGAATTAATCGTGACTGAGAAAAACATGACCAAAGACTTCCCAGCAGGTCACCCAAGCCTGTACTAATCTCACATGAGCACGCTTAACCGTTTGGGCGATTAACCGTTAGACCACAAAACGCGTTTCTAAGACTATTTGAGTTTTCAACTTCTTAGAAAAAGTCGACATATTCTTTCCCTCCTCCATTGACCAAAAATGATCCTTTGATGTTATAAGTCATTTCGTGATTTTTAGGCTTACGGTTTGATGTCTAAAAGACATTTAATACCAACCGACACTAGACCGAGCCCAGTCTAGACATTATAAGTCATTTTAAATCATTTTTATAACATTAGAAAAGTAACATTTTACTTTTCTCAATTTTACGCAATATTCAGCGTTTTACGCGAATTACGCGTTTTAGACCCGTGTTTCCAGTTTTTAGCAGGGTTTTACACCCAAATGGAACCTACCACTCATTTTATATTTTATTATGGAACTTATTGACATGTTTATCAATACTTTCAAGTTCCATAATTTTACGACACCCGGTTTTACGTTTTGAGGCTTAATCATTTACGATTGGCATTTCTCGGAGTCAAAACTAACCAAGTATCTTGGATAATACCAAGAAAAGTCCACACCCTTGCTCTCCAAGCTTAGGAAACGACCTAGGGAGGGGGAATTCAGCCTTGTGTGTCTTAATCTCATGCTAGGAGCCTTAAGATGTGAACATGTGTTCAACTTGGCCTCCAAGTGTTGACTAGTCAACAATGTAACCTCCTCATTTGCATATAAATGCCTCTCCTTCCCCTCCTTGGCCATTCAAACGACCCACACACATAAAAATACACCATCATCTCATCCTTAGCTCATTTACTTCAAGTTCCATCCAAGAAATCAAGTGCAATATCCATACATAAACCCTAGTTTAGTTTTGATTCATCAAAACTACTTCAAATCCTTAGAAACTTTGGTGATTTCTCTTGAGTTTGAATCCACTCAAGTCACCTATATTTTCATCATCTCTCTTTCAAGATTACAAGAGTAGAAAGATTGCATGAAGTGAAGTGGGTTGAAGCAAGTCTATCAAAGTCCTATCCTTACATGTTAACTTCCTTTCATCTTTGAAAGCCAAAAGTTGTGAGCCAAACCCTAACTTGATTCTTGTTAAATAATCATGTTCATGTTATTTACATATTATTTGTGCTATATATTATCTTGTTATCATGTCCATGATGTATAAAAATGACCAAAACAAGTTATTGTTATTGATTGTTACAACAAGTTACTAAAACAAGTAAACTATTGACTTTCTTGGTAAGACCTGATCAAAATGGTAAAAATATGATATTGGATCATTACATATTGTAGTAGAGGACTTAACAAGGAAACCATAGCAATTTGAACCACCCAAAACGAGTATACGAGTCAAAAGTTATGGCGATTTGAAATTACCAAAGATTTCCGGCAAAACTGCCAAATAGCTTCCTGATCAAATTTGGGTTTTGAAAGTCACACTTCTGGTCCGATTCATCAAAAAGTTAAAACACGAAAGTTGTCCGGAACGCCGTTTTCGTTCAGGAACAAAGAAGCTCGAGACCTAAAAACGCTTTCCGAGTGATAAAATTCTTCAAATTCTAAACAGCCCATTTTTAGGCGAAAGTCACTAGATTATGGTTATACTTTGAAAGGAACAAGAGGTCTTATGACCTATAATCAAGACCACAAACATGGCTAGAACCAAGGTTGTGTCTCATGACCTTGGAACAAGGACCAAAGGTCATGGCTAGGCCATAACGAAATGACCATAACAACTTACATAGGCGTAAACATGAAACAATGAGTTAGGCGATAACGTGAACAAGCAATTTGGATCTACTTCATCTAAAAGGAAACCATGAGATATTACCAAGAGAAAATGGTCATTCAAGACTTATGAAACTACCCCTAATAACAATCTTCATGTACAAATAAACTTTCCTAAGTTTATTCAAGTATCGGACATGTAACCTTTCGGATCAAAACTTATATCTATATATTTCATCAACTACTACAATAGTAGGGAGCCTCATGTGAGGAGTTCATTATGTAAGCCGTCGAGTTGAGTTGTGGATTTACGAGTTAAAGTGTCCTGGCTCCTCGAACGCTTACTAACATGACTTCTGAATTATGTCGGCCCGAACGGTAGTAAACGATATACAAAACATACATGTTTCATGAATCTTTTCTTTCAAGGACTTACAATATACATCATACCACATCATGGACTAAATGCAAGATATATATATATAGGCACTACTTCATATTCTTTACTCCGATCCTAAGTCGCGACATTCTATTATAGGTTGCTCATAGAAACCTTCACGATTCGACCGTTACATTCATTACTTGCTATCTTACTTAAGGTGAGTTCATAGCCCCACTTTACATTACTTCAATGTTTTATAAACCCTTGGGGGGAATACATGCTATTATTTTTCTACTCGAACACAATGCTTTCTACTGTATGTTATTCGACTATGTTTTATTATCACTAAGTAACATCCTTGCCAAACCAAGATCCCTTAGTATGAACCATTTAATCACTTGCGAGGGTTACTTGCAAGTGAGCGCGAATATTGTGAATAGGCCTATTGGGATTGACGAATCCCATTTGTTTTGATTAGTTCAAACAAATGCATTAATATTTGAGACATTAGGTATGACGGCAAAGTACCTACCGGGATAAATCTGCCAATCGATATTGGTACACGTTAACGTTTTGGTTTCATAAGCTTAGTGTATAATACATGTTCCGGGCGTATAATAACGTAGCCTACCTGTTTTGTTTTCCAAACATTGGTGTGAGCCTATAACTCACACTACCAACATATTGTGTTCAATTGATTTAACAAACTCTATGAATATCACTCAACCTTTGTGTTGACCTCTCAAGCATGTATTTCAGGTTCATGACGATCAAGGATGGCACGGAAGGACACGGATACTCAAGAGGGCTATAAATTTTATTATCATTCAAAACTCATTTATTATACATTGTAAACATGGAACCAATTGGGACCTCATTTTGAAATCTCTGATATTTATATAATTTGAATGATACATCTTTTAAAACGACTCAATTGGAGTTCGTTTTCTATTATTGTGACTATTGTGCCGTCGAGTAACACCCAGTTTGAATTCCGCTGCATCCATGAATTGGGGGTGTTACAATTCAATTAAGGTTATATACGTAATTGAAACTTGTCCCAACGAAACTAACTTTTAACTTATTCAAAAACAACGAATTTGACAAATTTAATTAATTTGTGAATGTTAATTCATAAAATGTTAATTAGAACTTTCCTTCTAATTTATTTTTCATCTCTAACTAGTAAATAAACATTGTAAATAGTATATTAGACTTGAAAATTTAAAGATCATACGTAAAACTTTTTTAAATTAATAAATTATTTATTTATCGATATAATAATATCTCGCTAAATTAATAAAATATTCTGGTCCAACGTCATTAATTTATAGAGGTTTTATTGTAGTTGCAACTAAGAGCACAAGGTATCATAACAAATATTGGTTTTACGTATATTTATGTGTTTGCTAGAGTCAAATGCTTGTATCGAGTCACAATGAATGTTTTAAAGAATTTCCAGGTTTTAATTATTAGATTTTTCAAGAAATGTTCCAGAAAGAAAACGTAAAAATTCTGTCATGTCAGTCTTGATGGTGTCAGGCTTTACAACCCGACGGTGTCCGGTAAGGTAGCAGTACAGTTTTTCAGATTTTGTTTTTCTGCTGGAATTCTTATATTTTTTTAAATTTCCAGAATTTTTAAATCTCCAGAAATCTGCAAACATTTATTTTGCAAGTATTATATCTTACTTTGCTTTCTAGGATTTAATTTTTATATATATATAATGTTTACCGCCGATTTTATACAGGGTTTTGTGTTTCATTTTTTGTTAGGAATACAAATATTCCTGTAAAAGTCTCGGTCACCTAATGAGTGTAATAGAATTAAGTTAGCTCGTAGTTAGTTTATTTATTAGTTATTTAGTATTAGTTTAAGAAACACCGTGGAAGAAGGACGGGTCTTCACCCACTGTATGCCTGATCCACAGCCCGGGAGTGGGCGTTTTATTGTAAGTATAAATACCCCTCTTCACATGTGGAGAGGGTTGGACCTTCACTTAATCTCAATCTAATACTACATTTTTCTCTCAAGGTTCCTTCCTCTCTTCCCCTCCTTCTTATCTCTCCAACGCCACACAAACATAACATCAATCATGTTTCCAACTTAGTTAGTAATCTACAATTGGTATCAGAGCCAAGGTTTCATCTTAGGACCTTGTAGAATCGAATTTGATGGTATTTTGTGTGGTTTTGTGAGTTTGGTGTAACTTTCTTGTTACAACTCTTAGTTTGATCGTCTCTGGTGTTGTTATTCATGTTAATGATGTACGTTTATGCTCATTAGTGTTTGTGGAACATTGTAGCTGAGTTTGTGTTACCATTTCCTTAATCTATTTGAAGTTTGGAGGTGATTTTGGGCGTATTTCTTATCTGCGGTTAAGTCTACTGTTACATTGCTTTGTTGCGTTTTGTTTCTACAATCTGTGGTTAGTTTAAACTGCAATTACTATTTTGGGAATACAAACAAAACGCAAAGATAGTGACAGTTTTGGACTATTGTTACTGCGATTAGGTGTCTGCGTTTAGTCTACTGCGGTTAACTACTCTGCGGTTGGGAGTTTTCTGCGATTGGGAGTTATCTGCGGTTTGGTACTCGCTGCGGTTAGTGTCCTTGATTTGCGGTTTGCACAGGTTGCGACTGGATTTTTCTGCGGTTGGAATTGTCTGCGGTTTTGAACTCACTGCGATTTACTCCTTGCGATTAAGTTCTCTGCGATCAGGTATTGTGGTTAGCACATCTTGCGGTCATCTCATTACTTGTGGTTAGCTTCATTTACAAATGAAAGGACCAGTTTCGTATGTGCACCCTAGTGCACAGTCATGCTCGGACCCTAAAGAGAATGCGACTCCTCAGTCAAGCAAATTGCTGGAATTGGCAAGAGAATGTCACATTGAATGTTTTCAAACACTTCAGTCACATCTTTCTATGCTACTAGAAGACAATGGATTCATAATGGGTTTTGAACGTGCATTCATAACGCTATTTGGTCAAGATGTTCAAACATTCAATGAAGTTATGATATTGAATTTGGATCAACTGAGGCAACAATTGGTCAGAAAAGTAACATCGTATGAGGAATCCTCTGCTGCCCTATGTGTGCTCAGCAAACAAATGCACAGCTTCTTTAACTCCAAATCCTCCATGATCTATGATTATGACAGTCAGATGACTATGAAGTGCTTTGCTAATCACACAAAAATGAATGTGGACAACTATAGAGATAAGCTACGTCAAAACTTGGATAAGGTGAAAGAGTACATCGAGAGACAGCAGAGACTTGAACCAACATATGATGACAAGGCTGAGATACTTGATGGCAAAGCATGTGATAGTTTGGGCTTGGGTTTAATGGTGGATGCAAAGTCAATGGATGGAGAGTGTCTGGATGCAAAGTCTGTCAACCCTGAACTCATGCACTCAGATTATGATATGAGTGCTACTTCTGGTAAATTAGTGACCCAGACTATGGAGAAGATACTCACACCGGACTCAAGCAATGAGGTACTGTCAATTGATCAAACCAATACACCATCTGACGTAGGTCACCATACAGATCAAAGTAATCCTTGTTATAACACAAACATGTTGAAACAGACTAACAGTATATTACCTTTGTCTAATTCAACAAATATGTGTTATAAAGGGGGAGAAAATGATCTGTATGATGTCTTCAAAAATGATCTGTTTGATGAAAGTCCTTGTCTCAAAGTTGAGTTTTCCAAAACTATGGACCAGAACATGGTTGAAAAAGAGACATTCAATCAACTCCAAAACAAGTTCACACAATTACAAAAACACTGCATTGAACTTGAAATTGAAATACAACGTAAAGAAGAATGTCTTCAAAACTGCAAACCGTGTCTAAATCCAGAATTGCCTGATCTTAATGAATATTTTATGATCAACAATCTGAAAACTCAGCTGCATGACAAGGAATCTACTATCAACTGTTTTAAAAATCAGATCAAGATGTATGAGCAACGTAATGATGCCAAATGGAAATACGACGCTTATGAAACAAATTGCAAAATGGCTAAATTACTTGTTGAAAATGAGAATCTTAAAGTAAAATGTAATAAACTGTGTGAGTCACTCAAACAGATAAATGCTGAGAACATCAATCTGAATACTCCACAATTTACTAAAAACAATGATTTCTCAATTCAATGTCTGACCTCGTGCCCTAGAACTCCCGATGTGCACACTGTGCCAAGTTATGCCTCAAAAAGTCAAATGAGCCTCAATCTTTCAAAACCATCTATCTTGGGAAAACCTGTCTTAAAATGTGTTGGTTATCGAAACACCATTAGACAACCAAATGCGTTTATTTCTGAAAGACCTAAATTCTCGAATACTCGATGTGTTTCTCAAGTAGAAAAAAACGTGCTTTGACTAAGTCTGTGTCCTCCAAACCCATAATTCGTAAATCAAATGGTCTTAAACCTGTAAAATCTTTGAAACATAAATCAAGGAAATATAACCATAGTACAGCTCATCACAAGAATGTCACTATGCATGAAACAACATACAGGATTAGATCTTCTTGGATATAGATACCAACTGGAAGGACATTCGTGATGAATGGTCATAAATGGTCACATGTGTGTCCCATTGACACAGGTCTTACAAAGGGAGTTCACAATAGGTCAACTAAAACCTATGTGTGGCTTCCTAAGACACTGACATCTTCTACTACCAGAAATATGTCTACTCACATGTGAGATGACATCATGTGGACTCCTGTCTAATTCCTTTCAGGAATCGTTTTTCTTCTGATTACTTACTCACTCCCTGTATATACTTTATGTCTGTAGCTTGTGTTCATGTAGAATATGTGTTAATTTTTGTTCATTCACTGTGGTTTCATGCTATATCTCTGTATGTATTTTCTTGTTACACCGTGTGTCTATAAGTATGTTCTTCATGTTATGTGTTGCTTTAGGTAGTCTATGGCTTGACCCCATGGTTCTATATGCTCATCTTGAAATTTTAACTAGGTATCTCTCATTACTTCAGGGACTTATCTTGCACACATGTTCTTTTGTCTAATGGTTTGTCATGAAATACAAGGACTGGTTGTGACAGTTTGTCAAAGTTAACCCATCTCATATTTAAGGAGGGTTCTTTTTTTTTCCTCTCCTTTTGCGTTTAAAAAGTTAACCACAATTATCCCTTGCTATCTAATCTCACTCACTCTCCTCTCTCACGTTAACTGCGATTAAGTCTTGATTATATCATGTAATTGCTTGTTGTTTGATAAGTTGTGTTCATAACCTCTCTCTCACTTGAATGTTACATGATCTCAGTTTCTCACATGTTGCGTTCTTTTAGGTGGAATCTTGCGTCACCTGTTATCTCGTGTGTATTGCGTTTATTTGTCAAATAGGTTAGATCACGCTTGCTTTTCAATGCATTAAATCACTATTTAATTGATGTTGTGTGATGTGTATGGTTGCGTTTATGTGTATTTCGCATCGATTGAATTGCGGTTGGAATGGTATTACCGTGCGTAGTACCTTGAGTTTTGAGTAAGATTGTGTAGTGTTACGTATCTAGTTTGAGGGATCTTGGTGTTACTCATGGGGCTTATTGTATGATTTGTCAAGTTATATCGGAGTAGGTGGTGGTTTGTTCTTTACTGAGATTAACTCGTGTTCTTGACTGCGATTAGTGTGTTCCTGACTGCGATTAATAAAGGTTATGGACTGTGGTTAGCATATGTACTTAACTGCGTGTAGAATAGATTCCTGACTGCGGTTAGTTTATGTTCTTGACTACAATTAGGTCATGTTCTTGATTGCGGTTAGCAGTTGTTCCCCATTGCGGTTAGCTTAGAATCTTAACTGCGGTTAGCGTAGAGACTCAATTGCGATTAACTTAATCTTGCGTTTAACTTGCGTCTGCGATTAAATGGGTTGAGTTTATCTGACTGCGGTTAAATTGCTTTGCGGTTACCTACACTTGCGTTTTAAAATGTAATGCTGCTTAATAGTTTGCGTTTATCTTGACTTGTTGCGATTCGTTTGCTTTGAGATTATGTCTTTGCGATTAACTGGTGTTTGAGGTTCGTTGAGATTGCGCTTAATGGTTCTGCGTTTAACTCAAATTGAGGATTAGAGTAACCCACTTTTTCTTGCACTAATTAGGTGTACAATGCTTG
The DNA here is from genome assembly GCA_030686995.1 of Artemisia argyi. Lineage (NCBI taxonomy): Eukaryota > Viridiplantae > Streptophyta > Magnoliopsida > Asterales > Asteraceae > Artemisia > Artemisia argyi. The sequence continues at coordinate 184,690,728 of CM060696.1, read as the reverse complement.
TGTGTTTGTAAATGGGTGTTGTATTATCTATGCATTGCTTGGCATGATTGGCCCTCGGTCTTGGTTGGACTAATTGCTACCTTATGTGATGAACTATTTTCTTCACGTGTGCCTATCACTGTTCTAACAAAGCTCTTGGCCCTACCATGTGGTGACAAGGTCTCACTAGTTACTAACACTAATTGTCACATGGTTTGCTTTCCTTGTTGGTTGTGTCAAATGCAGCTAGTATGGCATAACCCATTCCCGAAGGTCAATTGGCTCCACCCGTTCGATCTGACAATGACATTCTACCTTTCAACAAGTGGGTACCCATTGGGAAAAGCAATTGCTATGTTAAGACAAATAGGCCTCATAATCATCCTATATTCAGAATGGCTCTTGACATACTGAAAAACACCACCTGCTTCAATGCCTTTACCGCATCCTCCTCGATCCCCTCCATATATATCCAACAGTTCTGGAACACTATGTGCCTTGATAGAGCTACCAATACATACAAGTGTCAGCTGGATGAGCATTGGGTGAACATTACCATGGAAACTCTTGGCAGTGCACTGCAGATATTGCCAACGGGTGATAATGTTGAATATACTCCCCCACCTAACCCTACTACCCTTATTGACTTTGTCAATGAACTTGGGTATCCCACTCAAGTGTCTACACTTTCTACGGTGATCACGCATGACCTCTATCAACCTTGGAGAGCAATTGCAAGCCTCATCAACCTGAGTCTGACTGGCAAAACATCAGGGTATAAAAGACTTAGAGCTCCATCTCTACAAATTCTATGGGGCATTGTTAACGGTGTGAACATCAACTTTGCTGAACGGATCTGGGAGGAATTTAGTCAGTCCATTCACTCTTTCTTGGTCGATAAGGCTAATCTTGAAGCAAACAAAGACGGTAAGAAAAGATCAGCCAAGCTCGTGATTCCAAGTATACGTTTTACCAAGCTGATCATACTTAGCCTTCAACGATCTCTAAAATTCCACCCTAGAGAAGAATCCCCTCTTCATCAACCCACTGATGAACATCCACTTGGGTTCCTCAAATATGACTCTAAGAGCACAGGCGAGATCATCTTCGGCATGGACATTCCCACTACCCTTCTCACCCGTGATACACTGACTGCTCAATATTATGAGGAATACCTTAAACTTCTGAAGACAAGTCGGGAAGCATCATCTAATGAGCCCGCCTTATCCACTAAGTCTGTAAGATCTGCATCCAAGAAACGCAAGGGTGGTAATACCTCAGTTGCATCCTCTGAATGCACTAAAAGAGTTAAGCAGACCACAGGAGGTAAAAGAACCAGCTCAAAAATTAAACCGCCAAGTGCTGAAGATCCCAAAGCTGCACCTTGCACCACACAGTTGCCTCTCACAGAAGAAGAAATGGTACAAATGGCAACTGCTGAAAGCTTAAAGGATGCATATATGCCACCGGTTCCACCAGTCAGTGGGGTCAACATTAGAGAACCTCGGTCAGATAAAGCTTCACAAATCCAGCACGTGACAGGAAAAGGCAAGGATGTTGCCAAAGAAGAACAGGCGGCACACACTCTATTGAAAATATCATCTCCTGCCTCCAAATCAACCAGCTCCAAGTTTATCCTCAGAAAACGCTCACCAACATCCTCATCTGCTAAGATTTCTTCTGACAATGTCTCTTCACCAAGTCTTGGGCAACCCGCTAAATCAAGCAGTTCTGAGACTGACACCAGCTCTGCTCCCAAAGGTGATGAACTCAACCTCGCTACACAAGATGTAACCAGCCATCAACCGGTACAGGACAAACCTGTTGAGTCTGTACCTCCTGTTGATCCACTCGATGACGAGTTTGTTTCTACTGCTTATCCGGATCTACAAGGTAACCTCAAAATGAAAACTGATGATCCTAAGCTCACCGTGGAACCAGACAGCCCTACTGCGGTACGCTGGCATCATACAAGAATCTGGATACCTTTGGTGATCAATTCCTCGTGGATAAGCCGGATGATGCTGAAGGTGACAAGTCTGGTGATGAGCATGGAGAAGTTGTGTCAATGGTTGATGTGCCTATTAAGCAAGACAACTCCACCGTCGCTACCAGGTCTACACCAACTCCTACTGCTGGTCATGACAACATCGACACTCCACAACCAGCTAATACACAAAAGAAACCTACTGCATCTGCTGCTCCTACTACCACTGAGCAGAAGTTGGATATGAACATGTTAGCTGGTATGACTGCCGATATTGTTCAAGATAACCTTACCATTCATGAGAAGTTGGACAAGCATGCCTCTTTACTTCAAACCCTAGTAAACCTTAATCTACCAAAAACCATTACCAATCATGACAGCAGATTATACAAGTTAGAGCATCTTGACCTTGAACGACAAGTATCTCAGGTTATCAACGAACAGGTAGCTGAAGCTGTCAGCATTGCTCTTGAAGCTCCCCTCAGATCCAGATTCAAAGACCTACCTATCAATGACATGAAGATCATTCTGCAGCACAATATGTATCAACAGGGTCAACACATGGGACACGAGGCTTACGTCCGGCTGTACAATGCATTGGAGGCTTCAATTCAACAAGATGATGCTGAAGAACACGCCCGGGATATGGAAATTGAAAGAAAAAGAAAACAGAGGCGTCAGGGTCATCCCAGGCCACCATCTGGATCACCTCCTCAACCACCTCCACCTCCACCACCTGCTGGGGCATCTGGTCCATCAGGCACTCCTTCACTGCCTGGTGGGTCGCATGCTCCTAGCAGATCATCACAACCCACCTCATCACCATCTCAAAAACATCAGACTGACAAGTCAACCAAGTCAGCTCCTTCTAAACAAGCAAAACAAGTTAAGTATGCTGCTTGGACAACCATTGATGCTGGTGCAACCTCTATTGCATCTCATGTCCATGACGATCTTGTCTTTTATGAAGCTTCTATCACTCCTCAACACGCTGATTCTTCCGATGACGATGATGATGATGCATCTACAACTCACATCCCTGGGAGACAGTGGTGGAAATCATTCACCAGAACTGACACCAATGATCCACCGCGGGTTCCCTTAACCAAGGTTGACAAAGAGACATGGTGGAAACCAGATGACAACCAACCACAATCACCTGAACCTGACTGGACGGTTCCTTCCTCTGACTTGCCAACCAATGAGAACAACTGGATTAATGCCATCACCACTAGTTTTGTCCCACCTTCAGAAGATTCCCTACTTTCCCAAACTGGTGATATGGGAACATTCATCACATGGTTCTGCAAGAAACGTGGTCTCTCAAAGCTCACTCAGAAGGACCTGGAAGGCCCTGCCTTCAACATTGTCAAAGCGTTTCATCAGGATGTTAATCATCTACAATACCAGATGGAGGAGTGCCACAAGATGTTCAATGACATTGTGGATGAAGGGATAATGAAGTATAATTACAACACTCCACTTCCCTTGGGTGGACCTCCTGGAAATGTTACTATCCAAGCTGAATTCTTCTTCAACAAAGACCTTGAATATCTTAAGCTTGGGAGTAGACAATGCAAGTCAGCCTTGTCCATTACAAAGATGAAAGCTGCCCATTATTCTGATTTCGGGTTGGAACAGCTAGTCCCCGACAGCATGTGGAGTACTCAAGAATGCGACTACAACATCTCGGCATCTCTGGGCATTTCTCACTAGTGGCTGAAGAAGCAGCAATTTTACATAGATCGGTTTCAAGCTCAAGGTGACCGAAAGTCCGTTCGTTCACCTCTTCAAATCATCAGTGTGGTTAAACTTCAGATACATCCCATCTATGGATATGACTACCTTAAGAACATAACACTTAGACGAGCTGACTTCAAGGACTACACCATATCCGAAAGGGACTTCAAACACCTACGCCCTAATGATTTCGAAGATTTGTATCTACTCCATCTTCAAGGAAAGCTGCATCATCTACCATCACGAGAAATGAAGTCTCTTGTGTTTGCCGTACTTCACTGGATCCGGGGTATCGTCATCAGGAAACGGGTAGAAGACTTTCAGCTTGGCATCGAAAGCTACCAATCCCAGCTCAACCTCACACGACCTCTATGGAATGTCAATAGTCTGGAACGGGTTGCTGACTTTACAGTCATTGAATCTCCTCTGGCAACGGTATTTCGTGACAAATACAATGTTCCTATGGTTTTGCGCTTCAACGAAATACACAAGTTCAGCGACGGTACCTTACGTATGGTCGAAGAGGCGTTGGACTTCAGAGTGAAAGAATACCACGTCTATGACCATGGAACTAGACGTTATGCCAATCACTGGACTGCCAATGAGTTAACACGGAACAAGAGGTTTTTGGCTGGTATCCGCAAGAGATTGAAGTTACGAAGAATCTTCCATAGCCTGGAGTGCTACGTGGGTGGCAGAGTTCGTGATGGGGACTACCGTCTTCTAAAACGTACTGAATGATGTGATCAGTAGTGGGGTTCAGTGTCATATTTATGTGTATTGGATGGGGTGATTGTTTTGTACTGTTATTAGGTTGTGGCCCTCTTTGTGTATCCTTATAAACTGCTCTATTCCCTATTGCATATCCTATCCCACATAGTGTACATACTTCTGTATATATATATATATATATATATATATATATATATATATATATATATATATATATATATATATATATATATATATATATATATATATATATTGACTTATGTATATATATATATATATATATATATATATATATGCATATATATATGCATATGTACTCTTCTTTGTTCACATACCCTTGGAATATAATAGTAACGCAAAAAGAAAATAGAAAAATATAAAATCAAAAACACAAAAATATTCTTCTCTCGACATGTCTCTTGTATAATCAATATTATGTACGTTTCTAGAAATGTCATTCAATAATGACACGGAATCATACATATGCTTGAGCAAGAGTTTTTCGGTTTCAAATAAAGTCTTTTCTAAAACATGTCGTTCCTCAAAATATTCTTAAAAATATGGCTTGTAGTCATTTCAGGCTACAACCCGCATTTCTAAAATATGGCTTGCTATTACTTCAGATAGCAACCCGCTTTTCAAAATGGGGAAAACACGTCCCCAAAAAGACGGTTGTTCCTTTTACTGGGTGAAGTTCACCTGGGCATGGATTACTTTTTATCCATGTTTCTTCGATCTAATGTACGTTTCAGTGCATTATTTCTTGATAAAGAAAAGAAGTTTTCTTTTTATCGCCAAATACTTTCCCTTCTATGATTTTTTTGGAGAGTATTTGTGCAAAACTTGGTGGTACCATGAGATTTTGAATGAAAATCAAATTGAATCTAAATCTTTGATAAAAATTTTCACTCAATCAATGACATAACATATTTATGTTTTCAACATCTGTCATTGATTGAGGGGGAGAATGATTTTCAAAAATTTTATGTATCATCAAAACTCCCCACTTTGTACAAAAGCAACAAAACATTTGTGATGATTATGTGTCAGAATGAGTACATCTTCAAAGAGTTTTCGCTAAAACTTCAAATCTTTTGTAAACTCATCAAATCTGACACATATTAACCTCCCTCACAGATTGAGGGGGAGCAAGAAAAAGTTGCTTTTTTATCAGAAAATATTAAAATTGACCGCATTTCTCTCCCAAAATGCTTTCTAAATTATTTAAATCAATTGAGATCAAAAATATCGAAAGGTTTGAAATTTTTGATCGGGGGAGAGAATGTGATTTAAATAAGAAACCTGATAATCAAATGTGATCTTTTCGACTCAATAACAGGCTCCCACATATGTGCTAAACACTTTCGAATATCGATGCACATATTGAGGGGGAGCGAAAGGCATTTGTGGAAGTAATACCTAAGACCGACTATTTACTTTAATGCACGGAGTTATAAGGACGATTAAGGTTAGGTATAAGTTCCCATGATCCACCAAAACCGGAAGGATCTTCCAAGGGACAATCCATAGATAGATTAGAAGTCCTTAGGAATGATATGAAAAAAGGAGAAAAGTGAGAAAGGGAAGAGTGCGGACTGAGATAGAGCTAGGACTGGAACAAACCCAACAAGGTTCTAGTGGTGAAGTCTCGGTAAGCACTGAAGGGGTTGAAGAATGAAAAAGAAATGAAATGAGAAAGGGTGAAAAGAAATAGCCCTCCAAATATTTAACCTTAGGGCAGAAACCGGGTTCAATGCATAATCTACTAGTGGTTACTAAAGTAACACTAGTATTGAAGACAAGACGTCATGGACCCAGTGCCGCACTGCACTAAACTTCCCAACCACTCAAGCTCTCTTAAAAGAGCTTGTTTCATTCTCACGGGGAACCCTGTGCAATGTATCGACCGCTCATTGCGAGCCATGTTGATACCTAAAACAGGAGACGCCTCCCCAGTCTCCAGGAGCGGATCAAAACGCACTATTGAGTCTAGAGCCATGAGATCATCCATAAATCTCGATAGGACACATTCCAAATATGCTTATTGTTTCACATAATGTGGAAAATAAGATAAAATATTTAGAGTCCTACGCATTATCCTTGTGGTATTTCCAGAACATCCGAGTGATATGAAAATATTCACAATGAAGATGGAAATCCTTCTAGAGCGAACATCACTCAAGCTCTTGGTAGGTGACATGTGAGATCCATCTTGGATCAATGATCAAGTGACAACTGGAAAGCAACAATGGTGCGATTCAACATTGAATCAAACTTGTTCCAGGATATGGATTGACATATACTTTTGCTAAAACCTTTCAATGTGCTCACAACCTAATTTTCGAGCACGTTGATTGGGTAATATCTTTCAAACAAAAGTATTTTTGATGGAAATGTGATTCAAAGTATAAAACTCTCGTTGTGTCTCAAAAATGTTTATCATAGGACACACGAGTGATTTCTATAAATCTATTTCTCATCAATCCTTGAATATTCATTCACCGATTCACTCTATCGTGCTGTCTGCTTTGAGACGTTCTGGTATGAGAACATGCTAAGTATGAAGATTCCGAAGTGGACTCTTTGGAAAATTCATTACTACAAGCTGGAAATTCCTGTCAAGGAGAGTCTTCTTTAAAAGAGACTCTACCTGATCACAGGTCGATTTTCACAAAACCGGAGGGTAGTCTGTCCTCGCAGAACAAATGACAAAGCCATATTCGTTCTCTATCTTTATTGCTAACTGTTTTATTTCAGGGACACATATAAAGATGGCGTTGATGGCTCTAGTTTCCAGCTGAATCGGGTCAATCCATACCTCATGCTCACACATCCTCCACACTATCAATGAAGATGAGAGACTTGCTACAACAAATGTTGAGAGACTACCAACAACGTTTCCGCAACTCTGATGAAAAAGTCTCCTGATTCACAAACTCCAATGCAACGTCTCCAGATACAGAAGGGTGTGAGCATGATGGTCCTTTGTCACTACATCACATGAAGGCAATACAACTATGGATGAGCTTGGAGATTTACTTTGGCTGATGATCTCAAAGAAGCTCAAAGATCACACAGGAATTCAAATCACAAGTTCGCTTGCTTGAAGTACAAAGTGTGAAGAAAAGTGAAGAATCAGATCCTACGAGCTACAAAGACTAAAGAATGCTTAAAGACCAAAGATCTTAATTTCAAAGGTGACCTCACTTAGGGGGAGATTGTTAGGAATACAAATATTCCTGTAAAAGTCTCGGTCACCTAATGAGTGTAATAGCATTAAGTTAGCTCGTAGTTAGTTTATTTATTAGTTATTTAGTATTAGTTTAAGAAACACCGTGGAAGAAGGACGGGTCTTCACCCACTGTATGCCTGATCCATAGCCCGGGAGTGGGCGTTTTATTGTAAGTATAAATACCCCTCTCCACATGTGGAGAGGGTTGGACCTTCACTTAATCTCAATCTAATACTACATTTTTCTCTCAAGGTTCCTTCCTCTCTTCCCCTCCTTCTTATCTCTCCAACGCCACACAAACATAACATCAATCATGTTTCCAACTTAGTTAGTAATCTACATTTTTTTTTATAAATTACAGGTTATATTGGACAAGAAGATAAAGAAGAAGCTTGATGAGCATTGATTGATGTTTATTTCTTGGAGGAAGATTTAACCATGTTCCCACATCGTTCATGCCGAGCAAATAAGGGGAGTACTAGTTTCTTTCTCTCTTTTATCATTACTTTTATACTTTTTAGGAACATTGGGAACAATGTTCGGTTTAAGTATATGGAGGGTAAAATGGGACACTTTAGAAACTATAACTCTACCTGATTTTTGCTTTGTTTTAGAGTAAATGCGTAATAAAACTAAAAGAAATACTTGTTAGGGAAAATTTGGCACCAGATTTAATTTTTTTTACATCATATAGAAGTGAAACACAATTATTAATCAAATGCTTAAAGCTACCACACTTGTAACAAGCCTTCTTCTTTAATTGAAACTCATTACATAACTTATTTGAATCTAGGTTATTAAAGTTTCTCTGATTACTGATACGCGGGATTGCGCCCTCGCAATAGGTTTTACCTCTCAAGGGATCTTGAGAAGCTTGCAATCCCCGCCAGGCAGTGTACCTGATCGTTGTAGTATAGTATAGTGACAAGTACCGGGGGATTGATCGTTCAACTCAGGAATAGTGTTTGCTAGGATTAGAAAGCCTACTAAACTAGGTCTAGAGGTGAGGGGTGATTCTTTATGTATTTTTTTTATATTTTATAAAAGCATGTAAAATCTCGGGTTTTGAAGGAGTGGGCTGAATTAGTTGCTAGTCAACTAACCCAAATAACTAAAGATGCAATCAAAATAAAATAAAAATAAATGAAATAAACTAATGTGGTGGAAACAATAATGATAAAACATGTGTTTACTTATATTTCATTACTCCCTAGATATCTTTTACCGGTTGATTAGCTTGTTACACTTGCATGAATGACGGGTTATATTCCTTAATACTAGTCGTAGGGCTGTGTACAATATTCCCTAACTCTATAAGCTCCTACTTCACTCCTATGTCGAGCCGACTGAAAGCTCCTAACATGGGATCACTAGAATTCACTTATGCATTAAATACAACCAAAAATCGTAGTACACCTCCGATCATGTTTCTTAAGACGTTCAAGCAAGTTACCAATTGGAAGTCTGCCAGTTTTCTTAAGCCTAACATCGAATACAATCATCCACAACAATTATAAACAAACCATCAACCAATAATCAACATCTAGGTTTCACTACATCTAAGCAAACACAATAAAAACCTAGCCTAGCATGTTAAAAGAAAGACAAGCATAAGATAGAATCACACAACACATAGACATATCGTATGATTATTAGAAAACTTATCTTCAATTAAGCATGGATGGAACAAGGGTTGAAACCCTTATTTTTACATAAAATTCGTCTAGGGTTTAAGCTCTCCAAAGTTCTCTTAATGTTCCACCACCTTACAATGAAAAATTGGAAAAATATATATAGATAAAACATCCTGACGGCGTCACGTTGTAGTTTCTGACGCCGTCAACTCGCAGCCAAATTAGGGATCGTATTGCCTAGATCCAATCTTGACGTCGTCAAAAAGGAATAAAGTTCTGGGCCGTCACATACATTTTGACCCTGACGGCCTTGGTGACGCCGTCAGGTCAATTGCACTAAAAATGTTCTGGGTCGTTACGTGTATTTTCCAATTCCACCTCTTTTGCCAAGCTTGACGCCGTCATGTATGAAGTCTTGACGTCGTCAGGTACTGTTTCTAGCAAGGATTTTGAGACTTTGCCGTTTTCTTCACTTTTATGCTCCAAAAACGTCCAAAACGCTTCCTTTTTCAGATTTCATCTCAAAAGTTCCTAAAATGACAAAAGGAACGATTTAGGGCAGTAATTGATCAAATAATCACGAATTCGGGCTTAAATGACCCCTTAAAAGCGGTACACTTTTCGCCTTATCAAATACCCTTACACTTGAGATTTGCTTGTCCTCAAGCTAATGCGCTTTTATTCTAATCAAAATACAAGTTAGGGGTCATTTAACACTAATATAAAAGTAATTACAACAAATAATCGTTCCACTAAAAACCAAAAATAAGCACGGAGGTCATACACTAGCACCTCATAAATAGTGTTTAGATACTCACATCTCTCGAGTGTAATAAAGTATATATCACAATAAGGAAATGGAAAACATCTCTCACTACCTGTCATAGCAAATAGATTACCATAGGCTTGGGAAAGGATCAAATCTCCACCATTTGGCGTAAGCACCTAGGTTAAACTATCAAAGAGGTCTTTTAAAGGGTTATAACGTTAGGTGTAGGGATATGGAAAACACGGTTTTATTGGATAAAGGCAATATTTAATGGTGGCGAGTTAATCAACTTGGTTAATTACATGTACAATATGGCGTTGCTAAGCCAAGACTCGACTCGAGTTAAGCTAATCAAAATTTAACAAACTTTGAAACAACCATAAAATGAAACGGGATGGTAGTCCGTATGTTTTTCTCTTTCTTTTTCTATTTTTTTTTCTTTTTCTTGATTTTTTTGATATATTTTTTTTCCATACACTCTTGCCCTACCATCCAAAATAATACATCATAAAGAATTTGCATTCCCCTTACACTTGAATTTTTACATACTTTACAATAAACTACTCTAATGACTCGAATCAAGATAATCAAAACACTTGAAGTACTTTTTAAATATTAACGTTGATGAGGCGAAAAGTGAACCATTTTTAAGGGGTCATTTAAGCCCGGATTTGTGATTATTTGATCAAATATTGCCATAAATCGTTCCTTTTGTCATTTTAGGTACTTTTGGAGAGAAATCTGGAAAAGGAAGCATTTTGGACGTTTTTGGACCAATAAAGTGAAGAAAACGGCAAAGTCTCAATTTTCCTTGCTGGAACAGTACCTGACAGCGTCAAGTCTCTCCACATGACGGCATCAAGAGCTACAAAAGAGGTGGAAGTGGAAAATACACGTGACGATCCAGAGAGTTTTTGGGCATAGGAGATGACGGTGTCACCCAAGGCTGTCATGGTCCAAGTATTAGTGACGGCCCAGAAGAAAATCCTACATGACGGCGTCAAAATCAGATCTAGGCAATACGATTTTCATTATGGCGGCGAGTTGACGGCGTTACAACTTAACACATGACGCCGTCACCCTGTAAAATCTATATATATTTTTCCAAATTTCATTCATTAGTGTGCAACTTTGAGGGAAAAACCCTAGGTCGAATTTTCCAGCTTTTTCAAGGGTTTCAACCCTTTGAATCTTTCATGTTCAATTAAAGATAAGTACTCTTTCAAATCATTCAATATGTCTATGTGTTGTTTGATTATATCTTACGCTTGTCTTCTATTTAACATGCTAGGCTAGATTTTCTTGTGTTTGCTTAGATGTAGTGAAACCTAGATGTTGATTATGGGTTGATTGCTTGTTTATAATTCTTACGGATGATTGTATTCGATGTTAGGCTTAAGAAAACTGGCAGACTTCCAATGGTAACTTGCTTGAACGTCTTAAGAAACATGATCGGAGGTGTACTACGATTTTTGGTTATATTTAACGCGTAGGAGAATTCTAATGATCCCATGTTAGGAGCCTCTAACGGCTCGACATAGGAGTGAAGTAGGATCCTATAGAGTTAGGGAATATTGTACACGGCCCTAAGACTAGTATTAAGGAATATGAACCGTCATCCATGCAATTGTAACAAGTAATTAACTTGTAAAAGATATCTAGGGAGTAATGAAACCTAAGTAAACACTACTTTCCTCATTATTGTCACCACCTCATTAGTATAAGTAGTTTTGTTTTCATTTATTTTATTTTATTTTGATTGCATCTTTAGATTAATTGGGTTAGTTGGCTAGCAACTAATTCCGCCCACTCCTTCAAAACCCGAGATTTTTACTTACTTTTATAAAATATAAAAATACAAAAAGAATTATCCCTCACTTCTAGACTTAGTTTAGGAGGCTTTCTAATCCTAGCGACACTATTCTTGAGTTGAACGATCAATCCCCGGTACTTGTCACTATACTATACTACAACGATCAGGTAAACTGCCTGGTGGGGGTTGTAAGCTTCTCGAGGTCCCTTGAGAGGTAAAACCTATTGCGAGGGCGCAATTCCCACGTATCAAACGCACATATGGGGGTAGTAAATTGATGTTTTCCCCATTACTCCATATTACTAGTACTTTACCCATGAGTCCCAATCGTCCCAAAACAATATGTACAAGATATGACTCGACTTAGCAACCATGTAATCAATTAGATAATTAACTAAGGGTTTAAACATATAACAATAATGCACTAAAGATGAGTGCATACAAGGAAAGCTAAGGCGATTTGGTTGCACATTTGGGTGGATTGTAAACAACGCTAGGGGTTTCATGTACTAGGGGTTTCATGTACTAAAAATGAGTACAACGCTAAGGTGTTGGAAAATAATTGACTTCGCTAGTCACGTAATATGACTTAAATGTTCAAGTAATTATGATACGGGTTTAAACACAAGGGTGATCCTAATGCCTCTTATCATGTAGTAAATCCTAACCACGCGAATGTAGTCTCACTAGCGGTCTCGGGATGTATCACTAACGCAAGTTCTAGAATCTAAATACTACCGGTACACTCATAAGCACTAATAATGAATGCTTTTCCTATCAAATCTAAAGGCGAACCTCACATATTTAGGTGGAAAATTTTTTAAGTGGTACAGTTTTGTGCTAGTCATACAACTCCTATCCATGAGACGCTTGTTAAGGCTAAAGTTTCACTCCTAAATGTTGTAAAAAAATTTAAATTTGGCGCTACAATTGCCCTAGCAAGTATTTCTCTTAGTTTTATTACACACCTACTATCAAACAAACAAACTCAAGTGCAATTGTATCCTATAAGGTATCATCATTTACCCTCCCCTTACACTTAGGATGAACATTGTCCTCAATGTTCAATTAAAGGATGTAAAAGTAAAACAGATAAAAGAATGAAAACAAATACTCCCCTGATTCGTTCGGTGTGGATAGTGTGTCAACAAAGTTAGATCTTCCTCCAAGAATATGAACTTTGAAAGCTTCCCTCCAGAAATATAAATCATCTTCTTGTCATATATAACCTGTTAAACCTAAGAAAACAATCAAGGCAAACCTTGCGTAAAATCAGCGGCAATCTATATATACTAAAAAATCCTAGAAAACAAATTAAGATATAATGCTTGTGGAATGTATGTTTGCAGATTTCCTGGAGTTTAAAAAACTAAAGAATCAACAAAAACTTTAAGACTCCGGTTTAAACAAAACTCGCAAAATTTTTCAGAATTTTAGTACCTGACGCCGTCAGAATGTTCTTGGAAAAATCTTATGTTAAGTTTCCGGAAAATTTCTGGAAAAACTTATGCCTTATTTCCTGGAAAATCCTGCAAAACATCATTATGACTCGATACAAGCATTTGACTCTAACAAATACTAATATACATGCTCATTTAATATTGTAGTGAATCATCCTCATTTTCATTCTTATAAACAAATTTGGATTTCCTTTACACTTAGCTTTTGCCAAATACCTTTATATGTAATTAAGACGAAGTTAAAAACAAAATAAAGCATTTTCACAATTTACTTTGAAACATGATTTACCAACAATAAAAATAAAACACGCATACGGAAACAAATAAAATCAAACAAATAAAAACACACAAAACATGGGTTGCCTCTCAAGAAGCGCTTTTCTTTATTTACGAGTCTTGTAGCTAGACTCAAGATCACGGGCAATTACGTGACCTCGTCATCGGTCACATTCTCTAGGTCATCCTCAATCTTAGTTTTGTATTCCGGACCCGATTGTAAATGTTCTATATAAAGATCAACCACCTTTTTCTCAATTGCTCCTATAATCCTTTTAACAAATTCCCTATCAACTTTATATTTTGGCCCTAGAGTTAAGCAATCCTTATAGAAAAGGCTCTTCTTCTCCCATACATAGTCCATGCCCTTTTTTTATCCTCTTCATTGATGTCCTCAAAAGCACAAATGTTATCCAAATCGAGGCACAAAACGAAATTCTTTCATTCTATTAGGCATCCTATATGTGATCCTATCAGTTTCACTAGTAAATCGGATCGTCCCTTGTATCCCATCATATTCTAACTTGGACTCTTCAACAAATGGCTTACCTAATACAACATGTGATAATCGACAATCTATAACACTAGCTAAGTCTTCAACAACCATAAAGTCAATGATATAAGTATAGTTCCCAACGAAGACATGTAAACCTTTTAATTCTCCCGACAAAATTACAAATTCCGCCGTGGTACTGAGGGTCCCTTCGAGGTTCAAGTCTTTTTTTCACTATATCATTATAAACACTTGAGGACATAATGTTGATTGGGGATTCAAAATCAATGTAAGCGGTGTCAATGTACTTATACCCAATCATACATGGTATCTTAACATTCTTAGGATCACCTCTCTTTATCTTAGGGTCAATTCTAGCAAAAGGAGGCCGAGGATTATCAACAAGATTATTATAATACGCAGTTTCCTCCTTAGTGGGATATAGATTGAAATAATCATCCTGTTTTGGATCTATCTCCTGATACGTAGGAATTGCGCCCTCGCAACAGATTTTACCTCTCAAGTGATCTTGAGAAGCTTACAACCCCCACCAGGCAGTGTACTTGATCGTTGTAGTATAGTATAGTGACAAGTACCGGGGGATTGATCGTTCAACTCAGGAATAGTGTCGCTAGGATTAGAAAGGCTACTAAACTAGGTCTAGAGGTGAGGGATGATTCTTTTTGTATTTTTATATTTTATGGAAAGCAAGTAAAATCTCGGGTTTTGAAGGAGCGGGCGGAATTAGTTGCTAGTCAACTAACCCAATTAACTAAGATGCAATCAAAATAAAATAAAATAAATGAAAATTTAACTAATTTACTAATGTGGTAGAAACAATAATGATAAAAGTTGTGTTTACTTAGATTTCATTACTCCCTAGATATCTTTTACTGGTTGATTAGCTTGTTACAATTGCATGGATGACGGGTTATAACTAGTCGTAGGGTCGTGTACAATATTCCCTAACTCTATAAGATCCTACTTCACTCCTATATCGAGCCGATTAAAATCTCCTAACATGGGATCATTTGAATTCACTTGTGCATTAAATACAACCAAAAATCGTAGTACACCTCCGATCATGTTTCTTAAGACGTTCAAGCAAGTTACCAATGGAAGTCTGCCAGTTTTCTTAAGCCTAACATCGAATACAATCATCCGTAACAATTATAAACAAACAATCAACCAATAATCAACATCTAGGTTTCACTACATCTAAGCAAACACAATAAAAACCTAGCCTAACATGTTAAAAGAAAGATAAACATAAGATAGAATCAAACAATACATAGACATATTGAATGATTATCGGAGAACTTATCTTTATTAAAACATGGAAGAAAGAAGGGTTTGAAACCCCTTCAATATGCAGGAAATTTGACCTAGGGTTTGTGTTTAGTATTCCACAACTTGTTCCACACTTTACAATAAAAAATTGGAAAAATATATATAGACTAAGCATCCTGACGGCGTCATGTATTAGCCTCTGACGCCGTCAACTCGCCGCCAAGTTGAAATTCGTATTGCCTAGATCCAGTCTTGACGCCTTCATGTGCAAATCTACTCTGGGCCGTCACTTGTATTTGGACCATGACGGCCTTGGTGACTCTTGACGCCGTCATGTGTTATGGCTTGACGTCGTCAGGTACTGTTCCCAGCAAGGAATTTGAGGCTTTGCCGTTTTCTTCACTTTTATGCTCCAAGAACGTCCAAAATGCTTCCTTTTCCAGATTTCTCCTCAAAAGTACCTAAAATGACAAAAGGAACGATTTAGGGCAATAATTGATCAAATAATCACGAATTCGGGCTTAAATGACCACTTAAAAGCGGTACACTTTTCGCCTCATCAAATACCCTTACGCTTGAGATTTGCTTGTCCTCAAGCAAATGCGCTTTTATTCTAATTAAAATACAAGTTAGGGGTCATTTAACACTAATATAAAAGTAATTACAATAAATAATCGTTCCACTAAAAACCAAAAACAAACACGGAGGTCATACACTAGCACCTCACAAATAGTGTTTAGATACTCACATCTTTCGAGTGTAATAAAGTATATATCACGATATGGAAATGGAAAACATCTCTCACTACCTGTCATAGCAAATAGATTACCATAGGCTTGGGAAAGGATCAAACCTCCACCACTTGGCGTAAGCACCTAGGATAAACTATCAAAGAGGTCTTTTAAAGGGTTATAGCGTTAGGTGTAGGGATATGGAAAACACGGTTTTGTTGGATAAAGGCAATATTTACTGGTGGCGAGTTAATCATCTTGGTTAATTACATGTACAATATGGCGTTGCTAAGCCAAGACTCGACTCGACTTAAGCTAATAAATCAAAAATAACAAAAACATAAAACAAACGTAGAATGAAACGGGATGGTAGTCCGTATGTTTTTTTCACTTTTCTTTTTCTATTTTTTTTTTCTTTTTCTTGATTTTTCGATTTTATTTTTTATTTTTTTTGCATACACTTTTACCCTACCATCCAAAATAATACATCATAGGGAATGTACATTCCCCTTACACTTGAATTTTTACATACTTTACAATACTCTAATGACTCGAATCAAGATAATCAAAACACTTGGAGTACTTTTTAAGATTAATGCACATATGGGGGTAATAATTTGATGTTCTTGCCCATTACTCCATAACACTAGTACTTTACCCATGAGTCCCAATCATCCCAAAACAATATGTAAAAGATATGACTCGACTTAGCAACCATGTAATCAATTAGATAATTAACTAAGGGTTTAGACATGTAACAATAATGCACTAAAGATGAGTGCATACACGGAAGGCTAAGGCGATTTGGTTGCCCATTTGGGTGGGTTGTAACAAATTCTTCCTTTAAGTAAGATTCTTAAAGTAAAAAAAGAAAAGATAGGCTCGGAGGGGTGTACTAAAAATGAGTACAATGTTAAGGTGTGGGAGAAATTAATTGACTTTACTAGTCAAGTAATATGACTTAAATGGTCAAGTAATTATGATACGGGTTTAACACAAGGGTGATCCTAATACCTCTTATCATGTAGTAAATCCTACTACACGAATGTAGTCTCACTAGCGATCTCGGGATGCATCACTAACGCAAGTTCTAGAATCTAAATACTACCGGTACACTCATAAGCACTAATAATGAATGCTTTTCCTATCAAATCTAAATGCGAACCTCACATATTTGGGTGGAAAATTTTTCTGAACGATACGATTTTGTGCTAGTCATACAACTCCTATCCATGAGACGCTTGTTAAGGCTAAAGTTTCATTCCTAAATGTTGTAAAAAAAATTTTAATTTGGCTTTAAAATTACACTAACCAGTATTACTCTTAGTTTTATTACACACCTACCATCAAACAAATAAACTCAAGTGCAATAGTATCCTATAAGGTATCATCATTTACCCTCCCCTTACACTTAGGATGAACATTGTCCCTAATGTTCAATTAAAGGATGTAAAAGTAAAACAGGTAAAAGAATGAAAACAAATACTCCCCTGATTCGTTCGATGTGGATAGTATGTCAACAAGGTTAGATCTTCCTCCAAGAAAATGAACGTTGAAAGCTTCCCTCCAGAAATATAAATCATCTTCTTGTCATATATAACCTGTTAAACCTGAGAAAACAATCCAGGCAACCTCGCGTAAAATCGGCGGTAATCTATATATACTAACAAATCCTAGAAAACAATTTAAGATATAATTCTTGTGGAATGAATGTTTGCAGATTTCCTGGAGTTTATAAAACTAAAGAATCAACAAAAACCATAAGACTCCGGTTAGGGCTAGTCCTTTCTACTATTCGGACTCTGATGAGTACCTTGATGATGGTGATGTAATTAATGAGGATATGATGGAAGATGAGATGAACCCTCTTACGTTTGTCGACCCTAGGACAAGGATTGAGAATGACAACTCATTTAATATGCAGTTTCGTTGTAAAATTGGATTTAGGAGCTTTGATGCCTACCTTAACTCATCTCTACCAATGAACATAATCTCGCGTAGTGAATACAATAAAATTATGGTAAATGAGTTAGAATACAAAGGAGATAATATTGTTGCTAGGGTAAAGACATTGCATGTGTTTGTAGGAAGCTTTATTTATTTGGTTGAGTTTATGGTTATGGAGAATCTAGGAGAATTTATCGATAATAACTTAACCCAAGTTGTGTTTGGGAAACCCTTCAAAAGGTTAACCAACCTAGATGAAAAACTTATGGAAGGGTTAATTACATTCTCGAATGGAGTTGAAGATTTTGTTTACCAAATGCCCCATGCACACACTAGGTTCAAGGATTTTTCTATTGAGAAATGTAATAGGTATCCACCTCTCGATATGCTAAGTGAGAATGATAAAAGGAAAGGGTTTAAATATCCTCGTGAAAAGAACAAAAGGTATTATCGCGGATGTTTAGAGCTAATTGAAGACTATAAGAAAAATGAGGCAACTATTAGATGGCTCACACTTGGGTATGTGAGCATAAGCGACACACGATAGCCCATGACCTTGAGTCTAGGTACAAGACTCGTAAATAAAGAAAAGCGCTTCTTGGGAGGCAACCCATGTTTTATTTGTTTGTTTGTTTGTTTGATTTAATTTGTTTCCGTATGCATACTTTATTTTTATTGCTTGTGGCTCATGTTTCATAATGAATTGTGAAAATGCTTTACCTTGTTGTTTGTCTTAACTTCATAAAAGGTATTTCGCAAAAGATAAATGTAAGGGAAACCTAAATATGTTTTTAAGAACGGAATTGAACATGACCCGTGACTCCTCCCAAACTAACTAGTCAACTAGGTGTGGTTAACAATTCAAATCTGAGAGAGGATAGATCAATTTATGATCCGGTGCAAGCACAGTGTATTCCCGGGTCGTTAAGTCCCAGCGAGATTGAAATTGTGTTTGAGAAGCGTTCAAGGGATTTAGTGATTGGGAATAGTAACAAATAATGATTTGGATAAATTACACTAAGCAGATATAAATGAAAATAAAACAGATAAGCAATATTAACGATAACTGAAAATTAAATAAACCTAAAATGTAATTAAATTAAAACAAACGTAAACGCGTACCGGGGAAAAGACAAATTAAGCAGAAATAAACTAGAGGGGGTGAAAATGACTTTTTTGCAAACTTATTATTAAAAGAAAATTTTATAAAAAAGAAAAATATTTTTTTCATTATTTTATTATTTAATATTAATTAAAACTATTTAATTACTAATTAATATTTAAGTTAAACTAAATATAATATAATGTTAATAAAGCTAAAAATGAAAATTTACTTTTAAAAATTCTAAAATAACTTAAAAATAATTATAAAACTAAAAATATATTTTTTGTCTTTTTGTGAATTTGATATTAATTAATTACTAATTATATTAATTAAACTAGTTAGACTAATTTAAATTACTAATATTACTAAAATGACTTACATAATTTAAGAAATTTTTTTTAAAACTAATTAACCATCACAGGAATCCAAAAAATTATTATTAAACTATTTTACTAATTATTTACTTAATTATTAATTAAAAGCTACTTAAACTAATTAAATGAGAATAATAGCAAATGAACAGTAACAATTATGAAACTAATTTCTAAAAATACTTTATGATTTATAAAACCTAGGAAAAATATAGAAAAGTGCTAGAGATTAAAATTAAACAGTAAATGATTTTATTTCTGGTTTTTTATTTAAAACTAATTTAACTAATATTAATTATTATAAATACTAAATGAAAAGGGATAAATCTGAAAATTTTTATACAAATACTAAAATATAATAGGAACTTAAGAAAAATATAACATTGGAAAATTCTTTTTGAAAAAGCTAAACAATAAGCCAAATGGCTTAAATAGAAGCCATCACTTTTTTAAAAGTGATGATTTTTTGAATTTTCTTTTACCAAACTGTTACACTACTGAATTTGAGGTACTTTTGTGAAATCAACTTATGTGAAACTGAAAAATAAGCTAAATGTGAGCTAATGGATCCAACAGTTAGGCTTTTTAGTTAAAATGGACTTCAAGAACTTGAAAATATATTCTAAAGCTATATACTGAAATCTAGAGGTACGATAAGCTACTACCAATTGAGATACACACAAATAAGTTGAAAAGAATGAAAAAGCTCACTGAAAAGTTCTAGCAATATGAATAAGCAAATCCAATTTTGCTCTGGCCCCAAACAGGCCTGCAAGCTAAATGCAAGCCTAAACAAGCTAGGGGCAAGGGATCTCAAGCCCAAAATTAACTTGTATCCTGCAAGCTAGTACCACTAGCTTCACAAAAAGCTAAAAATTTTAGGTTAAGCTTAAGGCTAGGGCCAAGAAGAAGGGTTTTGAAATAGGCTTAGTCACTACTGACCCAATGGATTGGCTCAGCTTGGTTTTTGAAGGTCACAATCCAAAGGCTTATTCCCACAAGCTTACAATCAAGAAACTAGGATTACAAACTAGTGTGATCTCAATTCAACTCAAACAGCTTGAATTTAGCAATTTACTCAAGCTTATGCAAGTATCAAAGACCAACAGATGTGAACTTAGGCTTTTAAGTGAAATTTTGAACTAGAAAAGATGGCCAAATAAGCACTTAAGTTAACACCAGAGTAAACAGGCTCAAACACAGCCTTAAACAATCACAACAAGCTTCTAATAACTACCTAACAAGCTAAGATCTAACAGCAACAATGATTAAACAAGCTCAGTTGCGGCTGAGTATGTTCAGCAGTCAAGGGTTCAAAAGGCCAAGAAAGAGGGGCAAAATAAGCTAGAATATAAGCACTATAATGGAAAAAAAAAAAGTAAAACTAACAAGACTACCTAAGTGGCTATCTAAAACAACAATAATCAAGCAAAATGGTCCACAAATAAACAATTTATGGTAAACTGAAAATGGGTCAGTGTGGGTAAAGGCCTGGGTACAGGGGATGTGAATGAGCAGATGGGTAACTTTGAGGCCAAATTTCCATAAGCTAATGAGTTTCAAAATCAAAATTTTCTTTTGATTCAGACACACAGGCCACCAAAGAGTGCAAATCAACAAGAATTACCTAATTCCACCCTATATCAAACCCTTTGCATAGTCTTAAAGATTGTCCCATTTTACAGTTAAAACTTTTTGACTTTTGAAAGTTTTGTACAATGTTGACTATTATTGATTTCTAAAGAGCCCTGATTAATTGAAATGTTGTTTGAAGTTAAAATGAAACTGATTTAGGCTATTGAGAAGACTACTTAAACTAAATTAATGGTTATGCTACTTAAAATGTGAACAGTGTGCAAATGTAAGCAAGTAAACCATGATTTTGACTTTTTTGCAAAGGAGACCTAAATTTTATGACTAAACCATGATGTTGTGACCTGATATGAGTGGAATGAACCAAATGAAACAGCAAAAACAACCTCAAACCCACAAAACTACTCGGATCCAAACACAC
The DNA here is from genome assembly GCA_030686995.1 of Artemisia argyi. Classification (NCBI taxonomy): domain Eukaryota; kingdom Viridiplantae; phylum Streptophyta; class Magnoliopsida; order Asterales; family Asteraceae; genus Artemisia; species Artemisia argyi. The sequence continues at coordinate 184,669,155 of CM060696.1, read as the reverse complement.
CTTTTAAGTGTTTGCAGAAATCAAGTTTTGCAACCCTAAAAATGGTGATTTACCCTTGTAAAAAAAATCTAAAAATTAAAATAAAAATACCACTAAGTACACAATATATAAGAGTACATTATCCTAGAATTTTATCAGATTTTGTTGAAAATTGAAGAAATGAAAATTCAAAAACTTTTTCAATTGTATGGAACTTTTTTGACTTTATAAGATTTTGCAAAGGTTTGACTTTCATGAACTTCTAATGATCTAAATGGAACCTAGATGTTATGTTTAGATGATATTAAACCTAATTAAGCTAAATGAACCAGTATTAGACCTAATCCTATGAATTTAGAACCTAATGTAGCCTACTGTGCATACAATTCCAAGTTAAACCCACTTTTGACTTTTTCCTAAATGACTACCAGATTTTATGACTTTTCTGAGTTACATGAACCTATTAGAGACTGCATAACCTATATTAAACAACTAATGACAACTAGAGCACATTAAACAAGCTAAAACCAAACACCCCTTTATGCCACTGAATTGAACTTTTATGAAGCAAATAACTGTTTTAACCCATGAAATCAATGCACACCTTTGTGTACTGATGTTGTAAGCCTTTTTAAACATAGAAACACTATCACTAACACCAATTACCAAATTATCACTATTATACAATTTTGGCAGTGAAATTAAGCCAAATATTGTGAAAATGATTTCAAATGAACAAATAAGGCCACACAAGCAATAAACCAACTCAAGTGAACTATATAAGCAGAAAATTAACTAATTAACACTAATATAAGCTCAGATCTATGCTACAGTGAGTTGCAACAAAAATAGAAAATGTCTTACAAAGGATCCAAGCTCAGATCTAAGGTATCCAAGAACTCAAGAACACAATCCTATGCTCCCCATGGAGCTCTAATACGAAGGCCATCCACAATTCACCCTGCTCCTTGCTTCTTCTGTTCTTCTTTTTGATTTTTATTTTTCACTCTTTTTTTTAGTATTTTTGTATTTTTAACTGAAACAAGTTTAATACCTGTCTGAGCTTATAAAAGCTTAACAATAACTTAAGGTGAGCTATTGGAACAACAAAACAACCATTTAAACAACTATTGAATTAAAATGTGAAATTCAATTAAATTTTGCATATTCGAATTTAAATAAGGAAACATGAAATTCTGAGTAAATAACTTTGAAAGTTCACTAATACGACTGAGAATAAAATTTGAAAGCTAAAATTATCACTAAGAACATTAACTTAAATTATTTTGACATTAAAATTACACTAAAAATCTATTGTCTTCTTTCTTGACTATAGTAGCACTCTTATACAAGTGAAAATGGGGTTCCACTGAGTCTGAATCTTTCCCATCAATAACCTCAACCCTTGGATGTGTAGATTTGATCCTAGCCATTGATTCAATTTTGGCGGGAAAATTAGATTCTGCCAAATTGCCTGTTATAACTTGTGATAAGGAAGGAAGCATTAAATGCTTGTTGTCTTATGTTTTTGGAAGGTGAATAAGGTGCAGAGGTGGTGGGCAAGTGGTGAGGGTGGTTTTGCAGGGAATGGGGAGAGGGAAGGTGGTTTTGACCGGGTAGTTAGTAACTAGGTTTGTTTTGGGCTTAGGTAAAATGGGCCAAGGGGTAAGGTTTAGTGTAAATGGGGTGTTGTTGGGTTAATGTTTTGGGTGGGTTTATTTATGGGCTAAGTTAAATAAGATGGTCCGTTTGGTTGTGTAGTATTTTAAGCTAGGGACCAAAAGTGTAAAAACTGAAAGTTTAGGGGCCTGATTTGGCAAGTTTCCAAAATTTATCAAAGGGACTTTATTTGCCAAGTTTGAATAGTATAGAGACCATGAATGATAATTTTCCAAAATTAAACTCTAGGGACTAACTCTGCCAAACTTGAAACTTCAGGGACCAAACTTGTAAATTCTCCAAACTTTTCACCCAAGGACCATTTTTGCCAAAGTTCAATAACACAAGGACCATGATTGATAATTTCCAAAATTTTAATCCCAGGGACCATTTTTGATAATCTTGCAAAGTTCAGGGACCAATTTTGTAAATTTTTGAAACTTTTCACCCAAGGACCAATTGTGACAACTTGTGACTTTCAAAGGATTTTGGTTGACTTTTTTTCCAAAACAAATGCTCAGGGACTGATTTTGTCAAGTTTTGAAAGTTGAGGGACTGAAACTGCCAATTATGCAAACTTTGTTTGTTTTTCATTTGTTTTCAATCATTTTGCACTTGGAACATATAAAACACAATCTTGAGATATTTTATGTATTTTAATGCATTTCTGAGTGTTTTTAAATGTTTTTACAGTTCAAATAAGACAAAAATGATGAGTATTTATACACTCATCAACCTTCAACAATATTAAATGAACATTTATATTAGTATTTGTTTGAGTCAAATGCTTGTATCGAGTCATAATGATATTTTGCAGGAAATTCCAGGAATTAAGGCATATGTTTTTCCAGAAATTTTCTGGAAACTTAACATGAGATTTCTGTCAGAACACTCTGACGACGTCAGGATTAACACCTGACGGCGTCAGGTGTAAAATTCTGGAAATTTTGCAAGTTTTGTTTTTCTAACGGAGTCTTGAAGTTTTTGTTAATTCTTTAGTTTTAAAAATTCCAGGAAATCTGCAAACATTCATTCCACAAGCAATATATCATTATATATATAGATTGCCGCGATTTTACACGAGGTTGCCACGATTGTTATCTCAGGTTTAACAGGTTATATTGGACAAGAAGATGATTTATTATTTCGGAAGGGAAGCTTTCAACGTTCATTTTCTTGGAGGAAGATTTAACCATGTTAACGATTTATCCACACCGAACGAATCAGGGGAGTATTTGTTTTCATTCTTTTACCTTATTTACTTTTACATTTCTTTATTGAACATTGGGGACAATGTTCAGCCTAAGTGTAAGGGGAGGGTAAATGATGATACTTTAGAGAATGCAATTACGCTTGAGTTTTTTTGTTCAATGGTAGGTGTGTAATAAAACTAAGAGAAATACTTGTTAGGGCAATTTTAGCGCCAAATTTAAAATTTTTTACAACATTTAGGAGTGAAGCTTTAGCCTTAATGAGCGTCTCATGGATAGAGTTGTATGACTGGCACAAAAACCGTACCACTCAAAAAAAATTTCCACCCAAATATGTGAGGTTCGCCTTTAGATTTGTTAGGAAAAGCATTCATTATTAGTGCTTATGAGTGTACTGGTAGTACGTAGATTCTAGAACTTGCGTTAGTGATGCATCCCGAGACCGCTAGTGAGACTACATTCGTGTAGTAGGATTTACTACATGATAAGAGGCGTTAGGATCACTCTTGTGTTAAACCCGTATCATAATTACTTGACCAATAAAGTCATAATTACTTGACTAGTAAAGTCAATTAATTTTTCCAACACCTTTGCGTTGTACTCATTTTTAGTACACGATACCCCTAGTACACCCCTCCGAGCCTATCTTTTCGTTTCTAACTTTAAGCATCTTACTTAAAGGAAGAGTTTGTTACAACCCACCCAAATGGGCAACCAAATCGCCTTAGCCTTCTGTGTATGCACTCATCTTTAGTGCATTATTGTTATTTGTTTAAACCCTTGGTTAATTGTCTAATTGATTACATGGTTACTAAGTCGAGTCATATCTTGTACATATTGTTTTGGGACGATTGAGACTCATGGGCAAAGTACTAGTGTTATGAAGTAATGGGGAAGAACATCATATATTACCCCCATATGTGCGTTAATCTTAAAAGGTACTCCAAGTGTTTTGATTAACTTAATTCGAGTCATTAGAATAGTCGATTGTAAAGTATGTAAAAGTTCAAGTGTAAGGGGAATGCAAATTCCCTGCGATGTATTATTTTGGATGATAGGGCAAGAGTGTATGCAAAATAAATAAATAAATAAATACATAAAATAAAAAATAATAATAATAAAAAAAAAACCTACGGACTACCATCCCGTTTCCTTTCATGTTTATTTTATATTTTTATGTTTTTATTAGTTTTTGATTAGCTTAAGTCGAGTCGAGTCTTGGCTTAGCAACGCCACATTGTACATGTAATTGACCAAGATGATTAACTCACCACGAGTAAATATTGCCTTTATCCAACAAAACCGTGTTTATCCTATCCCTACACCTCACGTTATAACCCTTTAAAAGACCTCTTTGATAGTTTATCCAAGGTGCTTACGCCAAGTGGTGGAGGTTTGATCCTTTCCCAAGCCTATGGTAATCTATTTGCTATGACAGGTAGTGAGAGATGTTTTCCATTTCCATATTGTGATATATACTTTATTACACCCGAGAGATGTGAGTATCTAAACACTATTTGTGAGGTGCTAGTGTATAATTTCCGTGTTTGTTTTAGGTTGAAGGGGAACGATTATTTGTTGTAATTACTTTTATATTAGTGTTAAATGACCCCTAACTTGTATTTTGACTAGAATAAAAGCGCATTTGCTTGAGGACAAGCAAATCTCAAGTGTAAGGGTATTTGATGAAGCGAAAAATGTACCTCTTTTCGGGGGTCATTTAAGGCCAAAGTCGGGATTATTTGATCAAATATTGCCCTAAATCGTTCCTTTTTTCATTTTAGGTACTTTTGAGAGGAATTTTACAAAAGGAAGCATTTTGGACGTTTTTTGAGAGAAAAAGGCAAAGTCTCAAAAGCATGCTGGAAATTGCACTTGACGGCGTCACAAGGTGTTAGTGACGGCGCCATGAGTTGAAAAAAAGGGTGGATAAATCACATACACGTGACGCGCCATAATGTTTTATGAAGGGGATCTGACGGCTTCACGTACAAGATTTCCAAGGCCATCAAATATTATCGCAAAGAGTGACGGCCCAGAACCCATATAAAGTGACGGCGTCAAAAGTGGATATAGGCAATACGAGTTTATTTTGGCAGCGAGTTGACGGCGTGACACCTTACTCTTGACGCCGTTAGGAGACAAAATCTATATATAGTTTTCTAATTTTCATTCATTGTGTGCAACTTTGAGGGAATAAAACCCTAGACGAATTTTCTAGCTATTTTAAGGGTTTCAACCCGTTGTTTCTTTCACGCTTAATTGAAGATAAGTACTTTACCAAATCATTCAATATGTCTATGTATTGTTTGATTATATCTTACGATTGTCTTCTCTTTAACATGCTAGGCTAGGTTTTCTTCGTGTTTCCTTAGATGTAATGAAACCTAGATGTTAATTATTGGTTGATGGTTTGTTTATAATTGTTGTGGATGAATGAATTCGATGTTAGGCTTAAAAAAACTGGCAGACTTCCATTTGGAAACTTGCTTGAACGTCTTAAGAAACATGATCGGAGGTGTACTATGATTTACTGGTTGTATTTAATGCGTAGGTAACTGCTAGTGATACTATGTTAGGAGCTTGATGAGTGCTCAAACACTCATCATTTTTATCGTATTTGAACTGCCAAAACATTAGAAAACACTCAGAAATGCATCAAAATACTAAAAATATCCCAGGGATTGTATTTTATACGTTTCAGATGCAAAATGAGTAAAAACAATGAAAAATGAACAAAGTTTACACAATTGGCGGTTTTAGTCCCCCGACTTTCAAAAATTTACAAAACTAGTCCCTGAGCATATGTTTTGAAAGAAAAGTCAACCTAAGGCATTTAAAAGTTTAATATCATCAAATATTGTCCTTAGGTAAAAACTTTGGAAAATTTACAAAATTGGTCCCTGCAGTTTGGAATTTGGCATTATCAGTCCCTAGGGAATTTTAAAATGAAAAATATCTTTTGTGACCTTTATCTTATGGGAATGTAACAAGGTTGGTCCCTGGATTAACTTTGAGCAGTTGGCAAGTTTGGTCCTCACAAAAAATCAAAAATTACAATTTTGGTCCTTGTTAACATACACACCAAACGGACCCTTTGTAATTTCCTATACCAAAACCAAACAAACCAATCCAACACAAAAATTAAAATACCCCAGCCCACCAATACCCCAGCCCAACCATTTCCCAAGCCCATCCACACGTTTTATTAATAAAACGTTTATGCAGGGTCAAAGCAAGTCAACCATCCACCATCCCCTTTCTTCCCCGCCTAAACACCCAGCCCCCAAACCCTGCTACACCAACATCTCTGTCCCCCCCCTCCCCTCTCCTACTAACCACCCTACACCACTCCACAACTCAACTCTCAATTTGTCCCCCACTCCCATATAATTCCAAGACTGATTCAAGGGTTAAGATGTAAAGCAGCTCAATTCAATGGCTGTGATGTTTCCTAGGGCACAAAGGCAACAAAAGCACACCAGACAAACAGGAGACAAATAGGAGAAAGAAGAAAAGTTCCCCTGGTTCAAGTCTTTTTAATTTTATTTTATTTTAGTATAAGTAGTTTTCATTGTAAGCCATTGTGGCAAGTAGTTTTAAGTAGTTTTCTTATGTAATTTTGTAATTCAGTAACTAGTGTAGTTTTGTAAACCTTTTTAGTATTAATACAAGTATTCCAGTTTCTTTAAAATTCCAAGTTCATCATTTGCAGTTTCATAATTCCCTTAAATTCTCTTATAATTTACTCAAAGTTATTATTGCTTTGAGGTTTCAAATCCTCACATTAGCTCTCAGTAACCAAAAAGGAAAAAAAATATTCAATAAGAAAAAGAAGAAAAAAAAATATACATGAGCAAGAAAGAAAATCAAAAGTGGAAGATGACAGGGTGCTGGTTCAGGGTGAAGTAGCATGGATTGGATATGGTTTAGTGTTCATGGGAACAGTAGGATGGTAGTTTGAGTTCTGGTTCTCATTTAGTTGCATGCTCTGGATCAATTGTAAGCTTGTTTTTCAGTTTTATGCATTTTACTGTTCAATTGCTTATATTGTGCTTATCTTGTATGTTTACTGCTTATTTAGTATATGTGAGTAGGTTTGGGGTCATTGTAAACTTATTTGTTAATTAGAACTCTCTGTCTTTCTTTATTTCAAAGTTTACTGTAAAAAATTAGTGATATATAGCATAAGTGTAATTTCTGCTTCAAAATAGTACATCTCAGCTTAAACATAGTTTACTTAGCTTATATAATTAGTTTAACCTCATATATCATCTTAGAACAGTCATAACCATTGAAAAATCAAAAATAGTTTTACATAAGGGGTGTTTGGTAAAAGCTGTATCAGGAGCCCAGAGGTGTTTTTATTGTCATTTTTAGTTTAAACAAGTTATATTAGGTTAATGTAGAATTTTCAGGGTATAAAATCAAGTGTTGCTTCAGGAAACAGTCAAAATCAAATGCATCCTTAATTTTTCCAAACAGTTAGTTTAAATTAGATTGCATAAGCATTCAATTAGGTGCAAAACTTGTTCATTTAGTATAATCAAGTCTCATATCAGTTAAAACTTACATTTACAGTGAGTTTAGAGTAATCAAACCTCATAAAAGTCAATCTTTCAGGTTTTCCTTAAAAGTCAACATTGCAAATTGGTTAGAAACCCATTATTTGGGAGAATTTTCCTGAATTTTTGAATGAGAATTGGAACCTGAAACTTTTTGAGCTTGAACTCCACCACCTAGTCTATCAAATCCTTTGGTTGTTACATTTTTAGAAATTTTTGTGGAAGGTGTGCAAGTAAGTGTTTGGACCTGCAGGGCATGCAAACCCCCCTGCACCACCACTGACCCAATTACTTTGGATTGTTTGTTTGCTCCTTTATTGGCTTATTTCCTTGAGAATTGCTGTTCTGGGAAGCTCCCTAGAGTGTAATGTTAGGTGTGACCTTATTTGGGCCTTAAGTGCTTACTTGCTCAGCTTATTGTGTCTCTTAAATCACTTTGGACCCATAACTGCTGATACATCAGCAATTAACTGAGCTTGTTGATTTTTATATGTGTTCCTGCTTAATCTTAGGTTGAGCAATTGTAGAAGTAACTTGTTTAGTGTAAATTATAATTGTGATTGATCACTTGTGCCACTGAATCAATTTCTTGTGCTTATTGAGCATACTGCTTATTTCCTCTCATTTGTGCAATTCACCACTATTTGAAGCTACAAGCTTGTACAAGCCTATAAGTTTTGTGATTTAAGCTTAATTCACTGATTTGTAGGTTATTGTCACTTATATATTGAAAACCAAGCTTATCATAGCTCTTGTGAGCTTTTAGTCTATAAGTTCAACTGTGCGGTTCTCATTTCAAGTGTTTCACAGACCCAACATCCAAGCTCCCCACCAAGCTCAAATCTTGAGCTTAGCCCTTGGGCTTAGTTGTTTTAGAAAGCCCTCCTAGCAGGCTTTTTGGTTCCACCATTGCCTTGGACCCTGGGTCACCCCTGTGGGCCCCACCTTGGGCTGCAAGTGAGCCCTTGAGGCCTGTTTTGGCTGATAGGATTTGGAATAGCTTATTTCCAATTGCTTGTCTTTTCACTGTGCTTTTTCAGATTTCATAACTTATTTTGAATGCATTCTAGTTGGCATTGACTTATTGTGCTTGTGGTTATCAGTCCTTAGCTTGTTACCTAGCTTTTCAACCTCATAAGCAAGCTTGTAGCTTGGCTGTTGTGCTTATCACTGTCCACAGTGCTTATTTTCCATTTCCATAAAATGTCCTTTTGTAAAAAGTGCTTAATTTCTGTTGTAAATCAGTTGTGAAAAAGAAAAAATAGAAAAAGACAAAAAAAAAATAGAAGTGATAGCTTCTATTTAAGCCACTTTGGCTTATTTTCTGCTTATTTTAAGCAAAATCTGTTTTTAAATTTTTCTTAAGCTTCTGTAATCATAATAGATTTTTAGTAATTTTTTTAAGAATTTTCCTTAATCATTTAGTATTTTTTATAATTTAGTTTAATTTAAATCAATTAAATAATTTGTTTTTAATTATTAATAATTAATTTAAAAGTAGGAAAAATAGTTTTTCTGTTTTAAAATTAGTTTTATATTATTTTAGATTTTTCTAAATTTAATTTTCATTTTTCTAGTTAATTTTCATAATTATTTCAAATTTAGGATAATTTAGTTAATTAAAAAAGTAATTAATAATTAGTAATTAATTAAATAGTTGTAAAAATAATTTTAATTTTCCAAAAATTTTCTTATCACATTAGGATTGTAAAAATATCATTTTCACATTCGTAGGACTTTGTTTACTCCCATTTCACTTTTTTATTTGCGTGTTCGCGTTTATTTTAAACTAAAACGCGCGTTTTTAGGATAAATCACGTTTTTAGGTTATCTGATAATCAGTAATTGTTAATAAAGTGTTTTTACGTCATTTTCCATCATTAGTTCGTAGTGTAACCATAATAATCAAATTCCTGACCTTCCTGATTAATCACCCGATCATTTAAAACGTTTACAAATACAATTGCACGCCTCGTCGGTACATAACGACCCGGGGATTCCCTAAACTCCTTGGTTAGTTGGTTTTTGACGTTTGACTTGGTTGACCATCACCTGGTGAACTTAGTTGACCGTTCGGGATCAATCAAAATTTGGCGCCGCTGCCGGGGAGGCTGTTGCGTATCTGCACACGTTCTTTAGAGATTAGTGATTTTTCACGCATCATTGTATAAACTCACCCACTTTTTGTAAATCTTAATCATAAAACAAAAACGTCATTAACACTTTTCCTAGAGTGTTAACAACACCAAAAAAAATCAAAAACAAACAAAACAGATCGTTACGTTTTCTATATCGGGTTTCTTTTAAGGTGATTCTTAAAGATATGCGATTTTGGTAAATGAAACGACACCAAAAATATTGTCCAAAAGTTTTTTCACCCATACACAAAAACCCAAAAACATTCGTCTTTTCTTGTGAATAATAATTACAAAAAAATAAACCGTCGCAAACCAAGACAGAACACCTACTAACTGGGGGTGTGAAGTTCCCAAACGAAAGATTAAAACTTGCCTTTGTATCCTTGTAGGTGGTGTACCTTTCTTAAAGAAGCGACTTACTTGTGATTATTGGTTTAAGTTCACTGTGGTTTTGCCTCGACTTTGTTTTGATTGATTTTTGTTACTAGTGCATGCGCACTCGCTCTTCTAGGTCTACTAGCCCATTATGTGAGCTTGTAAGAAAACCTAGAAGACCTCGTAGATGTTCAGCACCAACAGTCGGATCTGAGATCCGTACTGTTTCCACTCCAGCTGTCACCATGGCGGAAGACCGCCCCATGTGTGAGCTTCTCCAAGCACCCATCGATGGTTACGGAGACGCTATTGTTGTCCCAGCCATCGTGGCTGATAGTTTTGAGCTCAAAACTGGGTTACTCAATCTTGTAACCTCAAGTCAATTTTACGGTTTTAAGATGGACGATCCTCATGCTCATATTCGATGGTTTAATAAAATCACATCGACTATCAAGTAAAAAAATGTCCCATGTGAAGCAATCAAGCTTCTTCTCTTCCCATTCTCCCTCGAGGGTCAAGCCCGGATTTGGCTTGAGAAACAACCCCCTCAATCTATTGAGACATGGGAAGATCTGGTAAAAAAGTTTGTGAATGAATTCTTCCCACCTTCTAAGACCACGAGTCTTAAAAACGAGATCACCAAGTTCACTCAAAAATATGATGAATCATTTGGGGAAGCGTAGGACCGTTTCAAAGAATTACTTCGCGAGTGTCCACATCATGGTTTCTCCGAGTTGATGCAACTCGATACTTTCTACAATGGTGTGAGCCAAGTTGATCAGGATTCTCTCGATGCCTCTGCGGGAGGTAACTTTTTGAGTAGAACCACCAAAGAAGCCTTAGCAATCATCGAGAACAAGTCTAAGGTCCGCTCTACAAGAAGCAAGCCGGTTGTTTCCCAAATTAGTGCGGGTCCTTCCACTTCATCTCCTTCGAGTCAGTCTAGCACCGATGCTAAGATTGACAAGCTTACTAAGGCTATTCAAGCTTTGGTTCTCGCCCAAACCAAGAAAGTTTCATTTCCACAACATCCTCCACCTGCTGAGGTTAAAAAAGTGGAAGTCTGTGTAACTTGTGGTGGGCCGCATGCCTACTACAATTGCACAGCTACTGATGGTTCTCCATTTGAAGCTCATGATGTAGCCGGGTCATCTAATCAAGGAGGCAATCAATACCGCCCTCCTATGGACCCGAACTACCGTCCTAATCATTATCCTGGACCTCCCGGTTTTAATCAAAACCAAAATGTCCAAAACCATAACCAGAATCAAAATAGAATGAACCAAGGTTTTCAAAACCAATGTAACTTCAATCAGGGTCACGGTTTTCAGAATCAAAACCAAGGTTTCCAAAATCAAGGTTTCCAACATCAAAATCAAGAAAACTTTAATCGAAACCAAGGTCAGGGTAATTTCAACCCCGGGTATTTTCATGGAAACAACAACCCTAATCAGGGTAATTTTCAAAATCAATGTCCCAATCAGAACAATCGCGCTCAAAATTTTAATAACCAAAATCAAGCCATTGTTCCTACCGGGCCTTCATCTGATGAGTTGTTAAAACAATTCATGAAGTCCCAAGAAGAGATGAACAAGTTGTTGGTTAACCAGATTTCTGAAATTAAGAAGTCTTTAAATGAACGACCCTCGGGCTCAGGAACACTTCCGAGCAACACGATCGCTAACCCGAGGGGCGATGCTAAGGCGATCACAACTAGAAGTGGTGCTTCTTATGATGAACCCGCGATTCCTACTACCTCTTCTTCCTCCCCTCCAAAGGTAGTGAAACGTGAACCTGAGGTGAAAACGGACAAGGTGAAAACTCCTAGCTCACGAAGTACCGCACACGTCCAACCTCAGGTTATTCCAGAAACCAGATGCAAGCCTGGAGTTGTCTTTGAACCACCTGAAACTCCAGTGGACAACCCTAAATCCAAAACTTCTATTCCTTACCCATCACGTCTCAATGAACAAAAGCTCCGCGAAAAGGCTAGTCACCAAATGGATAAATTATTCCAAATCTTTCAAGATTTGCATTTTGGCATTAGCGTCGCGGATGCTATTCTCTTGATGCCCAAGTTTGCATCAACAATCAAGAATCTGTTAAGTAATAAGGAAAAACTCTTTGTGATGGATAGAACTCCATTGAATGAGCACTGCTCAGCAGTTCTCTTGAAAAAGCTTCCCGAAAAGCTTGGAGACCCTGGAAAGTTTCTCATTCATTGTATTTTTCCGGGTATGGTTGAATGCTTCGCCTTGGCCGATCTTGGTGCTAGTATTAACCTGATGCCATATTCTGTGTGGAAGAAACTCTCTCTTCCCGAACTCACTCCCACGTGCATGAAATTAGAGCTTGTCGATCGATCGATTTCTCGTCCTCTTAGCATAGCTGAGGATGTATTCGTTAAAGCGGGAAAGTTCCATTTTCCAGCAGATTTTGTGATTGTTGACTTTGATGCCGATTCAAGGGTCCCTCTCATTCTTGGAAGGGGATTCCTTAGAACTGGGCGCGCTCTTATTGATGTATTTGAGCATGAGATCACATTGCATGTTGGAACTAAAGCAATCACCTTCAACCTTGATCAAACATCGAGGTACTCCTCCAATTATGACTCTGAATCGGTAAACCGAATAGATGTCATCGATGTTGCGGCTGAGGAGTACGCTCAAGAGGTTTTAGGTTTCGTTGATGATTCTACGAGTGAAAACTTCACTCCGTCTTCTTATCCCATCATTGCCAATTCTTCTCCTTCCCTCACTCCGTTTGAGAGAAGTGACTTCATCTTAGAAGAGATTGAGTCCTTTCTCAAAAGTGATTCGATTCTCGATGGAATCGATAACCAAGAGATTGACCCCGAGAGGGATATTCTTCTCCTTGAGAAATTGTTAAACGAAGATCCCTCTCCTCTTCCCGTTCTACCACAACAACTTCATAATCAGGAAATCAAATATGTTGAGGAAACTAATGATTTTCCTGAGGTCGAGCTTAAGGACTTGCCGTCTCATCTTGAATATGCATTTTTGGAGGGGGATGATAAATTACCCGTCATAATTGCTAAGGATTTAAGTGTTGAGGAAAAGGCTGCTCTAATAAAGGTTTTGAAGTCTCATAAACAAGCAATTGCTTGGTGACTCTTCGACATCAAGGGCATTGACCCTGAATTTTGTACACACAAGATTTTAATGGAGGATGACTTCAAACCGGCAGTCCAACAACAAAGAAGGGTGAATCCAAAAATTCATGAGGTGATCAAACAAGAAGTTTTAAAACTCCTTGATGCCGGATTGATTTACCCTATCTCGAACAGTCCTTGGGATAGCCCAATTCACTACGTTCCAAAAAAGGGTGGCATTACTGTTGTCACAAATGAGGAAAATGAGTTGATTCCAACTCGTTTGGTTACGGGGTGGCGTGTCTGTATTGATTATCGCAAGTTAAATGACGCCACCCGTAAAGATCATTTTCCTCTGCCCTTTATGGATCAGACGCTCGAGAGATTAGCGGGGAATGAGTACTATTGCTTCCTCGATGGTTTCTTGGGTTACTTTCAGATTCCCATTGATCCGCAAGATCAGGAAAAGACCACGTTCACGTGCCCCTATGGAACATTTGCTTATAAACGTATGCCATTTGGCTTATGTAATGCTCCGGGCACGTTTCAGAGATGTATGATGGCCATATTTTCCGACATGATCGGGAAAACTATGGAGGTCTTTATGGACGATATTTCGGTCATTGGGGATTCGTTCCAAACATGTCTCAGCCATTTAGACAACATGCTTAAACGTTGTGAAGACACAAGGTTATGTCTAAATTGGGAGAAAAGCCACTTTATGGTCAAAGAGGGCATTGTCCTCGGCCATAAAATTTCAAAGAATGGGATCGAGGTTGACAGAGCCAAAGTTGATGTCATAGCAAAATTACCTCATCCCACTACTGTCAAAGGTGTTAGGAGCTTTTTGGGTCATGCCGGTTTTTACCGTAGGTTCATTCAAGATTTTTCTAAAATTGCCCGGCCTATGACCCATCTCCTTGAGAAGGATGCTCCTTTTAACTTCTCCCCCGAGTGCATCGAAGCTTTTGAAACATTAAAGAAAAAGCTTACCGAGGCACCGATTCTTGTTGCCCCCGATTGGGACTTGCCCTTTGAACTCATGTGTGATGCGAGTGATTATGCTATTGGGGCAGTCTTGGGGCAACGCAAAACAAAACACTTTCAGCCTATACACTATGCAAGCAAGACAATGACCGAGGCTCAAAGTCATTACACCACCACTGAAAAAGAATTATTAGCTGTGGTGTATGCCTTTGAAAAATTCCGGCCATACTTGATATTGACCAAAAGCATAGTGTATACGGATCACTCGGCTTTGAAGTACCTCTTTGCAAAACAAGATGCAAAGCCGAGACTACTCCGTTGGGTTCTCCTCCTACAGGAATTTGACATCATAATTCGTGATAAAAAAGGAGCTGAGAACCTAGCTGTTGATCATCTCTCCCGATTGGAAAACCCCCACCAAGATGTCTTCGAAAAGAAGGAAATTAATGAAACCTTCCCTCTCGAGACACTCAATGCGGTTACCTTTCGTGGAGATTCTATTACCCCATGGTTTGCCGATTTCGCAAACTACCTTGCGGGTAATTTTGTGGTGAAAGGGATGTCGTCCCAACAAAAGAATAAATTCTTCAAAGATGTGAAACATTACTTCTGCGACGACCCCTACCTTTTTAAAATCTGTGCGGATCAAGTCATCCGGTGGTGTGTTTATGGTCAAGAAGCCTCTGAAATTCTAAAGGCTTGCCGTGCTGGTCCCACGGGGGGCCACCATAATCCAAACTACACCGCCAAAAAGGTGTTTGATTCCGGTTTCTACTGGCCCACGATCTACAAGGATGCCCAGGAATTAGTCAAATCCTGTGACGCTTGTCAACGTCACGGGAATATTTCACAAAAGAATGAAATGCCTCAAAATGCAATTCAAGTGTGTGAAATCTTTGACGAGTGGGGCATCGACTTTATGGGGCCATTTCCATCATCTCATGGAAATAAGTACATACTCGTGGCTATTGACTATTTGTCAAAATGGGTTGAAGCGAAAGCTTTACCCACTAATGATGCCCGAGTTGTCGTAAAATTCTTGAAAGCTCTTTTTGCTCGATTTGGAACTCCACGTGCTATAATTAGTGATCGTGGTACGCATTTTTGCAATGACAAATTTGATAAAGTCATGCAAAAGTATGGTGTAACTCACCGTCTTTCTACTGCGTACCACCCTCAAACAAGTGGACAAGTAGAAGTTTCCAATTGAGGCATTAAGAGAATATTGGAAAGAACTGTAGGTGAGAATCGTGCATCGTGGTCGGATAAATTAGATGATGCACTCTGGGCTTTCCGTACAGCTTACAAAACACCAATCGGGTGTACGCCATACAAGCTTGTGTACGGGAAAGCGTGCCATCTTCCGATCGAGCTTGAGCATAAAGCCTATTGGGCCCTCAAGCATGCAAATTTTGACCTCAAAACTGCGGGTGATCCCAAGAAAGTTCAACTGAATGAATTAAATGAACTTCGTGATCAAGCTTACGAGAACTCTTTGATCTATAAGGAAAAGACAAAGAAGATTCATGACTCAAAAATTAAGAACCGCGTTTTCAATATTGGTGATCGAGTCCTTCTTTTCAACTCTAGACTCAAGATCTTCTCGGGAAAGCTCAAAACCCGATGGACTGGTCCATTCACTATCGCTAAGGTTTATCCTTATGGCACCATTGAATTATCTCAAAATGACGGTCCTAATTTCAAAGTGAATGGACATCGGTTGAAACATTACTTTGGAGAGGACATACCATCCATGGTTGTCCCGGATCTCCAAACTTTCCCCAAGGACAACTGAATTCGGGGATCGAGTCAAGCTAGCGACTCGATAAACAAAAACAGTAGCAACAATACGGGTTTTCACCCGTATCTCTGATTTCTTTCTACTTTCTACCACCTAAGTGTGGGGGAATGGCCAACTCCCCGCTGTTTGAAAATGTATATATGTATATAGTTCTTCAAAAAAAAAAATGTGTGTTTGTATGTACATAAAAATAAAGTGAAAAATGAAAAACGATTTCCCACAGTTAGCTTCTAATATTATCTTTTTACGTTCAAGGATTCGGCATAATCGCCGGGACTTTGAATATTGAGGACAATATTCAATTCTAAGTGCGGGGGAGGGGAAAATTCTAGCGAATTTTATCACATTATATCCTCTAGAATCCCCGTTTTTGGCCTAAAATTTAAAAAAAAAATCACTTTATTTCAAAATTTTTGTGGTTATCAGTCCGCCATGTCTAAACGACAAAAGGGATTGGCTAATCCAGGAGCAAACGGCTCTTGGTAAAGATACATCAAATCCGTTGACGGCTTGCAATTTGCCCAAAATTGTATGGTAAATCAACTCGCCATATCCCATAAAGCGAATGAGTTAGCTAGCCCGCAAGATTATGGCTTGTGGTAAAGGCAGTGGAAAATCCATAATTGGTAATCAACTCACCAAGATGTCGACTAGGTCCATCAAGAGTTGGCTAGTCCAGGAGCAAACGGCTCTTGGTGAAGACTAATCAAAACCGTTGAAAGCTGGTGGTTTGCTCAAAATCACATGGTTATCAGGTGGACCATAGTTCTTGCTTGAATCGATACATCTGGCTACTCCAGAAGTGATGGCTTTTGGTAAAGAGTTTCAAATCCATCAAGTTTTCCATAAAGATTGCTAGGGACTAGCAATAGTTTAGTGTGGGGGATTGATGAGTGCTCAAACACTCATCATTTTTATCGTATTTAAACTGCCAAAACATCCGAAAACACTCAGAAATGCATCAAAATACTAAAAATATCCCAGGGATTGTATTTTATACGTTTTAGATGCAAAATGAGTAAAAACAATGAAAAACGAACAAAGTCTACACAATTGGCAGTTTTAGTCCCCCGACTTTCAAAAATTTACAAAACTAGTCCCTGAGCATATGTTTTGAAAGAAAAGTCAACCTAAGGCATTTAAAAGTTTAATATCATCAAATATTGTCCTTAGGTAAAAACTTTGGAAAATTTACAAAATTGGTCCCTGCAGTTTGAAATTTGGCATTATCAGTCCCTGGGGAATTTTAAAATGAAAAATATCTTTTGTGACCTTCATCTTATGGGAATGTAACAAGTTTGGTCCCTGGATTAACATTGAGCAGTTGGCAAGTTTGGTCCTCACAAAAAATCAAAAATTACAATTTTGGTCCTTGTTAACATACACACCAAACGGACCCTTTGTAATTTCCTATACCAAAACCAAACAAACCAATCCAACACAAAAATTAAAATACCCCAGCCCACCAATACCCCAGCCCAACCATTTCCCAAGCCCACCCACACGTTTTATTAATAAAACGTTTATGCAGGGTCAAAGCAAGTCAACCATCCACCATCCCCATTCTTCCCCGCCTAAACACCCAGCCCCCAAACCCTGCTACTCCAACATCTCTGTCCCCCCCCTCCCCTCTCCTACTAACCACCCTACACCACTCCACAAGTCAACTCTCAATTTGTTACAACCAATTGTCCCCCACTCCCATATAATTCCAAGACTGATTCAAGGGTTAGGATGTAAAGCAACTCAATTCAATGGTTGTGATGTTTCCTAGGGCACAAAGGCAACAAAAGCACACCAGACAAACAGGAGACAAAGAGGAAAAAGAAGAAAAGTTCCCCTGGTTCAATTCTTTTTAATTTTATTTTTTTTAGTATAAGTAGTTTTCATTGTAAGCCATTGTGGCAAGTAGTTTTAAGTAGTTTTCTTATGTAATTTTGTAATTCAGTAACTAGTGTAGTTTTATAAACCTTTTTAGTATTAATATAAGTATTCCAGTTTCTTTAAAATTCCAAGTTCATCATTTGCAGTTTCATAATTCCTTTAAATTCTCTTATAATTTACTCAAAGTTATTATTGTTTTGAGGTTTCAAATCCTCACATTAGCTCTCAGTAACCAAAAAGGAAAACAAAAAAAAAAAAATATTCATTAAGAAAAAGAAGAAAAAAAAATATACATGAGCAAGAAAGAAAATCAAAAGTGGAAGATGACAGGGTGCTGGTTCAGGGTGAAGTAGCATGGATTGGATATGGTTTAGTGTTCATGGGAACAGTAGGATGGTAGTTTGAGTTCTGGTTCTCATTTAGTTGCATGCTCTGGATCAATTGTAAGCTTGTTTTTCAGTTTTATACATTTTACTGTTCAATTGCTTATATTGTGCTTATCTTGTATGTTTACTGCTTATTTAGTATATGTGAGTAGGTTTGGGGTCATTGTAAACTTATTTGTTAATTAGAACTCTCTGTCTTTCTTTATTTCAAAGTTTACTGTCAAAAATTAGTGATATATAGCATAAGTGTAATTTCTGCTTCAAATTAGTACATCTCAGCTTATACATAGTTTACTTAGCTTATATAATTAGTTTAACCTCATATATCATCTTAGAACAGTCATAACCATTGAAAAATCAAAAATAGTTTTACATAAGGGGTGTTTGGTAAAAGCTGTATCAGGAGCCCAGAGGTGTTTTTATTGTCATTTTTAGTTTAAACAAGTTATATTAGGTTAATGTATAATTGTCAGGGTATAAAATCAAGTGTTGCTTCAGGAAACAGTCAAAATCAAATGCATCCTAAATTTTTCCAAACAGTTAGTTTAAATTAGATTGCATAAGCATTCAATTAGGTGCAAAACTTGTTCATTTAGTATAATCAAGTCTCATATCAGTTAAAACTTACATTTATAGTGAGTTTAGAGTAATCAAACCTCATAAAAGTCAATCTTTCAGGTTTTCCTTAAAAGTCAACATTGCAAATTGGTTAGAAACCCATTATTTGGGAGAATTTTCCTGAATTTTTGAATGAGAATTGGAACCTGACACTTTTTGAGCTTGAACTCCACCACCTAGTCTATCAAATCCTTTGGTTGTTACATTTTTAGAAATTTTTGTGGAAGGTGTGCAAGTGAGTGTTTGGACCTGCAGGGCATGCAAACCCCCCTGCACCACCACTGACCCAATTACTTTGGATTGTTTGTTTGCTCCTTTATTGGCTTATTTCCTTGAGAATTGCTGTTCTGGGAAGCTCCCTAGAGTGTAATGTTAGGTGTGACCTCATTTGGGCCTTAAGTGCTTAGTTGCTCAGCTTATTATGTCTCTTAAATCACTTTGGACCCATAACTGCTGATACATCAGCAGTTAACTGAGCTTGTTGATTTTTATTTGTGTTCCTGCTTAATCATAGGTTGAGCAATTGTAGAAGTAACTTGTTTAGTGTAAATTATAATTGTGATTGATCACTTGTGCCACTGAATCAATTTCTTGTGCTTATTGAGCATACTGCTTATTTCCTCTCATTTGTGCAATTCACCACTGTTTGAAGCTACAAGCTTGTACAAGCCTATAAGTTTTGTGATTTAAGCTTAATTCACTGATTTGTAGGTTTTTGTCACTTATATATTGAAAACCAAGCTTATCATAGCTCTTGTGAGCTTTTAGTCCATAAGTTCAACTGTGCGGTTCTCATTTCAAGTGTTTCACAGACCCAACTTCCAAGCTCCCCACCAAGCTCAAATCTTGAGCTTAGCCCTTGGGCTTAGGTGTTTTAGAAAGCCCTCCTAGCAGGCTTCTTGGTTCCACCATTGCCCTGGACCCTGGGTCACCCCTGTGGGCCCCATCTTGGGCTGCAAGTGAACCCTTGAGGCCTGTTTTGGCTGATAGGATTTGGAATAGCTTATTTCCAATTGCTTGTCTTTTCACTGTGCTTTTTCAGATTTCATAACTTATTTTGAATGCATTCTAGTTGGTAGTGACTTATGGTGCTTGTGGTTTTCAGTCCTTAGCTTGTTACCTAGCTTTTCAACCTCATAAGCAAGCTTGTAGCTTGGCTGTTGTGCTTATCAATGTCCACAGTGCTTATTTTCCATTTCCATAAAAAGTCCTTTTGTAAAAAGTGCTTAATTTCAGTTGTAAATCAGTTGTGAAAAAGAAAAAATAGAAAAAGACAAAAAAAAAAAATAGAAGTGATAGCTTCTATTTAAGCCACTTTGGCTTATTTTTTGCTTATTTATAAGCAAAATCTGTTTTTAAATTTTTCTTAAGCTTCGGTAATCATAATAGATTTTTAGTAATTTTTTCAGAATTTTTCTTAATCATTTAGTATTTTTTCTAATTTAGTTTAATTTAAATCAATTAAATAATTAGTTTTTAATTATTAATAATTAATTAAAAAGTAGGAAAAATAGTTTTTCTGTTTTAAAATTAGTTTTATATTATTTTAGATTTTTCTAAATTTAATTTTCATTTTTCTAGTTAATTTTCATAATTATTTGAAATTTAGGATAATTTAGTTAATTAAAAAGTAATTAATAATTAGTAATTAATTAATAGTAATTAATTAAATAGTTGTAAAAATAATTTTAATTTTTCAAAAATTTTCTTATCACATTAGGATTGTAAAAATATCATTTTCACATTCGTAGGACTTTGTTTACTCCCGTTTCACTTTTTTATTTGCGCGTTCGCGTTTATTTTAAACTAAAACGCGCGTTTTTAGGATAAATCACGTTTTTAGGTTATCTGATAATCAGTAATTGTTAATAAAGTGTTTTTAAGTTATTTTCCATCATTATCTCGTAGTGTAACCATAATAATCAAATTCCTGACCTTCCTGATTAATCACCCGATCATTTAAAACGTTTACAAATACAATTGCACGCCTCGTCGGGACATAATGACCCGGGGATTCCCTAAACTCCTTGGTTAGTTGGTTTTTGACGTTTGACTTGGTTGACCATCACCTGGTGAACTTAGTTAACCATTCGGGATCAATCAAAATTTGGCGCCGCTGCCGGGGAGGCTGTTGCGTATCTGCACACGTTCTTTAGAGATTAGTGATTTTTCACGCATCATTGTATAAACTCACCCACTTTTTGTAAATCTTAATCATAAAACAAAAACGTCATTAACACTTTTCCTAAAGTGTTAACAACACCAAAAAAATCAAAAACAAACAAAACAGATCGTTACGTTTTCTATATCGGGTTTCTTTTAAGGTGATTCTTAAAGAGATGCGATTTTGATAAACGAAACGACACCAAAAATATTGTCCAAAAGTTTTTTCACCCATACACAAAAACCCAAAAACATTCGTCTTTTCTTGTGAATAATAATTACAAAAAAATAAACCATCGCAAACCAAGATAGAACACCTACTAACTGGGGGTGTGAACATAATAAGTTCCCAAACGAAAGATTAAAACTTGCCTTTGTATCCCGAACGTATTCCATTTTACTTTCCAAAAATCCATTTCTCGTATTATTCTCGTATTAGTTTGGAGTTTGGTATCCATGCGGGTGGAGAGTCGACACAACTCAAACCAAGAAATCACAACCAAAAGAAATAATAATAACAATCTAAGGGTCTAATATTAGTCCAATATACCATTTAAATAAATCATCGAAGTTTATCAAATCCGTCGATTTGATATCCTTCCACAACTTATTTACCTAATATATTATTCCAAGATCATACCCAAAACTTAAATCACATAGCACGTAGGATACTATATGGTAAGTATCTAAATTTGATAAGTTCCCTAAATATATCGTCAAACTTATCAAATTCATCAATTTGATAAACCTCACGAGATATTTAGTAACTCATAAATCTCGTACACATACCACAACCTATGGGCGTCGTAGGATACAATACCCATTAATATACTCATTTTATATAACTAAATAGATCCTATTTAATCAGTCAATCAAATAAGTTACGTAGTTATAGAAAATGGATGTATTAACGTCACATATCCATGACAAGCACAAAAGTCATAAAATGAGAAATAATATGGCCCACTTGGACTCAAGTGACCACGATCCCGTATAACTCGTAAGTTTCCCGTTTTATTTTCCAAAAAGTATTTCATTTCGTATAAATCATTCAACGTTATAATTACGTCGGCATTTATAAGTGTTTAATCACAATGACATTCTCGACATTTATTATACTACTTTTATAGCATAATATATATCGTTACGTTATTATAATATTACTCGTGGTCGTTTTATTTTTAATATACGCACTTGTATAAATATATATACGTTTTCACGTTTATATATTTATATAAACGTTTATATTATTAATAATATTATTACGAGTTTTTATTATTAATTTTGATTATAATTTTTATCGAGTTATATGAGATGGTCACATGTCCGAGTCATCACTCTCGGCTCATTGTTCAAGTCCAATTGTTACGGCGTTTTGCCGAAATCAACCGTTGACTAGAAAGTCAACGTGACTTCGACACGCACAACCAAAAGTCCAATGTAATAATATCAACCATAACCATAAATAATTCATTTCCGTCATCAAGTCCATATCACATGCTACAACAATAGGGTCCGACTAGGGCACCCAACTATCCTATCTCCGTCATTCTAAGTCACCGTCTCACAACGGTTCCCACAACACTTCGTCAACACAACTCCAAAAATAAATCATGATACCATTTCATTCTCGGCTCCGAAGTAACGACAATAATGTCAACATTACCTATAGCAATATACCCAAGTCTCAACGACAAAATAATAACAGCAACATGAACCAAAAGACCCATTTGGGTCTTGGCTAAGCTCCACGAGCCGAGATGACTCAAGCCTATGACCACAAGGGTCTCGGCTTAGGCTCATTGATTGGTTCCAAACAGTCAGGTATTATTGACCAAGTGATTTGGTCAACAAGGTCAAACTGCCTAGAGTCAATGCTCCGTGGATAGTATAGGTTTTCCCCGGGTCGTTATGTCCCGACGAGATTGCAATGGTGCTTGAAAACGTTTATAGGAATGAGTGGCACTGAGGACAGTAACCAAAGATGATTGGGAAGTGATTATACTACTGATTACTTGGTATTTGAACAATTGAAACAGTATTAACAATAACAGATACACATATATGATTACACGTATGCAAATTGGAAATCATAAATGATTGCAGACTGAAGAAAATGTGAGTTTTTAAACAATTTACAACTACAGGGGTTGCAAATGAAAATTTTACAAACTTAATATTAAAAGAAATTGAAATTAAAAAGAAAAATATTTTTTTGATTATTTTATTATTTAATATTAATTATTTAAACAAAAACTATTTAACTATTTAATTAAAACTAATTAACTTAAAAACTTAATAATACAAATTTTAACTAGAAAATTGAAAAATTATTTTCTAAAATTCTAAAATGACTTAAAATAAAATTAAAAATGAAAAATATGTATTTTTGTCTTTTTGTGGGTTTTTTATTAATTAAATACTAATTATATTAATTTAACTATTTAAATTATTTTAAATTACTAATAATACTAAAAATGACTAGAAAATTATAGAAAAATTTATAAATCTAATTAACCATCTCAGGAATCCTAAAAAATTATAAAAAGTTTCTAAAAATTATATTTAGACTATTTTACTAATTATTTACTTAATTATTAATAAAAATATAATTTAACTAAATTAATTAAGAAAATCAGAAAATTAACAGTAGAATTTAAGAGACTATTTTCTAAAAATACTAAATGATTTATAAAACCTTGAAAAAATATAAAAAGGTACTGTTGTTAACTAAATATTAATAAAACTATTTAATTACTAATATTACTTAATTATTTAATTAAACTAATATTAATTCTAGTAATTACTAAATTAAAAGAGAAAAATCTAAGAAAAATACTGAAAATACTTTAAGGTAAAAGAAAATTAAGAAAAATATAAAAATGATGAAGTGCTTATTAATAAGCTGAAAAGAAAAATTAAAAAGATAAATCCTATTAAATAGAAGCTATCACTATTTTTAAAGTTGGGTTTTGTTGGTTTTTCTTATTGACAGATGATTATAAGCTAAAAATAGAAAAAATTTATGAATACACTTTTGATTTAGCTTATAAATAAGCTGTGTGCACCCCCTTGGTTCTTAACAGTTGGTTTAATAGCTTATTAGGACTTGTGTACTTTTGAAAACGCTTTGAAATGAACAAATAAGCATAAATAGATAAATAACAACTTGAAATAAGCAAATGGACACAAATAAGCACTGTGGATAAGCTGTAATGAACCAATAAGCACTTATCCAAAACACTTAGGCCAAAACAGGCCTCAAACAGGGACTTTTGGACCTGTGTGGGGTCCACAAAAGTCAAGTGGGGTCCAAACTAAGCTCTGAACTATGAAGTTGACCTGGTCAGCTCTGGAATAAGCCAATAAGCTAGGCTTATTGTAACACCCCCAAAATACCGCAGCGGAAGACTGTGTCACTGGGGTGCTACTTCATAATACAAAGTACAAGTTATAGAAAACGACCTCTAAATGAGACATTTTGAAAAGTTACCATTCGATTAATGAATTCAAAGTTACAAATATGAGATTCCAAAGTATTATACATATATGTATACAAAATGTTTTGAACGGTAAATGATAAAAAGCGCAAGTCTTCAGAATATGCAGCTTGACTCTATGTTCCATGCACTAGCTATCGCCTTACTAACCTGAGATAAACATGCTAAAGTGTCAACACAATGGTTGGTGAGTTCATAGAGTTTGTCTTAAAACAATTGAAAAGTCTTTAAAGAATATTCGCACAGCAAAGGCATCGTGAATCCACTCAGTTGCAAGTCCCGCCCATAACAACACTTGCAACCTGTGTGTTCACAACCCACTGCTAAAGTATAGCATGATTTCAATATATGTGTATACGATATATGCATGCATAATGTAAAGTATAACAGCCTACTGAACCTCATGACAAGAATAAGCACATATGCTTCAAAGATGGATTATATTCACCCAAGGCCAGGAATATGTGGCAAAGGGTGGGGGCGTCAGCCCGATAGTACTATCAATACCTCTCCATCGGCTCCATCCATGAGTTAAATAGTGGTTAAAGAATATAGCGTATAGAATAGTTTTCACACATTAAGGCACATATCGTAATAAAACTACACATCATGTTTAAGAGTATAAAAGTATAGCATAGCATATGAGTAAAATTGTCTTTAGTAAAAGAGAAAGCAAGTAGTTTAAGCATGTATCTCCCCAAAAGAGTTTAAAACAAGTATGAAAAGAGTAGGGGCTATAACTCACCTTGAACTAATGATATCAAAACGTATAACGGAATCGATGGATAGGCCAGAAAATCTCTACGCGCAACCTAGAATATGATGATATGTCTTAGGTTTGGAGTAATGTCTAAGAATACGAAGAATTACCTATATATTTCTTGCATATAGTTCATGATGTAGTACTTAGTATATAGTGTAAGTCGTTGAATAAAAATGGTTTATGAAACATGTATAGTTTGTATATCTCTTACTACCGTTCGGGCCGTCATAATTCAGAGGTCATGTAGTAAACGTTCGAGGAGCTAGGACACTTTAATTCGTAAATCCAGCAACTCGTCGATCCGTTTACCCAAATGGAACCAGTTAGCATTAAAAATTATATTAAAAAGTGATGGTCATTCTTATTTATTGTAACGTTGTAATGTGTCGTAGTTTTTGTTAAAAGAATAGTCAATGGGCCTTGGTCTTGGTAAGCTAATATGTCATGTGTTATGTAATGTAAGCCTTTATATGTAAAAGGAAACCAAGCCCAAGACCAAGCCCATGGAAAGCCTCTTAAGGCATCATGTTAAGAACTATATAAACACCTCAAAGGCTCATTTGAGGTGTGTGCTTGTGTGTGTATTGTGTGTGTTTATTAATAAAAGCTTTCTATTTCATCTCTTATTTCTCTCTAGTTTTAACGCCACATATATCCATACAAGTCACCATCTTTACTTCATCTAGTGCTCATATTATTGTTAAAGTTGATATATCTAAGGTCCTACAAGTGGTATCAATCGCCTAACAATGGTTTAGGAGTGTGTGAAAATCGTTTTTATCAAACTTTTCCTTTAAAAGTTGCGTTTTTCATTTAAAAACGTGTGCTTTTCTTTAAAAGTTTTGATTTTTACGTGGTTTTAGTGTTAAAGTTGTGAACTTTATTGAAGTTTTAGTGATTCTAAGTGTTTTGGGAAAGATTTGATCAAAAGAAACAAGTGGAAAAAGTGTTTTTGGTTGAAAAAATCAGATTTTTAGCTGTTTGGGACATCTTACGCGTAAGTTTTCGTATTCTAGTACTGTTTACGCGTGAGTTTTGGCTTAAAACCCTCTTTCTACGCGTAAAACAGCTTCCTACGCTTAAGTTTAAGCAGAAAAACCTCTTCCTACGCGTTAGATTGGAATCCTACGCTTAAGGTGTGATCCTACGCATAACTTCCTACGCTAAAGTCTGTTTCTACGCAAAAGTCTTAATCCTACGCATAAGGTGAACTTCTACGCAAAAGATCCTACGCGAAAGATCCAACGCATAAGTTTTCTTCAACGATCAGATATTACTCAGTACTTCCCTGACTTGGATAAGTTTGTGGAATACTTCGACACGGGATATCTTTCAAGCTTGGATAAGTTTGAGAGATCAATTTGGTTGAAAAAACCTTACGCGTAACATTCTTACGCATAAACTCTAAGTTTACGCGTAAAATCAAAGTCTACGCATAAACATATTGTTTACGCATAACCTTAGATCTTACGCATAACTTAAAGGTTACGCATAACATCTTACGCATAAGATTATTCACTGTTTACGCATAAGTTCAAGTTTACGCGTCACTTTTTGACTTTTGACAACCAAACTTCAAACGGCCATAACTTTTGAACCGTAACTCCGTTTTCGACGAATCAGCTGTCAAAACGACCGTGAGACCGAGAAGAAGGACACGTTGGATTATCTAAAGATCATTCAAGCCAAGCTTCGAGGCCCAAATCTACTCCGAACGGAAGTTATTGAGGTTTTAAGGTTCCAGATCAAAATTTTCACCATAAAAACTTGCATCAACTTACACTAAACACAACTCCTACTTCGTTGGAACGATCCAAGAATCAACTTTATCAATCTACACTTCATCAATGGCAACTCAGCAAGACATTCATGCAGCCGGTGCGGAAAACCGACCTCCAATGCTTGAAAAAGGTGGATATCTCCCATGGACAAGCCGCATGCTTCGTTACATCAAAACAAAGCCTGATGGTAAATTAATGATCAACTCCATTACAAATGGTCCATTCAAGCCAAGACAAGTTCAAATTGAAGGTAATCCAAATACAACACCTCCTACTCAACCATTCGTGCGTGAACAAACAGAAGCAGATTACACAGAGGAAGACAAGAAGCAGATCGCCGCTGATGATATGGCAATGCATTTAATCCAACTTGGATTACCACGGGAGATCTTTGCTGCGGTCGACAGCTGTGAAACTGCTTATGCTATGTGGGAACGTGTTAGAAGGATATATCATGGAACTGAGATTGGACAACAAGATGTTGAGAACAAACTTCTTACTGAATGGGAGAATTTCACATCCACTAAAGGTGAACAGATTGAATCTTACTACACAAGGTTTTGCACTTTGATGAATGAGTTAATCAGAAACAAGTTGACACCTCGAACAATTGCAACAAACATCAAATTCATCAATAACCTTCCAGAAGAATGGGGTCGTTATGTTACAATTGTCAATCAAACAAAGGATCTACATAAGGTGAATTATGATCAACTCTATGACTTTTTAAAGCAAAACCAAGCTGAGGCTAATGAAGTAAGGAAAGAAAGATTGGCAAAGAATCATGATCCTCTTGCATTAATTGTTACTACACCAACACCATTACCAGTGAACACTCAACAACCATCATCATCTTCCATTCACAACTGCATGCAACCATCATATGTTCAACAAAAAATATCGGTCTACCAACAACAGTTCTACCCACAGCAACAACAACATGTTATTCCACAACAGCAATACCCACAATTCGAAGACCCATAATTCACTGAAAATGATGAAGCTTCTGCAGCATTGACCCAAGCATTTACTTTTCTGTCAAAGGCATTCCAAGGACACTATTCTACACCTACAAACAACAACCAAAGGATTTCATCGAATACTCGCAACAGGCAGATCGCTCAGCCGAGTTTCAATATGGGCAACGGAGGCCAAATGGTTGGAGTTTATTGGAATCAAAAAGGATATGCTACTGGATTTAATATGGGCAATCAGAATATGCAGAATGCAGGTCAGTATGCAGGGAATCAGTTGGGTCAGTTTGTTGGAAATCAGAGGGGTCAGAATGTTGGTAATCAGGCAATGGGTCATCAGAATAGAAATGTTGCAGCTCCAGTAGTTGGGAATTTAGGAAATGTGAATCAGGGTAATCCGATTAAGTGTTTCAACTGTCAAGGTGTAGGTCATATGGCAAGGAACTGTCCTACTAAGCCAAACAAGAAAGATCTAGAGTACTTGCAGAAAGCAGTAATGTTGGCATAAAAGGTTCAGGCAGGGTTTCAGTTGAACGCAGAGGAGAATGATTTTATGGCTCTTATGGATGACATGGAAGATAGAGAGGATATCGATGCGAACTGCATATTTATGGCGAATCTTCAGGAAGCTAAGTATGACACGGATTCTGACACACTTCCTGTTTATGACACCAATGCACTATCTGAGGTACCAAACTTCAACACATGTCACAATAATGATATATTTGATATGTCTCCTCATGAGGAACAACATTCTGAGAAGCTAGCACCCACTTATGATACATACCTGGACACGCCAAGTAGTAGCAATACTCCTTCAGCAACTCCAGATGTGAATCATAATGGAGGCTTCGTTTCACAGCATGCTGAGAATGATGAGGAAACACGTGCTTTGTTTGAATCATTATTGAATAATTGTCGTATTGAAATTGAAAATGTCAAAAGGTCAATCGCGATGTTAAGGCCGCGAATGTTAAATTGACCACTGAGCTTGAGAGTTACAAGGAAAACGTTAAAGCTTTTGAATTTCATAACAAAAGATTGTCTGAATTAGAAACTGGTTATCAAATTTCCGTTTCAAGGGAAAAACAATTGCAACTCAAGTTTGATACACTTGATGTTAATTCTTTCAAAAAGATAAAATCTTTAAACGCGGAAATTTCTGATTTACAAAACCAACTTTCCAAACAAAAATCAGCTTATACCAATCTTGAAAAAGAAAGGGACGAGCTGAAAAAGGACTTTGCAAAGAAAGAAGACAAACTTTTGGCCGAAATCGTAGAGTCAGAACACATGATTGCACATTTAGAAGAATTAGTGGTTAAGTCGGGTCAGTCAAGTCAAACAATGAAAATGATTTCAAATCAAACTAATCCGATTTACCATACGAAACATAAAGTGGCTCTTGGTAACAACACCCCCAGTAATCTCAAGAAAGCTCAGCAAGAACAGAATGTTTTGTATAATGGTAATGTGATTTACACCAAACATGATCCTCCCATCGTTCGGGATTCTGTGCAAACGATAGAACATGTCGAAGAGAGCATAAATAAAATGAAACAAAAGGATTTGAAACCCATTGATTACAACAAATTGAACAAACTTTCGGGAATTACTTTTGTTCTACAAAAAGAACCATCTGTGTTTTCCATAAAACGACCATTCTCAAAAATGTTTTCTAAGAAAGTAATTGCTTCCAAATCTCTTTCAAAAATAGAACAAATGTCTTCTAACAACACTTTTAATACAAGTGAGGCTAGAGACATTCTGGATGACGTTAAAAAGAGAATTCAAGAACTTCAAAATATTGTTGCTTCTAAAACTACAATCAATATTAACAACTGGCATTCTAGTTTTCATATTGAGCAGAAAAAAGTTTTTGAAAACGAAATTACTATCCCACTGAATAACATCAGTGCGAGAGTAATCCATTTTGAACAAGCTTTCTTAAAAGAAACGGCCGACTTTGTCAAGGACCACAAATCCCTGGTAAACGAAGCTAATGTTGATCCCAGTTGAGCAAATGATCTTATATAGAAGTTGACTTAAAGTAAACACTTAAGCTTGAATGCGGAATGTAAAAGCTTAACTTAAGAAGAATAATTCTCTATCAACACTTCAATATTATTAATACGAGCACTCAACAATGCTAGGGTTTTACAACCTTGAAGTGTAAACGAAAACTAAACAATACGTACATAATCTAACCCTAGGATCCTCCTTTTATAGGCCAAGGAGTCCGACTAGGTTTACAATAACTTTCTAATCAAGATAAGAATATTCTAGACTTATAAGATACACATTCAATCTATTCTATAATTATCTACTACGAATACATCCTTATCTCATCAGCAGCAGTTTCCTTTAGCAGCATTTTTCCTTAGCAGCACTTTATCATCAGCAACAGAATCATTTACTCTAGCAGCAGTTTCATCATAGCAGCAGTTTCACTCAGCAGCAGAACTCAAAACCCAACAGCTAATGATACTCGTGAAAACATGAATGTTTTGGAAAACCTAAATGATTCTCTCTTTGAAGCTGTTATGACCACTGATATTATGTCCATCATTTTACAAACATATTCTGTTCAAGACGATGAAAGACTAAGAGCTGAGACCTCCGCAATTGTTTCAAAATATGAAAATGCTCTTATAAAGCTTGAAAAAGAAAATGTGTCATATTTTAAACAACTTGATCAAAAAAAGGAAGAATGCAAGTATGACAAATTGTCGTATGAGCGTGCCTTAAAGAACATGAAAGAGCAAAATGATCTTTTGAGGGCTCAGCTTGAAAGTCAAAAAGGGAAGGGTGAGGAAACTAAGTTTGCAAAACCGTCGACTTCGGAGAAACCAAATGTTTCAAACACGGTTCAAAAACCAAAAATGTCAATTTCAAGGTTTGCTCCAAAAGTCGATGAGAAAAAGGATTTGACAAAACCAGTCACTCCAACACCCTTGCCCAAGAAAAGTGAAAATGAAAAAGCGGTTGTCGAAACACCAAAAGTGATAGCACCAGGCCTTTTTAGGATTAGTCCCACTAATGCGTCTGCCTCCACATCTAAGACAAATGCGTGCAAAAAGGATAATTCTAAAGAGTCTAGTGATGCTAAAAAAGACAACAATATAAATCCTAATGTGTGTGCCTTACCTTCTAGAGGATTAGAAAGCACCTCTAGGAGCAGCAGACTAAAGCCTAGGAGCAATACAAGGAACAATAGAGTCTCGCCTGTCTCTACGAGTAGTAGCAAGAATAAAGTTGAAGAAGTAGAAGAACACCCTAGGAATTTATCGCTTTGTAATAAGAAACATGATTCATCTGAATGTAATGTCGAAAGTACTGGTTCTAATGCATGTAATGACTCTGTTTGTTTAATATGCAAGAAATGTTTAATTAATGATGTTCATGATGAATGTGTTTCTAAGAATGTGAATGTTACGCCTAAACAGAAGTATGTTCCAAAGGGAACTAGTGCCAGATCTAGATCTATAGAAAGATTAGTTGCACGCTTTAGGTCTACCACTAGTAGTCGAATGCCTAGGAACTACCTTAAGTTTTGTATGTGGAAACCTACGGGTAGAGAATTCATTCTTCAGGATGGCAAATTGAAAGTTGTTCAAAATGGACAAGTAGATACCTTCTTTGAATGTGATTCAGATTTTACTCCTAACCCCATGGAACCAAATTCAAAACGGTTTCCAAATACAAACTCTTCTGTTCTTGGCAGGTTATCGAAATATGTCTTTGGATCGTCGACTCGGGTTGCTCCAAGCACATGACCGGGAATTTAAAGCTGCTGATCAATTTCATCTGGAAATTCATGGGAACTGTACGCTTTGGAAATGATCATGTAGCAGCTATTCAGGGTTATGGAGATCTTCGGTTTGGGAATTTTTTGATCACTCAAGTTTACTACGTCGAAGGGTTGGGATACAATTTGTTTTCAGTTGGGCAGTTTTGTGATGCAGAATTAGAAGTTGCATTCAGGAGAAACACGGTTTTTATAAGAAATTTGGTTGGTGATGATCTCTTAACTGGTAATCGTGGTACAAACTTGTATGCTATCGACATCAACCAAATGGCTTCTACATCACCAATTTGTCTTACGACAAGGGCAACCGAAACTAAGTCCTGGCTGTGGCATAGAAGATTATCCCATCTTAATTTCGACACCATCAACAAGTTAGCCAAAGACAACATCGTCACCGGACTTCCTAAGTTCAAATACACCAAGGAACACCTTTGTCCATCATGCGAACAAGGAAAAAGCAAAAGAGCATCATATAAACCCAAAACCGTACCTAGTTCGGAAGCAAGGTTACATATGTTGCACATGGACTTATGTGGCCCAATGAGAGTTGAAAGCATTAATGGGAAGAAGTATATTCTCGTTATTATTGATGATTATTCAAGATATACTTGGGTAAAGTTTTTGAGGTCAAAAGACGAATCACCAGGTACCATCATCACCTTTCTGAAGCGTATCCAAGTTCTACTGCAAGCTCCAGTAAGGATTGTAAGAACAGATAATGGCACAGAATTTACTAATTAGGAGTTAAGAACCTACTTTGAAGATGTGGGAATCACTCACCAAACATCAGTTGTTAGAACTCCACAGCAGAATGGGGTAGTTGAAAGAAGAAATCGAACTCTCGTGGAAGCTGCCCGCACAATGCTGATTTTTTCTAGTGCACCACTATTCTTATGGGCTGATGCTGTAGCCACTGCTTGTTTCACTCAAAACCAATCCCTAGTACATCCAAGATTCAATAAAACCCCATATGAGCTAGTGAACAACCGTAAACCTGACATCTCTTACCTTCACATGTTTGGCGCTTTGTGCTATCCGACGAATGAAAGAGAAGATCTAGGAAAGTTAAAAGCTAAGGGTGATATTGGAATCTTCATTGGATATTCAGAAAACTCGAGGGCATTCAGGGTGTATAATAGAAGAACGAAAAAGATAATGGAGACGATGAATGTGAAGTTTGACGAGATTTCACAAATGGCTTCTGAGAGATACGCTCTAGAACCCGCGCTTAATCCGATGGTTTCTAATCAAAACGGATTAGGACCCGCACCAAACCAACAGACTTCTGGACACATCAGTTCAGGACTCGTACCTCAAGGAGCTTAATCAACAAACACGGACAAACCAACAGAACAAGAACTGGAAAATTTCTTCGAGTTAATGTTTGATGAATATTATGGTGGAACTTCGACTAATGCATCTCAACAACATTCCGCTGCACCCGCTCAAAACAATCAACCACCACCACCACCACAAGATGCATCTACAAAAATCGAAGCTGAAGCACCAACTACATCAACATCATCTACATCTACTCAAGCAACTCCAGTTATTGAACCTGATCTACCAAGAGTTGATGAGCAAAATCAAAACACTAATTTTTGAGAAGAACCTACAAATAATTCAAACGTGTAGAGTTTGTTAGACTCCATGGATCGTTTTTAGCTCTAGGGTTAAATAATAACATTGACAATATATGCAGCGGAATAGAACAAATCAAAGTTATTGACACAAGGTTTTTCTTTAATAACACTCCAAGCCTCAAATATTATTTGATCAGAATAATACGGTTACACCTAATCTGTAACAGGAATCTAGTGATTCTTGAGGCTACGAAACACTTCTAACCCTAGACGTTTATAACCTACGTCTAGGTTACACACACACACACCTTTAGTCGACTACATATTGAAAGACTTAATTAATAAAACCCTAACCCTTGATCTCTTTATATAATAGAGATTTAGGGTTTACAAAATACTACGAAGGACTAATAAATAAATCTTCTTTTGCAAGCAAGTCCTTCTCCATCTTTTGTAGAATTCCTTTTTGTCATATTAAGTCCCTCTTGTTTCATTCTTGGTCGTTTTGTCTCATCAAATTAATAAACCCAACAATCTTCCCCTATTTGATGATGACAAAACAAACACAGTCTTGTATGAACTTCCCCTTAAGCCATGAATGAAACAATCTTGTCTTCCCCTTAATCCATGCTTTACCACCCCGAAATCTCTTCCCCTTTTTGTTATCAACAAATAGGGAATGTAAGCAATATAAACTTCCCCTCGAGTGGTACACGTAGATAGTTAAACATTTAATCAATAAGCTTCCCCTGAAACTAATATGTTTACCATCTCTTGAATCTTCAATTCTGTAGGCTCTTATGTAATGATCACTGATGAAAAAAAACCAAATATAACGAATTTGATGAAGAAGTAGAATAACCCAAACTTGTGTCTTATGTCTTGTACTAACCATGTGACTCCAAACTTATACCCAAGATCAAATATAAGTAGACCGCAATCTCTTGACAAAATCCTCATCTTCAACGAGACACTGAGCACTACAATGTAACTCCTTTAAGTGATAGCCAATGTGTGCATAGAGCATCATAAGAAAAATCACACATTGCTAGATTCATCAAGCTGTTGTCACCACCGTATAAAACAAACAAGTTATCTTCAAAGTGTAACACCCACTTTAAGATATGATAAGAACACAAACCTGTGAAACTCAACTACAACATCAAATAAGTGATAATCAACCTTCTTCGTAATCAATTAATCAATAAGAACGAGCCATTAAAAACCTTTAAGAACATCAAAAACCATCTTGTGTGTGTGAACCAATAATCCAATGTGTGTGTAAACGATCTCCAAATCTGCCATAACCAAACCCATGTACTTGACCGATATCAAATAATACTAGCAATAGGAATACCATATATCGGACAACGCTAGCAGTAGAAAAATGTTACAGCAGTAGAAACACTCTAGCGTAGCAGCACAATCGTATAACTGGCAGTAGAATGAAATATAGCAGCAGTATATGATAGCAGTAGAAAAATTATGAAAGCAGTAGAATCATAGACATAGCAGTAGGAACTTTTCATAAATGAAAATCAGCAGCAGTACTTTATTAAAACAAAGTTCCCCCAATCAAGTGCTTTCATCCGCAAAACGAATCATAACTGAACTATGTTTAGACTTCGATCAATCCAAATTCTCATTAGTCGCTTTCACACCCATGTGAATGCACCAATGATGAACTACCTTTTTTATCAATCCACATCTGTACTAGGTTATTTTTTAAATCGATCAATAAGGAATCCCATGCACCTCATAAAATATCAAACACCGATTACGATTATTAATGAGTCTTGAATATATCATTCACAAAACGACAGCAACTCTTGGCTCATACATATCAAGTTTCCTTAAAAGCTATAACCCTTATTACAAATCAAATCAAAAGATGAAAGCGACAGCAGTATCCATCTTCCCATGATCAAAAACTTCGTACATATACAAGATAATAACATGAGCACTGTCCCACCATGTAAATTCATGTATGAGCGGACAAAAAGAAGTGCGAAGTTAATATTCCATCTATCACCGACATCATTTAATTAATTTGAAGCACCGACCCATGATTATACATGTACCAATGAGAATAATATTAAACCTCATAGAATATTGGCAATTTAATAGTACTCCAATGGATCAATTTATGTTGCAGTACGAGGTTATCATCATCCAATCAATAATAAATCAAAAGCAACCATGTGCAATATGACAAACGGAATTAATGAATTAAAATCAAACTGTTTACCATTTACAATCTTGTCGTCAAAGCTGCTTCCATTAAAAACAATAACCAAATCGTACCTTTCATCAAACGAAAATAAAACCTTGTTTAATCCCTTGGTGACGAGCTCACCTGTCTCTGATGCCAATTGTGAATCGTTGTAGCTCGAGGTTGTTTAGACCTCATAGTATCTAGGAACACAATAACAATAACTATACATTATACGCAGCGGAATTAAACAAACATCAATTGTTATTGGCTATGTTGGCTATGTGGTTCCACAAGAAGATGTGAATCTCAAGTTTCTCAGAAGTCTTTCACCTGAATGGAGTATGCACACTGTTGTTTGGAGGAATAAGCCTGACTTTGAAACCATGAAGTTGGAAAGCCTCTATAACAATTTAAGAGTGTATGAACCAGAATTATCTACTTCTTTTGCTTCTGGTTCACAAAATCTTGCCTTTGTATCTTCAAAGTCAAAGGGGTCTAAAGAATCTCACTCTGCTGTTTATGGAGTATCTACTGCTGATGGATCTGCTGCTAGTTCTCATGATAATAACTCCACCAGTGATATGGCTTTATGTGCATTCTTGGCTGATCTAACATCAATTATAAGGTCACAGGCACTTAATCAAGATCTAGATCACCTTGATGAAGATGATCTTGAAGAGATGGATCTTAAATGGCAGATGGCCATGTTGACCTTGAGAGCTAGAAAATTCTGGAAAAGAACTGGAAAAGAGATCAAGTACAGACCTAAAGAAAATGTTGGCTTTGACAAGTCAAAGATAGATTGTTACAACTGTAACAGAAAAGGTCACTTTGCCAGAGAATGTAGAGCTCCAAAGAAGAATGGTGAAGCATCAAAGAAGACTGAAGAGACAAAGAATACTACTACTGCATTAGTGTCATGTGATGGATTGGGAGAGTATGATTGGAGTGATTTGGCTGATGAAGAACCAAATTATTCATTGGTGGCTCAAGTTAAGCCTGAAGTGCATAACTTTGCACTTATGGCTTATTCATCATCATCTTCTGGATCTGACTCTGAGGTATCTAATGATTCTGATTTATCTGAGTGTTCTTTTAAGTCTTGTGCTGACACTATAGAAGAACTTAAGTCTAGGAATGAGAGTCTAAATAAAGAATTTGAAAACCTAAAACTTGATAACTTAGGTTATAAAGTAGGTATTCAAAATATTGAAAGAAGACTTGAGTACTTAAAAGAGTGTGAGATGGAATATGTAGATAGAATTAACCAACAAGATGTTGAGATTTTTAAGAAAAACAGTGAAATTGAGTTTCTTAAAAATAAATTAGAAGAAGCAGAAAAAGATAGAGATGAAGCTCTTGCTGAAAAAGAAAAACATATAGTAAGAGTAAACAAACAGCAATATGCTTCTGATTTGGTTAATAAATCTATTGAGAGTACAATAATGAGGAAAGGAAGTGGAATAGGTTACAATGAGGTTGCTCCTCCTGTTAAGAGTGCCTATGCTCCACCAGGAAAAGAATTGTCCTTCATTAGTGAGCTGAATATAGAAAAACCATTAGGTGAGTCTAGTACAAGTGTCTTAGAAACACCTAAGGTAGAAGGTAGAAAATTTCCTGATGCTCCCATTATTGAAGATTGGTACTCAGATAGTGATGAGGAACAAGAACAGGTTGAACTAGAAAATAATGTAGTAAAGGAAGAAATTCCTGCTAAAATTGAAAAAGTTGAACCTAAAATTGAACAAGTGAAGTTTGTGAAACCTGTGCTAGGTCAAGGTATCTCTAGAAGAATGGTTGAGTATAAAGAGGTTTCTAGAGAAAGAATGAATGGTTTCAATAATAAGCCTAGGGGTAATCAGAGAAACTTTAATAACCTAGTTTCAAACAAATTAGGTAGTGAGTTTCAATTAAGGAAAAAGGCTTGTTATAAGTGTGGTAGCTTTGAACATTTGACTAATAGTTGTCCTGACCACAAGAAACCTGTTTGGAATCAATACTCTAGGGTGAATCACAAATATGTTAATCAGAATACTCACCCTCATCCAAATAGAAACATGATTCCCAGGGTTGTGTTGCTAAGATCTGGTGCAACTAGATCAATTTATGCTGTTAAATCAAATGGTACTTTTAAAACCACAACTGGTTCTATTGCTGGCTCTACTGCTAGTAAGCACTCTGCTGCTAGTAAGCAATCTGCTGCTAGTACAAAACTTTCTACTTCTGGGCCAAAAGTTTTGTCAAATACAGTTGTTGGAAATCATTTTCATGCTGTTAAGGCCTCAGCTTGTTGGGTTTGGAAACCAAAATCAAATGTTACAAACAATGTTTCCAAAACCAGCAGTGCATCAAGTGATTTAAAGAAATTTAACTATGTTGATGCACAAGGCAGATCCAAGTCAGTAATAGCTTGGGTCCCCAAGAGAAACTAATTTCTCTATTTTCATGTGCAAGGTAATCTACTGGATGAGCTTAAAGATATGGTTATAGTTGATAGTGGATGCTTTGGACATATGACAGGGGATGAGTCTCAGCTTGATGATTTTGAGGCTTTTGATGGTGGCTATGTTGCTTTTGGGAATGATCCAAAAGGTGGAAAGATTATTGGTAGAGGCACTTTAAAGACAGGGAATTTGGACTTTGAGAAGGTGTTTCTTGTGAAAGGGCTTAAGTTTAACCTCTTTAGTGTTTCACAAATGTGTGACAAAAGGAATTTTTTTCTTTTTACAGACACTGAATGCATGATCCTTTCTCCTGATTTTCAGTTGCCAAATGATAAATTTGTGTTATTGAAGGTCCCTAGAAATGAAAATATATATACAGTAACCATATTCTGAAATAACAAAAGACTGCTACATCACAACCTAACATAAAAAGACTTAATACATCATTTTCTAGGGTATGGAAGTCCAAGTACAATCTTCCTCTCCTTAGGAAGTGGAGGGTTTGCTTTTCTTGCCTTGGTAGATGTCTTGGATCTTGGCCTTGATGATGCTGGTCTTTCTGGAGTGGATGGTGGATTGTAGTCTGGTTCATCCTCATCTGATGATGTGTAGATGAAGGGGGAAACGAGCTCCTTGGGAGATGGTGGTCTGATTGGGATCCAAGCAGGGTCTTCTGATGATTCTGAAGACGATGGAGACTTGGGGGACATCACCTCTTTACCCCTCGAAGTACTTGGGGTTTGATTCAAATGTAGGAGATCTTTGAAGACTGGAAGGTCATGCTTCCTCTTTCTGGCTTGCTCCTTGGTTCTACAACCATGGTGAGGAGGACGGAATGGAGGGACATATGTTTCAAAGGGAGATTCATCTTCCGAAGAAGAATCGGATGAGATGTTAATTATTTCGGGTGAAGATTTCATTGTGATTGAATGAATTGATTTGGGTGATTTGAAGATTTGATTGTGTGACTGGCGTTTCAAATTGTAATTAGGGTTTGATTGTGATGATTTAGGGAAAAGATTGCGTCCGGTTTTATAGGGATTTTGGAGTATCAAGCACATTAATTGTTTTGGGTTATTGACTTCTTGACCAAGTTTGAATAGTCAACTCTGCTGCTGGCTTATTCTCACTCTGCTGCTAGTTGTTTTATTCTGCTGCTAGTTGTGGATGACTAGGTTATGCTGCTACGGTTGTAAGTGAGAGGGTGGTATGTGTAACTTCTATCAATTAGTTTAAAACCTAATTAATCTTCATAATTGGTTTCTACACGCTCCAAATTGAAGTTAACACAAACCCTAACACTCCATTATTGTCAAAATCAATTATCCCCAATTTCCCTAAACCCTAATTCATGGATTGTGCACGTACCTGGGCTGATCAACACAATAGAGTGGCTGTTTTGGATGAAGAGTTGGTTCCTGAAGGGCTCACAGATATGGTTAAATTTTTGAATGCTACTTCTCTTAGGTATGCACTCATTGTGAATCCTACTATATATGTTTCCTACATCAAACAGTTTTGGCTTACTGCTAAAGTCAAATCTATGAATGGGGAAAAATATGTCAGTGCTTTGGTAGATAGGCAAAAGGTTCGTATCACTGAATCATCTATAAGGGAATCTCTTCTCTTAAATGATGAAACAGAGACTACTTGCCTTGCTAATTCTGCTATTTTTGCTGGTTTAAAAACTTTGGGGTATGAGGGCAAGCATAACAATTTAAAATTTCAAAAAGCTCTCCTATGTCCTCAATACAAGTTTTTGGTACACCTTCTCCTTCATTGTTTGAGTCCTAAAACTTCTGGGTGGCATGAGTTTAGTGCTCCTATTGCTTCTGCAATGGTATGCTTAAGCACAGGTCAACCATTTAATTTTTCAAATATGATTTTGGAGGGGATTGCTAAAAGTGTTAAAGAGTCTGGTTCTTATTTTCTCTATCCAAGATTTTTACAGCTCTTTATTGTTGACCAACTTACTGATTTTAGATCCCATGCTGGTTATTATGAAGCTCCAAGATTGATTTCAAAAACTTTCACTTTCTTGGTTAAGCATGGAAAAGGTTTTTTAGGCACACATACAAATCTTACACCTTATAT
The DNA here is from genome assembly GCA_030686995.1 of Artemisia argyi. Lineage (NCBI taxonomy): Eukaryota > Viridiplantae > Streptophyta > Magnoliopsida > Asterales > Asteraceae > Artemisia > Artemisia argyi. The sequence continues at coordinate 184,629,115 of CM060696.1, read as the reverse complement.
GGTGCAACTTGTGTAAAATATTCAGGGTGAAGGATCAGGAAATCCCACTGATTCTCATCACACACCCAATTTTTCTGCATCTGCTACACAACCCAAAATACACTATACCCGTAGGAAAACCAAAAAGAACACTGATCTACCTCAGGATAGTGTTAGTATGGCTGTACCAGATGAGGCTGTCCTAGTTGATGGAGGGGACATGTTGGTGAGGGCTGTCACTACTGCTTCTAGCTTAGCAGCAGAGCAGGATAGTGATAACATACATAAGACCCAATCCAAGGCAACATCTAGAGAAAAGGGTTCTTCTGAATCCACTTCTCAGGATGGTAACCCTAGCCAAATGGAAAATATAAGGGGCTCAGATGATCAAAGTAGGTTTGATACTGAGTTTATGTCCCAAGATTCACCTCTCGGACCAGGTTACACAGGTCGAAGTGATGAGGACAGGCCAGCGACCAATGAATTGACGAAAAATCTTGTACATGATAACAATGTCCATGATTCACCTCTCGGACCAAGTAACACAGGTCGAAGTGATGAGACTACTATGCAACTCATTCAGGAATTGACGGTTACTTGTACCAATTTGGGGTTGAAGTGTACTATTTTGGAAGATAAGGTTCTTACTCTGTCTACAGAGGTTGCAAGTCAAGGCAAGATAATCACAACATTGAAGAAACATATTAAGAAATTGAAGAAATCAAAAACTTCAACCTCATTGAAAAGGCTAAAAAAGGTGGGCACTTCTCAAGTTATTAGTTCACCTGAACTCTCTACACATTTGGAAGAGGATGATGCTTCCAAACAGGGGAGGAATGAAGATGTAATGGGTTCAGGGGAGGCGAATTTGAAGAGGGTTGAAAGTGCTCAGGTTATGAATGAAGAAATGGCTTCAGGGGAGGTTCCAGTGATTGGAGATATGGACGTTGAAAGTCCTGAGGATGCTAAGAATTTTGTGGTTGCTAATCAATCAGGGAATGAGGTGGTAATGGAAAAAGTGATTGCTACTCAAGAAAAGGTGGTGGAAAAACTCAAGACTTTGGAGCCTGAGCAATTAGTGAAGGCAACAGGGGTAATGGGTGAAGCCTTAAAGACTTTGGGGGATTCAATGGTGAAAGAGCTTGAAAATGCTGCTATTGCTGACAAGACTAATGACTCTACTGCTGCTCATGATTCTGCTGCTAAGGATCCTGCTGATCCTGCTGCTAGTGGAAAAGTGACTTATGCTGATGCACAAGACTCTGCTGCTGGGTCTAGTGATAATGCTGCTGCTGAAGCAATGGTTTTGTTAAGTAAGAAGACTTCAGAAGTTCCATGTGAATCATCTTCAAAACCTACACCACTACCAACACCATCACTACCACAACAACCTACAATAACAACCACATCATCAACACCAAGTTTACCTCTAAAAGGAGTTGTAATCAGAGAACCTGCTACTCAACCAAAGAAGATAGTATCATCATCTACTGACAAAGGAAAGGGAAAGCAAATTGAAGAACCTCAATGGATGTATAAGGGGTTTGATTACTCTGTACTACCTTTTCATCTGTGGCCTAAGGAACTACAACTTAAATATGACTCAGCTGCTGCTTTGAAAGAACAAGAGATGATTGATCAAGAAGAACTACAGCTGGCTCAGAAAGAAAAGGAAAAGATTGAAAAAGAGACAGAAGATTTAAGGAGGTATGAGGAATGGGTGGATGAGAAGATAAGAATAGAGGCTGATATTGAACTCAATTAGATAATCAAGATTGAGGATAATGAAGATCAGACATTTGATGTGAGATCTTGGTTAAGTAAGTTCACAGGTAAGAAAAAGAAAGAAGATGCTGCTGCTAGAAAGAAGAAAAAGGCACTTAGAGGTCCAACTCCGTTACAACAAAGAAAAGAGTATGAAAGATATCTGAAGAATATGAAAGGATGGAAATTGGTGCAATTAAAACCTAAGTCTGATCAAGAGGTTTATGACTTGTATCAAGAGGCTAAAAGACAAACAGATACCTTTTATCCTATGGGTTGTGCTGAAGACTTGGAACATATTGCTCAGAGGAATAAAAAGTTGGTACCTGAAAAAGTAGTTGAAGCAGAGCATGTTCAAGAAGCAGATGTTGTTAAGCAGCTTGATGATGCAATTAAGACTACTTCTTCTGTGCAAAGTGTTAAAAGAAAAGGTGTGGTTCAAAAATCATTTGCAAAGAAGAAGAGAAAAACAGGGGAAGAAAGCAGTTCTAAGCTAGAAGGAGATGAGTTCAAGAATGATTGTGATCATATTCCTCTTGAGCATTTAAAAGAACAATTGAAGGTTTACACCATGGTTGGCAAGATGGAAGATCCTGAAGTAGTTGATGCCAAACCATTAGGAATCAAATATCCTATTATCAAAGTAACTACAGGATATGATACTAACATTGGATCATTTCATGATGTTAAGAGATCTGATGGTAAGACTCACAGGTTTCTTAGATTTCAACAGATGCTACACTACATTGATAGAGAGGATGTTGATGACTTATGGAAGTTGTACAAAGCAAAGTTTGGAGCTGAGAAGTTTGATGGTAAAAAGTATGAGAAATATCAAATTGATCATATCATAACTATGTCTGATAATATTCTGTGGAGAGCTCTAAAACTTATGTATGAACCTTCAATGGATGATTCTGAGTGGACAGAGATAGTACAATACAAAGTAAGAAAATGGAGACTCTTTCAAGATTCTGGAGTTCATATGCTAGAAATTGGACCAATTACTTTGTATATGCTAGCTGAAAAGGATTACCCAGTGGTAAGATACTGGAATACTGTCAATCAGATGGTTAATGGTGCTGGATTACTCAACTTGCAGAAAGACTATGATACTGATGATCAAGCATTCAATTTGCTGTCAAAGTATAAGAAGATACTTGATCAACAGACATCTCAAGACTTGAGTGTTTGGAAGCATCCTCCTGATGTTTAGATGAGCTTTGAAGAAACTTAATGATTTAGAAATAAATATTAAATTTAGGGGAGGATTGTCATATTAAGTCCCTCTTGTTTCATTCTTGGTCGTTTTGTCTCATCAAATTAATAAACCTAACAAAACGATGTTGCGTTAGAAGAAGAAGAAGTATTTGAAAACCTGTTTGCAATAGACTCTGCTGAATCTACTTCAAGGTTACAAGAACCATCTAATACACATATGTTTTACCCAAGGTACCCTTCTACGTTTCAATGGACAAAAGACCATCCAATAGAACATGTTATTGGTGAACCTTCAAAGCCAGTTCAAACAAGGAGACAACTTGCCACCGATCTCGAATTGTGCATTTACATTTGCTCAATCAGCCTCACAGAACCAAAGAACATTCGGGAAGCAATGGCAGAATATCCTTGGAGAAGCGATGCAGGATGAAATTCTTCAATACGATTTACATGACAGTTGGTAACTTGTTGAACGACCACTTGATAAACGAGTTCTTGATCTCAAGTGGTTATGGAAGAACAAACTGGATGAGGAAATGACTGTCATTCGCAACAAAGCTCGTCTCGTGAATAAAGGATATCCACAAGAAGAAGGGATAGATTTCGAAGAATCATTCGCGCCTGTAGCTAGACTTGAAGCAGTCCGAATTTTCTTAGCCTATGCTGCTCACAAAAACATCACAGTCTATCAGATGGATATTAAGACAGCTTTCTTGAATGGAACTCTGAAAGAAGAAGTGTATGTGAGTCAGCCAGAGGGATTCATCGACAAAGATCATCCAGACTACGTCTACAAGCTTAAGAAAGCAATTTATGGTTTAAAACAAGCTCCAAGAGCGTGGTATGACGAACTATCATCTTTCTTGCTTAAAAACAATTTCACAAAAGGAATGGTTGATGACACCTTGTTTATCAAAAAATTCAAAAATGACATTTTGATCGTTCAAATTTACGTGGACGACATTATTTTTGGATCAACCAATCCTAACCATTCAAAACATTTTGAAAATCTCATGAAAAGCAAATTTGAAATGTCCATGATGGGGGAACTAAAATTCTTTCTTGGTTTACAAATACATCAATCCCCTCGTGGTATTTTTATCAATCAAGCTAAATATACAATAGAGATTTTGAAAAAACATGGAATGGAAAATTGTGATTCTGTTGGTACACCAATGGTCACTTCACCAAAAATAGGTGCTGATTTGTTTGGGAAACCCATTGATCCGAAGAAATATCGGAGCATGATCGGTTCTCTCATGTACCTGACTGCTAGTCGACCCGATATTCAATTTGCTGTTTGTTTATTAGCACGGTTTCAGGCTAAGCCTACCGAACTTCACCTCAAAGAGGTTAAACGGATCTTTCGGTACCTACGAAGCACCGTTAACATGGGACTTTGGTATCCGAAGGATTCGGGGTTTAATCTAACAGCATTTTCAGATGCAGACCATGCTGGTGATCAAGTTACAGCAAAGAGTACATCAGGTGGAGCACAATTTTTGGGTGAAAAGTTAGTAAGCTGGTCGTCAAAGAAACAGGATTGTACTGCACTATCAACTGCCGAAGTCGAGTATGTGTCTCTATCTGCGTGTTGTGCCCAAGTTCTTTGGATGCGGGCACAGCTCACAGATTATGGCTTTACTTTTGACAGAATACCTATGTATTGTGACTCAAAAAGTGCCATAGCCATCTCGTGCAATCCCGTACATCACTCTAAGACGAAGCATATCAAAGTCCGCTACCATTTCATCAAAGAACACGTGGAAGATGGTATTGTTGAATTATTTTTCGTTAAGACTGATTATCAACTCGCCGATCTATTTACTAAAGCCCTTCCAAAAGAACGGTTTGACTATTTAGTTCGACGAATTGGCATGCGAAGCCTAACTCCTGAGGAGCTAGAACGTCTTCTCGAATCTTCTTAAAAAATGTTTTCAAAATCGCTTCCCTGTAAATATTTTTGAAAAAAACAAAATACAAAATTTGAAAAACCAACAAAAACAAAATACAAAAATATAAAATTTCAAAAAATACAAAAACTATATAAAATCAAAAAATCCAAAAATATTCTTCTCACGACATGTCTCTCGTATAAATCAATATTCTGTACGTTTCTAGAAATATCATTCAACAATGATACGGACATGTACAGATGCTTGAGCGGGAGTTCTTTAATGTGTTTTTCTAAAACATGTCGTTTCTCAAAATTTTCTTCACAATGGCTTTCGTATACTTCAGTACGAAACCCGTGCTTCAAAGTGAAATCTTTTCAAAAATTAAGTCCGGGTATTTCAACTCGAAAAGATTTCAAATAAGGACTTAAACGATGACTTCTGATTATTTCAAATCAAGGACTCGTACGTTCAATGACGAACTCTTTTTCAAAAAGTTCGAGTCTAAACAAACGAAAAAGATTTCAAGCAAAAACTCGTTTTCAAAACAGAATTCTTGAGCACTTTTTCAAGATTGTTCACAAGATTTCTCAAAATCTCTCAAAATTAGTGCTCAAGATAACTCCCTCGAAACCCTTAATTGATTTTAAATGAGCTATCATTAAGGGGGAGTACAAACACAAAATGTTCCAAATTCATGCAAAATCTGTCTTTCTCTCCAAAAGCTTTTTCTTAATCAGTATATATCAAAAATATCACGTTATGCTATTTTTTAGGGGGAGAAGACATGATTAAAATATGATCAAAGATGTTTAAAGTTTGTGACTGAATCTCAGAAGAGCTCGACTCAGTAAGTACCAATGAATTGACGAAGCTTAAAATGTCAGTAATCGAAAAGACTTATCCTGGACGGGTAATAATTTCAAGCTAGTCTAACTAGTGATGTAAGTTTGTCTCGAATAGGACTTGTCTGAGTAAAACGTACCATATCGAGAGACTTTCTTTGGACTTGACCAGGACGGGTAATAATTTCAAGCTAGTCTAACTAGTGATGTAAGCGTGTCTCGAATTGGTCATGTTCGCTGAAAGTGGATCAATTCAAAAGTGCAAACTCCTCACGCATGTGCAAATTTCTTAAAAATTCATGAGCACATGTGAAGGGGGAGTCCTTCAAAATTGCAAAACTCTCAAAGTGGTAACAACAATGTGTTTTATTATCATAAACACTTTGAGAGATTTTTCACAAAAAGGTTTTATGGCATGTGATCAACAATAGGATAGTCATGGAGTTATAAGGTGACTAAGGTTAGGAAAAACCGTCCTATGATCCGCCAGAGCCGGAGGGATCTACCCAAGGACAAATCCAATAGATTAGAATTAGAAGTCCTTAGGTATGATTGAAAAAAGGAGAAAATGAGAAAGGAGAAAGAAGGGGTTGAAGAATTAAAAAGAAAAGTTATAAAAAAAGGTGAAAAGAAATAGCCCTCCAAATGTTCAACCTTAGGGCAGACACCAGGTACAATTCGTATGCTACTGGTTGTTACTAAGGTGACACCGGTATTGAAGACAAGACGTCATGGACCCAGTGACGCACTGCACTAAACCTTCTTAACCACTCAAGTTCTCTTAAAAGAGCTTGTTTCATTCTCACGGGGAACCGGTGTAATCTATCGACCTGTCTCTTAGAGATGGTTGATATTGAAGCAGGAGACCTCTCCCTAATCTCCGCATAGGAAACCTAATGTGCACTTATCGAGTCTAGAGCCCCGAGATTCATCAAAAGATCTCATAGGAACACATGATATTTCTACGCTGGTTGTTCATCATTAAGGACGCCAGATGTAAACCTAAGAGTCCTACACAGATCTTAGCAATCTGCCAGAACATTTATGAGAGAATTCACACAAGTGTTTCTCAATGATTGAATGGAAACTCCTGCCAGGGTCAACATCAAACAGCCCTGACAGCAAGTCACTTCGGTAATTCTTTATGGGTTACGATTAGTGTTCGCGGTGGTTTCAAATGGTCTACAGTCGTGGAGTGATCCCCAGCGACTCACCCAGTCATTGAGCTACTAAGTAGCTCTTGTAAGCTCTCTCTCGAGTATCTGACATGGGAACGGCCTTGGTAAGGATTAGAAAGAGTCTTCACACTATGCTGTTGACAATCTCTAATTCCTTATCTGTAAGTACCGGCTGTTTATTGCTAACTGTTTACCTGCAGCTACACAACATCTCCATGGCGAAGGATTCCACATGCTCATACATGCATCTCGAAGTCAAAGGAAAATTCTCACAAAGATCAAAGCAAAGAAAGGTTCAAAGAAAGATTCTACGCAATGTGAAAGAATCTACTAAATTAAAGTGACAAAGATCTGTGTGAAAGAACGGGAACTACAAATGCATGTATCACAAAGACAGAAGATGTATGAGCATGTTGGAATGGCGAACAACCACCATAGACACAGAAGTGATGAAAGGCGGATTGCTCCACATCACAAAGGAACTAAGAACGATGAAAAGTCAGACATCAAAGATCATAAAGCATGAAGGAACAAAGACTAAAGACTATTCTGCTACGACACACGATGGTCAACAACAAAGAACAAAGAAGACCTAATCACGTGGAGCATCATTCGAATGACCACCCCTTAGGGGGAGATTGTTAGCATTAAAAATTATATTAAAAAGTGATGGTCATTCTCATTTATTGTAACGTTGTAATGTGTCGTAGTTTTTGTTATAAGAATAGTCAATGGGCCTTGGTCTTGGTAAGCTAATATGTCATGTGTTATGTAATGTAAGCCTTTATATGTAAAAGGAAACCAAGCCCAAGACCAAGCCCATGGAAAGCCTCTTAAGGCATCATGTTAAGAACTATATAAACACCTCAAAGGCTCATTTGAGGTGTGTGCTTGTGTGTGTATTGTGTGTGTTTTTAATAAAAGTTCTCTTTATCTTTATCATTCTCTTTCAATATTTACGCCACACATTTATTACATCAAGTCACCATCTTTCCTTCATCTAGTGCTATATTGTTATTAAAGTTGATATATCTAAGGTCCTACAGAACCCCTCACATGAAGTTCCCTAGTGTTGTAGTATTCAATTTGTAAAACATGTATAATAGTTATAATGATTTCGGTTTAGAAAGCCTTGAGGTCTTAGCCGTGGCCTTGCCGTGGCTTTGGTCTTGGCTACCATGGTCTTGAGACTCATCCTTGGCCTTAGCCATGGTTTTGGTCTCAGTTTTAAGGTCATTAGAACCCTTGGTTTTACTTAGCTATAACCAATAAATGGTCAATTGGGTATTAAAATGGGCTATTCAGAATTTGAAGAAAAATATCACTCGTTATGCGTTTTCAGGGTTCGAGCTTCTTTGTTCCTGAATGAAAACGTCGTTCCGGACAACTTTCGTGTTTTAACTTTTTGATGAATCGGACGAGAAGGCCTCGAAAAAAATCCAAATTTTGATCAGAATGCTATTAGGCAGTTTCAGGTTTTTAGGTTCGCTAACTTCTTTTGGCCATAACTTTTGACTCGTGTACTCGTTTTAGGTGATTCAAATTGCTATGTTTTCCTTTTAAAACCCTCTTTAACAGTAGGTAAATGTCTAATATCATGGTTATACTATTTTGGTCGTGGTTCTCAATATAAGTCACTAATTTCCTTGATTACTTATCATAAGTTAACATATAGTGTTCTTAACTTGTTTTAAAGATTTTTGTACATCATGAACACAATTCAAAGACCATATATAGCATGAATGAAATATAATAAGCATGAAAATGATATTGAGAAAGAAAGTGTATTAGGGTTTCTTACAACTTTTGGGTTTCGAAAGAAAGGAAGTCAAGTATGAACTAGGACACTAAACCTATGCTTGCAAACCCTTCACCACAACTCTTGCAAACCCTTGCTAACCTTTACATAACCTTTGTGAAAAGCATTTAACCTCAGCCCCTAACATCTTGTGTAGCTCCTAATTCAACCATGGAATCACCAAACAAACTCTTGATTCATGTAGAGACTAACTATGCCTTCAACTTTGGTATGTAACTTATAACTTAGAAATCAAAGGATCATGGTTTATGGATTTGTTGTTGGGCATTTGGAATGAAGAGAAAGGAAAGGATTAGGCTTATATTTATAGCATGAAGAGGAGGTTAGGAAGGTGTCTAGGAAGTTTCCTTTAGGAGGTTAGAGACTTAGGATATTTTCCAAGAAAACGCCCCATGTGGCTTAAAATTTCGTTCAATGCCTATCTTGGATGACTAGATATGTGTTTTGATAATATCTTGCTTTTATGGAGTGAGTTTTGTCCCGGTAATCGCTAACGGTAAGTCGTTAAGTCATGAAACTTAAAATCGGGTATCCTAAAAATATGAAACTAATAAATATGTTAGAACTTATTAATATAACCTATCTTAGCATATTTAATGAGTGATAAGTTCTATCGGGTTGCTTAAACGCTGCTAAAACTGGAAACGCAGGTCTAAAACGCGTAATTCGCGTAAAACGCTGAACTGGAAAACGTAAAATTCCAAAACTTTTGGAATTGTCGTAAAATGAGAGAAAATCATATTTCTATTATTTATAGTGTTTTATTGACATATCGGGATGCTGGAATGACGTTTAAACCTAAAAGTAAATCTCGGACACAGTTTCGTGATTTTTGCAAAAATGATCCGACGAGTGTCAAATTCTCGGATTATGATTAAAATAGTTTAACTTACGAGAATATGAAATAAAAATTTCAAGAGTGAATAGTGAAAGTGAATAGTAATAGTGAATAGTAAAAATAAATAGTAATCCGAAAATGCAAGTTGTTACAGTCTCTACCTCTTAAGGGAACTTCGTCCCGAAGTTCAGTTGACGTTAAATACTTACGGTGTGTCTAAGAGAATTCGGGGTTTCAGGATCTCTAAAATAGTGGTGTTCACTCTGATTCGTCTAAGGTTGTGGTTAAGGAGTCGTATCGGATGCAAATAAGCCCACTTATTTATAACTCATTACTTACATAAAGAAGCGTCCAAATTTATGTAAGTAAGGGATCATAAACTTATGGTTCGGTGATTTACAATTTCTTTATTTAAATACAGAGGCGTCCCAATCCATTTAAATAAGGAGATTCTAAATCATCCTACTTAAGAATTTTCGACACAAAAATCGCTATCTGAGACAGATAGTAAGATAACCAAGTCATCAAATCCCTAAAGCTAAGTAATAATATTATTTAACTCAAACCTTATGTCTCATCAAACAAGAACTGTTATAAGATCAATTTAAATAATTAGTTATTACTGAGCTCCATATTTTTAATGACTCGACTAATCTCTGGGGTTCCTTATAATACTAAAGTCACATCATCTAACAGCGTGGAACTAAACCAACAACTAACAAAAAGCATATGCGTATGTAGTGTGTGTAAAGCAAATAAAGATGAGAGTCTTAACGTATATAGGAGTTATAGTCTAGCCACTAAATGTAACCTAGTTCTCTATAACCAAGGCTCTGATACCAATCTGTAACACCCCCAAAATACCGTAGCGGAAGACTGTGTCACTGGGGTGCTACTTCATAATACAAAGTACAAGTTATAGAAAACGACCTCTAAATGAGACGTTTTGAAAAGTTACCATTCGATTAATGAATTCAAAGTTACAAACATGAGATTCCAAAGTATTATACATAAATGTATACAAAATGTTTTGAACGGTAAATGATAAAAAGCGTAAGTATTCAGAATATGCAGCTTGACTCTATGTTCCACGCACTAGCTATCGCCTTACTAACCTGAGATAAACATGCTAAAGTGTCAACACAATGGTTGGTGAGTTCATAGAGTTTGTCTTAAAATAGTTGAAAAGTCTTTAAAGAATATTCGCACAGCAAAGGCATCGTGAATCCACTCAGTTGCAAGTCCCGCCCATAACAACACTTGCAACCTGTGTGTCACAACCCACTGCTAAAGTATAGCATGATTTCAATATATGTGTATACGATATATGCACGCTTAATGTAAAGTATAACAGCCTACTGAACCTCATGACAAGAATAAGCACATATGCTTCAACGCTGGATTATATTCACCCAAGGCCAGGAATATGTGGCAAAGGGTGGGGGCGTCAGCCCGATAGTACTATCAATACCTCTCCATCGGCTCCATCCATGAGTTAAACAGTGGTTAAAGAATATAGCGTATAGAACAATTTTCACACATTAAGGCATATATCGTAATAAAACTACACATCATGTTTAAGAGTATAAAAGTATAGCATAGCATATGAGTAAAATTGTCTTTAGTAAAAGAGAAAGCAAGTAGTTTAAGCATGTATCTCCCCAAAAGAGTTTAAAACAAGTATGAAAAGAGTAGGGGCTATGACTCACCTTGAATTAATGATATCAAAACGTATAACGGAATCGATGGATAAGCCAGGAAATCTCTACGCGCAACCTAGAATATGATGATATGTCTTAGGTTTGGAGTAATGTCTAAGAATACGAAGAATTACCTATATATGTCTTGCATATAGTTCATGATGTAGTACTTAGTATATAGTGTAAGTCGTTGAATAAAAATGGTTTATGAAACATGCATAGTTTGTATATCTCTTACTACCGTTCGGGCCGTCATAATTCAGAGGTCATGTAGTAAACGTTCGAGGAGCTAGGACATTTTAATTCGTAAATCCAGCAACTCGTCGATCCGTTTACCCAAATGGAACCCCTCACATGAAGTTCCCTAGAGTTGTAGTATTCAATTTGTAAAACATGTATAATAGTTATAATGATTTCGGTTTAGAAAGCCTCGAGGTCTTAGTCGTGGCCTTGCCGTGGCTTTGGTCTTGGCTACCATGGTCTTGAGACTCATCCTTGGCCTTAGCCATGGTTTTGATCTCGGTTTTAAGGTCATTAGACCCCTTGGTTTTACTTAGCCATAACCAATAAATGGTCAATTGGATATTAAAATGGGCTGTTAAGAATTTGAAGAAAAATATCACTCGTTATGCGTTTTCAGGGTTCGAGCTTCTTTGTCCCTGAACGAAAACGTCGTTCCAGACAACTTTCGTGTTTTACCCTTTCGACGAATCGGACCAGAAGGCCTCGAAAAAAATCCAAATTTTGATCAGAATGCTATTAGGCAGTTTCGGGTTTTTAGGTTCGCTAACTTCTTTTGGCCATAACTTTTGACTCGTGTACTCGTTTTAGGTGATTCAAATTGCTATGTTTTCCTTTTAAAACCCTCTTTAACAGTAGGTAAGTGTCTCATATCATGGTTATATTTAGGGATGAGCTCGGGACCAATCCCGTCCCGATCCCGTCCCGAATTGATGCTCCCGTTTTTTTCCCGGGCATGAAAGGTGTGTACCGTTCCCGTACCGAACGGGATTCCGGTACCGGTACCGGTTTCGGGATACGGGACCGGGAAATCGGTACGTATCGGGTTATTCCCATTTTTTTTTAATCTTGAATGATATTTAAAACTTGTGTTGTACAAAGAATGTACGAGCCATTTCCATATATATTTTCATGCTTGTTTCAAGATGTACAAATTGGCACATAAATTAACAAAAGTCTGTAAATGTTTGTTAATCTCTACGAATGATATAATCACTGATATAGTGATATTAAATGATATAATAATCAATGATATTGAATGTAGAAACATGGACACCCATTCAAATGATACAGATTAAAGTCATCAAACATAAATATTAAACATACCACCATTGTTTACCAATCATAAAGATTGGAGCATCCAGTAGGGTTTTTTTTTTTTTTTTTTTTTTTTTTTTTTTTTTTTTTGGACCTTTGGTTAGCCCGTATCCATGGAACAAATGGGTTTTTGAATATAATTCCCTAAAAAACATGGACTATTCTAATTCCGGTACCCAATCGGGATTTCCCGAATAAGTCCCGTCCCGAACCCGAAAGTTCCCAATTTTTTTTTAGCCTTATTTAGTAGTCCCGGTACCGTACCATATATCGGGACTCGGTACGGTTTCGGTACGGTACCGGTACGGTTCCGTTTCGGTTACGGGAATCGGGTCGATATGCTCGTCCCTAGTTATATTATTTTGGTCGTGGTTCTCAATATAAGTCACTAATTTCCTTGATTACTTATCATAAGTTAACATATAGTGTTCTTAACTTGTTTTAAAGATTTTTGTACATCATGAACACAATACAAAGACCATATATAGCATGAATGAAATATAATAAGCATGAAAATGATATTGAGCAAGAAAGTGTATTAGGGTTTCTTACAACTTTTGGCTTTCAAAAAAAAGCAAGTCAAATATGAACTACGACACTAAACCTATGCTTGCAAACCCTTCACCACAAATCTTGCAAACCTGATGAGTGCACAAACACTCATCATTTTTGGTTAAATCTGAACTGCAAAACATACAAAAACACTCAGAAATGCATCAAATTACTGAAAATATTTCAAAATTGTGTTTTATATGTTTTAGATGCAAAAAGAGTAAAAACAAATGAAAAACGTACAAAGTTTGCATAATTGGCAGTTTCAGTCCCTCAACTTTCAAAAATTGACAAAACTAGTCCCTGAGCAATTATTTTGCAAGAAAAATCAACCCAAGGTTTTGAAAGTCAAAAAAATTACAAAATACTATACTTGGGTCATAAGTTTTCCAAAATTACACATTTGGTCCCTGAGATTTCAAAAATGGAAAAATAAGTCCCCGGGAATTTTGAAAAAGTGAAAAATGCAAAAAATGGTTCTTGGATATTGGTGATTGGCAATTTTGGTCCTTGGTAGCAATTTGGAAAGTACACAAATTCAACCCTCACACTTTTGCAAAATTGCAAAATTGGTCCTTGTGATACATTTAACCAAACGGACCCTTTTTATTATTACCACAAACCAAAACCAAATCCACCCCAAAACTACCCAAGCCCAAAACCATTCCCAAGCCCATCCCCTATCCAGCCCACTCCCCTTTAATATAAAACCACCCCCGGTCAACAAAGTCAAACCGGTCAAAAGACCGGTTAACCCCATCTTCTTCCCCCCAACATACCAACGCAAAACCAGGGCTCCCTGTTCCCCCTCCCCCTCCTCCTTACCTTTCTCGCCATAGCCCCCCACAATAAATGCCTCTCACTAACCTAACCAACCCCCACCACCACTCTATTTAATGCCCCGACCATACCACTAGAATTGCCCCGTTTTGTTTTTGGCAGGAAAAGACAACCAATGGCTAGGATTGATCAAAACCTAACTGAACGATGGGGATATGGTCAAGGGTCAAAGTGAAGACTAGTAGGACACTCAGATAGAAAATTGAAGCCATGTGGGAGAAGATGTGTCTTATTTTTATTTTCGTTATATATATGAGCTCATATGAGCCTTAGAAAGTGTGTAGTGTTGTATTTTTAAGTAATTTAGTTTCTAATTTTAACTTTGTAATCTGTTTTTCAATTAATGAAGTTTATGTTTTAAGTTATCTTCCATTTGGAAATTTCAAGTTTGATTCAATATCTCAATTACTTGTTTAAAGTCCATCACTAATTTTTAGTTGTTTACAAACTCATGTAAGGGCAATGTATCTGTTTTAAACAAGTTTTCAAGTTTGTGGCATGGTTTTTACCCAAGTTTCAGAAAAATAGAAAAAATAATAGAAAAATAAAAGTAAAATAAAAAATTGGAGATCAAAGGTTGAAGAAGCTTGAAGCTCAGGATTGGTGGATGCTAATGGTATTAGTGGTTCATGGGAACCTATAGGAATGGTTTATGGTTCATGGGTCTTATTGTTTAAGCAGGAAGCCTTTGTGAGTATATTGCTCCATTTTAACTTTTTACCATTTCATTGCTTGTTCTAGTTCAATTCTGAATTTAGTGTTATTATTATGTTTAAATTGGAGTTAATATTCATTTAAAACAGTTGGTTAAGTGTTAGAATTAATTGTTCTATAAATTTCTCATTTGACTGTCTAATTTGAATCTTAGTAATCTTGAGTAATTTTTTTGTTGTTGTTGTTTATCTGTGTAATTTAGCATAATATGTTGATATATGTCCCTGTGATTCAGTAGTTTAGGATTAGTAGAGTTTTGGCTTGAAAATCTCTTTAGCAAATCTGTTAAAGGGGTGTTTGGTTGTAACTTATCTGTGGTGTTCTAGTTGATTCATAGTACAAATCTTGGTCTCATTGAGTTACTTGGGGTGATATAAGCTCAGGGTAACCATTTTCTTGGTCATAAAAACAGCCAAAGTCAAAATCACAAGCAATCTCACCCACACAGTTAACTGTGTGGGATTTTAAGTCCAAAGTCCTTTACAACTTAGCATAAGGTTTTGTTTCAACTAAAATCAATCTTCTTCTAGCCTAGTAACATGTTTTCAGATCATTAGAAGTAATCAAAAGTCATAAAAGTCAAATACTCAAGTTTTGTGAAAAAGTCAAAAGTGCATCATCTCAGAAAAACCAAATATGGCATGAATTTTCTAGATTTTTGTGTGTTGTTTTAGCCTTTGAAACTTGTTGTGGGTATTGTCTACCAGTAGAACTAGTGATTTCCATACCTGTTTGATTTTTGTGATTTTTTGTTGTGGACAATTTTGCCCCTCAAACACACTTGCAGGGCAAGGACTTGCCCTGTGCATCAGCAGACCCAGTCACCACCATCACTTTGGTGGCTCATTGTGGCCACCTCAGTGGGTCCCACTGACCAAATCTTGCTTCATTCAACCCCCCCCCCCACCTGGTAGGCTTTAAGGTTTGACCATTGGTTTGACCTTGGAACCTGTGGACCCCACTTGGAATTACCCCAAAAGGTTGTCCCATTTTTCTGTCTCAGAAACCAAATAAGCAAGTGCTTATTGTGGTCTTCTGGCTTATTCAGCCCACTTAATTGATTGAATTTTGCTAAAAATTGGTCAAGTAACTCATTTGAATCAGAATTAACCAAGGTGGACCCCACATAAGTTCATTTGAGCTTATTCTCCCCTTTGGTCAAAGAAAGTCAACTGCTTGATCAAATAAGCATTCAAATGCTTATTTCCTGAGTTTCAGTGAAAGTGTTTTTGTAAAAGTTTTTAGTTTGTAGTATTAAATTAGTTTGGAAAAAGAAAAAACTCAAAAAAAACAATTTTAATTATAGTGATAGCTTCAGCCGCAATCAATTTTTGGCGCCGCTGCCGGGGAGGTGTGCGCGTTTCTACAGCGTCTTTTGAGATTAGTGTTATCTCACCATCATCACTGTACAAATACCACCACTTTTGTAAATTTTAAATCAAAACACAAAAAAGTCATTAACACTTTTCCTAAAGTGTTAAAACACCAAAAAAAATTAAAAACAACAAAATAAATCGTAACGTTTTCTGATTCGGTTTTCTTTTAAGGTGATTCTTAAAGAAAAACGACTCTAGATTATGAGACGATACCAAAAATATTGTCCAAAAGTTTTTCACCCATACACAAAACCCAAAAACATCCGTCTTTTCTTGTGAATAATAATTATATATAAAAACTAACCGTCGCAAACCAAGACAGAACACCTACCAACTAGGGGTGTGAACATAATAAGTTCCCAAACCAAAGATTTAAAACTTGCCTTTGTATCCCTGTGAGTGGTGTACCTTTATTAAAGAAGCCACTTGCTTGTGATTATTGGTTTAAGTTCACTGTGGATTTGCCTCGATTTTGTTTTGATTAGTTTTTATCCCTAGTGCATGCGCACTCATTCTTCAAGGTCTACTAGCCCATTACGTGAGATTGTCCGAAAACCTCGAAGACCTCGTAGACGATCTGCACCAACAGTCGGATCTGAGATCCGTACTGTTGCCACACCCACTGTCACCATGGCAAAAGACCGCCCCATGTGTGAGCTTCTCCAAGCACCCATCGAGGGTTACGGAGATGCCATTGTTGTTCCAGCTATCGTGGCTTATAATTTTGAACTCAAAACCGGGTTACTCAATCTTGTAACCTCAAGTCAATTCTACGGTTTTGAGAGGGATGATCCTCATGCTCACATTCGATGGTTCAATAAAATCACTTCGACCATCAAGTACAAGAATGTCCCTTGTGAAGCAATCAAACTCCTTCTCTTCCCATTCTCCCTGGAGGGACAAGCCCGGATTTGGCTTGAAAAACAACCTCCACGATCTACTGAGACATGGGAAGATCTTGTGAAAAAATTTGTGAATGAATTCTTCCCACCTTCCAAGACCACGAGTCTTAAGAACGAAATCACCAAGTTCACTCAGAAATATGATGAGTCTTTCGGTGAAGCGTGGGATCGTTTCAAAGAATTACTTCGCAAGTGTCCACATCATGGTTTCTCAGAGTTGATGCAACTCGATACTTTCTACAATGGCGTGAGCCAAGCTGATCAGGATTCTCTCAATGCCTCCGCGGGAGGTAATTTCTTGAGTAGAACCACAAAAGAAGCTTTACAGATCATAGAAAACAAGTCTAAGGTCCGCTCTACACGAAGTAAACCGATTGTTTCTCAAATCAATGCGGGTCCTTCCACTTCATCTTCTGTGGGTCAATCTAGCACGGATGCTAAGCTTGACAAGCTCACTGAAGCGATCCAAGCTTTGGTTCTCGCCCAAACAAAGAAAGTTTCATTTCCACAACATCCTCCCCCTGCTGAGGTTAAAAAAGTGGAAGTCTGTGTGACTTGTGGTGGGCCGCATGCCTACTACAATTGCACAGCTACTGATGGTACTCCATATGAAGCTCATGCTATTGTCGGGTCCCAAAATCAAGGAGTCAATCAATATCGCCCTCCTATGGACCCGAACTATCGTCCTCACCATTATCCTGGACCTCCCGGTTTTAATCAAAACCAAAATATCCACAACCGTGGCCAAAATCAAAATAGAGTGAACCAAGGTTATCAAAACCAATGTAACTTCAATCAGGGTCACGGTTTCCAAAATCAAAACCAAGGTTTCCAAAATCAAGGTTTCCAACACCAAAATCAAGGAAACTTTAACCGGAACCAAGGTCAGTGTAATTTCAATCCCGGGAACTTTCATGGAAACAATCACCAGAATCAAGGGAATTTCCATCATCAAAACCAAGGAAATTTCAATCAAGGTCCCAATCTGAACAATCAAGCTCAAAATCTTCCTAATCCGAATCAAGCCATTGTTCCAACCGGGCCTTCATCTGATGAGTTGTTGAAACAATTCATGAAGTCCCAAGAAGAGTTGAACAAGTTGCTGGTCAGCCAGATTTCTGATATCAAGAAGTCTTTAAATGATCGACCCTCGGGCTTAGGTACTACTTTACCGAGCAACACGATCGCTAACCCGAGGGGTGATGCTAAGGCGATCACAACATGAAGTGGAGCTTCATATGATGAGCCTGCGATTCCAACTATCTCTTCTCCTTCTCCTCCAAAGGTAGTGGATCGTGAACCTGAGGTGACAAAGGACAAGGTGCAAACTCCTAGCCCACGAAGTACAGCACACGTCCAACCTCAGGTTAATCCTGAAACCAGATGTAAGCCTAGAGTTGTCTTTGAACCACCAGAAACTCCAGTGGACAAATCCAAAACTTCTATTCCTTATCCATCACGTCTCAATGAACAAAAGCTCCGCGAAAAGGCTAGTCACCAAATGGATAAATTTTTCCAAATCTTCCAAGATTTGCACTTTGACATTAGCTTCGCGGACGCTATTCTCTTGATGCCCAAGTTTGCATCAACAATCAAAAATCTGTTGAGTAATAAAGAAAAACTCTTTGAGATGGCAAGAACTCCTCTGAATGAGCACTGCTCAGCAGTTCTCTTGAAAAAGCTTCCTGAAAAGCTTGGAGACCCCGGGAAATTTCTCATTCCTTGTACTTTCCCGGGTATGGTTGAATGCTTCGCCTTAGCTGATTTAGGTGCTAGCATTAACCTAATGCCATATTCTGTGTGGAAGAAACTTTCTCTTCCCGAACTCACCCCCACGTGCATGACTTTAGAGCTTGCCGATCGTTCGATTTCTCGTCCTCTTGGCATTGCCGAGGACGTATTCGTTAAAGTGGGAAAGTTCCATTTTCCGGCAGATTTTGTGATTGTCGACTTTGATGCCGATTCTAGGGTCCCTCTCATTCTTGGAAGGGGATTCCTTAGGACTGGGCACGCTCTTATCTATGTATTTGAGCATGAGATCACATTACGTGTTGGAACGGAAGCCATTACCTTCAACCTAAATCAAACATCGAGATACTCCTCCAATTATGACTGTGAATCGGTGAACCAAATAGATGTCATCGATGTTGCTGCTGAGGAGTATGCTCAAGAGATTTTAGGTTTCATTGATGATTCTTCGAGTGAAAACTTCACTCAATCTTCTCATCCCATCATAGACAATTCTTCTCCTTCCCTCACTCCGTTTGAGGGAAGTGACTTCATCTTAGAAGAAATTGAGGCCTTTCTCAAAAGTGACTCGATTCCCGATGGAATCGATAACCAAGAGATTGACCCCGAGAGGGATATTCTCCTGCTTGAGAAGTTATTAAACGAAGATCCCTCTCCTCTTCCTGTTCTACGACAAACACTTCATAAGGAGGAAGTCAAAAATGTTGAGAAAACTGATGACTTTCCCGAGGTTGAACTTAAGGACTTGCCGACTCATCTTGAATATGCATTTCTGGAGGGTGATGATAAATTGCCCGTCATAATTGCTAAAGACTTAAGTGTTGAGGAAAAGGCTGGTCTTATAAAGGTTTTGAAGTCTCATAAACAAGCAATTGCTTAGCGACTCTCCGACATCAAGGGCATTGACCCTGAATTTTGTACTCACAAAATTTTAATGGAGGACGACTTCAAACCTGCAGTCCAACAACAAAGAAGGGTGAATCCAAAAATTCACGAGGTTATCAAACAAGAAGTTTTTAAACTTCTTGATGCCGGATTGATTTACCCTATCTCGGACAGTCCTTGGGTTAGCCCGAT
The DNA here is from genome assembly GCA_030686995.1 of Artemisia argyi. Lineage (NCBI taxonomy): Eukaryota > Viridiplantae > Streptophyta > Magnoliopsida > Asterales > Asteraceae > Artemisia > Artemisia argyi. The sequence goes on along the minus strand of CM060696.1, from coordinate 184,609,328 downwards.
TCATTGTGTTCCAAAAAAGGGTGGCATTACTGTTGTCACAAATGAGGAGAATGAGTTGATTCCAACTCGTTTGGTTACGGGTTGGCGCGTCTACATTGACTATCGTAAGTTAAATGACGCCACCCGTAAAGATCATTTTCCTCTTCCCTTTATGGATCAGATGCTCGAGAGATTAGCGGGGAATGAGTACTATTGCTTCCTCGATGGTTTCTCGGGATACTTTCAGATTCCCATTGATCCGCAAGATCAGGAAAAGACCACTTTCACGTGCCCCTATGGAACTTTCGCATATAAACGTATGCCATTTGGCTTATGTAATGCTCCGGGCACGTTTCAAAGATGTATGATTGCCATATTTTCCGACATGATCGGGAAAACTATGGAGGTCTTTATGGACGATTTTTCGGTCATTGGGGATTCGTTCCAATCATGTCTCTCCCATTTAGACGGCATGCTAAAACGTTGTAAAGACACAAAGTTATGTCTAAATTGGGAAAAGAGTCACTTTATGGTCAAAGAGGGCATTGTCCTCGGCCATAAAATTTCAAAGAACGGGATTGAGGTTGACAGAGCCAAAGTGGACGTCATTACAAAATTGCCTCATCCCACTACCGTAAAAGGTGTTAGGAGCTTTTTGGGTCATGCCGGTTTTTACCGTAGGTTTATTCAAGATTTTTCTAAAATCGCCCGGCCTATGGCCCATCTCCTCGAAAAGGATGCTCCTTTTATCTTCTCCCCCGAGTGCATCGAAGCCTTTGAAACATTAAAGAAAAGGCTTACCGAGGCACCGATTCTTGTTGCCCCCGATTGGGACTTGCCCTTCGAGCTCATGTGTGATGCTAGTGATTATGCGATAGGGGCAGTCTTGGGGCAACGAAAAACAAAACATTTTCAGCCTATACACTATGCCAGCAAAACTATGACCGAGGCTCAAAGTCATTACACCACCACTGAAAAAGAATTATTAGCTGTGGTGTATGCTTTCGAAAAATTCCGGCCATACTTGATACTGACCAAAAGCATAGTGTATACGGATCACTCGGCTTTGAAGTACCTCTTTGCAAAACAAGATGCAAAGCCGAGACTACTCCATTGGGTTCTCCTCCTACAGGAATATGATATCATAATTCGTGATAAAAAAAGGTGCTAAGAACCTAGCTGCTGATCATCTCTCCCGTCTTGAAAACCCTCACCAAGATGCTTTCGAGAAAAAGGAAATAAATGAAACATTTCCTCTCGAAACCCTCAATGCGGTTTTATTTCGTGGAGACTCGATTACCCCATGGTTTGCCGATTTCGCAAACTACCTTGCGGGTAACTTTGTTGTGAAAGGGATGTCGTCCCAACAAAAAAATAAATTCTTCAAAGATGTAAAACATTACTTCTGGGACGACCCCTACTTGTTCAAAATCTGTGCGGATCAAGTCATCCGGCGGTGTGTGTATGGTCAGGAAGCCACGGAAATTTTAAAGGCTTGCCATGCCGGTCCCACGGGGGGCCACGACAATCCCAACTACACCGCCAAAAAGGTGTTTGATTCCGGCTTTTATTGGCCCACAATCTACAAGGATGCCCAAGAACTGGTCAAGTCCTGTGACGCTTGTCAACGTCACGGGAATATTTCACAAAAGAATGAAATGCCTCAAAATGCAATTCAAGTGTGTGAAATTTTTGACATCTGGGGCATCGACTTTATGGGGCCATTTCCATCTTCTCATGGCAACAAATACATACTCGTGGCAGTTGACTACTTGTCAAAATGGGTTGAAGCGAAAGCTTTACCCACAAATAATGCCCGAGTAGTTGTGAAATTTTTGAAAGCTCTTTTTGCCCGATTCGGAACTCCACGTGCTATTATTAGTGATCGTGGTACGCACTTCTGTAATGACAAATTCTATAAAGTCATGCAAAAGTACGGTGTAACTCACCGTCTTTCTACTGCGTACCACCCTCAAACAAGAGGACAAGTCGAAGTTTCCAATCGGGGCATCAAAAGAATTTTAGAAAGAACCGTAGGTGAAAATCGTGCATCGTGGTCAGATAAATTAGATGATGCACTTTGGGCTTTCCGTACGGCTTACAAAACACCCATTGGGTGTACGCCTTACAAACTTGTGTACGGGAAAGCGTGCCATCTTCCGATCGAGCTTGAGCACAAAGCCTATTGGGCTCTCAAGCATGCCAATTTTGACCTCAAAACTGCGGGTGATCATAGAAAAGTTCAACTAAATGAATTAAACGAACTTCTTGATCAAGCTTACGAGAACTCTTTGATCTATAAAGAAAAGACAAAGAAGATTCATGACTCAAAAATCAAGAACCGCGTTTTCAACGTTGGTGATCGAGTCCTTCTTTTCAACTCTAGACTTAAGATCTTCTCGGGAAAGCTAAAAACCCGATGGACTGGTCCATTCACTATCGCTAAGGTTTATCCTTATGGCACCGTTGAATTATCTCAAAATGACGGTCCAAATTTCAAAGTGAATGGACATCGTTTAAAGCATTACTTTGGAGAGGACATACCAGCCATGGTTGTCCCGGATCCCCAAACTTTCCTCAAGGACAATTGCATTCGGGGATCGAGTCAAGCTAGCGACTCGATGAACAAAAAAAATAGCACAATACGGGTTTTCACCCGTATCTCTGATTTCTTTCTATTTTCTACCACCTAGTGTGGGGGAATGGCCAACCCTCCGCTATTTGAAAAATGTATATATGTATATAAGCTAAAAAAAAATGTGTATATATATAAATAAAGTGAAATATGGTATTTCCACAGTTAGATTCGAATATTAGCTTCTTCCGTTCAAAGAGTCGGCATAATAGCCGGGACTTTGAATATTGAGGACAATATTCATTTCTAAGTGTGGGGGGAAATTCTATCGAATTTTATCAAAATATATCTTCTAGTACCCCCGTTTTTGGCCAAAATTTTCAAAATTTTTTCACTTTATTTCAAAATTTTTGTGGTAATCAGTCCGCCAGGTCTAACCGACAAGGGGATTGGCTAATACAGGAGCAAACGGCTCTTGGTAAAGATAACTCAAATCCGTTGACGGCTTGCAATTTGCCCAAAATTGTATGGTAACTCAACTCGCCATATCCCATAAAGTGAATGAGTTGGCTAGCCCGCAAGATTATGGCTTGTGGTAAAGGCAGTGGAAAATCCATAATTAGTAATCAGCTCACCAAGATGTCGACTAGGTCCATCAAGAGTTGGCTAGTCCAGGAGCAAACGGCTCTTGGTAAAGACTAATCAAAACCGTTGACAGCTGGTGATTTGCTCAAAATCACATGGTTATCAGGTGGACCATAGTTCTTACTTGAATCGATACATCTGGCTACTCCAGAGGTGATGGCTTTTGGTAAAGAGTTTAAAATCCATTGAGTTTTTAAAACAGTTTATTGCTAGGGACTAGCAATAGTTTAGTGTGGGGGATTGATGAGTGCTCAAACACTCATCATTTTTTGTTAAATCTGAACTGCAAAACATACAAAAACACTCAGAAATACATCAAATTACTGAAAATATTTCAAAATTGTGTTTTATATGTTTTAGATGCAAAAAGAGTAAAAACAAATGAAAAACGTACAAAGTTTGCATAATTGGCAGTTTCAGTCCCTCAACTTTCAAAAATTGACAAAACTAGTCCCTGAGCAATTATTTTGCAAGAAAAATCAACCCAAGGTTTTGAAAGTCAAAAAAATTACAAAATACTATACTTGGGTCATAAGTTTTCCAAAATTACACATTTGGTCCCTGAGATTTCAAAAATGGCAAAATAAGTCCCCAGGAATTTTGAAAAAGTGAAAAATGCAAAAAATGGTTCTTGGATATTGGTGATTGGAAATTTTGCTCCTTGGTAGCAATTTGGAAAGTACACAACTTCAGCCCTCACACTTTTGCAAAATTGCAAAATTGGTCCTTGTGATACATTTAACCAAACGGACCCTTTTTATTATTACCACAAACCAAAACCAAATCTACCCCAAAACTACCCAAGCCCAAAACCATTCCCAAGCCCATCCCCTATCCAGCCCACTCCCCTTTAATATAAAACCACCCCCGGTCAACAAAGTCAAACCGGTCAAAAGACCGGTCAACCCCATCTTCTTCCCCCCAACATACCAACGCAAAACCAGGGTCCCCTGTTCCCCCCCCCCCCCTCCTCACCTTTTTCACCCATAGCCCCCCACAATAAATGCCTTTCACCAACCTAACCAACCCCCACCACCACTCCATTTAATGCCCCAACCATACCACTAGAATTGCCCCATTTTGTTTTTGGCGGGAAAAGACAACCAATGACTAGGATTGATCAAAACCTAATTGAACGATGGGGATATGGTCAAGGGTCAAAGTGAAGACTAGTGGGACACTCAGATAGCAAATTGAAGCCATGTGGGAGAAGATGTGTCTTATTTTTATTTTTGTTATATATATGAGCTCATATGAGCCTTAGAAAGTGTGTAGTATTGTATTTTTAAGTAATTTAGTTTCTAATTTTAACTTTGTAATCTGTTTTTCAATTAATGAAGTTTATGTTTTAAGTTATCTTCCATTTGCAAATTTCAAGTTTGATTCAATATCTCAATTACTTGTTTAAAGTTCATCACTAATTTTTAGTTGTTTACAAACTCATGTAAGGGCAATGTATCTGTTTTAAACAAGTTTTCAAGTTTTTGGCATGGTTTTTACCCAAGTTTTAGAAAAATAGAAAAAATAATAGAAAAATAAAAGTAAAATAAAAAATTGGTGATCAAAGGTTGAAGAAGCTTGAAGCTCAGGATTGGTGGATGCTAATCGCATTAGTGGTTCATGGGAACCTATAGGAATGGTTCATGGTTCATGGGTCTTATTATTTAAGCAGGAAGCCTTTGTGAGTATATTGCTCCATTTTAACTTTTTACCATTTCATTGCTTGTTCTAGTTCAATTCTGAATTTAGTGTTATTATTAGGTTTAAATTGGAGTTAATATTCATTTAAAACAGTTGGTTAAGTGTTAGAATTAATTGTTTTATAAATTTCTCATTTGACTGTCTAATTTAAATCTTAGTAATCTTGAGTAATTTTTTTGTTGTTGTTGTTTATCTGTGTAATTTAGCATAATATGTTGATATATGTCCCTGTGATTCAGTAGTTTAGGATTAGTAGAGTTTTGGCTTGAAAATCTCTTTAGCAAATCTGTTAAAGGGGTGTTTGGTTGTAACTTGTCTGTGGTGTTCTAGTTGATTCATAGTACAAATCTTGGTCTCATTGAGTTACTTGGGGTGATATAAGCTCAGGGTAACCATTTTCTTGGTCATAAAAACAGCCAAAGTCAAAATCACAAGCAATCTCACCCACACAGTTAACTGTGTGGGATTCTAAGTCCAAAGTCCTTTACAACTTAGCATAAGGTTTTGTTTCAACTAAAATCAATCTTCTTCTAGCCTAGTAACATGTTTTCAGATCATTAGAAGTAATCAAAAGTCATAAAAGTCAAATACTCAAGTTTTGTGAAAAAGTCAAAAGTGCATCATCTCAGAAAAACCAAATATGGCATGAATTTTCTAGATTTTTGTGTGTTGTTTTAGCTTTTGAAACTTGTTGTGGGTATTGTCTACCAGTAGAACTAGTGATTTCCATACTTGTTTGATTTTTGTGATTTTTTGTTGTGGACAATTTTGCCCCTCAAACACACTTGCAGGGCAAGGACTTGCCCTGTGCATCAGCAGACCCAGTCACCACCATCACTTTGGTGGCTCATTGTGGCCACCTCACTGGGTCCCACTGACCAAATCTTGGTTCATTCAACCCCCCCCCCCTGGTAGGATTTAAGGTTTGACCATTGGTTTGACCTTGGAACCTATGGACCTCACTTGGAATTACCCCAAAAGGTTGTCCCATTTTTCTGTCTCAGAAACCAAATAAACAAGTGCTTATTGTGGTCTTCTAGCTTATTCAGCCCACTTAATTGATTGAATTTTGCTAAAAATTGTTCAAGTAACTCATTTGAATCAGAATTAACCAAGGTGGACCCCACATAAGTTCATTTGAGCTTATTCTCCCCTTTGGTCAAAGAAAGTCAACTGCTTGATCAAGTAAGCATTCAAATGCTTATTTCCTGAGTTTCAGTGAAAGTGTTTTTGTAAAAGTTTTTAGTTTTTAGTATTAAATTAGTTTGGAAAAAGAAAAAACTCAAAAAAACCAATTTTAATTATAGTGATAGCTTCTATTTAATAGAAATTATCTTTTTAATTTTCTTTTTAGCTTATTTATAAGCACTTTAGCATTTTTATATTTTTATTAAATCTCTTTTATATTAAAGTAATTTTATAAATTTTTCCAGAATTTTCTTTTGTCTTTTAGTGGTTTTTATAATTAATTTTAATTTAATTAATTATTAATCAATATTAACTAATTAAATAGCATAATTATATTTTATTAAGTAACACATAGTTTTATAATTTTTCTAGCTTTTACTTAAGTTAAAACATTTTTATTAATTTTTCTAGAATTTATACTGTTCATTTTCTATTTTTTATAATATAATTAGTTTAATTGGTAATTAATTAATAATTATAATAATAATTAGTAAATTAGTTTAAAATACATAAAATCAACTTTTTATAATTTTTAGGATTCCTGTGATGGTTAATTAGATTTATAAAAATCTTCTTAATTATCTAAGTCTTTTTAGTAATTTGTAATAATTTAAATTAATATAATTAGTTAAATAATCAGTAATCAGTAATTAATTAATAATTAATAATTAAATAGTGTAAAAATAATTTTTCTTTTTCTTAAAATTTTCTTTATTTAGTAGGATTGTAAAAATATAAATTTCACACTCATAGCCTTTTCTGTTCATCAGTTGTACTTTCTTTCACGTTCGTCTGTGTATGTTTTTGATTAAAATGTACGTTTTTAGGTTTTAGATCACATCTTCTTAATCTTAATTCCCGTAATCAATCACGTAGCTTTCCTAAGCTATTTCTGTTAATACTTTCCAAATAATTCTCATAACAACCCTTTTCTGTGAATAATCACCCGATCACAAAGCACGCTCAGTCACAATTCACACCTTGTCGGGATTTAACGACCTGGTGATACCTTATATTACCCGGATATTGACTCTAGGCTATTTGACTTTGTTGACCATTCCTTAGTCAATATAAGTTGACGGTTTAGCATCAATCAAAACCCTTGCTAACCTTTACATAACCCTTGTGAAAAGCATTTAACCTCATCCCCTAACATCTTGTGTAGCTCCTAATTCAACCATGGAATCACCAAACAAACTCTTGATTCATGTAGAGACTAACTATGCCTTCAACTTTGGTATGTAACTTATAACTTAGAAATCAAAGGATCATGGTTTATGGATTTATTGTTGGGCGTTTGGAATGAAGAGAAAGGAAAAGATTAGGCTTGTATTTATAGCATGAAGAGGAGGTTAGGAAGGTGCCTAGGAAGTTTCCTTGAGGAGGTTAGAGACTTAGGATATTTTCCAAGACTTAGTGGCTAAGTTTACTTGCAAAATGTTTAGCTTCCTATGTAAGCTTCCTATCCTTAACTTAGTGACCAAGAAAACGCCCCATGTGGCTTAAAATTTCGTTCAATGCCTATCTTGGATGACTAGATATGTGTTTTGATAATATCTTGCTTTTATGGAGTGAGTTTTGTCCCGGTAATCGCTAACGGTAAGTCGTTAAGTCATGAAACTTAAAATCAGGTATCCTAAAAATATGAAACTAATAAATATGTTAGAACTTATTAATATAACCTATCTTAGCATATTTAATGAGTGATAAGTTCTATCGGGTTGCTTAAACGCTGCTAAAACTGGAAACGCGGGTCTAAAACGCGTAATTCGCGTAAAACGCTGAACTGGAAAACGTAAAATTCCAAAACTTTTGCAATTGTCGTAAAATGATAGAAAATCATATTTATATTGTTTATAGTGTTTTATGGACATATCGGGATGCTGGAATGACGTTTAAACCTAAAAGTAAATCTCGGACACGGTTTCGTGATTTTTGCAGAAATGATCCGACGAGTGTCAAATTCTCGGATTATCATTAAAATAGTTTAACTTACGAGAATATGAAATAAAAATTTCGGGAGTGATTAGTGAAAGTGAATAGTAAAAAGTGAATAGTAATAGTGAATAGTAAAAATGAATAGTAATCCGAAAATGTGAGTTGTTACATTTATGGCTTATTGTTGAGCACTGGGTGAGGTATGGAACTTGGGTGAAAAACCTGAGTGTTCAGGCTATGCTTCTGAGATAGGCTACAAATATGGGTCCAATAAGCTGGGCTATAATAAGCTGAAGCCCAAAATAAGTAGTCCTCCAATAAGCTGAGGTGGAGGGCTTTCTAAAAATCTAGGGTACATGGTGTGGGGTCCACTGGGTCAGTCACAAAGGAGCTTGGAATTTTGGCCAAAAACCTGTGCACAGGGCATGTACTTGCCCTGCTGGTCTAATTAAGCTATTGTATAAGCCAAACAAAAAAATCACAAAAATAAAAAAGAAGTAGATTTTGAAAGATAAGCTGGTGTACTATGAGTTGTGAAAAGCTCAGGGTCTGAATTACAACACAAAATTCATGAATATTCCTTGAAAATTTGAGTTTCTGCAAACAATATGAATTTTGACTTTTCAGATTTTGAACTTAGGTTGACTTTTGTGAGATTTGATCCTAATTTACTGATTGATTTATGTATCTTAAGCTATATTAAGACTAATTTATGCTAGTATACCTATTTGTGAGTTGATTTAAGGCTTATGCCACACTAAATTCCACACAGTGATTCACTATGAATGATTCAAAGTGATTTTGACTTTCAAGCTTTCAACAACCTAAAACCTTTATTGTTTCTGACTTCTTTGGTGTTAATAAAGTTGTATGAACAGGCCTTAGTCACTGAGTTCAACTAGTACTCACTACACAGACTTAACCAAACACTACTTCTTAACACAGATTGTTAATGAACTTGATCAAAATGAAATGTAAACACAATCTATCAATTAGAGATTATCTAATAAGCTATTAATAAGCAGAATAAACAGTAATGATCAACAAATAAACATTAGAAATCAAAAGCTCAGATTTGAAACAAAGTGCTTACAATATGCAATCCTGCCAAAGAACCATGAACCAAGAACCAACCTATAGGCCTTCCACAAGACCACTAACCCATAGCCATCCAGAATTCACTATGCTCCATCCTTCATCACCATTAAACCTGAACCTTTGACTTTTATTGACTTTTTTGTATTTTTTTTAATTTTTTGATACTAGACTGTTTTTTAAGGTTTCTAAAAGCTTAATTAAGCTTTCTAGGAGCCTATGTGAGCTTAAGAGTCCATATGATCAAACAGCAACAGCAATAAAGCTTAATAATAATTTTGAAATAAAAGAGAAATTGGCATAAACTGAGATAGAGATTAAAACTTGAAATTGATTAATGAAACAGTTGATATTACACTTGATTACACTAATACAATGCTTAAAAGCTTGATTTTTAACTGAAAATGGAAACTACAATTTAAACGAAAGGATTAAAACTAAATTAAAACTACTACTTCATCTTCCATGTCTCTCTCCCTTTTATAGTTGAAGAATAGGGTTTAGGAACCTTCTCTGATCATTTCCCACTTGATATTAGGGCCATTGGATTACCGAGGCTCAATTTCAGCCGTTGGATCTTTTTGGCGGGAAAAGAGAAACATAGCAATTTGCTCTGTTTTATAGCAAGGGGTGGCAGCATTAAATGCTGAGGTGAGGGGTGGAGTGTAGTGGGTTTGGGCAGTTTTGATGGGATGGTGATGGTGGAGGACTGTGATGATGGATGCTGCAAGTGGAGAGGGAGTGTGAGAGGGAAGGGGATGGGGTGGTCAAACTTGTTTGACCGTTTATTATTTAAAACGGTTTTTGTGGGTGTGGGCTTAGGGATGGGCTAAGGAAGGGGTGTTGGGCTAGAAGGTGTTTTTATGTTGAATTGGGTTTGGTTTTGGGGTTTTTGTAATAATAAGGGTCCGGATGGTTAAGTGTTAATACAAGGACCAAGTGTGTAATTCTCCAAATATTGAGGGGCTGAATCTGTCATTCTTCCAAAGTTCACAAAGGGATGAAACTTGCCAATCCTCAATAGTACAAGGACCCTTTTTGATTTTTTCATTTTCGAATTCCCCAAGGACCAAATCTGCCAAATTGTAAACTTCAGGGACCAAACATGAACTTTCACTAAACTTTACAACCAATGACCATTCCTACCAAAGATGATTAGCACAAGGACAAAAATTGATTTTCTCAAAGTTTTTATATCCCAGGGACCATTTTTGTCAATTTTGCAAAGTTGAGGGACTAAACTTGTAATTTTGTGAAACTTTACACCAAAGGACTAAATATGTAATTTGTGATTCAAAAAGGACCTTTGGTGACTTTTTCATGTTTTTAGAATAACCAGGGACTAGTTTTGACAAATTTTGAAAGTTGAAGGACTGAAACTGCCAATTATGCAAACTTTGTTCATTTTTCATTTGTTTTTTTTGATTATTTTGCATCTGAAACATATAAAACACATTCCTGGGATATTTTCAGTATTATGATGCATATTTGAGTGTTTTTGGATATTTTGGCAGCTCAGATTAAGTAAAAATGATGAGTATTTACACACTCATCACTCATACGAGCACACCAAGCTGCCAAACGGACCCTAGAGTCGCGGCATACTAACAACAACAACAAGAGCCACAAATAATCCAAATCAAGCAACAAATCAAACTCCAATATATCAAACCCTCGCTAAACAAGAACACGAGGTCAAAACCCAACAAAGGATAGAGGCGGTTGTGTGGCGCGTGATATATACCAAAAGATAGATCTCGATGAGGGGATTAATGTGGTGGTGTTATTTTTGTTATAGGGGCGGCGGTGTGGCGGTGGTTGCCGGAAAATAGGGGCGGCGGCTAGGGTAATATTTAGGGTAGAGAGAGAGAACGAAGATGAAGGTAATGTTTGTGTTTGTGTTGTTGTGTGAGACCAGGAAACCACAAGGACGATATGTAGTATACTCTTTTATTTTTATTTTTCTTTCTTTCTTTTAACAATAATAATAGTATTAATAGTATCGGGTAAGGTGGCTAGTTAAAAAACGCACGGCCAAACCCGTAAACTTTTCAAAGTATTTCGACATTCTCAAACCGAGCTCGTTCTCAAATATTTAAATCTCACGATACGTTCAAAATGAATATATAGTCGAACCGTAAATTCAAAATATTTAATTTTTGTTAGGTTATTCCTAGTGTCGAAGTCAATGTAGTGCCACGAATATCTAGATCAATAAATCTCAACATAAATTAATATCAGATCGATAATTCAAATTTGATTCCATAAAAACTTAAAGATTGTCAACCACAATTTAAATTTTACAAGTTCGTTACGAATAAAATTTCAAACATGTAATTATAAACGAACTTTAACATAATGCGGGTTTCAAAATGGCTCCCTAATTTGCCAGTTGTCATACATAGTCATAGTCTCATTCTCATAGTCGGATACCAAACGCACCCAAATTCCATCTTTACTCTTCTTTTTGAATATGTGGACAATATAGTGCTTGATTTGTTTATGTGTTCCAAAAGTGTGCTTCTTCACTAGAAAACAAAAAAGTAAAAATTAAAATCTTTTATATCATTTTTATATATTTTACGCCGTTCGTCTTTCGCCACTCATCACCCTATAGGGCTGGACACCACTTTGGTGCCCAACCGTATCCGTGGGACCCACAGGCAATGGCTCACACAAACTCATCCCTTGTTCTTTACCTCAAACTTATATCGTCACCAATCATTAACAGATTCACAGCACTTGCTTTCACCATGTAATGGTATTTCAGTTTTCTTACACGCCATATCATGCATTGACTCGACACCTTTATCGCCATGCAGCAGCCATGATGACAAGTTCGTAATATTCACTTAGCGAAAGAATCTATTAAAAAAGATGCTAGTTACTTTAGTTGTTCGATTACATGTTAATTATTATAAAGGTAAACTAGTTGTGGAATTCTTTGTTGTAAGCTAAACAAGAGAAAAACATCGACGAATTACACACCCATTAATCTTAATTGTGTGTTGTTGCATCATACTACTAAGGACTGTTGTCGGGTCTACAAAGCCAGAGCCCCCTTGCAGGAAAACACTCAAGACCCTTTTCATTCAATGTGAAGTTACCATCAGAACCATCATTTTTTTTTTATTTTTTATTTTTTTTTTTTTTTTAGTATGAAGTTTTAGAGGGTGGAGACAAGAATAACCTGAAGACTAAATTGTTTCATGGAGTTAGGCTGGTGGTCTTATGGATAGTTTGAAGGTGGTGTAATCTTATTATACACGAGCCAATTGAATCTCGACATGCAATTATAGATCGAGATGTCTTCCCGCAGATTCAGTATCTTTCTCAGCTTTGGATCTCTAACAGGAGCAATTGGCTTGGTGGCAACTAGTCCTCATGGGTATGCAGACCGTGGACAGTATTTGACCCCCCATAACCGATTTGTTTTCATTGTTTATATGTTGTTGCTTCATAGGTGTTTGGGATATTTGTTTATTTGGGTGATATGTAATTGTTAGATGGGTTTTGTTTGGTTCTCTTCCTTGGGGACCTCATTGTTATTTTCTTATATCCTTTTGGTTCAATAAAAATTCATTGCCTTTCAAAAAATAGTTTTAGAGGGAGTGCATATTAAATGGGAAAAGAAGAAGGGAAGCATGGTGTTGAAGGGTGAAAAAGAGATAATATATGGTATTTTCTTTTATTTTTAATGTATTCTTTAGTACAAGCAAAGTGCTGGAATAGATGACACAAACAAGCATACATTTAGCCATAATCCCAAAAAGAAGCATACTATTGGTAAAAACTCGGAAAAGAAAAAGAAATTGATCGAAAAGTAGTGTGATTTGGTTAATTTTTAATAAAATGTTTTTCTTTAAAGAAAAAAAAAAGAAAAAAGAAAAAATGAGATGAAAATGTTTAAGGCGTGTTTAGTTAGAGAAAAAAAATGATTTTTGTCTCTAATTTTGTTAAAATTTAGAAAGGAAATTTATCTTCACAAAACACTTAAAAATAAAAAAAATGCGTTCAGTTGATTTTGTTATTTTCTATTTTGAATAAGCGGAAGGAGGGTTGTGGCTTACAAAAAAAAAAAAAAAAAAAAAAAAAAAAAAAAAAAAAAAAAAAATTGGTTTATAGTTTTTCTTGTTAGGTTAGGAAATATAGAATTTTGTGTTTTGCAAAATATTTTATTGAAAAACATTAATTTAAACATGATATCTGTCTTTTTTGTAATCTATAAAACTTTTGTAGAAAACAAATGTTTTTCCCTAACTAAACACACCCTTACTTTTTATTATTTTACCTTTCTAACTTTTGCGTGTTAAATCATTATATTTAATAAAATAAATAAGTAATTTGACTAATTATAAGTCTTTATAAGCTCGTTTTAATAGGTTTAGGCTTATAAAAACTTATAGCATATAAAAGTTTTTATAAGTTAGTAAGTCAACTAAAGCTTATTATGCTTGGCGAAGAGTTTACGGGGTCTTATAGGAGCTTGGACTTTTAAAATCAGTCGGCTTATAAAATAAAGTCTCATTTGTTACACATGCTAATAGAGGCTTATAGCTTATAAAATAAGTCATAATCCTCCATAAGCTCAAGCCAAAAGAAAGCGGCTTATGACTAGTTAAATTACTTAAATACACTTAAAAATATAATGAATTATCATATAAAAGCTGGAAATGTATGTAAAATTAATTTGATGTATTTTTATGTGATTTTACATTAATAAGCTTCAGTTTCAGCTCCAACTAATTCGCCAAACAGCTTTATAAAAATATAAGCTTCATCTTTCGGCTTATATATAAGCCCCAGATTCAGCCCAGCCCAATCCCATTACACCAAAAAGGAGGTGTGTTAAATCTTAACTCAGCCCAAAAAGGAGGTGTGTTAACTTACCATCACCAGTGTTAAGTTAAAGGCAAAGTTAAAGGTTGACCATGAAGTTAAAAACTTGACGTGCGTTAAATTGAGTTCTTTGCTAAAAAAAGAAAAAGAAAAAAATAATAATAAATAAAAAAAAATCATCTCATCCCCTCTAACGGGGTTGAAATTGTAAATAATAATTGAGGTGAAGGTGAGTTATAGGTGAGTTATGCTACTAGGGTGGAAAGTCAAGAGTTAAGGTTAAAAAGTAAAAACTGATATAGCGCTGACGTGACAGTGCGTTAAGTTTTAACCTGGAGTCAGCTTACCGATTGCTCTTAGTCATTATAACCTTTTAAAAGCGCTAAACACAGCCGTCAATTTTATTTATTTACTCCCTCCGTCTCTAAATAAATGTCCACTATTGACTTTTAAAGTCTTTTTGTTCCAATTTTGACTTTGAATTATTTCATTCGTGTTATGTAATACTTGATGAAAATTATACCAATGAAAATACATTTAAGACCAAATTTGTTCATATATTTTGTATCAAGTATTACATAACACAAATAAAATAATTTACGGTCAAAGTTAAAAAGAGAAGACTTAAAAAGTCAATAGTGGACACATATTTAGAGACGGAGGTAGTATTTTGGTACAGCTCACAGCCTAGTACTCATTATTCTTGCAAGAATATTCAACTTGATTCAGGTAAAGATCTAAATTACATCTTTCATGAATATCATATAGAGAATGAATTAAAGTATTAACAAAAGAGAGGTGGCGGAAGGGAGGATGGCATGGCAGGCACGTGAGAGGAAAGCCAAAAAGTTGGGGTAGGTTGGATTATGATTTATGATGGCAGCTTTGAGGGAACAAAATTGTCCCCCTTTCACATCATCTCCACTCACCTCTAATCTATCTTTATTTTTTAAATCGTATTCATGTTTTAAGATTTTGAAGATAAACCAAGTGTTTTGAAACCCGGGTCGATTCGGCCGGGTTAACCGGTTCTAGCAAAAAAATGAGTTAAAAAACTCGGGTTAACTGGTTTTGAGTGACCCGGGTCAATCCGGTTCTCGAAACCCGGCCGGGTTCCGTTTTTTCAAAAAATTTTAATAAAAACCTGGGTTGATCCGGTGGATCATGCGGTTGACCCGGTCAAGAAAATAAAAAAATAATAAATTAAAAATCGGATTGACCTGACGGTCCAATCAGTCGAACCGGTTGATCATGTGCCCGATAACTCGACCGGGTCGATTTCGAACCCTGTTTTCAAAATAAAACTTATGCTATTTACACACTTGAGGTGGTTAGAAAAATAGTCTGAAACGGTGACAAAGATACGTTACCTAAATCGTGTATATTTAAATCAAAGATTTACAATTCACTAATATATTTAAAAAAAATATTTATCGACGTGAATATTTTTAAAAAGTAGTTTAAGAAGATCTATCAAAAGATAATTTTTTAATATGGTTTGAAAATTGACAGGGTTAGTAGAACATGTACAACCCTCATTATAAGTTAATAGCATTAAAAACACCCTTACACCGAATATTACAATCATTTAAACACAATGTACAACCTTTATTTTACATTAATAGCATTAAAAATATCCCTACACCCAATATTATAATCATTTAAACATAATGTACAACCCCCATTCTAAATTAATAGCATTAAAAACATCACTACACCCAATATTATAATCATTTAAACACAAAGTACAACCATCCATCTTAACCTAGACATGAACCTGTGACCAAGACTCGACTTAATAAAACTCGACTCGATACACAAAGTTGTGACCAAGCAAATTTAGGTATCGAAATGACATCTCGTGACATTTTTATTAATTTCATTGAATTTTTTTTTTCAAGGTACCCGCCGCTGCAACACGCGAGTAGCCTGCTAGTATTTTAAAAAATCAAAACAGAACACTCATTTAAAAACAGAGGGAATATCATTTTTGATTTAACTCGTCATTACATTTATTGCAACATTATAGATTATATCATTGAGTGTATATAAAATATCTTTTATGCTTATTTTTGTCAATTATTTTGACCTTAAGAGCTAAGATATGAACTTGACTCGTAGCTAAGATTTCTTCGAAGATGTTGAAAATCATCAATTCAATGTTTTTTCTTTTGTACCTAATCCGTAACTAACGAGTTTGGCAATGTTTTATTTATTGTACCCAATGCTATAATCATTTTACAAAAAGATCTAACACTTTTCATAACAACCACATATATAGTGCATTACAAAACTGGTATCCAATGAATTTTTCGTCGAGGGGTGTCATAAAATGATTTCTTATTGGTAGTTAACATTGTTTCAAGTAACTAAAACAAATTTTCCAAAAGGTTTAGATCAATGGAAACCTCACCATGCATTTCTTTTGAGTGCCGACTGACCATTCTCTAAAGATCTGGCCTCAGACAATGAGCATATGTTTTAGTGACTTTTTAATCAAGAGTTGAAATTGAACCTAAGACCTATTTATGCAAAAGCTCTTCTTTGATCAGCCTAGGGGTGAGCATCGGGCCGGACTCGACCCGAAACCGAATGTCTTGAAAACCAAAACTGAATCCCGAAACCAGTCGGTTTTGTTTGTATTTTTTCGGTTTTTGGCCCGTCCCGACCCGAAACCGATTGTCCCGAGTTTCGAATGTCTGAAAAACCAAAATCGAGTCCCGACCCGAGTGTGGTCGGTTCGGTTTCAGAACGCTCATTTTCGGTCGGTATTTTTTGGGATTTCGGGATTCGGTCGGGATTGCTCACCCCTAGATTAGCCAACTGAACGTTTGCGGTGAGAAGTGATACCATTACAAAAATGGTAATTAACCAAAACAAATTAGGATAATTTGAACTACTACAAACAAAGTAAAACCTAACTTTATGAGGCATTAAACCCTTAATGACACATCAAAACAAATTAAAAAATAGTAAATAAATAGACTAATCGTGTATTTTACAAAGTGGATGATCGCTAATTATGCAAGTAAGTGGAGTCCTTGTTTAACGACGTGCGTACACGGCCCGTTAATGGCCACAACTATATATGAATATGATTGATTGGTTTTAAACGATAAAAAACATCCACTTCTGCCAAATATAATACCTACAAAAGTAATAATTGCATTGGGGATCCACATACACATTTAAATAATCGACAAAGTTGAGCACATTTCAATAAACTACATTTATATAAAAAAAATTTACTGGTCTTGTGTATATGTTAGTCTCCAACGCTAAGTTGAAAATGGGTAAAAAAAAAATGTTGAAAATGACTTTAATGTCGACCAACTGAAAATTTGTATTAAGAGAGTTCATAAATTTGTATATGACTACGTAGTATTATTTTAAGAAATCACATTTAACATGGTAGACACAGGTGGGAAGCTTTGAAATATTTTATCGACTTATATTATACTTATCATGTCATAATCGATTCCTGTGAAACGAACTTAATTATGAGGTTAAGCAGGTGAGAAATTTTCCTCTATGCACAGTAATAATACACCGTGGAAATGTATCAATGTATGCACAAAACCACAAAGTGTCAATAGTTCCACCCAATGAGTGAAATATACAACAACATGAGAGGTCGTTCCAACTACAAAATGAACGGTACATATAACAAAATGATTTTCAAAATTACAAACATACTGTATAAGAGCAGCTGTTTCACCCAACAACCTTTTAGCATCAAATGCAGCCAAGTGTTGGAATATGTGAAATTGTGAATCATAACAATAATATATAAACACATAAACATCAAAGAGTATGCAGCGGAATATATCAAATATATGTAAATAAATTAACCGAATATAAAAGGATGCGTACCTCTTTGTGATTTTTAGCAAGAACAAGAACTATAAACCCTAATAGGTTTAATGGTGGATCGACTAGGGTTAGTCGAATAGGGCAAATCACCTTGTTAGCAAAAGTATGCTAACACTTCGTTCTTGAACACACGTATTAGTAACGTTTCAATAAAAAAAGCTAGATTCTTAATTCACAAGCAATCCAAACACAATATTTAAAAGATCGCGTAGGAACCCTAGAAGGGTGTAGTTGATCAACTAAAACTAGAATGGATTTGAGCTTAGGAAATCTAGTAGGAACCCTATAAGGGTGTAGTTCGATTTCTAGGCTCAATAAGAGAAAAGAAGAAGAATTAGATTGCAAATGAATCAAGGGATGAGAAAGTGAATACATGAAGGCATGTATTTATACTATTCTCATAGCTTGGAGCAAAAGACACAATCACAAGCCCTAGAGGGCATGGATCGGCCAATTGAGGCTTTAGAAGCCCAATCCATAGCTTTCTTCCATTCAATTTCAAATCTAGTCCTTCATCTTTCGTCTAACGGTCGTTAGGTACCGTTAAATGCTCATTTCGTGAATTTAATAATTATTCGTCACTAAAACAATAATTATTAATTAATTGAAACTCATACGTAAAGTGTGCAATCCCGAAGTCTCGAGTTCGAGTCCGGTCATGATATATTAATTTATTATCCGTTAAAACTAACAGCTCCCACTCGGATATAGATTAATGTAACAATGACAATGGTTAGTCTAGCATAACACGCCAATGTCCCCAGAACGATCTCGAGTATGGTTTTCCTGGAAAAAACCACATTTGATGATTCATCATCATACTTATCCTTTTGATTCTAATACTATGTTAATATGATATGGATCGAAGTCATTCCATAATTAACTAGTGTTTCTCGTTATTTATGATCAAACAAGATTACCAATTCATCTTAACGCATTCCAGATAGACCTTGGGCATGGCCATGCAAACATCTTGTTAATCCTACGAGTGGCCAAACAGTATTAAACTTCAAAACAAATTTGAAGGAACCAAATCCTGTATTGACTACAAGCATAACCTATGAACTTTGCATCACCTCTGAAAATAATCCTTATAACTACCAGTTACGGATAGCGTTAGATTATCTCACAGAAAATGAGCTACATCCACAGTAGTTACCTGGTATCTCAAATCTGAGGATAAATATTCATGATTTACTATAATGACAACATCCATAAGTATAATCATGTAATTTGGATTTAGTCATATATTCAATTATTCACTTATTGAATATCATGTGAATTTGGCATGTCTACGCATCAATATACTTTAAGTATATTATACCAAAACTCAGATTTGTTTTAGTTCAATTATACTCCCATATCATTAATTGACAACGGACTATTTAGAATAACATAACATAAGTTATTCATGGATTAAACATGCAAATATGAGATACAATCTATTATTAATGAAAATAAACGTACTCAGTACTTTAATTCATTATTAAATAATAATTGCTTAACATCCCTTATTCAAATACTAAATAGATCAATGCATGAAAATTCTCGTTAATGAATTTTGTCTCAAGTAATACCAATCATAATTGTTGACAATTATGCCTCAAGTAATCATACTTGTTGACAAGGCATTATTCAACTAACTTTGATCTATCGGAATTTTGAGAATACTTATTTCAATAACGAAATTCTTGTATATGTGCATTCAAATAATTTGATATAACCACATAATACATCATAAAATGTGTATGACATCCTCAACATACAATTTATGATAATTAAACTTCCAAACCTTTTAAAGTTTAAAGTATTCTTATTCTTTAACGTATAATGCAACTATGCTTTTCGTTAAGCATAACTAGTACACATGGCTATTAACAAGGATGAAATCCTTCCATGACTAGTATTGAGTGTCATCTCAATTTTATTAGCATCATTGTATGCAAACAACAATATGCTCTTTTTCGTAAACTTCAATGTGTAATGTTTTATACCTTCCAAACTTTCAAGTTTGTTGGCTATGACAATTTTCAAATTGTTCATCTATAGAATCCAGAAATTGTTCCAGGCTGAGGATGTGATTCTATATCCAAATATATTCCTTTAGAATATTCATTACACAACTTATCTAACATCTTTCAATTAGATATCAATATTGTCAAATCATCTTTTATTAAAACATGATATAACAACAACATGATGTACATGAAAAATTCTCGTGTCCAACTTAAATTTCATTCATGTATTACATATCCATTTAAACTTTCTAAATGATATATCATGTTCTATTAGATTCATTTACCGCACATGTTTACATCAATAAACATATATTCAAGGTTGTATGTTTTACTTATTAAATCTTTCAAGTAAAGTTTCATTCCAAGTTATGACTTAACATTTAACTTATATAGAATGTTACTTCCTATATGTTATACAACATATATGATTTAAGTAAGTAAACATAATACTCCCACTAACTTTCAGAATTACTTAGGAGTTATCTTATTTTAAATTATAAATCAAACATGGATTTAATATTTTAAATATAAGACTTATCTCCTCGATGCATGCATTTATCCATACTTGGATTCCTGCATTTTGTATACTTTCGAAGAGTTAAATGAATTCATAAAACTCTTAATTACTCATCGTTGTCGTTTAAGTAATTATATAAGAAAGAGGTTTTATAATCCATTGTCAAATTTCATGTTCATAAAAATGAGTATGACAATTACCATCTTTGTATTTTTAATGTGCTTAGGAAAGAGTATTCAATCATAGTTAATTACTTAAGTATGATTAATAATCTTGTCATAAGACATACATTAAAATATGTATACAATTTTGTCCATATGATTCTTTATGCAAAGATTTAAACCTCTAGGGTTTTTCTTCTCTTGCAGAAACTCATCTTCATTAAGATAAACCAAGTTTTTAAAGCTGACTTATCTTTATGGACAACATCTTAACATTCATAGTATGAGCAATTTACCATAATTAGTAAATGCGTCATTATGATTAACAGGCTTACTTTGATCCTGTAATTCATAATTCTCAACATATTAAATATCTGAGACATCCCTACGGATCTATGAATGAGAATTTCATCATGTTGAGATTTAACCTTTACATCTCAAACCTCATCATGATTTTCACTAGTGTGGTTTTAGAAGATTATATATTTTGTAATTTTGATCTTTCAAGATCTAAACTCAACTCCCACTTGCCTTTTGTATTTTATCTATAAATACTTTAGCAAGATGAGCAACACAAAATCGTTCTCATTTGGGATATTACAAAAATATTTTACAGTTCCTGACTCTTGTTTGTTAATACTACTTATTAACAAAATCAGAACTTCATTTTAAGACTTTAATGTGATTCATCACATTCCATAATGTCTTATTTAATCTTCTAGGTTGGAGCCTTATTGAGTATATTCAATTCATACTCAATTTTCTAACATTGATAACTTTTGGAAGAAAAGAAATCATATTTATCTTTTAATCAAACAATATAACAAGAGTTTGATTTTTCCTAACTGAACACACCGCCAACTTGTGATGTTTCATTAGAATTAATATTGTGAGACAACTAACAATATGTAAGATAAACTTATTTCCTTTTGGCTTAACTATTTACCAACTACGTCAATCTTAATGGTACAATAGAATTTCCAAGCCAATTTGCATGTTGTATAACATAAGTGTCTTTTGAACAAGTCACTTCACGTTCATGTCTTAAGAAGACATAAATTGTTATATTCCCACTATACGTTGTACATCATTGATCAACTCAATGATTTCTTGTTTGAAACATAACAAGTTCAACGTCTTACTTTATTATAAGTTTTGTAATAGTTAAAAGACTTCATGTTTATAAGAAGATATAAACATAAATAACTAAAGTATTTCTGAACACCACCACTTGGTTTCAATAGTAATTTCAAGTTAATTTACTACTTCATTTTCTTATGTCATTTTATGAATTATCCAATTTAAGAAACTGCAAACTCACATAATTCCATTACATCAGTTGATCTGCTAGTAATGAAATCATGTAGTTTACCTTTCTATTGCAATCTAGGCAGGTTACACCCTGACGTAAATTGTAAATTCAAGTGTTTCTTTTAATTTGAATATCATAAGACATAATAATAGTCTTTTTAATAATCTTGACACATGTTCTACATAAGATACCTTTACACATTAAATGTATAAGTCCTATTATAACATAGATCTCTTACATTGCAATTAAGAGAATCCTTTAATCATATTTCTATGTATTGTTCCTTTGCACACAATAAACAACTCTCCCACTTGTGCATTGAACAATATCATGTAGTATAT
This sequence comes from Artemisia argyi, assembly GCA_030686995.1. Lineage (NCBI taxonomy): Eukaryota > Viridiplantae > Streptophyta > Magnoliopsida > Asterales > Asteraceae > Artemisia > Artemisia argyi. The sequence continues at coordinate 184,587,146 of CM060696.1, read as the reverse complement.
AAACAACACAACATATGTTTGTTTATGTGATTCAATATGATTTATGTCATAAGTTAACTAGTAGATGTAGGACTACTTTGTCTTGTCAGGAAATGACATGGCTATCCTAAAAGCATGAGTGTCTACAATTTGAAAGTAATTATCTTAAAGATAAACTGGGCTACTACACAGAAATTAAGTCTTGTAGCTCCCACTGAATTAGAGAACATAACAATAACTCTATATTCAGTAAACAACACAAAGCTCCCACTGGATTTGACAACATTGTACGTGTTTCATAACCAGTGAAAACAATTTGCTTGTTTTTACTTTCCTACACATTTAGAAAAACCCATACGTAATAATTACTCAGGTTCTAAAATGTGTATTCTACTATGTTTATGATGGATTATCCATCAATGATATTAACTTGAAGAATTTTGGGCATGCAGCTTCTTCCTTAATAGGCTTACCATCCCCATAATGGTATGTAGCACCTTTAAAGCACAACAACTAGATAAAATACTAGCTTTGCCTTTTACCAATTTTGCGGTAATCTGTCCAGCTTCTAATAACTCATATTTTCCATTTAACCAAATGCCTTGTTTGTTATAAAAGAATTCATTCACCAAATAAGGGTAATGAAATTTCTTATGGAAATAGCATGTGCAATACTCTTGAGTTATATATTAGAATGTAGACAATTCTAATGTTCCTGTCATACCTTTCTCAATCATGAAAAGGAATAGGATTGAGTCTTATTCTTCTCTCATGGAAAATAGACTTAGGATTGAGTCTTATTCTTATGTTCCTATCATACTTTTCTCAATCATGAAAAGGAATAGGATTGAGTTTTATTCTTCTCTCATGGAAAATAGACTTTCTGTCATTTTGGTAAATCAAACATTATGTTTGAAAGCAGAATTAGATCAATTTACCAATTTAAGACCAACCACGTTTACGGCTTTAATGTTGCATTAATACATTAAAAAGAATTACAAAATTCAATTTTAGTATTTTCGATAATTAAATTTTCAAGAAAATTAAATACCCATGGTTCATAATCATATAACCATTTAATTTTCACTGAAAAACTAGGATCCAAATTGACATAGGTTCATCACATCAGTTGATCTGCTAGTGATGACAGTATTCAATAAGGTACGAGTCGAACCTCAATTGCCAATATTCAATTGCAATTCCTAGAATCGATGGGATTTACATATTTGCCAACCGCAGTTGCAATGTAAGCATGTTTTATCCCCATCTTTTTATGCCTTGAGTGATCAGTCCCACTATCAACTCAATTAAGGTAACCAATTTAAGAAACAACAAACTTACATAATTCCACCACACCAGTTGATCTGCTAGTGATGAAATCATGTAATTTGCCCTTCCATTGCAATCTAGCCAGGTTACGCCCTGACGTAGACCCAATTTTAGGTGTTTCCGTTTCATTGGGTGGCATATAACTTAAATTTAAGGGTAGTAAATTTGATGTGTGTAATCAAAATATATGTACAAAGATGTCATGCATTTATCTTGTATCATATGTTTCATGTAAAAAACTTTTACTTATCAGTTTCTTTATGAGCTTAAATCTCCAAAGTTTTGATTGAGGCGTTGAGAAACTTACAACTTTGCCTTAAGTGCTTCGTAGTTATCATGGATGTTAGGTAAAACTAAAATTTGACTCACAAGTGGGCGTCAAGCCAGAATGGAGGCTCACTAAGGCCGCAATTTAATGCTAAGCCATCCTTATACCCACTTTATAGTTTGTCAAAATAGTTTCACCTTACAACCTCTTAATACAGTCGCGATCAATCAACCAAAAGTTCAAGATTTATTTGCAAGCTCAAAACAATATTTCACCATTATTAAGTCCGTTTAATATTTTATTTTTGAAATTTCCCTTTTGTTACTATCATGTCACAAAACATATAAAACAAAAGTAATTAAATAAAATAAACAAACGACAACAATAATGGACATGCAAATTAAAATCAATTTTAAAACACACAATTGATTTATATACGATTAATAGGGTCTTCCCTAATTTTATAATTAATCAAATTTTAGTAATCTTTATTCATAATATTTACTAAACAATTTATCAATTATAATGAAATCGCATAATAAGCATGAAATCTTAAAACCAAATCATCATAATCCAAGACAACACATGCATGGTTTGTCATGGATGCCCAAATAGCACATATTATAAACATATAATCATGTCAATCAGGAACGCAACCAAACGGCATATCACCAATATCCATTTATATACACATAAATATTACATGCAACCTAGGGTTTCTACAAGTTTTTATTCAAAATTCCAAAACCCTAATTTTATTATAAAAAAAAATTCGTCATGTATAAAAAATAAATAGAAGTCGACTTATTAAAAAAATCTAGGGTTTAAGAGAGATTTAAAAACATAAGAACACCAAGCATGTAATAATCAAACGATTCAATTTTATGTGTTTCGGTAATATATTACATGTATTAACGGCTCTTGATGCCACTGTTGGAATATGTGAATCATAACAATAATATATAAACACATAAACATCAAAGAGTACGCAGCGGAATAGATCAAATACATGTAAATAAATTAACCGAATATAAAAGGATGCGTACCTCTTTGTGATTTCTAGCAAGAACAAGAAACCAATGGAACAAGAACTATAAACCCTAATAGGTTTAATGGTGGATCGACTAGGGTTAGTCGAATAGGGCAAATCACCTTGTTAGCAAAAGTATGCCAGCACTTCGTTCTTGAACACACGTATTAGTAGCGTTTCAATAAGAAAAGCTAGGTTCTTAATTCACAAGCAATCCAAACACAATATTTAGAAGATCGCGTAGGAACCCTAGAAGGGTGTAGTTGATCAACTAAAACTAGAATGGATTTGAGCTTAGGAAATCTAGTAGGAACCCTATAAGGGTGCAGTTCGATTTCTAGGCTCAATAAGAGAGCAGAAGAAGAATTAGATTGCAAATGAATCAAGGGATGAGAAAGTGAATACATGAAGGCATGTATTTATACTATTCTCAGAGCTTAGAGCAAAAGACACAATCACAAGCCCTAGAGGGCATGGATCGGCCAATTGAGGCTTTAGAAGCCCAATCCATAACTTTCTTCCATTCAATTTCAAATCTAGTCCTTCATCTTTCGTCTAACGGTCGTTAGGTACCGTTAAATACTCATTTCGTGAATTTAATAATTATTCGTCACTAAAACAATAATTATTAATTAATTGAAACTCATACATAAAGTGTGCAATCCCGAAGTCTCGAGTTCGAGTCCGGTCATGATATATTAATTTATTATCCGTTAAAACTAACACCAGGATCAAATATTACCGGGTGCACAAAATCTTTTGAACCGTAATATTGGAAATACATTTCGAAAAACCGGATGCATTTAAGATGTATTTAGGAAAAAATGGTGTTTTTTATTTTTCAAAAATTAACATTACATCGAAAAAATCCATGGGGTTCCCGGGCACCCACGAAAACCCCTCTAGCTCTGTCCCTGGGCGCATGAGTGGGTCAACCCAACCAATGAACCCAAAACTAGAACCTTAGATCATAGACAACACACAATGAGTGTAGATAAAACTTACGTTCGTCTAATAACAAAATCTAAAACGAGCCTTATTAGTGTGGGACAACAGTAAAACCTTCGGCCAAGGTTGCGATCGGTACTAGAAGTTCTAATGCAAGCTTACTTACCACAATCACAAATGACTATCTTCTCCAATGTGTGTTCTCAGGCGCGCCTTTTTTGATTTGTGAGTGTTATATGTTTGATCACAGGGACGGACTCCAGATTTTTGAGAATGCGTTGCACAAATTTGCTTTTATGACCATGACTACTAAAGTTGCCTAATAAAGAATTTATTAGGTAAAATTAGGTGTTGCACAAGACAAGAAAATACATATTTTATAAAAAATTACACTTCGTGACTTAAAAATGGGTGTGACTTGTGTCACACCTTGCTCCCATGTGGGCAGAGGCGTAGCTACATGGAGGCCTTGGTGGGCCATGACCCACCCAATAAAAATTGCCATAATGTATACTAGTATTAGTTTGCCAATTAAATGTAAAAATTAACTACTAGTGAGATTTAACTTTTAAGTCTATTGAAAGACAAAAAATACCGACTATTATTGTTTTGTGCTACATCTCGGCCTACCAATAAGTAAATTTCTGGCTATGCCACTGCATGTGGGTCCGTCCCTTTTTGACCATAAGAGAAATATGTGGTGAAATGTATAACTAAAGTTCGATCGCAAATTTTGTCCCTGTGAATCATTTTTTCTTGGGAAAGTAAATTGCAAGGGGAAATGTGGAAACAATGAAAAAACGAAAATACCCTCACGTGAAACACACTATCAGGAAAAGTTAACGGTTGTAAAAAAAAAAAAAAAAAAAAAAAAAAAAAACACGAAGAGTGTAACAAAAATGTGAACAAAGTGCAGATTTTGAAAATCACAAGCACAAAATTTGTAATTTACCATAGGAAGTAAACTTGAATTAACCACAGTAAAAAAATTATTTTACACGTAAGACAGCAATGACAAAATCCCACCAATGAAAAACCTCTCCGAACCTTCCCAAGCCTTAGCCTCGTGTAGAAAAACCCTCTTTTTATGACCCACCTTCACAATCACAATTCATTCACTCACACACATTCCTTGCGTTATTCACTCCCTTAACACAAAGAATCTGCTCCATAAATTTAGCACTCTTTTTCTCTTTTATCAGATCTAAAAAAAAAAGGAAAAAAATGTCGAGTGAAGAAGAACAACACCACAAAGAGTCAGAATCATTGATGGAGAAGATAACAGGCCATCACCATGATGAACATGAGACCAAGAAGAAGAAAGATGACTCGTCTTCTTCATCTTCGTCTTCATCTTATTCGGATGATGAGAGTAGTAAGATATCTGCTATGAAGAATAAGGTGTTTCGTCTCTTTGGTAGGGAGAAGCCTCTTCATAAGGTCTTCGGCGGTGGCAAACGTATGTTTATATAACTTATTTTTATTTTGATGATTTGTTATAAGTGATTATTTAGTTACTGTGTCAAGTTTAATTGATATATAAGTTAGAGATAATTTTTTTATTCGTTTGATAATTAATTAAAATTAACTTCACAAAGTAACTAATTAGTTATACAGTTGATTTTAATTAGATACTTTGTTAATTAGCTAGTTAATCGGTTGTTATTGATGATTTTTGGTTTATGTGTCAAGTTATGAATAAGCAGGAGATTAATTGTTATTTTCGACTAGCGTAGTTGTCGATATAGTTTATGGATCTAGTGTGTAACTTGTTGATTTTATAAGTGTTTTGATGCAGTTCCGAGTTTTTTAAATAATTCTTATTACTTATTAGATGTCGTTGGTGACACTAACTACATATTTTGGTGAATAACGATTTTGGTGAGATTGATGTGAACAATGGTTTCTTAATATGTAAGTAAATAGGTACATGTTGAATTGTGATGTTCACATGTGTTGACTATAAGTACGGGTGGAGATAAATTACATCTACTATACTATGAAAACTTACTGATTTCCGGAAAATTTATAAATTGTTAAACGTATTTTCAAGTGATTTGATGTGATAGACGGTATTCTTCGGATGTAAGTAAATAGTTATGTGTTGAATTGTGATGTTGGGATGCGCTGTCACTAACTACAATGCGGGATTAGAGTTTAAATAGCCTTACTAAGTTCTTAAAAAGTTTTTACATTGTTTATGGATTGGTTGTTGGTGTCACTAAGCTTGAATGATGGAACTTGGCTTTTGCATATAGATCTAGAACACGGCGTGTTGTTAAACCTGCCCTGTTGTTTCTTTTGTGTCAGTAGTGTTTGGTATTTTGATTTAAAAGCAAAAGGGATGTCTTCTGCTTTAATTATTATGTCATACAGTTAATGGGGCTTTCCAGTTAGGATGTTACCTTTTTGCTTCATAAAGTTTGCTAATGATCTTTTCTTAACGGAAGCTAAATGTTAATAATTACGATATAATTATGTGGATTGTGATAAAGTAAAAGGTTGTTTTAACTTAGCTTTACAAGCTGTCAAAGTTGATATTATTGGCGTGTTTAAAAGTTTTATTTGTAAGAAATTTAACGATACTGATGTTGAGCTTTTATTAATGTTAATTATAAGCTAACTTTATTTGTATTGTGTGTAAAGCGGCTGATCTGCTTCTGTGGAAGGATAAGAAGCTATCAGGTGGGATCCTAGGTGGGGTGTCAGTCGTCTGGTTTCTTTTCGAAGTGCTGGAGTATCATTTGCTGACTCTCGTGTGCCACAGTCTGATCCTTTCACTGGCCGTGCTCTTTTTGTGGTCAAATGCCTCGACTTTCATCAACAAGTGAGTACATCTTTAATTACAGATTGTCATGATTTTGTATGATACATGTTTGCTCTTGAATGTTTTATGTATATGCCTGATCGGATGTCTGTATACAGGTCTCCACCTAAGATCCCAGAAGTTTCGATTCCTGAGAAGCCCCTTTTAGAAATCGTGTCCTCTTTGAGAATTGAAATCAACCAAGGTTTGGCAGCTATTCGAGATATCGCTTCAGGGAAAGACCTCAAGAAGTTCCTAGCTGTAAGATCTGCTTCTTGCTTCTATTGTTTATTGTCGATTCTTATGTGTTTCTCATTTCTTTCAAGTATTATTGGTAAAAGTTCTGACGAGTGTATGTACCATTGTTGATCAGGTTATTGCTGGTTTGTGGTTCGTGTCTATCATCAGCAACTGCTACAGCTTTTTGACCTTGGTCTACATATGTAATTCTTTAACACTAACTATTTCATGTTGCATTACAACTTTTCGTAGCACGTTACTGATTTTTTCTTTATTGTTGATGCAGTGGTGGTGTTGCTCTTTACGGTGCCTGTGGCTTATGACAAATACGAGGATAAGATTGACCCACTTGCAGAGAAAGCATGGATTGAAATCAAGAAGCAATATGCCGTTCTTGATGCTAAAGTGCTATGTAAGATCCCGAGATCCATTAAAGAATTGAAAGAGAAGAAAAGGGTTTAAGAATGCAAGTTGGTTAGGTGTGTCTTATATCTCTAAACATGGTTATTGTTTTTACTCAGATATGTGTTTGACGATTTAGGGTTGTGGGGTTGATAATACAGATTGATGTATCTATAGACCCTTCTGCCCAATATAATTTTTATTGTTTTTTTAGAGTGGTGGTGATGTTATGTTTTATACATGGTGTTACGGTTTTTGTTCATGTGGCACTTTGAGTCGAAAGTAATATGATAGTAGTATGCTTGTCTTTGTGAGAACAAAATTTTGTTGGTTTAACGCTGAAATTGGCTACTGTATTTTGCGAGACATTTTGTGGTTGTTTATTTCCATGTCCTAAATAAATGGCAGGGTACATACAGTGCAATACAATTTTTTTATTACAAACTGAAATTCGCAATATAGTTTCAAAATTCTATGGAATGGTTCAAGTTTTTTCTTGAGATTTACATTGCAAGTGCCCGAGTTTAGCGTCTTAGATGGGCACATATGGAAAAGACTTCCTACAATTGGCTAATTGCGAAAACTTAGGTGATTATACAATTTGAATCCCATTCCAACAAAGTCTCCATCTTGTAGGTCCGAATTGAATCTCAACCTACAGGTCTAGATTTAGTCATGTATGCTTTTGCCAATAACCAATTGTTCTCATGCTTTGAAAATCAGTGATATGGGCTTCTTTTTTGATGTATTGACATGTGGGACTGCAGTATCACATAGCCATATGTTTGCATGCTTCTATCTCGTGGAATCTAATAACTAAGCTCTCATCATCATCTAGATATACAATTATGGCCTCATGTTTAGTTGATTTGGACTACATGCGCTACAGAAGGGACTATATTCATTTTTGAATCTAACATCTTAGATTCCGCAAGTCGTGTAAAAAACTGAGACCCTCGTTGAATCATACATAAGAACTGCAGCTACTATTGTGAGTAAAGGAACTTTTATTTAATAAAACTTCCAACATCCATCCGAAATATGAAATATCTTACAGCGACACACGAGATCATTCCTAATACATTGTGCACACCAACTCCATATGTCTAGAACAATATTTAAACATATCATGTAATCTTATGACAGGAAAACAACAAATGGAATACAACAACACATAAATCACAGTTAAAGATAAGGGGTCCAGTGTCCCTTCAATAATTCTAAGCCACCCACCTGCTCCCTATAACTGACCCACAATTTTGGAACAAACTGATTAACCATTAGGCTGATGATGTTTCCGTACGCTGGCTAGCACATGAATGGTAACAGTTATTTCTTCGTGGAACTTATTGGGTGGGTTCAAAGAGAGGGCCGGTTTTACGACCTTGGGGCAGGCAGGCGGGTCCTTTACCGAACTTATTAGGTTGTTCTTACATGTAAAGTGGTGACAACTTATAAGAAATATGATAACTGCTCCTTTTTCCTTGAACCCCCCTCTCCGTATTGCTCGTTCCATTGCTTTAGCTCACCCATTATTGTACCCCCAGATGCAAAACTAGCCGCCACCTATTGAAAATTTTATTCAAACGAGAAATAAGTATGTCTGTGGAATGAATGTTCGCCACCACTATGTATACACGAAATCCTAACCTATGATAATAATGAGTTTGGTATGGGTCAAGTCGGGTTGGGTTGACCCCGAAAATCATTTTGAACTTAAATTATACTAACAAAACTTATATTACTTCCAACAATAAACTAAGTTTTTGCAAAAACTTTAATATACGACTTTCGACCAGTTTTGACCCATTTCTATTTTGGCTAATTTTTTTCAAAAGAAATTATACACTGGCCCCTTAGAGATAAAACATTATCATGTTTGACTATTCATCAATAAATAATCTACTAAAAGAAACTTTAATAATAGCCGAGATCAGATGATCAGATCACTACTAAGAGAAACTGAATGCGGACAGACAGTCATTGTAGAGAAATTGTATGATAGATAGGAAAGAACCTGATTCTTGGCTTCCCTAAAGTCCTCCATTTTCAGTGGCCTAATAGTAATCACTTTCTCCTCTATAGCTTCTTCAGGAGATTGAGGCCCTTCTCCACTCTCAGCTCTGCGTTTCTTCTCCTGAATATTTTATAAAATTTTATCGTCAAAGCTCAGGCACATGTGAAGAGAAAACTAAAAAAACACACTTATGTAGGAAATATGACGGATTTTGCTAGGTTAGGACACTCACTAGATCCTTTAATCTCTCTTGCTGTATCAACTCCCTAACAGGCCGATAAGCAGCAGTGGTACACAAATTCTGTAGTTGTAAGCGATAACGTATCCGTTGGTTAGTTACTTAATCATGTGAAACATTGATAAAACCATAATACTAGTATATACTACCTTGAGATCGCTTCCGGTATATCCTTCTGTCATAGTTGCAAGCTCACTGAAGTTGAATCCATCTTCGATATGTTCTTTTGACAGTAGAGTATGTAATATCTTTCCTCTATTTTCGACAGATGGTAGGCCAACCATTATCCTATTCATTATCAAAGATATATAACATCATTCTTCATGTTCTCGATTTCAATGCTAAGACTAACATAATCACTATATTTAATTAAACGATTTAAGTAGAAAGGTACAACTACAAACTATCTCCACAGCTGGGTCTAGCCGGGTTTGGCCGTGTAACGGCCGGACCTAACCGGATTTGGCCGTGTAATGGCCGGACCTAACCGGGTTTGGCCGGAACTAGCCGGGTTTGGCATGAACTAAGCCGGGTTTGGGCGGAACTTGCTGGGTTTGGCCTGAACTAAGCCGGGTTTGGCCGGAACTAGCCGGGTTTGGGCAGAACTTGCTGGGTTTGGCCTGAACTAAGCCGGGTTTGGGCGGAACTTGCTGGGTTTGGCCTGAACTAAGCCGGATTTGGGCGGAACTTGCTGGGTTTGGCCTGAACTATGCCGGGTTTGGCTGGAACTAGCCGGGTTTGGGTGGAACTTGCTGGGTTTGGCCTGAACTAAGCCGGGTTTGGGCGGAACTTGCTAGGTTTGGCCTGAACTAAGCCGGGTTTGGCTGGAACTAGCCGGGTTTGGGCGGAACTTGCTGGGTTTTGCCTGAACTAAGTCGGGTTTTGGCTGAACTTGCTGGGTTTGGCCTGAACAAGGGCGGAGCTAGTGTTTGGCCACCTATGGCACATGGCACACATGGCCGGATTTGAGTATGTATAGAGTGCTTAACAACACAAGGCTCCTGAATTTCGAAGGGCCTCATGATTTGTAACAACAAGTGGTGTTTTAGTTCGGGTTTTCATGTAACATAGATGAAAAGTGTATTAAAAACTTAACCTACGCCGAATTTGACGAATCTAAGTTAAACATCTACGAGTTTTTAGAAATTTAAAAGAAAATGGTAGTAACAGTTTGGTATGATGGAATGGAAAGATAAGAAACAGAATCGGGGTATTTCTCGTGTTTGTTTGAGCCTGGGAATGGAAATGGAGAATCAAAAAAGGATTCTCATTCAACCATTTTGATTCTCTCCATAAAGTAGAGAATGGTGAAGAATGGATTATTTTAAAGAGAGCCATTCTCATTTGATTCAAAACGTGAATCAGGTTGGCAATAGAAAGTTACCATATAAATAGTCATTGTCATGTGTGTTGCACATGATGTTAAAAACTAACAATATCTTTGAAGCCCTAATACCCAGTTCTCTAACAATTTTCATAATACGTCATCTTCTTCATTGATGATTTATTTTATTTCTCAATCAATTAACTGAAAAATCTCTTCATGGAGATTTAATTAATTAGCTCTTCTTCATCGTTACCGGTTCTTTTCTCAGTTTGCATCTCGTTAGAGCCGTTCTAAAAGTGATACATAAATATTAGTTGCTGATGTATATATATATTTTTTCATTCTTTGTTGTACCAAATAACTTGATGATTTTCTTAATTGATTCTCACACGTTATTCTCTACTTTTGCCAAACACTGGAATCCGTTCTCTAATCTCAAAGTCATTCTCTTTCTTGGTCATTCCATTCCACACTGTGTTACCATTCTCAACGATTCAGTCGTACCAATGTCATGCGTGTGGGTAAGGAAGATGATATGATATCTTTGGGAAAGTTTCATTATGCACCCTATAGTCTCTAAACTTTACAGTTTTACACTAATGTTTCACTTTTATTTCATACTAGTAATAAGTATAAATGGGTTATAAAATTAAAATTTTCAACCCAGATTTTGGACAAAGTTTAAAATAGTCCAATTTAAGTGCTCATAAAGCTTATATATGCTTAATAAATAAAGGCTTTATAGGTGGTTTACTTTAATATGTTATCGGTGCAATACATATAATTTTGTTAAATATTGTTGTTTTAATGGCCCTGATCAATGATCTTTTATGTTCGTACTTTTGCTTATATAAATCTTCATGTGACTAAATAGGCCATTAAACTCGGTCTGATAAGACAAATAAGATATCTTATTGGGCCTAAATAAGTATGCTTTTATTTAAAACTGTAGGTAAAAAATAAAAACTTGAGACAAGCATAATTTTTGGCTAAGCCTATTTAAATGAGATAAAAAAAGTTTCGTGCCACACATGTTCAAATTTCCTAGATCCGCCACTGGGCTGAACTAAGCCGGGTTTGGGCGGAACTTGCCGGGTTTGGCCTTAACTAAGCCGGGTTTGTGCGGAACTTGCTGGGTTTGGCCTGAACTAAGTCGGGTTTAGGCGGAACTTGCTGGGTTTGGCCTGAACTAAGCCGGGTTTGGCCGGAACTAGCCGGGGTTGGGCAAACTTGCTGGGTTTGGCCTGAACTAAGCCGGGTTTGGGCGGAACTTGCTGGTTTTTCCTGAACTAAGTCGGGTTTGGCCGGAATTAGCCGGGTTTGGCCTGAACTAAGCCGGGTTTGGCGGTATAATGGCCGGAACTAGCCGGGTTTGGCCGGAATTTGCCGGGTTTGGCCTGAACTAAGCCGGGTTTGGCCGTATGGCCGGAACTAGCCGGGTTTGGCCTGAACTAAGCCAAGTTTTGCTGTACGGCTGTACCTTGCCGGGTTTGGCCGTATAATGGCGAGACCTAGCCTGGTTTGGCTATATAACGGCAGGACCTAGCTAGGTCTAGTCGTGTAATGGCTGAACCTAGCCGGGATATTTTGCCGTGTAACAACCGGACCCAGCCAGGTCTAACGGGGTTTAGCCGTATAATGACCAGAAATATGAGTTATTAATGAGGGGTGTCATAATAAGGGTGTCTTGTGACTCTTGTCAACTCGGGTACCAATATAAACACCCTTCTAAAATGTACATTTTCGGAAAGGATAACTACGTGTTTTTAGTTGAATGATATTATGTGTATACTACTAGAGCTGTTTCACCCTCTATTGAGGTCAATGGTTCAACAATCAGCGATCAACTGCATTGGTGAAGACGGTGAGAGTGATGTGGAGGATGTTTATGAAGAAAATAGGACTTTCATGGCTTCAAAACATTCGTAAAGTGGAAGTGGATATGAGACCAAGAGCTTGTACGAACGTTGGAAGGAAACATCGATCCATATGATATGATGATTACAATGCACTTGATCTATCCGAAGAACAATGGGCTTTCTGTGACACTTTGGACATAAAGCTTCGTGCTCGAAATAAATAGTAGGTCATGTTTGGTGTGGTGTTCAGTCGAATGTAATCAAGTTAGTAGTTGTTTTCTTCTTTTATAGAAGTAGTAGTCTTTGTTATGTTAGTTTACCGCCTATGTGACCGGATGAGATGTGTGATTTCACTCGCATCATTTGTACTTAAACGTTTTTTTGAAGTAATCTACTTACCGGGTGTAACAACCTTTTACCCAAAAAAAAAAAAAAAAAAAAAAAAAAAAAAAAAAAAAAAAAAAACAGTCGAAGTAGATAGTTCGAGATGTGAAGGATTACCTTCTCTCAAAACGTCTGATAATGGCCTCATCAAGGTCAAAGGGTCGATTAGTTGCAGCAAGAACAAGGATCCTTTCACCAGGTTTAGTTAGTAGGCCATCCCAGTGGGTCATAAACTCATTCTTAATCTTCCGCATAGCTTCATGCTCTCCAGCTCTTGACCGTTGGCCCAACATACTATCAACCTCATCCACAAATATGATAGTTGGCGAGACTTTAGCCGCAAGAGTGAACAAGGCTCTAACATTTTTCTCATCTTCACCAAACCACTTTGATGTTATGGTTGACATTGAGACATTGATAAAGCTTGCGCCAGCCTCGTTAGCGATGGCCTTTGCAAGCATCGTTTTCCCTGTTCCAGGAGGACCAAATAACAATATTCCTCTACATGGCTTTAAAAGGCCTCCAATGAACAAATCTGGTCTTCGCAAAGGTAGCATTACTAGTTCTTGAAGTGAATCTTTAATGTCATCCAATGCACCAATGTCAGCAAAAGTCACACCTATCTCACTTGCTGGTATCACTTCAGGCCTTATGCGCTTCTCAAACTCATTATCAGCAGGAACTTCCTATACGAAAATAAAAATTTTCAATTAGAATCAAGAAAAGAATAACAGACATTATTGAGAAATTTAAACTTACTGGCGCTTTAGGTGCTGCTGCTGGGGTGGCATTATCACTAGTTTTAGGAGCCGAAGCTTCTGCTTCAGTAGGACGGGTGCTTTCAGCTTTTGTTTCCGGTTTCGGGACAGCAGTATCTTTCGCTTTTGCATCCTATAATAAATATACAGGTTAAAGATGTACTTTTGTTTATATTGAATCAAATATTTTGTTAAGAAAGAACATTACAAACCTTTGCGGTGTCCTTTTTAACAGATTTACCTTCCTGGAACAGACTCAATCCATGAGACAAACTGTTTGTATTCAAAGACAATAAGTTAGTCACGTATTCACTTTCATGGAGCATACATTTATATAACAAATCAGACCTTGCAGAAGAAATAACAAGCTTTCCATTTCGGTATTCGGGATTTTTAGTATGTGTGAGATGATACGAGATTGCTGATACCACGATTTCTTCTATATAATGGCTAAGATCAATTGTGTCAGCTACACAAATAGAGGCAAGATCGTCAATGTCAAGATCGTTGGCAGCAAGCACTTCACTAATATGATTTCTGTTATCCTGAATTTGGATCATTCTCATATCTTCTTCCAGTTGGCTCTTCCAGCTAACGAGATGATTCTCTTCTTGAGGCGGCTTTATTTCGATAATGTATGGGAATACGGAAGTAATCCTCTCATCAACTTCTCTGTAATCTTTTTCCGAGTCCACAACTTGTGACCCGAGAATTAGTACTGGTCCAGATAATTTTTGTAACATTTTCTGAAACAGTGTGTATACCCTTTGTGATCGGCATAGAAGCTTCTCAACATCTCTTAGATATAACACGATAGGACTGTTCTTGGATATGAAACTAAGAACCTGCAAAAAATTTGGGAAAAATGATCAGCAATATGTCTACCACAGAAGAAACACCCGTGGCGAAAGACACTATACCTTGTATAAGGTCTGTACGAAAAGCTTCTCATCAAAAGATAAGCTGCTTGTGCGCCTAAGTGGAGCTGAAAAGAGAGATTGCAAAAATCTATAGTAGGCCCAACAACTTATAACTGTTACGCTATTATCTTGGATAAAATATTGGACCTGAATTTGGTGGAGTGCATTTTGAAGCAAGCTCGTCGATATTAGCTGATGAAGATGCGTTTCTCCGAAGGTTTGGAGGGTTTGAAAAGGCTTCAGTACCCCTACAAATAATAATAGAACTTATAAGAAAGCTGGCAACTACATTTTTAATATATTCATCAATAAGATTGTACGTCGTACCTTGGTCCAAAATCAGAAGCACTGCTCTGCCTGCGTAATGTTCCTCCTGTAACAAACAGCAATCAAACTAACTGTTATGAACCCCAACTTAAAGGCAGTTTCACCGAATATGTAGACGTGAACAGAACAAGTGACGTTAAGTACCTTTCGTTTCCTGTTTGGATTGAAACATAGAAAGTGTTGATCCAAATAAATCGGACATTCGTGCCAAGGTTGTTTCTGAAGTGGACCTTTGGAAATTCTATAGCAACATGTTAGTTAACAAACCAACCATCATATTCAATCGCACATTGACTCACTCTCATTAGAAAATGTATCAATACTTATAAGAACAGAATACGACAGAAAGGAAAACCATCGAACCATTAAGTATGTGACTAAAGAAACGCTCAAAATGCTTACATTTTCTTTGGAGGAAGCTCCATATTTGCTCTGGACCTTAAGTGAAAAGTCATTAACATCTAGCAACAACAACTTGGCTTCGAAATAATGTGCCAAAGCCTTGGCAAGCATTTGCTGGTAAAGTTCTTTTAACCCACAACAGAATGACAAGTTAGTCAATGCAGTAAAGACCTATATAATCGTGACACTAAAATTTTAGCTAACCTGCAGGCCCTGATAGCAATATAGTTCGACTCGCAGGAGCAAGGTTCCTCGTGTGCTTGGAAAAATCAATATTCTTCAAATAAACAAAGGCCGCACTTGTAAGCAAAACCCTTGTCTGCTCACTGTTAAAAAAATGGTCAGCAAAATGTTACAGTTATGGTCAAAATAAACTTAACTTATATGATCAAATGACTAAAAATGGTGATAAAAAAAGTTCCATTAACTAATTGCTTGTTCATAGAAAGGGTTCTTCCTATGAATCTGTATACTTTCTTCCTATAGATTGTCACCATTATGTTCATTAATGAAATTTCTAGTTGCTTCGGTTACATTAATATATGTACAATGTTAGTTCTAGCACTTGGTTTTTTCTTAGTGGTGTTAACTATATGATAACATGATCGGCTAGCTAGACATTTTTGCATCAGACTTTATGGTTCCGGTTGGATCAAAACCCAATTTTGTTTTTCTAATTTCGGCTTAGTAGTAAGGACCAAATAGCTGAAGTCCAAACAAACCAAATACAAGTAGTCAATTATGTTTTGTTTGTTCAAATTTTACAGTTTTATCCCAGAAATATACATATGAGCCTTGTTAACTAAGTAGTTTCTCCAAAATGGGTCAATTTGAAAGGACCCAGAGACGGAGCCAGTAGGGGGGCTGGCGGGTGCTCGGCCCCCCCTAACTGCCTCAACAAGCCCAGCTTGTTTCTTGATTGAGCTAATTTTTGTTTACCTTTTTTTGTTTGAATCGTCAAGTTTAGAGATAAGTTGCAGGTTTAACTTTTTTAAAGGGGAAGAAGATGTAAATGAAAAAGAGGGAGAAGACAGAAGTAAATGTGTGGTTTTTAGTTGTTTGACTTTTACTTCAATATTTTACATTATCATCAATTCATCATATCTTACTTGTTTTAACTTTCCCGTACTAGTATTGCTCCAAATCATTTTTGATAATGGTTTTCTTATTTAGTTGTTTTGAAATACTCCGTATTAAATATTGTGTAACACGACAAATTGTATATGTGTCATAACCTTAAAACAAGGTCATAATTTTATCACTCATACTTAATTTGTTCTTCCGCTATCACCAACATAAATTTCAAGATCCGTCATCGCTGCTCTCTCAACCTTTCAAATGAATATTTAATATTTTGTATAATTATGAAACACCTTTTTCTACCGTTCATATCATTAGAACAACATTTTTATGTTTGAAGAAAAGTTGTTTGAACGGAAAAAATGATTAAGAATTTACTCATTCAGCAAAGCTAGATGTCTGGTTGGTTGAATATATTTATATAAAGTTTCTTAACAAGATAATATTTTATTGATTTGAAGTAATATATAATAACTTAGTGACCTTTTTGTAATTTCATATGTGTAGTAAATCGATCATAATGGCCAAACCATTGAACCTTCAACTGCTTCATAAAATATACGGATTATGTTGTTATACAAATTATTTGCGGCCCCCCTTAACACAAATTCCTGGCTCCGCCTCTGAAAGGACCCATGGGCCATGTTGTTCTAGATTGAGTGAGCAAGTCATCACAATGTTGATTGATCAAATTCAATATCATATACACGTGTAAATAAATGGCTAAAATGGGAACAAAGACTGGTCCACCACTGGGAAAATCATGGTGAATCATGCATTATAAAATTAGTGAACGACCAAAACATAGCCATGTGTACCAAAAGCCTAAATATCACCAAACTCCAAAGTTTACACATATGCACTTCACTAAAATCAATACACTTAGTCAGCACTTATATATCATATCCATACAAGAAAAGGAAAAAAAAATATCTAGATCCCAAGAAACAAAGAAATAAGACCAGTCCATTATGATGAGATGCAAGTCTGAACCTTATCGTGGCACAACATCCCACCTAGCTTATCCTCATTTGTCGTAATAAGTTTGTAACAAACGTATGACTAACCAGCTTGCAGGCTATGAGTGTTGTCGAAAAAAGACTGATAAGCCTTCTAAGCTAGCGCGAAATATTGACTCAACAATCGATCAAGAAGTTGAATGTCAAGTCTCCGGATCCATATTAACATGTATTAGAAGTAGAAGTGCCTTTACTTGAAAAGAATTACTCCATAAGAAACGCAAACGCCAAAATAATGTAGGAGTACTTAATTAATCCGTTTTATGAAATTTACAAGTTTGTGAATCATAGTTAAAAAATTGTTAAAGGAAGATTCATTTCTAGCTAGTACCTCTTTCATCAAATATCATATCCACAATCACACGTGTACTGAACTACTTATGCATGACAAAAGTTTAAAAATATAAGATGTGTACTCGATAATTTCAGTAAAAACTTATCGGTACTTGTTAATGATCTAGGTTTAAAAAAATAACGTTACGGAAACATAACACTCGAGATATATACAGGACCTTCACTTAGTTTTTGTAGGTCAAGTATAAAAGTTATGCCCTCCTTTCATCCTCGTCTCAAAATAATTGTTCACTTATAAATACGTAGTATCAAGTAACTGAGTAACAAAATTATCAACACATCCTATCGGTAAGTTTCTCAAATACGTACCGCTGATAATTATTGGAAAAAAAAAAAAAAAAAAAAAAAAAAAAAGGTAACTAGATAGTCACTGTACGTCTGTACCTGAGGTAATATGGGAACTCGTCGAAAGTGATCTTGCTATCTTTACCATCAACAATCATGCTCAGCATCTCACGCTCCATAGTTTGTGGAGTAAGTCCAGATGATCCTGATCCTGAAGAAGACGATGAATCATCACCTCCAGCCCACCTGCTGACTGTCTTCCCCATTCCAATTCCAACTCCTACTCCTATTCCCACACTTAAAGCCGACATAAACAACTGCTTGTTCTCCATCTCTTATATATATCTTCCCAAAACTAACTAAGTAGTACTCCCTCCGTCCCAAATTTATTGTCCACTATTGACTTTTTTAGTCTTTTTTCTTCAACTTTGACCTTAAATATTGTTGTGAGTGTTATATAATATTTGATGCAAAATATATACATGGATTGAGTTTTAAGTCTACTTTTCAATGGTATAATTTTTCATCAAGTATTATATAACAAAATATATATATATTTATGGTCAAAGTTGAAGCAGTTTGACTTTCAAAATTCAAACTGGACAATTATTTTGGGACGGAGGGAGTAACTTTTAGCAGAATTAATTAATAACAAACTCTTGAGAATCAAATGATCTGTAACGTGAACAAGTTAAAATTGCATGAAACTATATATAAGATCACAAGGCGTGTAAATCTAACAAATTTTTATAAGTTAAAACGAACGTACACGGTACACATGCACACAAATACTACGTACGTACGTAATATTAAACTGTGTGATGTGTGAGGATTTAGATAGAGTACTATAAGTCAAAGTGGCGATGAGATGGAGATCGAGGATGGTGGTTAAAAAGGAGTGTCAAGTTTAAGAAGATGGCGAGGACTGAGGAGATATTTGTTGTGGTGGTTCAGTTCCCAATATATATTCAAACTTCACGAGTAGCTCACGTGCGCATGAACGAAACTTAGTAGGGATCGGGAGGAGTCGTGGTCCTCTCAAAAATTTTAGCCACGAGCGCACAAGTATATTTTTAATCCTTACACTTACACTTACACTTTGTAATAGTAAACATTATTTGTAGAAATGTTACGAGTAAATTGCTTGTTAAAATAAATATATTACAGTTTAGTCCCTCCTATAAAACTTGTTAAATTGCTTCATCTTGCGCATGCATACTAGAGATATTCTTACACTCATTACCAAATATATATCTTCGCCGAAAGTTAAGATGAGTGCTTTGATTCATATATATACAGCTTAAATTGTGATGATCCATCTTACGTTGTGTCACCTTTCCGAGTTTAAAGTTGAGATGAAAGTAGTGGGCTGTTAATAATAAAGAACATCTTTAGTTACAAACTATAATCATGTCTAGATATTTAAAGGGCAAAATACCTATTAATGTACTATACTTATTACAAATGTTATTTTTGTGTACTGAACAAATTTTTTTTCTTATATGGATACTGAACTTTCATTTTTTGATCTTTTTGATGTACTTTGTGACATTTTTGCTCATGAATTTTTAATAATTTGAGGGGCAAAAAGGTCACAAAGTACATAAAAAAGACAAAAAAAATGAAAGTTTAGTACCCATATAAGAAAAAAAAATTGTTCAGTACACGGAAGTAACATTTGTGACAAGTATGATGCATTTTGAAGGAATTTGCCCATATTTAAAAATGGTCGAAAAAAGTTTGATAACGGTAGGAGGATACTCGGTTTATATAGCGTACGTTCGAGTCAAAGACGGCCTTCTCAAAATAACCTGAAAAGGCAAAATCTCATTTGTTTATGCTTTAGGTGAAGCATCTATATAGTTCAATGTTTTCGACTTTGTGAGAGGCGTTATTTAATTACCAAGTGATTTGGCGAGATATCTCGGTGTCGTATTGATCGTAGGGCTATTATAAGTTCAAGTTTCATTTATAACAAACAATAGGTCTATTATCAAGTGTTTATGGTTATATTTAGTAACAACATTTTTGAAGCGTTTAAGAGCGCTAAGGGGTAAGCATTTGCTTGTTTGGCAACGCCTCAACAAGCGTTTGAAACATGACCAACCGCTCAAATCTTAAATGCTTCATGAAGAAGCAGCAAGCGACAAGCGGTAAGCATTTACTTATTTTACACTTTATAATTACAGTTACAGCTACGTTACCAAACACATTCTTACTGCTACTGCTTACTGCTTACTGTTTATTGCTTACTGCTAGTGCTTGCTGCTTACTGTTACGTGTCGCCAAACATAGCCTATATGTGGTTATTCAATTACGAGTTACATACACATATATATAAACTTGATTCTATGAATCATAAACTTCAACGTACCAACCAAAATATACATTGTACTAGGTGGTCACAGATATTTGGTTACAATAATTTCAGTTCAACCAACAACTAAATTGTAATAGAGGCAAAATAAGTCTTGTTGTGGATTCATTGAATGAGTGAAAATGCGAAGCATAAAAAAGAAGAAATGTCAGAGCGCCGCAAAATGATCCAATTGCTATTAAAGGAAACCGCTATATTAGTCTTTCCTTTTTATGCCTCGCCTTATCTGCCTCCAGTCCCAACTTGCATAAAACCAATGGGCTTTCTATAAAAACCAAGTTGCAAAAGTGGGAATCGGTAGTAGTTCGGTCTGTAGCTTGTGATTGATTTAGATGGAATTAATGGGTGATTAATCGGATTAGTATTTTCAACAAGTTTTACGTATTTTCGGCTAATTTTCAATGTCTTCGGCAAGGGTGTTTTTTTTTTTTTTTTTTTTTTTTTAATTATTTATTATTATTATTATTTTTTTCTTAAAAACAACTTGTAATAGATACAAAGCAGTAACTAGAAGTGATTAAAACAAGTTTACAATGAGTTTTATTTCCGGCAAGATTTGTAGGTTTCCGGCAAATTTGACCACTGTTAACTGCCGGTGATCAAGGTTGACCAATTGTTTGACTGGTTTACACAAATTGAAATGGTTGGTGGTTGATTAACGCCTAGGCAATGATTAATCGATCTTGTAGGCTTTTTAAACGCTGATAAAAACAATTAAAAATATTTATTATTTACTTTTAAGTTAATAAACAAAGCTGTGAGGATTTTTGTTTGTAACTTTTGTGAACGACTATAAACTTAAATGTGTGCTCAAATATTCCTATACTGTCCATAAACAGATGCCAGGTCTTTCAAGTAGGAACTTAGTTTTGATTATTGATACACGTATTGATACAATTGGTTTGTATCAAAACAAAATCAGGCAAAGATGTATAAACCAGTGGAGCTAGGATTTTCATAGGCGGGTCAAAATAATTCTTTACAAAATTAATTACGTTTAGAAAACTTATTATATTAGTTGTTGTATTAACAATATGAACTTCTTTTTAATTTGATAGATCATAACATCGAAAAATGACGTTGGATGAAACTGTGCTAATTTTGTTAACTTGATAAATTAAGTTTGATCGGATGTATTAGTGGGATGCAACGATTTACTAAAAGTATATGTAAATTAAGTAAACTCTTGAAAGATTAAATGGTTTGAATATTCAGTGAAGGGACTAAATCCAACTTAGTATGAAACGAAAGACCAAAATAACATAAGAAGTATATGTGTAATTATGGCCTTTGGGTTGGTCATGGCATACCCCACTTCAAGAGTGGCTCCGTCCCTAGTTTAAACATACAAATTTGATGAGAATAAGCCGGTTCATATTATTAGACGATAAATAAATAGCCCAGACCTGATTGTGAGTTTGAGTCCGTTAGAGTTTCATGCTCTGTCCATATTAATGGAGCGCCATCTAAAGAATTCAAGATGGAACGGGGTCTTCTCCATGGAGACCCGTTGTCACCATTTCTCTTTTTACTAGCTGTGGAGGCTCTTCAAGTCACAATCTTAGATGCTTGTAACAAAGGCATTTTTAAAGGTGTCTCTCTATCAGAGGGGGGAAATAACCTCTCTCTATTGCAATATGCTGATGACGCGCTATTTTTTGGCAAACGGTCGCGTTCTAATGCGAAGAACCTAATTCCTATTCTTAAATGCTTCGAGGATGCGTCTTGGCTTAAAGTGAGCGTGTCCAAAAGTATAATTTTTGGAGTTGGGGTTGATATTGAGGAAGTGGAATCGGTTGCTACTTCCCTCGGTCATGTACATGATTCTATCCCTTTCGTGTATCCTGGGTAAAAAAATGCATTTCTGTAAAGTGTGGGTTGATATTGTTAATCGGCTTCGGGATAAGGTTTTCGCTTGAAAAGCCAAGTCCCTCTCCGTCGGGGGAAGGCTTACTCTTATCAATTCCATTCTTGGTAGCATGCCCATCTATTTCTTATCTCTTTTTAAAGCTCCTTTAAAAAGCGTTAGACTTCTTGAGTCTATTCGAGTGCGGTTCTTTTAGGTTGCAAAGAGGGTAGTCGTGGAATTAATTGGGTAAAATGGAATAGCATTCTTCTTGATCGCGACATGGGAGGTCTTTGGGGTGGGTAGTCTACCGGCCAAAAACCTCGGTTTACTTGGTAAATGGAAATGGAGATTTTTGGTGGAAAAGGATGCTTTGTGGAGGAGAGTTATTACAGAGTTCTATGGTGTCGATGGTGGTTTTGGGCCTTCTCATAATATTAATGGTCCACATGGCATTTGGTGTGATATTGTTAAAGCTGTTAACAACATCAATGATATCGATCCATCATTCAACTCTTCTTTCTGCTTGAAGGTATCTTATAGTTCTAACATTCATTTCTGGAAAGACCCATGGTGTCGAAATGGGTCATGTCTTATGGATCTTTTCCTGCGTTTGTTCGCCCTGGACTCGGATCAAGATTGTTTTGTTAGGGATCGTTGGAAGCTTGTTAATGGCTCTTGGGGTAGATCTTGGGCATGGCAATATCCCCCTTGCGGTCATGCTATTCACGAACTTTCTTCCCTTATCTCCTATTTTGGAAATTTGCCTTTATCAATTGACTGTGAGGACAAATGGGTGTGGTCTGGTGATGCCTCTGGTATTTCCAAGGTAAAATCCCTCTCATCTCGTCTCGAAAGGCTGTTGTTATGTAAAGATGGTCTAGGCATCCATCGTCGTTGAAATTAGTGGATTCCGAGGAAAGTCAACATTTGCGTGTAGCGTGCCTCTATCGATAGATTGGCTACTCATTCCAACTTAAGTGTTAGAGATATTATTATGGATTCTGTCTTATGCCCCTTTTGTGAGGCTACCGTCGAATCTATTTCCCATTGTCTTCTTTTATGCCCTCGGGTGAAGCCGATTTGGAGGAAAATTTGGGATTGGTGGGATCTTGACTTACCCATATCTTTTCCTGCTTTTGGAATTGAGAATGTAAGTCTCTATAATGTGGTGGATGTTAGCAGGGCCGGTCCTGAGATTTCGGATGCCCTGGGCGAGCCGAGTGAAATATGCCCCTTGTAAACCAACAACACATTTTCTTTTAGGGGTTTGAAACCTGGTCAAGCCAGGCGGCTCATACCCATGCCGATTTTTATTCATTAAATAAAATTTTACAAAATGAGGAGATAAATTCCGAATAACAAGATCAACATGGATCACCTATTATTCTTTTTTGTTTTGATTACAAACCTCATCATTTTCTAGGTTTTCATTGGTTATGGGATTTTCATTATCTATAGTAACGTTAACCTTGTCATTATTTTATGCAACACCATTACTATTCTTTTTCGTTTTGATTACAAACCCATCCATATAACCGTGTAGAGCTCGCTCAGATTCTTGTTGATTTTTTTTTTCATTTTCTATTTTGTGTAGGGGATAAGCAGAATAAACGACTTTGTGCACTAAGTCTCTTGCAAACCACTTTGTCAAGTGGTAAGCTATTAATATCTTTTGCTATAACAAGCATTCAACATGGTAGCATTGACTTTAAAACATAATATCATATGTTTATTATCAAGTCATTTGATCATACACTTCTTTAAACTAAGAAGCATCAAATAAACTATCTTCATGTCATCATTGGATACGTTGCGCAACGTTTGTCCTTTGATCCCAAAACTATCTCTACCAAGCGTAAAATCCATCGCTTGTAGATTCATAGTTTCCTTGATCATTTATCCAACATTTTGGGCACCTGACGGGTGTTAACGACGCAACATGATAATCTCGAGTGTAAATTTATCTACTAAAGCAAGAGTAATAAGTAATTAAGTATGCAACAATATCACCTAATCAAAATTGTCGAAGAGAAAAAAAGATGATCGCTTAGTTCGTTTGATTCCTTGATTATTTCGAATTCGACTCTTATTATTTTTGTTCGTTAGAAACTTTGATGGCCTGATCCGTTTGATGAAGACTTGAAGAGGAAAAAAAATAATAATAAGAAAAAAATAACCTTGAATAGTTAATTGTGAATAACTGATGCGTGATGCCCTACGTCTTTATTGTTTTGAACCTGTCAATGTATTTATTTACTAGTTATATATCCCGCGCGTTGCAGCGGGGTGTTTTGATAAAGAAGTAGGCTATGTTGTTTGTGCACAAAAGTGTTTTGTTAAACAGCGGAAAAAAATGGGCAATATATTTGTTGTTATACAGCACATGTACATAAAGCCTGTAAACAAAGAAATTAGAAAACATGCGATGTAAATTGTAAAAAAAAAAAAAAAAATACACGCGAGAAAAGCAAAAAAGTGATACATATTAAGCTGGAGTGAATAGAAATGGTGGAAAGGAATTTCTAATACAACAAATAAGATCTAAGCACATCTGTTACATGTGGTTTAGCTTTTGATGATGAACTTCTTGAGGAAACAATCTTCTGATCTGCTTGTTTTGTCCCTGAAAAAAACACAACGACAACTAAATACCAAAGGATGAAACTGTGTTTAGAGCATCATACCAATAGCAAATAAGAGCTGCGTAAGTTACCTTTTTTGAAGCATTGGCTGGCCACTGTTCGGCTGAGCTTGTAGATTCTCTTCTGAAGGCATCACTGCACATGAAACTGAACATTATTTTACCAAAAAAAAAATGCAGATAATAGAAAGGGAATGAGGCAGTTGTAATTGCTGTACATATTTTTGTTTATAGTTTTTTTTTTTTTTGGCTGCCATATACTTGGTCAAGGTGCTTAGGATGTGAAAGGATAGCAATTAATGCATGTGTTAATGAAGTAATCATGAAAAAATGGCTGTATTGAGCAGCCTAAAAGGGGTAATTAAAGCTATTGGGTTTATAAGGCACCTTGAACCACAAAGCAATAATGAAAAACTGTTTTTGTTGGGCATTCCAAGAGGGGCAATTAAATCTAATGCCTTTATAAAGGATCCATAAACACAAAGGAATAGGCATTAAGAAAGTTAAGACACAACTAAAAACACACACATATTCTCCAAAAGAAAGTTTGATAGCAAAAAACAGAGAATGACAACACCCATGCCATTCTGCAAGGAGCTCGCTGCTGTTGCGGAGTCGAGCCTAGTGAAAGACATGATGGTGGTAAAGTTTAGGAGGGAAGTTGCAGAGACACTGGTGGATGAAGCTGAGCTAAGAAAGAAGGCGAAAGAAATAATGTCGCGTGTTGCTAAGAGAGACATGGTACTTGGAAAGCTGGAGCTTTTGTTTTCCTTTGAGTCGACTGTGCAAAGCATTTCCGAACTCAACAACTTGCAAACTGAAGATCTGACAGAAGTGTCGTCGCTGCTGGTGAATGTGGTCAAGAAACAAAAGCGAGCATCAGAGCTCCTGGCGTTGATCGAGAAGCTGAAACGCTTGCCGTACTGATGCCAGGTGTTTTGGGTTTTTAGAATATGCATCTTCGGTGTGGGTTAGGTGGGGCTGTCTAGGGTTTGGGGGGTTATTTTGGTGAAATGTTTAATGGTTTAAACCCTTCAATGATTATTATGAATAAAAGATGCTTGTTACGTGGTTGTCTCAGTTGTAGTTTTAGTGCCTAAGTAATGCAAAATCGAGAACGGAAAAGTTTTTTGTTGAAACATACCTGTTTTTTTTTGTTTTTTTTTATTTTTATTTTTTTTTTTATTTTTTTGCCGATAGCGGTGCGGCGTTGGCCTTTCAATGTGGTCCGTCTATTCAGCAAGCTGTTTAAAAAAACAATAAGTGCCTATTCATTTTTCTAAGCAAATAAGCAGTTCAATAAGTAAACACAAAGTGAGGCTGCGTAATCGTAACAGCGCATGAATTATAATGTTAGGCACCAAGCCTGATTATATAAGAGACAATTTGGTTTTATCTATTATAAATATCAGAAAACTAATTCAACCACCAAATAAGCTGCATAGGAGCTACATTTATATGTAAACAGTGACAAACAAATAACGAAACCTGCCTATGCATTTACCTGTTTTGTCGGGCGTAATTGCAATTGAAAGGCTGGAATAGACTTTCTTATGATATCTATCCATGGCGGTGCGGTGTTTGCTGACACACTGGCCAGTGTGAAAATTCACTACAAAGGTGGAAGTGGAAGATACCAATCGACAGCTGGAACGATCATCTTTGCTACACATGGGCCTTGAATCAGAAAACAAATAAACAGATTTAGCTTTCTATCTATGCGTCAATATCATCAATCAAATACCAGTGTTCAGCTATTTCGTAAGAAAATCAGATGCAATAGGAATAACTGGATCTTAGAAATTACCGCGTACTTGTAAGACATCGAGGATATACCAACGTTTTTTCTTTGTATAAACAAACATGGTTTTGCCAGTACCTATGTAATAGCAATAGAGGACAATGGCCTATTATTTTATTGACTGTTCAGACTTTTATAGGTTTCTTCTAATGAATCAACTAACCAACGATCATCGTTCCATGTAAATATTCAAAGTAAGTAACTAAGTGTGAGCATCCTAATCGAAAAACACAGAAAGGTATCTAAACAATTGAAGCAACAATCTTTGTTTTCGTAAGTAAGTAAATAATGTATCATACCTCATGACCATTTAGCAAGCGAGTAACTCAGTGCATCAATTGTTTTTGGAATCTCACGATCTATGCCAGTTATCGCAAATGGGTAGATGGGTTAAAAATGCAGCAGAAAGTTGGGTGAATGTACACGCATTTTAGAGCACCTGGCATAAAATTAATCCTAGACAACACTGAAGAAGACTGGGTTGTTCACTACAGGCTGTCATAGCACTTGCAAACCTGCCACCGGCTGCAATATACAATGAATGAAAAAGACATCATGAAAGCATCTGAGGCATATAATAATAAAATAAATAAATAAGTAAAAAAAAAAAAAGAAAAAAAAGAAAAAAAAAAGAACGCAATATGCAGTGGCAATGGCTGTACAGTCGCTGGCAAAGTGTCTGCTTCATTGTGACGAATGGCATACGCGCCAGAGGCTTCGACCTGTTCAAGACCACCCAGACACCAAGAAATCAATTCATGAATTCCACAACAATAATTAATAAAGAGTTAAGAAAGGTGGTTTGCAAGAAGTTGTACCTGGTCAATTGAGGGTCGCGTGTGATCTCCAACTGTAAATAAGGAAAGATCGAATAAAAGTAGCCGAGCATGTGCATGAAGGAGGCTCATAGGTAACGTTGAATAATTAGCGACGGTCATATGGCCAGCGAAGATTGTATATTCAAATGCAAGCAAGCTCTGTGGTTGAAGGGCATGTCGACGTCTAATAGGTGATCGGATTATTGCAGGTCTGACATGCCATTCAATCAACAGGGCTGGATTGCTAGAACAACTAAGCGCTCCTCTGAAAATGAGGGCACTAGTATTTTTAAGCTTTGTTTTTTCGGGTTTTGACCAACACGATGCAGTCCTGTTGCAACCAAACAAAAAAAAATTTCACATCTGCAAATAAAAAAATTCCACACGTTAATTAAATCTAGAATACTGCATGATGAATCTACATATTAGAAACCTCTTTACTTCTAATGTTATCAGAAGGTTGTGAACTTTTAATGTTTATGGTCTATGGTAACGATTAAAAAAGATTAATTTATCAAGCAACGAATCAACAACTATAGATGGGGAATCAAGTAAAAACTTATCTTGCATAATCACATTCGCTTCATGATGATCAGTCTCGATTTTGCCATTGTCTTACAAATCCAGAGTTGAAAATAGTATTAGAAACATACTGGTCTCCAAATCTCAATCTTCAAAACTGTGTAAAAATTGAATGTAACAACCTTATGGCAAACTGTGATGACCAATGCTTCCAAAAACAAATGCTAGGATTCAATGCATCCAGTGTGCGACCTAGTATCAACCATTGAGCTCAAACCAAACTCTTTTAGCTATTTTTTTAAAAAAAGTTTGCAGAGATTAGACTTGCCGTTAACTGTTGTTTTACACCACAAAGAATAGGCCTCACCTTTCTAAACATTCTTCTGCCCCTTCTGAACTGGCATTTTTCCTGCTACATAACATGCCCCCTAAATCATATCCTAGCCGATCCAGCAAATCCATTAGAAGGTCACCTGACAGACATAGATAAAAGAACATATTATCGGATATCCAATGTTTTGCTAACAGGATGTTTGGATCAGCCTATTTTCTAGGGCGTTTGCTGAGGCGAATAAGGTGATAAGACCAAAATATAAGTCTAAAGTACTTTGTGTAAAGGAATTTACAACGGCATGACAACAATATTCAGAATTAAAATATGAAAAGTACCTGAAGCAGGATGAGTGCTCGATGTCCGGAATTCACATGATAAACAATAACGATAAACACAAATTTTTTAGCGTCGCACATGTTTTACAGAGATGCCAAAAATGGGCTGCAATAAAATATGAGCCTTAGATCTGTGTATGGTGTTCAAGTCATAGAAGTGTCCGAATTCCCCTATGGCTACAACAAAACCTGGTTGCATAGCAGGCACACATGCTATGACATCCGGTTGTTGTCCCACCAAGTTAAGGCCGGAACATCTCACCGAAATTCCAACAATCATCACAAGCATAATAACTTTCGCCAAAGAGAATGCTACCCATGGCATTCATCAATAACTGATTTCACAAAGGCGGAACAACCGACATGGGTGCGTTAGTGTAAACGGCCTGCCAAAACACGCCTGCTGCCACGGCATCCATGAATAACCCATTTGACAAAGGCGGAACAACCGCTATGGCTGCGCCAGCGCAAACGCGACACCAAAATACGGCTGCTCTCAAGCAATTTATCAATAAGCGATTTGACAAAGGCGGAACAACTGCTATGGCTGCGCTAGCGCTAACGGCCCGCCAATACACGGCTGCTCTGAAGCCTCTAACAAATTCAGTAACATGGTCTGCAACCAAAAGAAACCCGATCACTTCCATTATAGGCAGGTATAATCAAATATTCAAAACAACAAACATAAACTATGAACTTACATACAACTCACATGAAGAAAAGCATACACAAATGACTAATAACTACACATAACAGTTATTCTGACATTACCCAACCCAACATAGACATATTAACAACTGTAACAGAAGCTTATAAGACGAAAAACAAATAAGGTAACCTCAAAGTAACCGACCACATAATCCTAAAGGTAACCTAGCATCCTAGAAACCAAGCAAAATAGAAATTCAAAAAGGAAATTAAAAAAAAAAAAAAAAAAAAAAAAAAAAAAAAAAAAAAAAAAAAAAACCTAATCGAGGAAACCTGTAAAACTATGGCGAAACCCTGGTTTGAAATCTCAACCGCTAAATAGCTGAAACATGTAGCCAAACACATAAAATGTTAATAGAACCCGAAAGGAAGGATTCCAAAGCTATCAACAACGATTATCTAATCGAACAGACAAAAGGCATAAGACATAGCACACTTAACACGAATCTCTTTAAAAATCTGGTGCAGCTAATGACAATGGTAAACCTACTGATAAAAACATTCTGCTGACCCAACTCTCAATCATAAGTTATAGCAAAGAACAAAAAAAAAAAGCTGGAAAAAAGGAGTCAAAAATGTACATACGAACAAATGGCGAGCGCATACCCACAAATGGAATAAAATAATGGCTCCAGTACACACCTGAATCCACGTGACCTGATAACCCATTTTTTGGGATCAATGGATAATCGGAGATATACCCAGACGGATCTAGAAGATAAACTAAAGTTGTCAGCGGCAACGATTTTCACGGTCGGGCAGGATACACCAAATAGCTTCGCGGGCCTAACCAAAAAATTTTTTTTTGGGAAAAAAGGGCCTTAAAGATACTGTTCATTCATTTCTTGGGTGATTCGCCATCACACGAATAACTGATCTGAATCCACGTGACCTGATAACCCGTTTTTTGGGATCAATGGATAATCGGAGATATACCCAGACGGATCTAGAAGATAAACTAAAGCTGTCAGCGGCAACGATTTTCAAGGTCGGGCAGGATACACCAAATAGCTTCGCGGGCCAAACCAAAAAAAAAATTTTGGGAAAAAACGGGCCTTAAAGATACTGTTCATTCATTTCTTGGGTGATTCGCCATTCGACAAAGGCGGAACAACCGCTATGGCTGCGTCAGTGCAAACGCCCCGCCAAAATACGGCTGCTCTCAGTCCTCCAACAAATTCAGTAACATGGCCTGCAACCAAAA
This sequence comes from Artemisia argyi, assembly GCA_030686995.1. Classification (NCBI taxonomy): domain Eukaryota; kingdom Viridiplantae; phylum Streptophyta; class Magnoliopsida; order Asterales; family Asteraceae; genus Artemisia; species Artemisia argyi. Next base: position 184,556,585 of record CM060696.1, on the reverse strand, counting down.
GAAAGCTGATCACTTCCATTATAGGCAGATATAATCAAACATTGAAAACAACAAACATAAACCATGAACTTACATACAGGTCGCATCAACAAAAGCATAGACAAATGACTAATAACCACACATAACAACTACCATGACATTATCCAACCTAACATAGACATATTAACAATCATAACATAAGCTTATAAGGTAAAAAAAAATAAGGTAACATCAAAGTAACCAACTACATAATCCCAAAGTTAACCTGCCATCATACAAACAAAGGGGAAAAAAATTGAAAAACGAAGGAAAAAAAAGGGCAGCCTAATTGAGGAAACCCCCAAAATCCTGCCGAAACCCTAAATTGAAAAATCAATTGTCAAATAGGTCAAACATGCAATCAAACACATACAAAGTTAATAAAACCCGAAATGAAGGACTCCAAACCTATCAACAACGATGACCTGATTGAACATACAAAAAACAGAAGATATAGCACATCTAACACGAAGCCTTCAAAAAAAGCCGGCGAAGCTAATGACACTGCTAAACCTAATTCTGATAAAAAACAATCTGCTGACCCAACTCTCAATCATTATACTACTACTATATAACATTTATCAGATGAATTGGATAGCCGGAGATCTACCCGGACGGATCTAGAAGATAAACTAAAGGTGTGAGTGGACATACCAAATAAGCTTAACGGGCCTAACCCAAGGGGGAAAAAAAAAAAAAAAAAAAAAAAAAAAAAAAAAAAAAAAAAAAACCCTCAAAGTTACTGTTCATTCATTCCTGATAAATGTTATATAGTATAATGTAATGTATTCTTTCTTTACACAAGCTTTATTTCAATGTATTTATTTATGTAACATATTACGTTATTGTTATTAGCTATTACAGTAACTTATGAGTTACTACTGGGTTTATAACAAAAATGGGCCTGAATGAGACTAATATAGGCAAATTTGGACGGGTAAAATGATGCCCCCTCTCTTGGGCTGCCCTTGGGCCGTCGCCCTTAAGGCCCATAGCCAAATCCGGCCCTGGATTTTAGATGTTCTAAGCTAAACAAAATCATTCATGGAGTTTTTCAATGTTGTCTTTGGGCGGTTTGGAAATGGAGAAATTGCGTGGTTTTTGCTTCGACGGAGTCCCGTAATAAAGTGCTTGATGAAGACATTTTTCCAGCCATTCAGCGGTTGCAAAATCTTGGATTTCTGCTCATTGCAAGCTTCCGGCCATGATTTGGAGTCATTGGATTTCATGTCCTAGATTAATGTTCTCGTTGTCTTAATGTTTGGTTGTTTTTTCTTTGTATACCTTTGTTTGCTTGTTTGTGGTTGCCTTTTATTTGTTCTCGTCTTTCTTGTTTTTCTTATGTTGTCTTCTCAACATCTCTTTTTATAAAATTCTAGCCTTTCAAAAAATAATAATAAAATAAATAAATAAATAAATAAAAACATATTAACTTAACATTATTTTACATTGAAGCCATATTTACATATTGTATTGAAGCTAAAGCAAGATTCAGTCAATAACTTCATATTCTTCACTATTGATAAATTAAATTTGACAATTGTCATGTTCTATATACACACACATGCTCACTCTTGCCATCAGTGGCGGACCCAGGATTTTCAAAGGCGGGGGGCAAAAAATTTTTTTTTGATAAAATTCGTGATGCACTTTAATAAAAAGGTCATATATTTTATTTTTTACACTAAAAACTAAGGTTTTTATATTTTTGGCTTCAAAGTGGGGGGCAATTTGATTTTTTGGAGAGGTGCACTTTAATAAAAAGGTCCAAAAAAAAAATTTTTACACTAAAATCTGAACTTTTTCGGCGAGTCGTGGAGGGCACCGCCACCCCAAAGCTAATGCTTGGGTCCGCCCCTGCTTGCCATAGGCTTTTCTGAAAAATGTCTTATCTTCGAGTAAGGCCGTATGACTGCTTACATCCTACCTCCCATATGGTGCTAAGACGGAATAGAGTATTGTTTTTGTTGATCAGGTTTTTTTCACTAGTAAAACAAGTATATAGATAGATAAACATAAACTACTCCAATACGAAAAAACACTTGTGAATGAAGGTGAACTCCACCAATATCCGAGGAAAAATATATAGTTTTGCATTCTAGTTTCTGAGGAAAAATATTGTTACTCTTAAAGAAGCAATTGTTGGATATAAACAAACAGTCAGGATGGCCGAGTGGTCTAAGGCGCCAGACTCAAGTTCTGGTCTTCGAGAGAGGGCGTGGGTTCAAATCCCACTTCTGACATTCATTTTTTGCACTAAAACTCTCATTCTTCCTTATATATTTTCTACCTTTACACAAGCTTTACTTATTCTTGTAAAACCGGTAACAACATGTAAATAATTTTTTTTTTTACTTTATAAACTGTAGCCGAATAATTCAAGGATCTGCTTAAGCTATAAAGATAAAGATTATTGGTGTTTGACTAAATTTGGCTTCTAAGAAATTTACGTTGTTTTGGAATTTTTGTACAAGACAATTCACACTATAAATTTGACAGGAATGGTATCATGACATCGACACTTAGAGCCTCAGTAATCCACAAGGTTTATGCAAATGGTCCCGACCACATAAACAAAGACAAATTTCATATTTTCAAAAGATAGACATGGCAGATTCACACAATAGCGAAAGATCAGAACCTAACACGTCGAACTTATAGTAGTTCTACAATCAACATGGTGTCCGATAATTGCACGACTCTAGAGTTAAAATAGCTTCTCAAAATCTACCATAACTTTCAATTGTGAAATGTGGTTTTATTTAATCACGCATCAAAGGAACTGCGACTCAAAAGAACATCTTGTTTCAAATAACATGGAACATAACAGAGGGCATATTAACAAAGAACATGGTGCAATTGTCATATGTACAATGAAATCTGAAATGACCCAAACAAGAAAATTAACTACTTGGCTAATTTTCACTTATTCATAGATGACCACAATCACACACTTTCTTTTGCTTAGACACATACTGAAAACAAAATACAATCTACAATAAGATTGATAAGTTCTACAAACCAGTTTATATCCATTTCTGAGGGGGCATTGCGACAACATTTCCTGAATTTGATGAGACACCATTACTTCCACTTCCTGATGCTAGCAAAGCAATTAGACTTCCACCATGAACTCTCCCTTCTGCACCTGTTGATGCCCTTGGTCCAGCTGCCATGTTCCCGTGTTGAACCCCAAAAGGTCTAAAACCAGAACTAGTAAAAGCAGGTGGTGTTGCTGATGTCATCTGTGAAGGGAAAAACATTTCTTTCATAATTGGAGGTTGGGCGGGTATAACATCATGAACCAAAGTTCCCAAAGTTGCACCACCGTGAACCCGTTTATCCTGAACCAGAGCACCATGAGAAGTACATAATCCAGTCTTGCCCCTGGCGAATGAATTACAAATATCACCATCATTTCCAAATTCTGAACCAGGTTGTCCCCATGAGCATCTCTTCCCACCACCATGGGCCTTACAGAAGTCTGTGCTGCCCTGAGCGCTTTTCCCACACCCTTCGAATTGGCATCTCTTACCACCACCATGACGAACACAACAGTCAGTACGCCCTCTAGCACTTCTTGTGCAACCAGGCACCGCACATCTCTTGCCACCACCATGTGCCACGCAGAAAAGGGTTCCACCATGGACACTCTTTGGACAAACTCCACCACCTTCAAAAGCACAACGTTTCCCACCACCATGACCCTTGCAAAAAGGGGTACTTCCTTCTGCACCCTTGGTACAGCCTTCGAATGTGCACCTTTTGCCACCACCATGTGCTTTGCAGAACATGGTGCTTCCTTGAGCGCCTTTGGTACAACCAAGAAACTGACACCTGCGTCCACCACCATGAGAGATGCAGAGACCAGATAGACCTTCAGCACTCTTGGTGCAATTCTCCATCTGGCATCTCTTACCACCACCATGACGTATACACAACCCAGACTTCCCCCTTGCTGCACGAGTACAATTCTCGTGACTGCATCTTCGCCCTCCACCATGTGCAATACAATAGTCGGTTCGCCCTTCAGAACTCTTGGTGCATCCCAAGAACTCACATCTTCTACCACCACCATGGGCTTTGCAGTAAGCCGTGCGCCCCTCTGCCCCTTTATGGCAACCAGGTTTTTGACATCTCCGACCTCCTCCATGGGCAATGCAAAGGCCAGAAGCACCTCTTGCTCCCTTTTCACATCCCTCAAACTGACATGTCTTTGTACTACCGGTCCGTGGCTGTTGTGGCTCAGTGATCCCAGACAAAGAGGTGACTGAACTCGTTGGCATAATCATAATGCTGGATGATGGTGCATGGTTAACAAAGTGACTATTCTTTGCGTTCAGCGTGTTCTTGAACAGGGGAGATGAGTTTCTTGTATCTAAATGCGAGGACATTGACCCATCATCCATATGGAAGTCACAGCTATCGGTTGGCAGAGCATCAGAATTCAGGTTAACAGTTGTGACATCAGACTCAGCCGGCACAGAGAAAAGACTCAGCTCCAGATCAACCTGGTGTTGCGTATCCATTGACATCTTATTAGGGGTAGACATTTTCTTCGTGGCAGGTGCCTTCTCACCACCAAGATGGAGACTAAAGTCCAACTCTATATCCATTGAGGACTCTTCATCAGTTTCTTTGGCAGAAGACATGGTGGTGCATCCAGTAGCTGAACTCGCTTTACTATCTGAGGAGCTTGGAGAATTGCCTAGCCAGAGAGATAACGGCAACCCAGCTTGCACGTCCATTGATCCATTTACCGAGCTCCATTTCCTTTTAACACCTTGTGACGAACTAAAAGAAGGATTCAAAGAACCAGGGAAATCCAATCTTAGTGTGGTGTCGGTGGTATAACCAGCTCCAGATCCAACCCCGCTTCCATGAACGGAGTTACTCAGGTTTCTAAACGCATCAGACGCACGGTTTGCAGCAAAACCCATATTACGAAACCTGGGATCCATTGAACTCATACACAAGTCTCTTTGTTTTTGTTCAAACCTTATCAGCAAAAGAACGGGTGACTAAACTTCCAGGTACAAACAAAATCCGCTAAACTAAAGTAAAGTATTTCTAATCTCCAGATCTAAGGTTAGGTATCTATCAGCTACTAAACTAGGGTCAGTAACAACTATCGAGTTCACCGCACCCCCCGCTGACGAAACCTGAAGTATCACGTCGATCCATTTTCTTATATTTTAATCCGAAATAATATCAATCAGCTATGGTCACTGATATAAGTTCAGCAGGAATGTCCAGTGCAGCTACTTGAATTGTTCATCCTGTTTAGCACAAGGTAAGTCAGATTTACGAAATAGAAGTGATTAAAAACAAAATCATAACACTTGACAATAATATTCAAGGGGAAAAAAAAAAGGCGATTCCGAATAAAAATCCTGGTGACTCTAAAGATTAACAAGCCAATAACATAATCAATTTCATTTTCAACAACTTGTATCAGGACATGTTACGTGGTGGTCACAAAGACATAGATTAACGCATACAGAGTAGTGCACAGCAGGAGGTGACAACAAAAACCCTGTTCATAGTAAGTAAATTTCTATCTAACATCAGATGTGCCAGATAAATAACGCTTGTTTAAGCTTATATGGGGGCTTATGAGCTTATTTCATTTCGGCTGATATTTCATAACCCCCGATTTTCCGGCTTATTTTGAGACTTGTGGGATCTCAATAAACTTATATAAGCCCACAAGTCTCAAAATAAGCCGGAAAATCGGCGCTTATTAAATATAAGGCGAAAAACAAATAAGCTCATAAGCCACATAAACACCCATAAAAGCAACACTGCTTATTTACATGTAAATTTTTTATTTTATTTTTATTTTTTTATTTTTACATGTAAAAATATAGACTTATGCAGAAACCATAAAGGAATAAAAATCATAGATCTGATTCGAAGCATCAAATTCGACTAAAACCAAAAGTTAATGACAAACATAGCACAAAAACACAGATTAAACATAATAATTATAACAAATTAAACATAAATATAGCAAACTAATGAAAAACCATAAAACAATTTACCATGAAAATTATTCATTAACAAATCACATAAATAAGCTAAGAAATTATAGTCCATAAATTTCCTAACAACACCTTTTAACAATAAATCAATCACAACAAATTAAAACCTAAATTTTCAATTCAAAACACAATCATACCACACAAAAGCAACAAATCGAATATGTTTTTTTTAATAAAAATGAATTAATAGAATTGAATGAAATATATATACCTGAAATTAATTAATTAGGTAGAAATTTGAGAGAAAAGAATTTTTGGGGACTTATGAGACGCCGAAATAAGATTTGTGTATGGTATTTATACACACAGTTCGTGTTTTTTAGTGCGTGTGTAAATTTAAGTGGGTGGGCGCACGATAACCTAAACATAGGCGTAGGTTAATCGCCATCTCTTTTTCTTTTCAGTCCTTCAAATAATATCTTTTTTTATTAATTTTTTTTTTCTTTTCCTTTATAAAAAAAATATATATTTGAAAGGCAACTAAATAACTACTCGTAGTAAATACATAACAAATAAATCTCACAATATTCTAAGCAGTATGTAAACCCGCAACCATTTGGTTAAGGAACATTCATGTGATACTATTATGACATAAACTTTTTGATCTCAGTTCAAAATCTCATGATTTTTTTTTTAGCCACAATTTCCAACTAATTTACAAGTTTTAATTATAATAAAAAAAATTATAATTTACGTACGTCAGATCGGATGTAATGATTACAATACCCCTTCTACATACGATTGGCAGTAAAAAATAATTAAGTTTATTTTACACTTACTAATAGACTAACCGTGTATTTTTATAAACATAATGAATTGGGATCAGACTCATTTTAGATTTTTTTTTTTTTTTTTTTTTTTTTTCGAAATTAGCGCTACACAGTAAAGTTTTATCAGGGCCCCGTGACACCGCTGGACTCCTAGTTCCGTGTCCATGTACCTACTACTATTGTCACCTCTTTACTCGCTTTCCTTCCTCGAACCAATGATCAAAAAGCCATAATGCTTACATTTAAACCATCTCCAAAATAGTCGCTTGACGTGTGATATAGAAGGGGAGGTGCAGCGGTGCTACCTCAACCAACCCCTCGTGATGGAAATCACTGTTACAATGATCTTATCGAGTTATAGTCATACTCAATGCATTTTCGGGCATTTTTATTATTTGATTAACTAGCAATACATAAATCTCAAACACAAACATAAGGTTGCAAAAACCTATAAGAACAACCGATATTATATTAATAACGAAAATATATCGAAAATGATAATGCACAACACCACTCAATTTCATTATAGCGGGATATGTGAAAGTTAAAATGTAGATATTTAATAACTCTGAGTCGTAAAGGTATGTTGTATATTAAAAGTTTGAGCTATTTATTTTTAAACTTATATATGGTAGTAAAGATGTACATTGTATATAAAATTTGGTGCATGTGTTATATTGATGTGGAACTAATTTAATCATAAAGTATTTCTTAAAACGGATTAGATGCCTAGTTTATTGATATTTACTTATAAAAGTAAAAATATCTCGTTTATTTCAATTATGTCATACAAAAAAATGATTTCATGGTATAAACGTTACACATAAGTATGTCGTCACAACTTTGTTTTTACGAGTTTATCATGAGCATTATATCCTGACGTAACTAGAACATGTAAGTACACTGGTAGTTGGGGAATGAGAGGTTGTCAAGTACGATTATCTTATTTGTTTGATCGGAAATCGGAATAACATAATTTTTATATACGTTTTTGCAAGAATATTTTTGCCATGTCGCCAATGGCGGACCTATTAAGGGGCAGGGGAGGGTCCCGGCCCCCCCAAAATTTGCGGCACCTAGTGTAAATATTATAGGATTTAGGGGTAATTTAGTTGAGGTTACAAACAAATCTTCGATTCTGCCCCTCCAAAATAAATTCGGCCCAAAAAAAAAAATGTTCTAGTTCCGCCACAGCATGTCGCGTTGAGTATAAATAACTCAAATTTTCAATATTTATGCAATTTGGAGGAAATTTAAATCACAATGATTTCTTTTTTTGTTGAAGTGAAAAACCGGAAATGGTTTTTAGTCAAATTAACTTTACTTTGTGAAAAGTTATACTAATAATAATAAATTCCCATTTATGAAAGTACCTAGTCTCATAATGAGGCCATATTCACAATACGACCAAATCTGGTAGTTGGGGGCTTACGGGCCACATCAAGAAACACCCAAAAATGTATTTTTATATATTTTCATAAAAAAAGTAGAGGAATAAATTATTATACTTGGCAATAAATATTTGCAATAACTACATTTGATGTCAATTTAAACATTATTATAGTTGAAAGAGATTTGAGACTAAATAAAGTACTTATCTTCATTTTCTTGCAATACTTATTAGTATTCATTGCTGAAACATTACTTGTCTTAAAGAATCAATAAACCGTGTTTAGTTCTTACAAAGTTGGCAAATTCTCGTATTTAAGTAGTGATCACTAATTATGTTCCAAAAAATAGAATACAAATTTATTTTGCAATGAAGAATATTCCATTAGAGCATGCCCATACGTAACACAAGTTATAAGTTAACGCAGTGGCACGTCAGCGCCACATCAGCTTTTTCACTTTAACTTTAACTCAGAAAAAAACACCCACAATAATAACTCAGCTTTAACTTAAATATTTTCAAATTCTACCCTCAACTAAAACAAACAATTCAATTAATAAACCACATAACATTAAAACTTAATTTCTTACAATACAAATTATAAAAAACTTAAAATAACAACAACAACGATTAATAGAAAAAAAAAAAAAAAAAAAAAAAAAAAAAAAAAAAAAAACCCGAAACATATGAAATTAAACCATATGAATTAAAACTACTTATTCGTCGTCTTCGGAATATTCTTCTTGTTGTTGTTGTCGGTGTTGAAGACGTTGCTGCCAAACATGCTCCATAAGATCTCGTTGGAGTTGAGTATGCAACCTTCAACTTACAAAATTTACTGTGCTTATACTTACAACCTTCAACGAAATAGTCGTTTTTCAAACGTTCTTCAGCAAGCTCACGTTCACGATGTATGTTGATACGGGGCACATAAGGATGAGCTTCTTCTTCTTCTAACCGTTGCTGTAGCTCGTACGCTTGAACCATAAACTGTATGTCTTCTTCGTCATCAAGGTCTGACCAACTCGGATCAAAATCGTTATTTTGATTTGGATCCATTATGAATGAGGAAGGTTTTTTTCTTATAAAGGAAGTATAAAAGAGTAGAAAATTAGTAGTGGATGTGTTAAAAATATATGTGTGTTAAGTTGGTATTTATAGTTGTTTTAAATGGTTTAAAAGTAATTTTTGGGTGAATTTTAAAAAGTAGCCGTTTATAATTATTGAGGGGGTGAAAGTGATTTTTTTTTTAAAAAAAACGGCTATAAATTGGAACGTTGGAGGGGGTAAAACATTTTTTTTTTTCTTTATTCAAGTTTCATGTCTAACGCTGTGTTAGCAGGCTAACGCAGCGCGTTAACGCGCCTCTAACGCAGGAACCCACAACCATAACGCAGGTTAACGCCGGGCAAAATTCCCTCTAACGCATGTCCTGCGTTATGTATGGGCATGCTCTTAGTGATACATTTTACTATTTGGTTAGAAACATAACCAGTTCAAACTTGAAAGTTAAAACACGCTGATTAAAAGGTGATTATAACTTGACAAGTATTGTTTTTGATTTACAATTTTTTATTTCCTTCAGTGGTTGAGGCGCTTGTCTTCTGTTTGACAGACCCGAGTTCGAACCTTGCAAGTTATAATTTTTTGTACTTAAACGGTTTTTTTTTATGTAATATATTTTATCGGGTGGAAGACCCTTTACTAAAATAATAATAATTATTAAAAAAAAAAGTATTGTATTTGATTTTAGGTTAGTAAATATGATAATGATATTTAAACTAGTTGAGTTTAATGTAGACTATATAGCCATGACATATAGTTTCAAACTTGTTGCTTTCGTAGTGTTTTAAGCAAAAGATGCCGGTTGTCATCTAGTCATGCTATTCTTGTGGAGTTTTTATATTTTACTTGAATTCTTCACTATCAAGTTTTTTGTTTTTTAAGTCATTGTGTTTATTTTGGATCCTATCTTTGGCAGTTTTGCCTAAATAAGCAAAAACCAAACATAAACCAACTGAAGGTTATACCCTAATATAGATGGTCGTTGAGAAAGGCAGTTTCAGTTAACTATATCGTGACTCATGGACATTGTTAGTTTTTGGAAATTTAAACTACAAAAATCACACAAAAAGTGATATGAAGAATCTGTAAGAACTTAAATTTGCACTCCAAAGAGAGGTGATTTGTTTGTATCAAACATGTCACAAAATTGAGAAATGCCCATGTGAGTACAAACTTGAACAATCGATTTACCTAATTGAAAGAAGCGCTAAGCATCGCAGACCCAAACCACGGTCCGGTCTCGGTCCTGATTTTTTCCTTATTTCGGTCTCGGTCTAGTTCGGTCCCGTACATAAAACCTGACTATTATGTTTTCTTGGACTGGACCGATCGAAGGACCGGACCGGACAGAACACATTTGGTTCGGTCCTCTATCTAAGGTTTTAGGTTAGTTCGGTCTCGGTCCAGTCTCGGTTTTGAACCGTTGATCACCCTAATTAAAAGTAATCAATACTTTTTTCTAGATGGTTCACAAATATAATAACTCATATCGAGAAAAAAAATACACCCACGTGAATTTGATTCGTTTTCTAAAGCTCTTTTGGTGTTCAATAGTTGGTTTATATGGGAGTCGTCCAACTAAAAGGTCTGTATTTGTTAGAATTTTTTCAAAATGAATGAAATTGCCTTTTAACTTAACTGAATCTTTACGATTGTGTGAAAACAACCTACACGAGGTCTTGGTCCTCTTCGAGCCTCAGACAAAGACCGATGTCTTTTCGGACAGCGAAGAAGAAACAACATTCCTAAAAAAAGTCGACTTGACATGACCCAAAAGGCCAAAAAGACACACCTTGAGAGAAAATTGCCAATTTTTTTTTTTTTTTTTAAACAAGAAGAGAAAGTCTATTAAAATTCGAATGGAATAAAATATAGTAAAATCTTAACAAGTTGGGTGAGAGACTGACTACTCTTTCAATAGGGTGAATGGACATACGTGGAGACACGAGATTGCATAATTATTAAAAAACCGAATCCATTCTTCCAGATCAATAATCACTCGTTCCAATACAAAAACACATCAATTATTAGCACAACATGCAATAAAAATTGTACATAAATTGGTTAAACAGAAAATAAAGATGTTAAGTCGGTTGGATCGGCAGCGGCTCGTCACCGCTCGTTGTGCCTCTCATAGTGTTATCTCTTTTTATATAAATCTTTGTGGGTCTCACCATGTGGGTCCACATATGAATATGGTTCCTACGTGTGTTTGTATACGTCGTTGATCATTACCACATAACTTGATCATCGTACGCCGACATGTTTTAACCTTTTTAAGTCAACATAGTTAAGGTTCTACTTCTACCGTTGTATAGTATTTTTTTGGCGGTGGTGTTGGTAATGATCAGGGGTGATCAAAACCGTCTGAGTTCCGACAACCGATCCAATCCTGATATAAATCGATAGTTCTGAAATCGAATAATAGCTTCTCGAGTCAGTAGTCGCTTTCAATTTTTAGCATTTTCGGAATTCGAAACGGGACAAAAACCGACAAAATACAAAGCGAAACCGCCCGAGACCGACTATATAGAAACCGATAGTCCCGAACCGACTAAAACCGAGATTAGTCGGGTAGGTATTCGGTTTAAGATTCAGGTGCTTTTCGAGATCGGCATTAGTCAAGACGGGCCAGGTCGAGTCGAGACCCGGCCCGTTGCTCAGCCCTATTAATGATAGTGTGATCTCCCATATTACTTTTACTGAGGCCATCTTTGTTTTTCCTAAAACATCCTTATAGTCTCTTAATCTAACTAGTGATGCAGTAAAAGGTTTGAACCAAAAAATACGTTTAAAAAAAATCACCACATATTTTTTGTTAAATAAACAATGTATAAAATGATAATAGTTATGGATGACAATTCGTATTGAAACATTATAAGATAATCCAAACGCATTTTGACGGATTGAGAATGCCAACCCAAACATGACCTTCTTATTAAATGAGTTACTTATATTGACCACTTATGTAAGCACAACCATAATCCGTTTTTATTGTTGTGTCGATATCAAATCGTGTTTTTATGATGGGTGAAAAAATTTCATGATAATCTCACAAATTCTGACAAATTTTTACAAAAATAAACACTTTATATGAGTCAGATTCAGATTTCTCGGTCTCTTGTTCACATTAAGATGGAATCAGATTCAGACATTTCAGCCACAGATTCAAATTAAGATGTGCAAATCAGATTCAGATTTAAAATCTGTTAATAAACAAACAGAACCTTTATTCTGTGGATAGCTTTTTTTCGATTTTCATTTTGTATTTTTTCCAATACTTATAAATTATCGAATTTTATATAATTTTCCATACTTTTAATTCCGTAGTTTTATAGTTAAAAAATTATAAAAATAAATAAATAAATGAAAGGGTTGTCAGCTATCACATCGTGCCACCAGCCTAAAACTCATGCCATCCCACTAGCTCAAAACTCATGGCACCACCATGATACAAGACCTCGTGTCGTCGGCTTTCACATCGTACCACCAGCCTACGCAATGAGTGTTTTCCTTATTTTTTCTTATGGTTTTTGTTTATTTGTATTTTATTCGGTTATGTGTGCGTCCATGGCACCACTTTTACCCATGACACCACTTTTTATTGGAAAAATTGGTGTTTTACGCTGAGTGGTGTTATATAGAAAAGTATTGAGATAGTAGCACTTTTACCATAACAACAACCCACGACACTATAAGGTACATTGTGCTCTTGTGAGGGTATGAATAACCAATCCCATATTTTTTCACGACAATATAATATATTTATTATATATATATTTTTTTTGGCTATTGTGATAACTTAGAATAAGTTTTTGTTTCTAAGTAAAGTATCATGTTAAACAATAATTTTTGGAATTGATCATGTGAGTGGCACGAAGATTTGAATTAAGTACGATTACAGCAGGCTTGACTCGGCTCGACAGTATTATGCTATGGTCGATAGCTTGGCAACCTTCATAAGGGAAATTCTAGTTCGACTTATTTATTTATTTTATTTTATTTTGAATTCAAATAACACTTGATTCGAAAAGATCGATTTATATCTAATAACGCTTTTTAAAACCAACAAAAATTAAAATATAAGATAAGACTAAAATATCTCACGAGCTCAGCTCGCGAAGTTATGCACATTCAAAGATAAGCATTTACACTTAATGTATTTAATTTATCTGGCTTTACAATATATACATAACATACATAAAACAAACATATCACTATAGAGCTCGATAGTTCGATTACTTTGAGTTGAGCCTTTATAAACTCGAGTTCGGCTTAGTAAATATTTTAAGCTCCTTTTTTTTTTTTTTTTAAAGATCGAGCTCTAAACTCGACAAAGCTTGACTCAAACGAGATCGAGTCAAATTTACTCTCAAGTTATCTGATAAGAACTCAACTTGTTTGCACCTATAAACACGACGAAGTATATTAGACTACCCTTATTCGTCACGCTAAAAGACCTTTACTTACCTTTCAACTCAGCGTCACATTAGCTTTCTCTATACACTTTTTCACAGTTACTCCTTCTCACCATTCACCCTTATCAGTCACACAATCCTCACATTTCAATTAAATACTCACTTTATACAAATATACACTACAAAAACGGTGTTTACTTTCTTCTTAGTTGGGAAAAAATGTGGGCCCAAAACTTTTGTCCCTCTTAATTAGGAGAAGCATTAAAGTTTCACTATACACTATAAGAGGCTATAGAGGCTAATTAAGACCATTATATCAAACCACTTAATTTAGTAAACATGATCTTTTATATAACTCACACACTCACAAATCAAATAAATAATATGAACATTTCACACAAATCGAGAAGTAAAACGACTCACCATTGTGAGGCTGTTTTGGCCAAAATCACGCGTGAGACATCATGCCCGCATTCGTAACGGTTTGGTTCACACTACCAGTACGGGTAGTCTTATATTATGTATTTCTCTAAGAGTTAATTGCATTTTTGGTCCTTGTGGTTTGGCCAAATTATAGGTTTAGTCCCAAAAACTTTTAAAGTGCAGCGATAGTCTCCATTTTGAAGTGTGGGTTGTATTTTTGGTCCTTATCGTTGTGAAATGATCAAATTACTCTTGTCTTTTTCTGAAAAAGAAAAATAGTATTTTAGTTATTTAACTTTATTCGGAGACTAAAAATGCAATCCAAACTTCAAAATGGAGACTATTGATGCACTTTCAGAGACCAAATTTTCAATTTGGCTAAACCACACGGACCAAAAATGCAATTAACTCTTTCTCTAAAGAACAAAACTACTAGACTTGTCTTTTGCCAATTTACTTTCCACCCTCCGTGTCAGTCATTATCAAAACCTTTTCTTTCTTTATACCAAGATTTCTAATTTAATCTGTCGATTCTTGCATTTTCCTTATTTAATCTAAGCTTTTTCATTTCGATCTTTAGATTCATGTTCATACTTTCTTTGTCTATGCTATGTATAAAAAGAGAATACATTTGTTTAAAATTTAAAAACATAAAAAGAGAGTAATGTTGTTGCTTAAAATACATTTACTTATAAAAGAATATATACAATTTATTAAATATTTAAATACTTAATTATAATTTGGTGCACTAACTTTCTTCACTCTCACTTACTCCACATTTATTTATACATAAAAAAAGTATCGCATGTATAAATTGACTTTACTATACACCATAATAAAAAAGAACTTGAAAAACGATTTCAAAGAGTTAATGTTAACATAAATCGAATTAATGATCTACTTTAGACATGCCGGGCATTCATATGCCTACAAAATTTTTGTTTTTTGTAATGATGTTCGCATAATGAATCATAATAATAAACTATGAATTAATATGATGTTTCAAAACATTTACATTTTGCCCATAAGTCCAGAACATTAGAGTGCTTGATGTAGCAAAGGCGAATAAGATGTTATTCGTCTCTCACTTCAGCATTACATTATCAAATTATCAATAACATACCAACAACTAAAATACATTCTCACCAAAAAAACTTAATAACATGTTATTGGTACATGTTGGCCGTTGTTGGGTTGATGGCGAGCAAATGACGAGTCCACACCGAGCTCTTTTATAATTAAAAACAACTTTTTATTTATCTGTATATAAAAATGCTATAAGTGAGGTTTCCTCAAAACCAAAGTAGGATAGCTATATTTGATAATCCATCCGTCTCAAAATTATATTCATCATTTCCATCTTATGATGTGTTAAAATAGTAGTTATCTTCTTGTGTTGATTAATCAAAAGAAGATTTAGTTTGTGAAGATGATAATTGATTAGTTGAAGAATATAATAGTCTCACTTTTTTAAGTTAAGTGTTTTTTGTTTGAAAACAATAATTTTAGATAAAGAGTACTTAAATAACAAACTGATAAAAATATTCATTGTTTTTAAAGCATGTTGTGTTACTTATTTATTATTATTATTATTATTATTATTATTATTATTTACAAGATTGGATTTAAGCTTTTAAACTTTATAACGTGTGCATCTTCCTTTTGGCCACCATGGCATGAAATGGATGATCTGAAATGCTAGTCTAAGATACCAAATTTTTCCTTTCAACATATTCCATTACAATGGTGGTTATTTGCTTTGCTTTGCCCACCCTCCTATATGACTCTTAGAATATATACCCTTGTTTAATTTATGTTACTAACGTTTCTAATACAACTCACATAAACAATATTCATCTACTCTAATAAAGGACATTTATAACCAGACAGTCTCAAACATATAGAACCTTATGTTGCCAATTTGAAGTGTTGTTCTCGGATGTAGGCATTAATGATTTAACTAACTAGCAAGTGTATCAAGGTTGAATTGCTTTGTTTGAGCCAGCTCGATCGAACACAACATGATTCTTGACTAATATCATAACGTAAACTTCTTTCATTTTATTGGTAAAATTACAAACCTTTGGTTTGCTTTAATTTCTTTTTCTAGCAATAAATCGAGTTGCAACCGTTAAGCGTATGTTAATGATCTTACTTTTGTTCAAATTAAATTATTGTTATAACTTGAATTATAAATTCTAATCATCGGTCTGCTTAATGTTAATTTAAAATAAGCAATTCTGTTTGGTTGATGTTATAATTTCCACAGCATAAGTGTGAAACTGAAACTAACAAATTTGATTAGAAAGTAATACTTTTTGAAAATTTTCGTTTTTGATGATTAATCGATTTTAGGTATTATACTTGTTGTGGTGATTCATATGGTTATTATTATTATTTTTTTAATTTTCAACCAGTAACCGATTTAACCGTTCAAAAATTTTAACATGCCATAAGTTATACTTAAATATTGACAAGTTTTGCGTTTTTAACCGATTTGTTGAAAAAATGGGATAAAAAAAGAAAGTACGATAACCGGATATATTTCATTTTTTCATAACACGCCACTAAAAATACCTCAACATTTAGATATAACTTACATTATGTTAAAGATGTTGACAAGTTCATCCGTTGAAGAACTGCAAAAATTATAACCATTATGACTCAGACATGTAGGTATAATAACTAAAGAGGATAAAAAAAAAAAAAAAATTAGTTTATAAAATGGACACTTATAAATAAAGTACGTTGCTATTTTATGACATTAAAAAATTAAGGAAAAATTACATAAATTACATCGATTCAAATAAAATAGATGCAAGTGCAATCCATCTGGCTATAGTTTTGCTTTTGTAAAACGCAATAAAAGTCTCAAAGCATCGCATATCCTTTTGTACTACTACATTTTTATATTTCTATCTATGTAAAAGACAAAGTATATTAAATCGTGATTGCATTTTAATATTAACAATTGTCAGAGCATTGGACGAGCTAATGTTACTTTTGAGCACTAATGTTATGAACAAAAAGTACCGTATAAGCATTCGTTGCACCCTAACCTGGAGAGGCTGTATTCTAACACAATTTAGTACACGCTAAACCCAAAATAACAAACCAGATCAATAGCATTCAAAGACCACGGTCGGATAAGACAACGGTACTGTCTAGTTGCTACTCGCTAACTAAACAGCGCTAAAGCTTAGAGACCATTCGAGGTACTAGTTGCTACTTGCTAACTAAACAACGTTAAAGCTTAGAAACCATTCGAGGTACATGCGTGCATGTTGGAAGTTAAGATGATAAGTATGTGTAAATTATTTACCACGTACGTCTCAAAGTTGGTAATACGCGAGTTAACTTAATTTGAGTTATGTGATAGTACGTCTAGTTTAGTGATTGGCAATTAAATGATTAATTCATTATCGACTTTGTCCAAACTTATGTTCGTCAAAATTTTTGATTATTGGGTACTCGCCGATGCAACTATTACCATCGACCTATTTTAAGTGTTCACTTTAATAGATCACTTAAATAATACACAAAGTTTTAGAAAATCCCACCAAATAAACCGCTCACAGGTCAAATATCATATCTATCCATTAAAGTCTAATTTCATTGGTTGAAATACGAAGTGTACACCTATTATATGACATCTTAAAATAATGAGATAAGCTATACCCACAAAGAAACTCATACAAAAACATACACAAGCTGACGTGTCAGTGTTTTACTAGTGTACTGTGTAACAGTTCTTACTGAACCAATCAGTCTTTGTCACATCAGTTTGTGAATTTTTTTTGTGAGACTTTCTTTGTGGTCCCGCGTTTCTCAAATAATAATAATACGGTAATGTACTGTGGACATTTAATGTGAATAAATAGTAATATTTAATTAAGGATAACAGTGACAAATATACTAATGAGTTAACTACATTTTTGGTCCTCGTGGTTTACCGGGTATAACGGTTTTGGTCCAATTTTTTAAATTGTAACGGATCCAGTCCAAGATCCGACGACGCGTAACACTTTTGGTCCAATTTTTGTTGACCATAGATTTGACTAGTTAAAATGACTAAAATACCCTCACCGTTAAGCACATAATTTGCACCATTCGTCCCTAACCAAACGGCCGTTAATGCTGTTACTTTAAAATACTTTTTTTTTCAATTTTTTTTTTAATTCAAAAAAAATTTTAGAAAAAAAAAAAAAAAAAAAAAGTATTTTCGCTAAAAAAGTTTTCCATAAAAATTTCAAATTTTTTTTCAATTTAAAAAAAAATTCAAAAAAAAATTTTTAGACAAAAAAGTTCCAAAAAAAATTTGAAAAAGAAATTCAAAAAAATATTTTAGCTAAAAAAGGTTTCCAAAAAAATTTCAAATTTTTTTTATTCAATTTTAAAAAAAAATCGAAAAAAAAATTTTAGAAATTTTTTTTTAGATATTTCAAAAAAAAAAAAAAATCAAAAATTTTAGAAAAAAAATTCGAAAATTTTTTTTAGATTTTTCAAAAAAAAAAGTTTCAAAAATTTTAGAAAAAAAAATTTAGATTTTCCAAAAATTTTAGAAAAAAAATTCAAAAAAATTCAAATAATTTTTTTTTTCAAAAATAATTTTTCAAAATTTTTAAGAAAAAAAAAATTTTAGATTTTTTTTAGCGAAAATATTTTTTTTGAAATTTTTTTTCAAAAATATTTTTTTTCTAAAATTATTTTCGAAAAAAAAATTTAAAAAAAAATTGAAAAAAAAGTTTTTGAAATTTTTTTGGAAATATTTTTAGCGAAATTTTTTTTTTGAGTTTTTTTCTTATAAATTTTTTTTTTTCTAAATTTTTTTTTCGATTTTTTTTAAATTGAAAAAAAAAATTTGAAATTTTTTTGGAAACCTTTTTTAGCTAAAATATTTTTTTGATTTTTTTTTTTCAATTTTTTTTTGAACTTTTTTTTCTAAAAATTTTTTTCGATTTTTTTTTTAAATTGAAAAAAAAAATTTGAAATTTTTTTGGAAAACTTTTTTAGCGAAAATACTTTTTTTTAATTTTTTTTTTCAAATTTTTTTTTGATTTTTTTTTCGAATTAAAAAAAAAATTGAAAAAAAAACGTTTTTTAAAGTAACAAAACTAACGGCCGTTTGGTTAGGGACGAATGGTGCAAATTCTGTGCGTTATGGTGAGGGTATTTTAGTCATTCTAACTAGTCAAATCTATGGTCAACAAAAATTGGACCAAAAGTGTTACGGGTCGTCGGATTTTGGACTGGATCCGTTACAATTTAAAAAATTGGACCAAAACCGTTATACCCGGAAAACCACGAAGACCAAAAATGTAGTTAACTCTATACTAATTAAAGAAGTATTATATTCTGCAATAAATTATTTCAATAATAAACATTCATCTCGAACAAAGCCATATTTGGGCACCAATTAAAAAAGGGAAATGATTTGCACACTCTTGAATTTTATTGGCACACTCCAATTGATGCATTAAGCAGTTGTACTTTATATATAATCCGCTTTAACCGCTTGTACATTGGAGTGTCCCAATAAAATTTAAAAGTGTGCAAATCACTTCTCATTAAAAAACCAAACACCCCATTTAGTAAACTTTCTATAATGTACGATAGTGGTTATAATAAGG
Organism: Artemisia argyi; assembly: GCA_030686995.1. Classification (NCBI taxonomy): domain Eukaryota; kingdom Viridiplantae; phylum Streptophyta; class Magnoliopsida; order Asterales; family Asteraceae; genus Artemisia; species Artemisia argyi. Next base: position 184,536,827 of record CM060696.1, on the reverse strand, counting down.
TTATTAATAGTATTTATTTATATTTTGACCAATAATCTTCATGTTTGTGAAAAGTTTCTAGGGACAAGGTGAGTTTTAATAATTTGGTAGTAGAGAATATGCGACGAATAAACGGGTGTATTTGTGTTGTCCCTCTCTTGGCACTTGTGTAAAGCTACCCGTACCCGTTTTTATGTGGAAAATTGTGGACACCAACATAAATTTTCAATTATTGAAAATTCGCTAGTCATAGGTATGTCATCACAATTTCTAATTCATACCATATTTCCTTTTTAAAGTTATACAAACTTGTGTAGTGTTATACAACAAATATGTTGATGTGCTTGCTTAGCCGTATACACATCTAAATTATCTTTAAAGTTTTGGTGAAATGACAAGATTTTTTTATCGATAAGAATCTTTTGTTACTCATGAGAGGTTCTTTGTTGAACTCAAACTTTATCTTAAGTTGAAAAATGCATTTAATAGACATGAATTAAAATAGTAAGTTTGTTTTTTTTTTTTTTTTTTTTTTTTTTTTTTTTTTTTTTTTTTAAATACGACAACTCAAATGTTACCATGGAAATAGAAAGAGTCGTGCCGAAAAAAGTGGAATTCTTCTAAGATCCAATGCTCTATTTTTCTGCATGCTATGTTTTCAAAATGCAAAGAGACTTACGAGGACAGATTCGGGTTGGTTGGTCCAGAAAATCATAGGAAAGGGTGGGCTAAGTGAATAATATAATGGTTCTCCTATATAATTTTAGGAATCAAACACGACACACTTTCTATATCTCCTCCGTCTACAAGGTGAACAACTTAGCTTACAACAGAGCGTGTTCACCACCACACTGGCTGGCCTATTGCATTGCCTCTTTGAGCGAATAAGAGAAAATTTTAATTTAATAAACTCATTTTTTTATTTTTTATTTATTTATTTATTTTATTTTTTTATTTTTAAATTCATGTAAACCAATCCCCGATAACAACTCTTAGACAAACATATAATAAAATAGTGTCATGATAACATTTTAAAAGGAACAACTTTGGAATGTTCTTTTGTAAAGATCTAAAGAGCGATAAATAGATTTGCATAACATGCTAAATGTTAAACATAATGTACTTTTTAGAAACTATAGTTAACAACTTAACATGACTTAATCTTTTATATAATAAAAGAATTACATCATTTCGGAGTGTTTTTGTAAATCCCTTCTCAATGTAAAAAAAATTGGGCCAATAGGAGAGCTCGATTTTGCCACATAAGCAAAATCGAGCGACGTGATTGGCCAATAAAAAGTCAAAATTGAATTGATTTTGGTCAAACTTTAATAAATTTGGTGGAGAATTTGATTGAGAAAAAAAAACATATAAAAATGTATGTGTCAAATTTATAAAAATAAAAACTTAAAAAAAGAGGGGGTAATTAATAAAACATTAGTGGTTGAATTTTAAATATATTATATGGGGTTAAGTGTAAAATTATAAATCTTCATGTTTTTTTATAACTTTAGATAATAAAAAAATAACCCCTTACACTTTATAACCCCTACACTCTATAATATGAACTTTGTTTACAATTACATGAGTATTAGTACTGGCTTAAGACTTTCATCCATTAAACTTAACAAAATTCTGCAAATATACGAATTAGGTTTAATATACGTTAAATATTTTAAAAACAAATATTTGTTTTAAACTTTCATCCATTAAAATATTTTTTACTATGTATGTTAAATAAGGACTCATGTTATCCTATTTAAAAATTTAATCTATGCGTACACGGATTTGAATATTAAATACGGCTAAATTATTATTAACGGTAATATAAATATCAACGACTCATGTCATTATTATTTAAAGTTTATATACGGATATCCTGAAAACATTTTTGAAAAACAGAGTCCACAAATTTTAACCCACATAAGAATCAGTTTTTCCATTCCTCTCTTCTCTTCTACCCCACATAACAAAAATATTCGTTCTTTCAATTCATGAGATTGGATATTCATGATGTATTGCAGTGATGAACAAATGTTTATGTTTTAATTCATGAATATTCAATATCACCAGACATAACAATCGCATCCATCTTATATAACCCGAATCAAACCATACCTTCCCAAAATCAAACCGATTGGAGAATCAAAAACGAATATTAAAACGTATAAAACCGTACAAAAACGTATATAGTTGTCGATGTTTAAGCTTAAAAATGTATTAATGAATGAGATTAGGTTTAAGTTCAGTTTTTTTTAATTTTATTTTATTTTTATTTTTTTAATGATCTTTTGGTGTTGGGTTTAGCTGATAAAGTTTGTTAAATTTGACTGTGTTTTGTTGAAGTTTTGCTTTTGTGGGTCTTTTATATTGTTTAGTTGATAAAGTTGTGAAATTTGTTCAACTTAATGGTAGATTATGTTGAAGTTTTGATTCTTATAGCGTTTGGGCATAATAAAGTGGTGATTGGTATGCTTTCTGTATGTGTTATGATGATCTCAAGTAAGAATCTCCCTCTATTAATAGTTGTAAATGGAGTTTGTATAAATAAGTTTTTAGTGTTTTTGTGTACTTTAAGTTAACTAATTATCAGGGGTCACTAATGTTGTCAAGTGAATTTCGACATGTTTTCATAATTTCGTAGGTCTTGGATGCAAACTCTATAAGATTTGACACAAAGATTCAATGGCATACGTGAGATATATTTTGTTTAAAATACAAATTGGGTATAACACAATGAGTATATTTGCAATTATAAACTCATTATATGGTGACTATCTGAGCTGCAAAGAGACTTCACGTCGAATATTTACTCTACGGGTAAATTGTGTATATCCTTATAAACTACTATTTGATTGGAGCATAATGGAGTGTTGTTCTTTATACGGAAGTGATTGGCACACTTTCGTTTTTTTATCAGGACAGTCACGGTACAAGCAGTTAAAGCAGTTTATACTTAAGGTACAACTGTTTATTGTATAATGTGGAGTGTCCCAATAAAAATTGAGAGTGCTGCCAACCACTTCCCTTCTTCATATGATATGGGGGATGCTTATATATCACACTTGAAAAAAGATTATGCGTTGCAAAGTAACTTATGTACCTTCTAATATAATCTGAATCATTAAACAACCCATTGTAATACTATTCTTTTGAATTTGAATTTGAATTTGATTTGGATATATAACATCAACGAAAATAGCTAAGGTTAAAGTTGAATCAAATTAACTATGAAAATTTAAACTGGACATTTATTTTGAGACGGAGGTAGTATAAAGGTTCGGCTTTTAGCACATTTACCTTAAATTAACAATTACTCTAAGAAAAAAACATTATAATTAAAATTTATGTCAAAACCCCGTGCGTGCACGAGTATTATAACTAGTATATGTTAACTTGACTTTACTTGGCCAATAGTCATAGCTAGACAAGTTGAATAGACATGCAATAGAGACATAAATGAATTCATTATCGTTGCTTGATATCTACTTATTTTGAATAAAACTTATCCAAAGTTGAAAATTCTAAATGATAATATTAACCACAAATTAAATATTAGAGAAACTATTCAAAATCCTTATACATATTCCGGTTCCTTTAAAAACATTCTACGAACCAAACGGCCCCTGAGCAACCAGCTTACAGTAATAATCTTTTTTGAAAAAAATGTATACATGTAAATGAAGAAAGAACTTGGTCTAAGTCACAATCTCAACCACAGTCACTGCTGCAAATACAAGGAAAAGAACACCTCCAACGTACGCAATTACCTGTAAAATACTCATTCATTAAAATACAAGTATACGTTAACTCTTCATGAATATAATATTTCGTGAATCGCTAAAGGCACAATGTTATACATGTACGTGATGTTACCTATAATGTATTTTCAAGGAATCCACAAGTTTACGTTGTTTTCATACTTCATTATCATGGAAGGGTAACAACGCGCAATTAAGAAATGAAATTTCCAACAAATGTAATAAAAAGAGAAGGTAGGCAAAATGAATTTCCCAGTCTAGATACATTCAATCTTGTTGTCTTTCTGTCAGGAATATATATGTTTCTGTTAATTAGTTTTGGCCTCATTAGCTTAAAGAACGACAACATTCTGTTGGAGATTTAACCGTATCATTCATCTTTTGGTTCCATTATCATTTAGGGGACGTGGAATCACTACGTTTAGATATAAGCAAGAGCACATTCTCATATTCTTACGTGTTGCAATGTTTTCTGATTGCTTTTGTCACATTGGAATGAAAAGAAAAGGCTGTTCTGTTTTCAGCACTTATAGTTTATGTTGCGTGGTTTAAAGGTCATGTTCATGTACGAGGTATTGTTAATAGAATGTTGTGTTGGTGTGGCGTGCACGCGTTTGATGAGATTGGAAAGACTAACCTTTTCTGATAAGAAAGTTCCGAGTAACGAGCCACCAAGGACGGCCAGCTGCATTCAGCCATAATAGGCAAACAATGGTAAAACATCATTATAAGTTATATACCAAATAATTGAACACTTACGTTTGAAGAAAAAACAACAAAAGGTTCAAACATAGTAAATCATCATGTTATGCACCAGGAAGACTCCTTCAGGAGCAAAACTAGTTCAGATTTACTTGTTAGGGGTCTAACCGGATCTAACCGGGTCATGGCCGGGTCTAGCCGAGTCTTGGCCGGACATAGCCGGGTCATGACCGGAATGGCCGGGTCTTGGCCGGATATATCCGGGTATTGGTCCGAATGGCTGGGTCTTGGCCGGATATATCCGGATCTTGTTCGTATAGTCGTGGTTTACGTATATAAAGACCGACTAGATTCAATAGACTGTTTGCGCTCAGTTAGTATCTTTTCACAATACTTTAGAGGTGTCAATATGGGCGAGTCTGGAAAGTTAGGAAATGGGTCAAACGGGTAATTTTTGGCATGACGAAACACCTTTAAGCAAAATATTCTTGAGGTTCTATTCTATATACATTATAATTTTTTTACCCATAAACATAACCTGAGTTGAATTATTACTAGGTAAATTTCTCAATTTTGCTACATATATCAGCATGGTTAAAATTTGTCCGGGATTATGTCGCCTGCAATCAGAATTCTTAGTAACTTGCGGTCTATGCAATCAACTTTCACATATTCACCAATAAAGATTTACTTGTTAAGTGTAGCTTCTGGTTAAGCATTTCAACTATTTTTTAGAGACTAAAAGTACTCTTTAAATGCCCCGATAGAGGAATATTCTTGACGTTAATCGTTGATTAACTAAAACCCTCTTACAGAGAAAAATATTTCGGTGTCAGTGGGACAAAACGAGCAATTGTTTGAAATATCCAAGCAACTGATTCTGTTATAAGTAACTTTCTATTCAAATTACCAGAGTTGCAAGTCCATGACCCGCCAGCGCCCCTCCAATCACTCCAAGAGGTGAAGATGCTGCAGCAAGAGCTGAGCAGAAACAATAACGTAAAGGATCAGAGTAGTGTAATGAACAAAAGTAATATGAACATTATAATGCAATTGGCAAAGAAGGCCCTTTTTTATGATCTGTTAATGTTTAAGTATAATTTGAAACATAATCTCGAGCCCTTCACTCACCAATTGTGGAGAAAAATGACTTGTCTCCCCATTCAGCTACGAAGACTAAAAGGAAAGTGCTAACGATCGTGCTAGCTGCAGCCAAAATCCCGGCACCGTTGCCCAAAACTTCAGACACAGCTATCTCAGCCTATATCAGTATATACATAAGCTATACGGATATGCACTTTACTATCAAGGTCAAACGGATAATATTCAACTTCAAGTGAAATTTCTCAGAAAAACGGACAGGGCCAGTTAACTTCTACCATAGATGCAACAGAATAAAAAAAACAAGTGCTAACATTTGTGAATACTGAATAGCAATATCAAAACTGAATCTGATATTGTAACAGGCCTAACCTCAAAAGTCAAAGATTATATCTTCCTAACCGAATGAACAAGGGTTGGTTTCAGAGGCTCTTATAGTGTCGACAACTTGCCAACTAAACATGAGGTCTTACATTAGGTGAAACAGAATATTTACCTCCTTCTGTTCTTCTTCTGCTTTAAGACCATCGCCAGAGGAGGCATCAAGCAATGTTGAAACACCAAAATAAACCTAAAAATGATTCAAATAAGATGTAATAAAGAGTGATTTCTCATACTACCAGAAGTTTATCTAGACAAATAATGATTTCACATATTACCAGAAGTAATGCTGCAGCAATATCATCAATTGGTAGGTCTGTGTCACCGAATCTGCCGTTCAAAATGTTATATTAGGAATCAGGATGATAGAATGGAGTAAAATTTTTACCATATACCAGGATCAATGAAGAAATAAAACGATCATTGAAGAGCGTAGACCTGAATGGTAGGATTTCATCAACATAGTGAAAAGTTCGGCCAAGAACAACAGATATGACAGTCATTATCCTGATCAAAAAACAAGATATGGACATGTTACAATAATTGGCACAAAATAAATAATGAATGTTTCAGAGCACCTAGAGGCCTTTTACGCAACTAAACTGTATTTGCACGATACATCCAAGAAATGTTGTATATCACTTACCCGAGTGCGCCAAAAGTCCCCGTGAAGACAACCGCTGCAGAGTTCCTAGCTGCTAAAAGTGCCTGCGTAATGTGGAAAAAGTTGTAACATAGCACAAAATCCATACCTAAGATAAAACATAGTATCTAAAAAAGAAAATTTATTTGAAATATATGACGAGTAATGATGTCATTTACCGCAATGAAGAAGGTTTTGTCCCCCAGCTCAGAGAAAAATATTAACAAGAATGCCTAAAAAACAGAATCCGAGTTAATATTTGTTTGTAAAAAGAGTACAATTTCATGTATCTGTGGGTGCCAATATATATTCAGTTATATAATGAGTTATAGGGATATTATACTAACTGAAGCAAAACCTGTGCTTATATCACCGAGATCACCAAAAAATGAGCTAGACTGCATTAGACTACCAACATCTGAACCGGCAAAGGCGTTTTGAGCATCTTGAAAAGTTAAGATCCCGAAGAATAACATAAACTTTAGGTAGCTGTTCCAAGATGTATCAATTGTTAAGTTTCTAAAAGGAAGTAATTTTATCCGTGTCAATATATTTCTTGAATATGACGTGTCTGAAGTACTGCATTCCCAGTCCTCCACGTTATGGGTCAGTTTTGTTGCATAGTCACCGTCAGAACGAAGTACCTTAAATACCGATATAAATGTCTGCTTGTTAAAGAAACACACATCCTAGGAATACAAAATGCACTTAAGAAGAGACTTACATTCATATGCGATCTTGAGTGCTGAAACTGTATGAGCCTCCTATCATGTAACTTGATGCAATGTTGCCTGCAACAAATGCGATTCTTGTGACTTGATACTATTCCAATCTTCTAGCTTAAAAATTCACATTAGAGAACAAAGGGTACCAAATATTCTATGCAGTGTTCAGAATTTCGGGAAACTTTCTAATAAACGGTTAACTATTTATCATCCCTAATGTGGTTTTTTTCGTAACTTCTAGTCCTATAGATTGAAACTAATGAAACTATTCTATTCAATTTCTCTTATTACCCACATTGTAGAAGAACATTCTCTACCATTGTAATTGTGACAATTGTTACGAAGACTTCACAAAACTCCTCATATCCTCACAAGTTCCCACTTCCCTTGGTAAACGTCTTGGGGGTGGCTAAGGAAAGGGTTCAAAAATGGTTACGGGATACCCTGGTCAGGCCACATACTCCCCGTCCTAGTTATATACTCACTCACTCATTTTGCAAACTTTTAAGCTAATATTACACCATTTGCTAGTTACTTACATTTAACTCTTATTCCTAAAAAAACTTACTACATTTCCTAGTCTACCATTAACAACTTGAATATTACTCCCTCCGTCCCACGTCCCACGTTAAGTGTTCACATTGCTATTTTTGAGATGTACCGTAATAAGTGTCCACTTTGCGTTACTGAAAGTAGACTTTAGCGGGTAGACATGTATATTTGACCGGTGAAGAATGTATCTAGTGGGATTTCTTAAAACTTTGTGAGTGGACACTTAATATGGGACGTAGTAATAAACAAAAAATCTAAACTTATAACATCAACAACAATTCCGAATTATATAAATTAAGAACCTGAAATTTAAAGGTTTCGAAGAATGAGTCGATGTGATTCTCTTCATCAAGAACATGCTCTCTGATGAACAGAGAGTTGCCATGCTTTGCATTCTCACACACTTTCACCTTCAGTGTGTGTATGTGTGGATCAGTCAAGTTGGTTTTTATTGGTTTCTGTTTGTTCCTTGTGGATAAGCAAATATCAAACTAAGACCGTTACTTTCCCACCTCTTTACCTTTTATTATTCTAACTACCTTTTGTTTTCGTTGCATGTTTTTGCTTATTGGGCCAGCCCAAGATGTTAGATATGGAGTATCCATAGCCCGGTGTAAACTCGATAAAGCTCGATCTTGTCTCGTTTAGCGTTGGAGAAGGCCGAGAAGCCCGAGCTCGTTTATTGAACAAGCTTTATTTTAAGCTCGAATCGTTATACTTGAGGTTAAGTCGTTGAGGTTTTAATGAACCGACCTCGAGTAGCTCATGAACAACTCGGCTCGTTTACATTGACATGTATCTTTTCTGAGTAAATAGATTTAAGATGTAATTAATTAACACTTTCTTAAAATTTTAAACAAACAAAAATAATAATATCTTTTGATTGTTCTAAAAAGAGCTTTAGGAGTAAAAAATGTTTATAACTTCTGTTGCTATGGCTTAAATATATTTCGATTTAAGCCAGAAAAACTAATCAATAAAATTATGTAGCGTGTAACTTAGAAAATTGCAAACACTAACAAAATAGATAAATCTAATAAATGTACAATTACTAACATGGTTTATTTTTATATTGTAAATGAACCTATTTAAAATTAATAACTAATCAGGATCATACGTAACTTAAAACATTATTTAAGAGTATATATATTCGATAACCCAACCTGAGATCAGCGTGGACCCAGTTAAGACAACATAGTCTGGCGGGGTGGCGATGGGGCATTCGCTGTCCGCAAAGGTGGTCGTTTCTAAGTTGAAATTCACCTTTCAAAAAAAATCTTTCTGATAATTAAAAGGTAGTAGCACCCACGTCGCAAATATCAAGCTCTCCAATAGTTACATGATATCGACTTATAATGTAATTTCAATATTTTATATACGTTAGTTACAAGTAATCTTAATCCTGGCGCCCCTATACCTAAGCCTGTTAGTGTATTTATTTGCGATTTCTTGTGAAAAAAAAAAAAAAAAAAAAAAACCTCATCCAACGTTTTTTCAGGAAAAATTTTGTGTCGGCCCTCTCACGAAATTTTTTCTGGTTCCGCCACTGCTCTTTATTGTCGCACACAAACAAAAAAAAGCCAGTAACTTTTCTACAACCCACTTCACTTGTTCAAAATATTTAATTACAAGTAGGCACTTACATTTAGTTTTTGTAATCATTAAACTTTACATAATAGCTTGGGTTTTTGACTAATTATTTTACTTTTAGCAAACAAAAAGTTGGTTTATCATACTCGTATTTATACAATGATTACATCTATTTCAAGGAAGTTGCAAGCCAATAGTATTGGTCGGAACATATATAGATTAAGATTTAAAGGTTTGCTAATTGGTGTCACGATGTTTTCTTTATTTAACAACTTTTAAAAGTTGGAGTAAATCTGCAAACCAAGATGCAAGTCTAAAAATACTCTTTTAGACAAAAAGATGCTAATACCGTAATGTTAAAGAATGCGCTTCACCCTGTTTTAGAGTTGACGTAAAAGTTACTCGGTAGATTTAAACAATAAAGTATTCTGTTAGTTATACGCATCGAATCAGTATGATACATAAATTTGGTTAGGATTTTTAACTAGTATAGACAAATATATAAATAATTGTTATTGTGTTTGTTATTGCATTCGTAATTTTTGTTGGAGTTAAGATAAAATAATACGTACTAGTTAAATTAAAATGAGAAGTGTGAGAAATAATAACAATCACACATTTCATATGTATTTATAAAAATAAATGGATCTTCCTTGGAATATTTGGCTAGAAATCATTCTCACTCTATTTATTTTAATTATTTTTTTCACTGATCGAGTACTTGTATCATGTTTAACTATAAGATTAGGCGTAAGTGTAACTGAAAAAACAATCACGTGTTTTGCTCACAACGTGTCAAACCAATTTCGCCCCCTTCCCTCTCAAATCACACGTTATGACCGAATTTTGGAGATGGTTTCGTCATGCTCATGACCATATTATTTTTCTTTATTTGTGTGTGAGGTATCTTTGTGTGGTTGATTTGGTTTGTTAGGTGAACAAAACGAATGTTGAGGTTCCGGTAGGGTTAGATGAGCACGGTATAATACTGGTATCGAATTATACCGAATACAACTATACCGAGGTTGTTTGATACGACCCGGTAAGGCTGTGTCGATAGATTGCACCCTTCAAGTGTTTGCTAGCTCCCTAAGAAAGTAGAAAAGAAAAGACGAGATTTGTTGTTGGCTAAAAACACATAATACTTTCATTATCATTGACGAGCATTTATAATAGCTATGAGATAGACTCAATCTAATACAAACACGTATCCTAATACGACTCAAACATATCATAAACATGACTTTCACAATACTTATCCTAATACCTAAACAAAAGATAGTTATCCCATAACATAGTCCTTGTGCCACGTTGGGATGGCCGTGACCCTCTTAACTCGAGCTCGTCCTACACCTTCCATGGCAGTTGTAACATCGTTTTTCATGCCCCGAATACCGTACCGGTATAAACCGGCATTTCCCGGTCTAAAAACCGAAAATTGGGAAAAATAACCCAATATTTATACTGTAGCTATTGTGACAGCAGCTGAAATCGAGCTAAAACGGACTTTCTCGACGAAATCATAAATAGACTTAACCGCTACATCATTCAGTTATAATTACATAACTATATAACAAGAATATATGTTAAACTAAACTTTCGTGGTCCATCCTACTATAAAACAATATTATAAGCAATATGCAGTCATGCATAACATGAATTGCTTAATCGTCTGTTATGGTATCATTTAGTTTGTCTTTGAATTGATATGTGGCTCACTAAATTTGCTATTGAATACAAATGTATCATATTAATCTTCCTAAAATTCTTAGTTGTGTATTTGAGTACTTTTTCAATCTTACAGACACTTTGGGTTTTAAATTAGACCTTAATCCATTTGAGTACTACTTTTTCATTCTTCTAATTTCAGTATAAACGGTATCTTTTTGGTATAATCGGTATTTTTCGGTAACTAATACCGAATATCCATTATGCTCTTTTCTGTACAGGATCCGTTCGGTAAAGGTATTTCGGGGTAAATGCTCATTCCTAGGTGGCGGTGGTGGATGCAGTTCTCGTACATCATCTAACAAACTACTAGTGTATAACCGCTACATGAGGTTTTGATATAAAGATTACTTTAGTTAAAAACTACTACTAACATTCTATAAACCATATGTAACACAGGAATCTAACTTGAAAAACCTGGAACAGAAAACTCTTCTTTAAACATCTTAAATTCCCCCCCCCCCCCCCCCCCCCCCCCTTTATTTTTATTTTTTTTTATTTATTTTTTTGATAGTTGTAATGTCGTGTTTTCATTTTTCTCCATGCTTGAAGCAAACACAAATACTACGAACATGGAGGTGCAGAGAGTATGCATTTGAGACACCGAGACGCCTGTTAATAAAAAGAGATGGAGTGTGTAAGGTATATATAGGACCACAAATGTTTTAGCTCATGCTAGCTTGTTGCCACATTTCTACTCTGAATATTAGATTTGTGATTCATTTAGCGTATGTTTTTTCCAATGTACTCTGTAGTAAAATCAATTACAAGTGTATTATATTGTTTGATCTTGAAGCAACAAATGTTCTTGTTATCTACAAACATGTCCACTAAGTGCATATGTAGTCCACTATATAAATAGACAAAGACAACCTCTTCCGAGCATGCACTAACTTTCATTTTAAGAAGGTTTGCCTTTAAAGGAAACTTTGACAACCTTTTAACAAGTTATTAAATTTTGCTAAAACAAATAAAGGTTTAACGAAAAGATTATTTTACATATTCTTTGAGGTTGATCGTCGTTTGTGATATTGTATTATAGTTTTCCAACTTCAACTTAAACGTAACATTAGTTGTTTCAATAATATTTAAAGCGTTTGTTGCATTCATTAGATGTCAATTTAGGAACACTGAGCTTCAATAATATTTTGGGATGAAGTTTGGTTGGGAGATGTGGAGTTGAAACATATATATCCGAGAGTTAATGCTTTCGAAACAAATAAGTTGATATCTGTAGCAGAAAAACTTTGAGACGTAAACCAAGGGGAGGTGTTGAGCGTGATCAAAAAATTGAGTTGTCTTCTAGAATAGCGGATGTTGTATTGACTCAAATGCAAGATAGATGGATATGGTCTTTAACAGGTAGTGGAGACTTCTCAGTTGCTTCTGTTGGCAAATACATTGATGACCAAAGTTTGCCTACTCTTCATGATCCAACTAGATTGGTAAATGCAATGCCGATTAAAGTGAACATTTTAGCTTGGATAATTTACCCACAAGATTGAATATGTCTATTAGAGGAATGGAAATGAATTCCATTCTATGTCCGATATGCAGTGTCCAAATCAAATAAAAGGATCATCTCATGTTTTCTTGTTCTATGGCGTCTGATTTGTTACGTAAGGTGATGATTTGGTGCGGTATTTGATGTCCAAGTTAGCTTCATATGATGATTGGTTATCTTTGTTTAAGTAGCTTCATATTCAATCGAAAGCCAAGAAAATTTTCGAAGAAATATTTTACGCTTTGTGGTGGCAAATTTGGAGATTCTGAAACAAGACTCTTTTTGGGAGGACTATTCCGAAGAAGGTGACTTTGTTTGACGATTTAGTTACTTTAATTTTTCAATGGTGTAATGCTAGATGTAAAGCAAATATGAATTGGGTAACGTAGGATGGTAAAGAAATCCTATGCTAATTATCGTGTAATTGCTTTTTTCTATCTCATTTCTTGTTTATATATAAGTCGCCGTTCAAAAATAAAAATAAAAATTGGGAACACTGACTGTAATCTATAGCTTTATTACATGCACTTGATTAGTAAGCATTGTAGGATCTAATATTTCTATATGGAATGATGTTCTAGTGGTGGTTGAGAGGTCAACCTTTTAAGCTATATCTTGAGACAAAGCTATTTTTGAGAATCAACTTCTTAAGCTACCTCTTGAAACAACCTCTTGATACAATCTCTTTATTACACATCCTCTTGACCAAAATGAGAAGTAGTGGTAAGAGTGCTACCTCTTGATATGATGAGATACAAAATCAAGAGGTACATCAAGAGCCAAGAGGTAGAAAGTACAAACCAAACTTGAACTTAAATTGCCCAAATCTCGATTTTTATGCAATAGCCAATGATTCTAAACGAGTTGAAGCTTTAAATTTTTGTTAATCCAACATCTTTTAAGCTATGGCGTGTATTCTCACACATGTTGATTATAGATTCCACGTAGAAGATGAACATATACAAAATGTCTTTTGCTGAGATTGTTGGCGTAACTTCAACAAGCAAAACATTTGCATAGCTTTTGGATTTATAAGAGAAGAAAAGTAGAGAAACTATAATAGGTGTTAGAGCGTTTAAAGTTTGACATTAGAATGGTGCATGCATTCACGTGTTATAATTACGGATAAGAGTTAGCTCTTATAGGTGCATACAAAAAGGTTTTTCTAAATGCTACTCGATTACTTTGTAGATATCATATTCGTCATAATATTATTAAGTATTGTAGGCCAATAATAATAGTAATGGGTTACCTTTGAAAAAAATGTGTTTCGAATATCCTTATTTCAACTTTAAAGAATAATTACATGCATCGTTGCTATATGTACAATCACGTGTATTTAATTTTATCTTACACTAAACCGTTGGGTCGTGCCTTTATTTTAATATTTATATTCCTGTAAATAATCATTTTAGACGTGTCTAATTTTTAAATTTATGTACGAGCGGGTTAAACTTATAAAAAGGGATAAAATGAGTAGTTATTGAATACAAAGAATAAATTAAAGAAAAACTAATCTATGATTAGGGTAGTTATACTGAAAAAGTGAAAAATTAATGATTAGTGGCATCATTAAGCTTTTGTTAGTGAAATTAATGGGTACATTTGGCACGACCCTTATTTAATTCATTATAATTATGTTCATAAATGTAAATCTTATGGTGATTTATTTTTTTAGCGGCAAATGTTATTTGGGATTTTGATTTTGCTGCGAAGATATCGAATTCTCCTTTTAAGTGTTGGTGTTCTTAACTTTCATGAATTCATTATTCATATTTGATAGAATGTAAAAAGATAAAATATTAGCAAATATGAATTTCATCTCAACAAGGAAATGGAGACTTTAAAAAAGGTCAATTTCCATAACTCAACATCTTCCACAATTTCTGATAAACAACAAATAGTCAACGTACTATAACAAAAAAACACAAAACACAAATTAAAACTATGAAATACTTCTTAAAATGCAAGTGAAACAAACATATAAGGAATCCAAAGGATGGCTTTAATTTGTCTATGCTTTCTTAGACAAGACATCAATTTTCATCCTTTTATAAAACAAAACAAACGATAAAAATAGGTAAAGAAGCAGTGTCATGGACAAAAAATCTCAAAACATGCAAAGCTCCGCGATTACCAACACTCGTAGAACTTAATGTCGACACGAAGCCTAAAGTAAACCTCCCCCTCAAATGAGTCTGTCATGATGGTAGCGATACCTCTGGTCATAAAGAAATCACCCGTTCCACCAATGACCGAAATGTCCCTTGTCTTGTTCATCAAAGGATCAGCCCCTGCAAAATTAATGCTACCCTTATGGGCAGTCGAGTTAAAGACAAATGAGAAACCTAGCCACGCGGTAAAGATGTCCTTTTGGTCATAGAAATAGAACCCTTGTGCTCGTCCTACAGGAGGCGAGTGCAAGTTGTTGTCTAATGTTATGGGATCATCGAACACAACCAAGTTCCCAAAATGGTTGTCTTTCACCAAAATTGTGTGGTTGCCCCAAGCCGGTGCTCCTACAATGGCTGAAGTTGCATTCTTGGAGTTTTTGCCATTGTAAATAATATCATGGAAATATAACACCATTTCTTTACAAGGACGACGAGAGCGCATGCTTTTTCTTGGCGAACCAGAACTTCCTAAAATGAGCAATAAGAAGATTGTAACAAAAAGAGTTGAAGTTTCATGCTTAGAAGCCATTTTCGAAAAGAGAAAAGAATGGTTAATTGGAAGAAATTTGTGAAGATAAGTGTTGTTTAGGTCTCCTTATATAAGGTTTTG
The DNA here is from genome assembly GCA_030686995.1 of Artemisia argyi. NCBI lineage: Eukaryota > Viridiplantae > Streptophyta > Magnoliopsida > Asterales > Asteraceae > Artemisia > Artemisia argyi. The sequence continues at coordinate 184,521,377 of CM060696.1, read as the reverse complement.
AAGCTAGTTTTTTAATGATGGTAAACCTTTAGACTTGTATGACTTAAACTCTAAGATTGTACATCATGATTCGTTGCACTAAACAATGGGGTCCATTCCCGATATATAACTGGTTACAACCATGCGTTTTGCTATTTTTGGATATATTGTAAAACAATTCAAATTTTATTAGATTTTGATCAACAAACGTTTAAGAACGTACAAATGCATATTTGACGAGTTAGTAAATGTTATAGCAGAATGGACATACACATAACACATGCATGAACTTCATACAACTCGGGCATTATTTTAGCGGTTCCAAATTTATTGTCATCAAAGCCATGCAACTACGTATAAATATCTTGTTTCTCTCTTGGAACTTAGCATTGATATTCTGTAACTTCGAAAAATAAAATAAGTAAATGGTATTATTATGTTTTTACCTTAATTATTGTTAAATCCGCATTTCTTTATGAACATATATGATAAGCATAAAAACACTTAGATATATACAGGCCTTTAGTCTAGCGACATAGTAAAATATATGTATGCCTTCAGTTAATTGGTTGTGTTCAAGTCTCACAAGGTAGAAATAAAATTAAAAAAATTAAAAAATAATAAAAAAATAAAAACCAAAAAAACATAGGAGGCATTACTTTGTAAAAGAGGGTTTTTATAACATAAGAACTTGTGGATTTTTTAAGATCTCTTTTATATGACTTGTTTGCAAAATTAAAAAGTGTGTCGCCTACTAGACGTCGTCTATGTGACAGATTTGATTATTTTTGTAAAACATAAGAAAATGATTTAAATTAGTACAAATGAGTATCTATATGAATTATTTTGGTAATTTGTTTGTTTTAATAAGCCCCAAAATTGAAGCTTATTTTAAGAGGGTATTTATATATTACAATTTTACCATCAATTATACCTAATCTAAAATTCATTTCTTTTCATATATGTCCTTTTTGGTTATTTACCAAAATAAGCTAAACCAAACAATAAAGCTTATCAACTTATTAAGCATCAGCTAATCCAAACACTTCTCATAGGCTTGTAAGCTTATAATATTATAAGTCATAAACTGCTTGTAAGCTTCTTTGAACGTTAGAAAATTGGTATAATCCTATAACACGTGTTTATACCAATATGTGCTGTGCTATACTCACTTTCTGCCTGCAAAAGTATTGTGGAATAGCCTGAATACAGCTTTGAATCCATGAATATGATCAAACATAGTATTTAAAAGAGAACATTTAGTTGAAACATAAGCCTAGTAAGGATGTCATTTACCGCAACGAAGAAGGTTTTGTCCCCCAGCTCAGAGAAAAATATTAACAAGAATGCCTAAAAAATGAAACCCGAGTTAATATTTGCTTGTAATTTGTAAAAAGAGTACAATTTCATGTATGTGTGGATGCCAATATATATTCAGTTATATAATGAGTTACAGGGATATTATACTAATTGAAGCAAAACATGTGCTTATATCATTGAGATCACCAAAAAATGAGCTAGACTGCATTAGACAACCAACGTCTGTATCGGCGAGGGCCGTTTTGAGCATCTTGAAAAGTTAGTATCCCTAAGAATAGCATAAACTTTAGGTAACTGTTCCAAGATGTATCAATTGCGCATTGCCGTCTCTGAGTTTACGGAGGCCATGTGCAAAATTCAATTTAATAACAAAAACGGGGCCTAAAGTAGTAAGTAAATAATTTTCTAAAAAGATAAAATGAGTAATAATCGTTTTTCAAAGTGCTTCAGCTAGCATTTTCAATGCAACTTCTTAAATCAAATACTTGTAGTCACTTTTATAGAATATATATATACTTAACATATAAAAATTTTGAGGCCCCTATAATTTGGAGGCCCTATGCGGTAGCACACCTCGCACACCCTCATATACGACTCTGATCAATTGTTAAGTTTCTAAAAGGAAGTAACTTTATTCGTGTCGATATATTTCTTGAATATGATGTGTCTGAAGTACTGCATTCCCAGTCCGCGTTATTGGTCAGTTTTGTTGCATAGTCACCGTCAGAACGAAGTACCTTAAATACCAATATACATCCTAGCGTGTTAAAGAAAACACACGTCCTAGGAATACAAAATGTGCTTAAGAAGAGACTTACATTCATATGCGATCTTGAGCGCTGAAATTGTATGAGCCTCCTATCATGTAATTGGATGCAATGTCGCCCGCAACAAATGTGATTTTTGTGACTTGATACTATTCTAATCTTCCAGCTTAAAAATTCACTTTAGAGGTCAAAGGGCACCAAATATCCTATGCAAGTGTTCAGAATTTCGGGCAACTTTGTAATAAACAGTTAACTATTTATCATCCCTAATGTGGTTTTTCTCGTAACTTTTAGTCCTTTAGATCGAAACTAATTAAACTATATATTCTACCATCGTAATTGCAACAATTGTTATGAAGAATTCACAAATCTCCTCATATCCTCACAAGTTGGGGGATGGCTAAGGATAAAGGGTTCGATCAGAAATGGTTACGGAATACCCTGGTCAAGCCACATACTCCCCGTCCTAGTTATATACTTACTCATTTTGCAAACTTTTAAGCTAACATTACACCATTTGCTAGTTACTTATATTTAACTCTTATTCCTAGAAAACTGACTACATTCCCTAGCCTACCAAGTACCAATAACAACTTGAATATTACCCCCTCCGTCCCACGCTAAGTGTTCACATTGCTATTTTGGGATATCCCATAATAAGTGTCTATTTTGTATACTTTAGTGGGTAGATATGATATTTGATCAGTGAAAAGTGTATTTAGTGGAATTTTCTAAAAGGGAAAATTCCAATTTTACGCTTAAAATTGAATTTAGCATCACAATTGAGTCAATTTTTTTCCAACTTTTAATTTTGGTCATGTGCGACTTGTGCTACTGTGCGACCCAGTCAATTTTGTGACACGTGTCCAGTTACCCAGTCAATTTTGTGACACGTGTCCAGTTGATTTGATATCTTGTCTTCTTATTAAAAGTATTAAAAGACCATATTACCCTCTTTTAAATGTGTAACACATGTCCATTAAATGTGCGACTGTGCTAACATTAAATGTGCGACTGTGCTACCTACCATTAACTTTTTTTTTCTGGTTTCCGGCTAACCTCTTTTATATACAACTAAACACTCGAGCCATTATAGTTGAATAATATGTTTTCGACATTACAAGTCATTACTGATCTAAGTACCTAACTACGGTTGAGCAAATGATATGTCTTGATGACTAACTTGTTTTTTAACAGATCATCATAGACTGTGTAACATGTTAGGAAACAATATACATGCTGACTTTCGAAAATATGAAGGAAACTTTATAAGAAATCAAGACTGGAAAATAGTACTTTAGTGTTTCCATAAGAAACTATTTGAACAAGTTTTATGCTTACATAAGCACCCTCCAAGTAACACAACTAATAACAACTTAAACTACCGTGGCACCATGCTGTAAATTTGGAAAGCAGTAACACAACTAATAATTTCTGCTTACATAAGCACCCTCACCGGAAAATTCATTAAATCCGGCCAAGCAGTAGCAGATTCCGACACCGTCGCCGGAATAATTTATGGCGAGACCTTTTTCTTTTCCAATCTATAGATCGGTGTATCCCCATCATTTCTGGAGCATTTGAGCTCTTGGCTCCCTCCACAACACCGCCACGCGCCACCCACCTTTTTCTTACCTTGTCTTTATAGATCTCCAAACACCTTTTTCTTACCTTGTCTTTATAGATCTCCAAGTTTTAACAAAAGAGGTGATGGTGATGTGTGTTGTTGGTGACGGCGGTGGAGGTGGTATGTGGTGATAGAGAGTGATTGATGGCGCGTGAATAGTGTCAAAAGAAAGAGGAGGTGTTGAGGAGTGTTGTGCTGGTGGCGGTGTGGTTGTGGGAGTGGCGGTGGTGGTGTTATGGCGGTGGCAGCCGGCGGGGGAGAGAGAGGAGGAAATGGTAATGAAAGTATGAGAAGATGGAAATGGAGGTTTAAGAGAGAGAGAGAGAGTTGTGTTTTATATGGGTATTTTGGTCTTTTAATACTCCTAACAAAAAGACAAGATATCAAATCAACTGGACACGTGTCACAAAATTGAGTGGGTCGCAGAGTAGCACAAGTCGCACATGACCAAAATTGGAAGTTGTATAAAAATTGACTCAATTGTGATTCTAAATTCGATTTTAGGCATAAAATTGGAATTTTCCCTTTCTAAAACTTTGTGAGTGGACACTTGAAATGAGATGTAGCAATGAACAAAAAATCTAAACTTATAACAACAACAACAATTCCGAATTATATAAAAAGAACCTGAAATTTAAAGGTTTCGAAGAATAAGTCGATGTCATCCTCTTCATCAAGAACATGCTCTCTGATGAACAGAGTGTTGCCATGCTTTGCATTCTCACACACTTTCACCTTCAGTGTGTGTATGTGTGGATCACACAAGTTGGTTTTTATTGGTTTCTGTTTGTTCCTTGTGGATAAGCAAATATCAAACCAAGACCGTTACTTTCCCACCTCTTTACTTTTTATTATTATAACTACCTTTTGTTATCGTTGCATGTTTTTGCTTGTTGGGCCAGCCCAGCATGTTAGACGTGGAGTATCTGTAGCCCGGTGTAAACTCGATAAAGCTCGATCTTGTCTCGTTTAGTATTGGAGAAGCCTGAGCTCGTTTATTTAACAAGCTATATGTTAAGCTCAAATCGTTATACTTGAGCTTAAGTCATCGAGGTTTTAACGAACCGACTTCGAGTATCTCACGAACAGCTCGGCTCGTTTACATCAGATAGTGAGAGATTGACATGTATCTTTTCTAAGTAAATAGCTTAAAAATACATATATTAATCAAATTAAAACTTCCTTATAAGTTTAAACGAACGCATGAAGAGAAAGAATATCTTTGATTTTAGCCTGAAAATGTTTATAACTTCTATTGCTATGGCTTATCTACTACTCCCTCCGTCCCAAATTTATTATCCACTATTGTTTTTTTTAGTCTTTCTTTTTCAACTTTGACCTTAAATATTTTTGTGGGTGTTATATAATATTTGATGCAAAAATATATAAATGGATTGGGTTTTAATTGTACTTTTCAGTGGTATAATTTTTTATCAAGTATTATATAATAAAAAAATATATTTATAGTCAAAGTTGAACTAGTTTGACTTTGAAAATTCAAACTGGAAAATAATTTTAGAATGGAGGGAGTATATTTAATTCGATTTTAACCTGAAAAAAACTAATCAATAAAATTATGTAGTGTGTAAATTAGAAAATTGCAAACACTAACAAAATAGATAAATCTAATAAATGTACAATTACTAACATGGTTTATTTTTATATTGTAAATGAACCTATTTAGAATTAATAACTAAGGGGGTGGCAGTGGCACGGTATGAACCTTCAGTATGGTTCATACGGATTGGCAACACCACTGCAAGTGATGCGGCATGGACGAATCATCAATGTACTCGGCATCCTTTGCCGAAGAATCATGGAGTTGGAGTTTCAAAAACTAGCCGTTGGTTCCTTAAATGTTGTGAGGCATGGTTGTCACTAAAAAAGTATGGTGAGACATGATTGAATCATGGAATGAGGTGGCATGATATTATTGGTCAGTGATAAATCATAGAAGAAATATCGAATCATGACTGTCACCCCCTAACCAGCATCATACGTAACTTAAAACATTATTTAAGAGTATATATATTCGATAGCCCAATATTCCTGGTAATTAAAAGGTAGTAGCACCCACGTCGCAAATATCAAACTTTTCAATAGTTACGTGATATTGACTTATAATGTAATTTCAATATTTTATATTTCCTAATCATGGGCGGAGCCACTCAGCCACATAGGACCGGGAAGGGTCCTGGCGCCTATAAATCTAAGCTCCGTTAGTATATTTATTTGCAATTTCGTGTTAAAAAAATAAAAAATAAAAATAAAAATAAATAAAAAAAGCCTCATCCAATGTTTTTCCGGAAAGAATTTTCTGTCGGCCATCTCACGAAATTTTTTCTAGTTCCGCCACTGCTCGGTCTTTATCGTCGCAGACAAAAAAAAAAAAAAAAACTAGTAACTTTTCTACAACTCACTTCACTTTGTTCAAAATATTTTATTACAAGTAGGCACTCACATTTAGTTTTTGTAATCATTAAGCTTTACATAATAGCTTGGGTTTTTGACTTTCTACTTTTAGCAAACAAATAGTTGGTTTATCATACTACAGTAGTATTTATACAATGATTACATCTCTAGCTCAGGGAAGTTGCAAGCCAATAGTATTGGTCGGAACATAGATTAAGATTTAAGGTTTGCTAATTGGTGTCACGATATTTTCTTTATTTAACAACTTTTAAAAGTAAATCTGCAAACCAAGATGCAAGTCTAAAAATACTCGTTTAGATAAAAAAAAGATACAAATAGCGTAATGTTAAAGAATGCGCCTCACCCTATTTTAGAGTTGACCTAAAAGTTACTCGATAGATATAAACAATAATCTACCGAGTGGGGGTGAAGCTTCTTAGAGAGGCTGTTAGTAGAGATAGGGATTTTATTAGCGGGTTGGCCATGAAGAGACCTGCTAATGTTGTTGAGTTGATGCGGCTTCTTTCACTGTTAGGGGACCCGCAAAGCGAGCTCCTTTTGCTTCGGTCATGTATGGGCATTGACAAACTCTTTTTTGGCTTGAGGACGTGTCAACATGTGTACACAGAGGAGGCGGCTTTGCTTTTTGACAAAGGGTTACGTGAGGCGATTGAAGAATTAGTTGTTTGTGGAGGTCCTTATTTTGGAGATTTCCAGTGGAGGCTCGTTTCCTTACCTATTCGGTTTGGTGGTCTGGGATTGTATTCAGCGGTTGAGGCTTCCTCATACGCTTTTCTGGCCTCTAGGGCCCAATCTTGGACCCTGCAAGATCACATTTTGCGTGACAATGGCTTGTGTGACATGGACCATGACTATGCTTGTGCTTTGGCGTGTCTCCGTAATACGCTTCCGAACTTTGACTTCAGCGGTTTCACTAATAAGGACACCGCCCCCATCAAAGCCCAACATACGTTGGCGAGTGCTATGTTCAGTAAAATTATGCAAGGTATGGAAGTTCAATTTGACATGACCGGTAGGCAGAAAGCTATTTTCGAATGCCTATGATCGCCACATTCTCAAGACTTTCTTACGGCTATTCCTATTGATGGTATAGGCCAATACATGTCACATGTGAAGTATCGTACGGTCCTTAAGTACCGCCTAATGATTCCCCCTTTTCTGGGTAATGAATCATGTCCGATTTGTCGCAAGGCATGTTTGGACTCATTTGGTGAGCATGTCGTGCATTGTAGAGAACTCCCCGGCTTTAAGTACATACATGATATGGTTCGTGATGTCCTTTTTGATGTACTTAAGCGTGATGGGGTCTCCGCAAAGAAAGAAGCATCCGTGCACTTCCTGACTGACACCCGGGAGGGAAGATAAACACTTAGACCAGCGGATGTTTTGGTTTTTGGTTTTTGGTTGGGCAAGTGGTAAGCATGCTTGTGTGGACCTAACAGGTGTTTCCCCTCTCGTGGGATTGAGGAGTGGAGGTTTTACTGCAGGGGAGGCTGCTCTTAAAGTTGTCTCATGCAAAGTGACCAAGCATGAGAAAGCGTGCATTGGTTTTCTAGCACCTGATGTTGTAGTCTTCCTCAACAGAGTTCAGTGGGTCATGCATTCTAATGTGATGACTCCTAGATATATGAATGTAGTTTTTCAGCGGATTAACTTTGCAATCTAAAAAAAAAGCTTGCGGCGCAACTTGTTGCTTTATGTTAAAACTTCTCTCTATTGGTTTTATATATTTATTGATTTAACAATAAAGTATTATGTTTGTTATATGCATCGATCAGAATGATACATAAATTTGGTTAGGATGTGTAACTAGTACTACGTATTAGACAAATATAAAAATTAAGTATTTATTATTATTATTATTATTATTATTATTATTTGTTCGTGTTTTTTTGTTGGAGTTAAGATAAAATAAAATTAATTAAAATTAAATTGAGAAGGGTGAGAAGAAATAACAATCACAAATTTCAGATACATTTATAAAAATAGATTGCATATTCATTTAAATTTCTCTATCTTATTTGGAATATTTGAACATAAATCATTCTCAATATATTTACTTTAATTTTTTTCTCACTGGGTATAGTACTTGTATCGTGTTTAACTATAAGACTAGCTGTAAGCGTAACTGAAAAAAACAATCACGTGTTTTGCTCACAACGTGTTAAACCAATTTCGCCCCTTCCCTCTCAAACCACACGTTATGACCGAATTTTGGAGATGGTTTCGTCATGCTCATGACCATATTATTTTTCTTTATTTGTGTGTGAGGTATTTTTGTGTGGTTGATTTGGTTTGTTTGGTGAATGGAGCGAATGTTGAGGTTCCGGTAGGGTTAGATGAGCACGGTGTAATACTGGTACCGAATACAACGATACTGAGGTTGTTTTTCATGTCCAGAATACCGTACCGGTTGAAGTTTTTGGCACCGATACCGGTATAAACCGTCATTTGCCCGTCTAAAAACCGAAATTTGGAAAAATAATCCAATATATACTGTAGCTATTGTGACAGCAGCTAAAATCGAGCTAAAACAGACTTTTTCGAGGAAATCATAAATAGACTTAACCGCTCCATAATACAATTATAATTACATAAGTAAACTTTCGTGGTCCATCACACTATAAAATAATATTGGAGTAAGCAACATGCACAGTGGCTGAGCCAGAAAAGTGTGATTATGGGGGCATCGAGCAAAGTGTTAATTAACGGGAGGTGTCTTTTTTTTATAACGTAATTTAAAATAAAACGTGTCGGGTTCAATATAAAGACAACAAAAGCGCTCTGCTACAACGCAGTTAACACTAATTATAAGTTTAGATGTCGGAAAAAATAATCTGGTCAGTGTTTTAATTTTTTTCCTAAAAAATCAAATACTAAGTACGTAAATATTGTATTAAAGTGATCAAGAATAGTTTCACAAAATGGCATTATGTTTACTAAAACTATAAATGTGAAAAACGTTTGTCAAACTCAATTTAAAATACCCATGTTGATGACAAAGATTATCCTTAAACATGTCGTGTTTTCATTTTTCTCCATGCTTGAAGCAAACACAAATGCTACAAACATGGAGGTGCAGAGAGTATGCATTTGAGACACCGAGACGCTTTTACTAGAGTGAATAAATCGATGTAACATTCTATTAGATAGTTTTCGATAATGAGACCCCTGTTAGTAAAAAGAGATGGAGTGTGTAAGGTATATATAGGACCACAAATGTTTTAGCTCATGCTAGCTTGTTGCCACATTTCTACTCTGAATATAAGATTTGTGATTCATTTAGCGTATGTTTTTTCCAATGTACTCTGTAGTAAAATCGGTTACAAGTGTATTATATTGTTTAATAGTGAAGCAACAAATGTTCTTGTTATCTACAAACATGTGTAGTCCACTATATAATTTGACAAAGACATCCTCTTCCGAGCATGCACTAACTTCCATTTGAAGAAGGTTTGCCTTTAAAGGAAACTTTGACAACCTTTTAACAAGTTATTAAATTTTGCTAAAACAAATAAAGGTTTAACGAAAAGATTATTTTAAATATCCTTTGAGGTTGATCGTCGTTTGTGATATTGTATTATAGTTTTCCAACTTCAACTTAAACATTAGTTGTTTCAATAAGACTAAGGATCAAATGAGAAGAAAACTTAAAATGAGAAGGATGAGAAATAATTATAATTACATATTTGAGATGCATCGACTTGAATTAAATGCATCCCTAGTATTTTAGATGCACCATAGTATATTTTCTAGCAAAAAATTAGATGCATATACATATATTAGATGCATTTCATCAAGTTAGACGAATCATATATATTTTTCGTCCTCTGCGGGTCAAATTTGTTGTTAGTACTACTTTGCATCGTTTTCACTTCAAAATCACTTTCGAAACTAATTGGGATGCATCTAAATGAATAGAGATACATCTAAATAAAGTCGATGCATCTCAAATGTGTGGTTATAATTATTTCTCATCCTTCTCATTTTAAGTTTTCTTCTCACTAGATCCTTACCCGTTTCAATAATATTTAAAGCGTTTGTTGCATTCATTAGATGTCAATTTAGGAACACTGACCTTCAATAATATTTTGGGATGAAGTTTGGTTGGGAGATGTGGAGTTGAAACATATATATCCGAGAGTTAATGCCTTTTTTTTTTTTTTTTTGGTAAAAGGTCAACGACCCGGTAAATATATTACTCCAAAAAGCGTTTAAGTACAACGGATATGGGTGTATCTCATATCTCAGCCCGTTACATAGGCGAAAAGCTTACATAACAAGATACTTCCAATTTTCAAAACAAGAAAACAAACTATTACTCACATGATAGTAGTGACTCTGACAAAAGATAAACTACGTCCTACAACCTTGGAGATTAAAACCATAAATGGCATTAAGAGCATCCAATTCCCCAGGAAGATCATAAATTTGCTTCGAATAATCATCATAGTCATAATCATCTTCACGCTCATGACCACCACCAAAAAGATTTGCTGATTCGTCGAACGTGTTAATAACCTCATCCTCATCACTATCAAAAACCACAACCTCTCCCACCTTAGAAAATGGGTTAGCCCTCTTAGTGACCGATGTAGATGGAATAGGATGACCAGCATCATCCACAAGAGTAGCTTTCCCATCGATCAGTAGCTTTTCAAGCTTACTAATTTTCTCAACAATAGGAGTAGAATCAACTTCCATTGTTCCCATAGAATCACTCACAAGCGGTTCTTGCATATCACTCACAAGAGGGACTTGTGATGTAGTACCAGTCTTAACCGACTCATCCTTATTAACTTGCATTGTGCTGCCAGCATCCACATCCTTGTTAGTAACAACCTTAGGAATACCAAAACCATCTGTATCATCCATATTAAGAGCATCAAACTGATTAGAAGTAGTGATCTTGGTTCCACTCGTACTAGCCACATCAGAAGCCTTCTTCTTACTGACATTAGCTTTCTTTGGTTCAGGAAGAGTCTTTTTGGGCTGATATTTAAAATGCTTACCCACCACAGGTTTGGTAAATCCTCCTCGACCCGGATTCGAACCAACTTGCTTTCCCTTCTTCTTATTGTTAACAGGCTGGAACCCATCACTTGCGTTCATAGTAGGTTGAGCATTCGGTATGACAACCTTAGGGTACTCAAGCAAAGTATGTCCAAATACCTTACATTTATCACAGCGCAGCGGTTTCCACTCATATTCAACCCGGATCTTCTCAATAGTCGAACCTGTACCATCAAGTAGAGGAATCTCAACAGTGAGACTGTCCTTTAGTACCTCATCCGACTTTACTTCAATCATACACCTAGCAAAGCTTTGGAAACAAATAAGTTGATATCTGTAGCCAAAAAACTTTGAGACATAAACCAAGGGGAGGTATTGAGCGTGATCAAAAAATTGAGTTGTCTTCTAGAATAGCGAATGTTTTATTGCCTCAAATGCAAGATAGATGGATATGGTCTTTAACAGGTAGTGGAGACTTCTCAGTTGCTTCTGTTGGCAAATACATTGACGACCAAAGTTTGCCTACTCTTCATGATCCAACTAGATTGGTAAATGCAATGCCGATTAAAGTGAACGTTTTAGCTTGGATAATTTACCCATGAGATTGAATATGTCTATTAGAGGAATGGAAATGAATTCCATTCTATGTCCGATATGCGGTGTCCAAGTCAAGTCAAAGGATCATCTCATGTTTTATGGCGTCTGATTTGTTACGTAAGGTGATGATTTGGTGGGGTATTTAATGTCCGGAGTTAGCTTCATATGATGATTGGTTATCTTTGTTTAAGCAGCTTCATATTTAATTGAAAGCCAAGAAAATTTTCGAAGAAATATTTTACGTTTTGTGGTGGCAAATTTGGAGATGCTGAAACAAGACTCTTTTGGGGAGGACTATTCCGAAGAAGGTGACTTTGTTTGACGATTTAGTTACTTTAATTTTTCAATGGTGTAATGCTAGATGTAAAGCAAAGATGAATTGGGTAGGAATGTAGTATGGTTACGAAATCCTATGCTAATTATCGTGTAATTGCTTTTTTATATCTCATTTCTAGTTTATATATAAGTTGCCGTTCAAAAATAAAAATAAAAATTAGGAACATTGAGTTTAATCTATAGCTTTATTACATGCACTTGATTAGTAAGCATTGTAGGATCTAATATTTCTATATGGAATGATGTTCTAGTGGTGGTTGAGAGGTCAACCTTTAAGCTATATCTTGAGACAAAGCTATTTTTGAGAATCAACTTCTTAAGCTACCTCTTGAAACAACCTCTTGATACAATCTCTTTATTACACATCCTCTTGACCAAAATGAGAAGTAGTGGAAAGAGTGCTACCTCTTGATATGACGAGATACAAGATTAAGAGGTACATCAAGAGCCAAGAGGTAGAAAGTACAAACCAAACTTGAACTTAAATTGCCCAAATCTCGATTTTTATGCAATAGCCAATGATTCTAAACGAGTTGAAGCTTTAAAATTTTGTTAATCCAACATTTTTTAAGCTATGTCGTGTATTCTCACACACGTTGATTATGGATGCCACGTAGAAGATGAACATATACAAAATTTCTTTTGCTGAGATTGTTGGCGTAACTTCAACAAGAAAAACATTTGCATAGCTTTTGCATTTATAAGAGAAGAAAAGTAGAAAAACTATAATGGGTGTTAGAGTGTTTAAAGTTTGACATTAGAATGGCGCATGCATTTACGTGTTATAGTTACGGATAAGAGTTAGCTCTTATAGGTGCATACAAAAAGGTTTTTCCAAATGCTACTCGATTACTTTGTAGATATCATATTCATCATTCTATTATTAAGTACGAGACTGGCGCTGGTCGCCGCGTTGCGGGCGAGCGTATTTATAGGCAAAGTATTTTATTGGCTAAAAAAATAGGATCTTTAAGTTCATTTACACGCAGACTTCGCAATGTCTGTTTGTAGCTTGTATAAAGTAAAGAGTACTTGAATAATGTGATGAAATCAAGAAATAATTTTACAGATCATATCTCTGTATAATGGAACTTGCCTCCAACCACTAAAGCATGGATAAAAAAAACTGAAGCAGTAAAGTATATTATGGCTTCTTTTAACAAATATTTTCCAAAAGCAATGTTTCTCTCCATCCAGTGTACTCAATCACATCTTGCATTCTTCTTTTATTCTTGCCGCATTGTATATGCGACTACCTGTTTGATCGGCTGTTGGATGTCATCAGTGGTTGTAGATTGTTGGTGTTGAACTCCTCAATTGATAATCTTTCGCTGTTAGAATGTTATGAGAACAAAAGAAGATCAATAAAATATACTAATAATGTAGTCAATATTTTTAAAAGCGCCTTAAGGTCTTAACCCGACTTGATTACATAATCAACATTTAGGCATACATAATCTAAGTTTCAATTCAAGTAATATCAGTAAAAGCTATAAATTTTGATTTTCCCCACCAAGTTAATTCAACTTCTTTGATTATGTAGCTACAGAGTAATGAAAAAATATCGTATACACGTACCTTGTATGAGCATTGTGTAGCTACACCCCATCCTCTCTGCCTATCCCAACATGACCAACGAAAGGAAGCAACCATGAAATAACCGGGAGAGGCGTCCATACAATGCAGCACGGAAAGCGAGCTCTTCCCAGATCAATCTGCTTGCCATGTGGAACATCCTGCTCAAACATGATAATGTCCTTATCTTCTGTATCCGATTCCATTGCCAAATCTGTATAACTAAACTTCATCAACTAACAAATCCTAAATAATAGCAATCTTAATAGTTAGGACTTACTGACTTACTACTGGCAACACAAAAAATATTTCATGTCTGACACTATACCCACAGAAGTACAATTCTCAATTAACAGTTTAACATACAACGGAGATATCCTCATTTTAGCATTTCTTAATTGGTTAATTGTCATCTTATCAGCTAAACCACTTAATTTAGTGATTTTAACCACATTAACAGCCACACAGGCTCACCATCACAAACAGAGATTTAAACTTGATTAGTCATAAATCACAGAATGACTATATTCCATTAGCACATTTTGCAGCCAATTTCTTAGACTATATCAACATTAAACGTTAAAATTATCATGAAATCAAGCTTTTATCTCATTAATCAAAATTCCCAAGTACATCAAGAAAAAAAATCTCGGCAATCATACGACTTGCTACATTCAAAGAAAACTGGAACAATATCAAGTATGACACTAAAGTATTACAGTAGTACAATACATTCGTCAATTGATAATTAACAGACCATGAAGATATCCTGATTTTAGCATTTCTCATTCAGTTAAGCTTTAAATTATCGTCTAGAAAACTTAGCTCTAAAGAGCTACCTTTTCTTTTACTTTAATCAGTCAAAAGATATTACAAACTTATTACTCCATTATTCTTGTTTAAAAAGAAGAATCATTAACCAAATCTTAGGGTATAATTAAAATTTAAATGGTTGTCCTTCGTTATTTGTATAATATAATAGGGATGATTGATGCACCTGACCAGTTGGACTTGCATTATCGAAAGGTGAAACTGAATCCATATCTTGGATAGTATCAACCTCCAGGATGGGATGAAGAAGCTGGTCACATAATGGCTTAAGTCCAGCGCTAACACAACCATAGCATGCTCACCATTTTAAAGTTTGATTTTCTGAAAATTCAGCAGACCCTTCTATATTCTCCAACTTGCTGCGTGTATTTTTCTCTTAATTGCATCGAACCTACAACAGTTAAATAGACGTTTAATAGATACTGTAATCATGTTTCCATTAGATCTTCAGTTATGGTTATAAATCGTAAGATACATACTAAAACTATATTGCATCAATTACGCATAAGAGTACTCACTTGAGAATGAAGGATCAAATTCAACTTCATTTTTAGTTTCTACTTCTGTAGTTGCAGTAGTTGCAATCTTCTTTGCAGGAGAGATTGTCTCAGTTTTGACATGCTTTCTATTCTTGACCTCACCTCATGGTATCTTGCCTTAGAATCCCCCATGTGCACCATAATTAATTCAGTAAGCAAATAACAACACACCCTTGTAATGGCGACAAATTCTGTTACACGGCCCCAATGACACATATGTATCCGGCGCACAGCAACCGTACCCCTGTTATTTAGCATGGGAGCTGCTGAACGTGGTATCCTTCGTGCTTGTCTTGGCCTCGGTGTGCGACGGTGGCCTGTAACAAAGAAGAGCAATGAGACAATGCATCGATAATGCACACCCACCCACCGGTGAACCTGAAGTATAAGCACACATAAATAGAAAACAATGAAAAAGGCCAAATATGTTGAGTAGTTGTTGTGGATGACGATGACTGCGCAAAGGGAGGTGACCCAACAGTCAATGAAGCGACCGTTCCCTGTCTCAGAATAGGCCGCCGAACACCCACACCACAGGAAGAAGAAGCTGCTTCGGGTACACGTAGGTGGGCTGTCAAGATAGCGGTGTAAGATAACTTTATGGCAGAAACAAAAGGCGATGTATGTGTCTGCTACAAAGAAACAGAGTACCTACATTCACGAATAACTGTTGAGCCGACATGTAGAGGACCAGACCCGCAATGAGCATCAGAACTGATAACCATTTCTGCAAAAAGAAGACACCAAAGTTAAGCGACCTAAAGAACCTAGACACAGAAACCAACAGCATGAATGACCGCTATGGACATATAACCACGAACCTTCATTGACAATAGGAACTGAATGTGTTGCACCAATATGCATTTGAATGGCTGAAAGGCGAGTCAAGCAAAAAAGAGAAGAGCTGCACCCCTGCAATTTCAAGATATGATTGACATGGGTTAAATGATAGAATGTAGCAAAAAAGGGAGAATGGGTCAAAAGTAAGGTACACTATATTACACTCTTTCAACCTGCAATAATGCGGTAATTGAAGTAGCAAACAGTATTGAAGTTCTTGATATGTAGATTCCCTTCTTCTCTCTTGTAGCATAAACCTATGGATGAGCCCAAAAGTCAAAGCATGTGAGAGAGTATTATATGGATTAATATAGTGAAGGAGCAAAGGGAGAGAGAAGGGGAACCTTACCTTGCTTTAGCCGTTCAATTTCAGAGTACAGGTCTTTCATCATCGCAGATTTCATCATCTTCTGATTAACCTGAAATATCAATAAGATAAATATCAAAATTGGTTGTTTAAGGACAGTCTATTTTGAATAAAAAAAAAAACAATCCCTACAATGCTGACCTCTGGTTTGTTCTTGATTTTTTTTGCTCTGTGTGCATAGTCTAGAGTGCTCAGTGTTTCCTCCAAAGAATGGATAGGGGGGGGGGGGGGATGGTGGAAATTATGCACGTCTTTGTTTTCCCTCCAAATGAATCTCGCAACAACCTTATTAATTTACTATCCCTGACATTAGGAACAAACATTGGTGCAGTTCATTTAGCACTGCATAATTCAAAGATTGTGCCCCCTGCTCGTATAAGATAGGCAATAAAATAGTACCTATATGGTATATGCCTGGAGTGCTCAACCAATGTATTAATGACCCGGCCAAGTGTAAGCAAGCTCTTGTTTATCTCACCAGCTTCCCTTGCTCTGCCCTGCAGTATTAAGGATTCATGAGGATTGAAGATGATGCTCACCAAACTGAAGATAGAGATGTCCTATTAGTACAAACTACTGTGTAAGTGGGCCTACCTTATCCCTTTTTGCCTGCAACGTATTAGCCGGCTAAGTAAGTTGATTTTGGCATTGATCTCGGCTTCTTATTGACATGAATATTGACTATTAGAATAAAATGTTCGCAGTAGCAGTCGACAACCTCACCAAAACCCAAACAAATACCTCCTTAATGTGCCGTTATATGGAAATTATGAAGTTATTTTTACCGCCAACGATCAGACGAAAACCAAGCGAAACCTGTTTAACATAGACATTAATTTAACTAATTCACTTGCAGGTAAATTTTTTACATTATTACTCACTTGTTTAATAATATTTTATAGATTTTAAGCTTACATTCGAGTGATCTATAATGGGAGTTCCAAATAGGACTGAATGTAGACGTTGCCTCTGGTATTGAGTTGTGGCCTGCGCGTCATTTTTTAAACACGTAAGTTAAAAGCAAAATTGCATAAGTCGATCAATAGATGTTCACATAAAGTTAGTTACTCGACTGACTGATCGTGCACAACAGCCATTTTTATGTAAAACATCCATTAGGAACATACACAAAATAGGCATTATAAACACATGAATATCTAAATCTCGACCGAAAACTATTACCACAAAAAAGGTAGTCGAAGCCACAATGGTACCTTATTAACAACAAGGCTGATGAAGACTTTTCAACTTATTTCACTTGCTTCCCAGTTCTAAATTAACACAAACTAACCCATCCGCAAGTAAATGGTAATGGAAGCTGGAACTCACCAAACGCAACAACAACTATTCCTTGTTCTCCTACTGACAAACCTGCTATGATTGTAAATATTCTTCTCAACACTTTCACTTGCACCGAAACCCGAATCAGGCATGCATATGAGACACACCAGTTGCTCACCAATCCAATATTACAATCTAAAAATAAATGTGATTCAGAATGCTTTTTTGTAACGGAAAGGCTTGATTTAATTTACTATAAAGTAAAGAAAGATAGCACTTGTCTGATGCCCATGAGCGATACCTTTTGCCCGGGTGCTTGGAATCACTGTATTTCGGAATAACAGTCTGCAGCAGCAAAAGCAAAACTATTAACTTTCAAGATACTTATCTAGGTAACAACCTGAGGCCATGTATTAAAGAGTATCTAACCTTTTAATCCTACTGTCACCAATAAGCAACAAACAATCGTCAAACCAACAAATCCAAATGCACATAAACTTGGCTCCAAACATATTACCACAGACAATTCAATTCGTAATCTTAAATAGCTATTTTTTATAAAAAGTATAATCACAAAACCAATGCTTTGAATTAAATACAATCTTCATGTAATCACATAAATATAGAATCATGTAAATACATCATACTGTTGCAGTACAAAAACTAATCAATACCCGCACGATAAACAAATAAACATTCAACCAACAATAAACCTAAAAACTACTTGTTGTACAAAACTAAAATCAAGAAGAATTGACCTATTTTGCAAAGGAAGTCATCACTTTTGCTGCATCAAAAGTGCTCTCTTTTCTTCTATCCACAAACCCCATAGCCACTTGGCACGATTGCTTTTACACCATCACCACCATCGATCTCCATGTCTCCCAATCGTGTGTGCGCGCTTTAATAATTGGGTTTTGTTTGATTTTCTGGATTTCATTTGATTTTCTTGTTATGGTGAGTAATCGATGGGAGACGAAGAATCCGGAGAATGGAAGAAGGAGAGGCGCTCATCTAGGGGCGATGCTGAGATGCTTCATCTAGGGTTACAAATAAATGGGATTTTGGGGTAAAACTTGGTTAAAGATCTGGGCAAATAAGGTGGGCTAGGAAACTGGGTTAAAGATATGGCCCAGAATGTTTGGCGGGAAGATGCACCATAGATGAGCAGTGTTAAATGACTGCGTTTTCATCCGGTTTTATATAAACTGGTAATTGTAGGCCAATAATAATAGTTGTGGGTTACCCTTGAAAAAAAATGTGTTTCGAATATCCTTATTTCAACTTTAAAGAATAATTACATGCATCGTTGCTATATGTACAATCTCGTGTATTTAATTTTATCGTACAGTAAACCGTTGGGTCGTGCCTTTATTTTAATATTTATATTCCTGTTAATAATCATTTTAGACGTGTTTAATTTTTAAATTTGTGTACGAGCGGGTTAAACTTATAAAAAGGAATAAAATGAGTAGTTATTGAAAACAAATAATAAATAAAAGAAAAACTAATCTATGATTAGGGTAATTATACTGAAAAAGTGAAAAGTTAATGATTAATGGCATCATTAAGCTTTTGTTAGTGAAATTAATGGGTACATTTGGCATGACCCTTATTTAATTCATTATAATTATGTTCATAAATGTAAATCTTATGGTGATTTATTTTTTTAGCGGCAAATGTTATTTGGGATTTTGATTTTGCTGCGAAGATATCGAATTCTCCTTTTAAGTGTTGGTGTTCTTTTAACTTGCATGAATTCATTATTCATATTTGATAGAATGTAAAAAGATAAAATATTAGCAAATATGAATTTCATCTCAACAAGGAAATGGAGACTTTAAAAAAGGTCAATTTCCATAACTCAACATCTTCCACAATTTCTGATAAACAACAAATAGTCAACGTACTATAACAAAAAAACACAAAACACAAATTAAAACTATGAAATACTTCTTAAAATGCAAGTGAAACAAACATATAAGGAATCCAAAGGATGGCTTTAATTTGTCTATGCTTTCTTAGACAAGACATCAATTTTCATCCTTTTATAAAACAAAACAAACGATAAAAATAGGTAAAGAAGCAGTGTCATGGACAAAAAATCTCAAAACATGCAAAGCTCCGCGATTACCAACACTCGTAGAACTTAATGTCGACACGAAGCCTAAAGTAAACCTCCCCCTCAAATGAGTCTGTCATGATGGTAGCGATACCTCTGGTCATAAAGAAATCACCCGTTCCACCAATGACCGAAATGTCCCTTGTCTTGTTCATCAAAGGATCAGCCCCTGCAAAATTAATGCTACCCTTATGGGCAGTCGAGTTAAAGACAAATGAGAAACCTAGCCACGCGGTAAAGATGTCCTTTTGGTCATAGAAATAGAACCCTTGTGCTCGTCCTACAGGAGGCGAGTGCAAGTTGTTGTCTAATGTTATGGGATCATCGAACACAACCAAGTTCCCAAAATGGCTGTCTTTCGCCAAAATCGTGTGGTTGCCCCAAGCCGGTGCTCCTACAATGGCTGAAGTTGCATTCTTGGAGTTTTTGCCATTGTAAATAATGTCATGGAAATATAACACCATTTCTTTACAAGGACGACGAGAGCGCATGCTTTTACTTGGCGAACCAGAACTTCCTAAAATGAGCAATAAGAAAATTGTAACAAAAAGAGTTGAAGTTTCATGCTTAGAAGCCATTTTCGAAAAAAGAGAAGAATGGTTAATTAGAAGAAATTTGTGAAGATGAGTGTTGTTTAGGTCTCCTTATATAAGGTTTTGAAACTGTTTTTTTAATGATGTTATAATCTTTAGACTTGTAGTATGACTTAAAGTCTAAGATTTTACATCATGATTCGTTGCACTAAACAATGGGGTCCATTCCCGATATATAATTGGTTACAACCATGCGTTTTACTAGTACTATTTTAGTAGGATGAGAACGGTACCGGTCACGTACCGAATTAATGGTACCAATTTTTTCTCGAGCAAAATTAGTGGTACCGGTACCGTATCGAACGGGATTCAGATATCGGTACCGGTACTGGGAAATCGGGTTTTTCTCCTTTTTTTCGGGAATTTCCTGATTTGGTACCGGTCCCTTACCAAATTAATGGTCCCGATTTTTTTTCACCTTATTTCGTAGTCCCGGTACCGTACCGTATATCAGGAATCGAAGCCGTTTCGGTACGGTTCCAGTTCGGTTACGGAATTCGGTTCAAAATGATTATCCCTATATTTTAGAATACACATACAAATATGCATTATCTTGTTTCTCTCTTGGAACTTAGCATCGATATTCTGTAACTTCGAAAAACAAAATAAGAAAATGGTGTTATTATGTTTTTACCTGATGGTTAAAAACGCTTTACTTTAATGCATTTCTTTATAAAAATTTATGATAAGCATAAAAACACTTAGATACAACAGAAATAAGCTTATGATTCTAAATCAATAAGTTACACTGCACGTTCATAATCTATCCAATGAATTAGGTGATCAATAAAAGATTCTTGCTATGATAGTGTATGCACACATGTCCTTAATTTGCTTCGTTTTAGCTTTGACTTTCAAAATGTTCTTGTCATTAAAATTTAACACTTTAACTAACTAATTAGAACCTGTACCATTAATCTGTTATCGACGATGTTTATGGTTATATATAACCAACCCCAACAAGTAAGATGGTACTGATAAAAAAAGTATTTAGCCAACCACTTTTTTTTTTTTTTTTTTTTTTTTTTTTTTTTTTTTTTTTTTTCTCCTCCGAGATTAGCAACTCACATCATTCATGCATTAGGTCAGCCTACTTATCTTAACTACTTTTCCAATATTTTTGTCAATTTTATTCGAAAATAGTAACAGGTTTGGTGAAATTTAATTTGTCTCCCAAATTCAATAATTACTCAAATGAATTTAAACTATATAAAGTCGAAAGGTAACTAAACAAAAAGTTTTAAAAAGTTTGGAAAGAATTGTAGCACACTTTTTTTGAATGACTAATTCTGTCACAAGTCGCGCCTAGTAGATTAATACACATTTCGTTACATCAGAGGCCTTACATGAGTTATAAGACATATTGGTATAGGATTTTCTTTGAACAAGAAAATTTATAGATTATATACCAAAAAGCTGATACCTTTTCGTTACATCAGAGGCCTTACATGTTTATTACTTGTTTTCTGAGACATTGTGTGTGTTTGAAGGAACATGCATCTTGACACAACCAGGCATACTATGTGTTGGTTATCCACTATCGCACTGTTTTTGTTTGTTTAACGTAGCAAACTTTTTGTATATCTTATCTTACTGGAAAAGAATAGAAAAATGATCTTTAACACGGAGGATATATATATATATATATATATATTAACAGAGACGGAACTTGAACGTATATGTTGGAGGGGCCAACTTGTAAAATATTTATATTGAGGGGGCCAATATACACGAAGCCATATATATATAACTAAAAACAAGCTAAAAACAAAAGCGAACTAAAAATTTTAGTTTTTGCTTTCTAGAAACCGTTTAGTTGTTTTTTGGTTTTTGTTTTTTTTGGCTTTGTTTATCGGTTTCTAATTGATTTATCGAGGTAAGAGGTCGTTCCAAGGTCAAATTCGCAATGCATCTTAAAACAATACTTTCTAGTTTCAATAATAAAGAAACACGCAAATGCATCTTAAAACAATACTTTCTAGTTTCAATAATAAAGAAACACGCAATGATGACAATCAGAAACTAAAGATCATGAAACAAATACTAGAAAATTATTATACTACGTGTCATAAATTGACACAATAATAACAACAAATAAACTAATAAACACCAAAAATCTTAGAAAAAAATGTTTATATGTTTTAAACGACACCTTCAAAAAGCAATCCAAACAAGAGTGTTTAAAGATTATAATATTTTTTGGTTCGGCATTTTTCTGTTTGCTTTTTATGCAAAAACCAAACGGAACTACAAACTTCGGTTTTTCAAAAATACGAAAACCGAACCATTGGTTTTTCAAATGGTTTTGGCTTTTTGGTTTCGGTTTCTTGGTTATTTTCAGTTTAAGTTTGATTTTTTGGTTTTCTACACACCCATAAATATAGTCTTGATCTATTTTCTAATATTTTGTTAAATGACTTTATACATAGATAAATGTTTCAATTCGTCGTAGCTTCCACATGGGATAACATGTTCCAAAATATATAAGATCAATGATTGTATCTTTTACAAGAATTTTAAAATTTGTGTCTTATAGACACAAGTTAAGTACCTCAAAAAATACAGAAAAATATTAAGAGACACATACAAAAGTACTGAAAAATGTACTTTTATTTGTATTCCTAAGTTTTTTTTATGTGAGTCTTATAATACTTTCAGTATAATTAACTTGTATAACGATACAAGTTATAAAAACCCGTTTTACAAAGCCAATGCGGTGCAGAAAGAAATAATACGTGGAACATTGGAGGACATGCAACCACCTATATGGTCAAATATTTGACAAAACATAAAGTTAAATCTTTATTGGACCAATTAAAAGGAATTCAAATTCCATTTTATGTGTTATTTTTCTTTTAATCGTGGCCTCCCCAGTCTTTTAAGTTTTTGGCTATATCTTCTCCGAATGAAAGAATTTTCAAATTCTATTTTGTTAACCTATCAATTGTTGTTGTCGTAGCCTAGTTGTTTTTATTAGTTGTGAATATCGTCTTGCATTATCTTAAAAGAAGGGTACATAAGATTTAGAGCATCAGGTATATGGTTACATGTTAACATCCATTCCTTAGTATCACATCAGCATTCTAACTTTTAACGTCAACATCCAAAAACACCCCTCCCTCATAACATTCAATAACGTATTAACACCCACCATTTTGAGACACACTATTTTATTTTAGTGTAAATTAAACCGATCGTCCTCGAAGTCTACCCCGTTCTCAAAATTGGTCCTCTGTTTCTTTTTTTTGGCATACGAAGTCCCCAAAATTGCAAAAAGTGACCCGTTTGGTCCCTAGAGCCCCATTATGCATAACACTCGTTAAGTTCGCTCGTTAGTTGACTTTTCAACAAGGGTATTTCTATCTTTTCAGGTCCAATCAATTGCACGGTTGGTCCCTCAAACACACCTTCTTCAACCTCTTCACCACTATCATCACTGCTGCCACTGCCACCACTGTTAGCGAATGAAAAGTTGTCTTTATTTGCTTGTGAAGAGAATGATGTGTTATGTGAACGAATTGGAGCATCTCAAGGACCAGGCTATTACACAATTTTAAGAAAAACAAACCATCAATCATGAAATTGATTGGACCTGAAAACTATATTTATAAAATAGAGACATGCAAATGACTATCAAAAGCTAACGAAGCAGCTAACCCTAACACACGACTATGATCCAAAGTCCAAACTACTCGAAAAAAATGCTATGCTTAACTACTTTCAAATACTTTACACTGTGCTAAATTGCTCTGTTTTCTTTCAATAACTTATGTGCCGAATCACTATTTTAAATACTTTATCATATTTGGTCGATATGTGCGTTATAATATATGCCCCACTGCGTGACTATTGCTATGTAATTATTATAGTGTGATTGCAAGATTTTAGGATGTATTAACAGTAATCTTTGGGAAGTGGCACCTAGTATGTGTGGCTTGTGTGCATAAGGCTCTGTCGCTGCATTTGTGTGATTTCATTTAAGTGCTCGTATGTGTATATCTTGCTCATTATTGTCCTACGCATTTTAACGCACCTGACTTTTGTACTTACATTTATAAAAACAAACCTATGAACGCACCAACCTTTGTGTTGACACTTTTTAGTATGTTTATCTCAGGTTTGAAAGGAATTAGCTGGCATGTGGAGGCGCACGGAAAATATTTTGAAGACGATGCATATTATTATCATTTGATAAAACTTTCAAATGATTATGTTGTACTCTTTATGTATTACAAACTTGTTGGGACTTCTTTGTAAACTCTGATATTTAGTATTAATCAAATAATATTAATCAAATGATAATTTATTTCAAAACGTCTCAGTCAGAGTCGTTTTATATAACTTGTACTGTGAACTATAAAGTAATACCACAGTGACACAAACTTTCGCTGCGATATTTTGGGGTGTTACAATACTAAACCACTATACTAATATCGACTAATAGTTTGATATAAATATGCTTGATATTCAGTGAAAATTTAAAATGCGATAACATGAGGTGCTCAAGTTTTAGAGTTTGTCGTGAACTATAGTTATCAAAATTAAAGATACACTCCATAAATTTGATTTATTTTGAACATATCTACATGCACACATATGTTTGTCGGAGGTTTTTCTGGAAACAGTCTTTCTGCTTTCGAGTTTACTATAAAGTAGTGGTAGTATTCGTCTACATTCCACCTCCCTCATACCCCGTTCTGTCATATCTAAGAATCATCGATAATTTACGATTAATTCCTTCAATATTTTCTTTTTTAGATGACAACTTCTCACATTTAAATTATGTATTAGATATACTAATACCTTATCCAGCCCATTTGGAAATCTTGGTTTAGGCTCTTCGCTATTGGATAAAAGATGATTCCTCTTTTCATTTATTAAGATTTTTTCTCCATGAGTGTCATAATTAGGATTGTCTTATTACATCAAATTCAAAGAAAGTTTGTTCTTCTTTTTCAAAAAGAAAAAACAAATTATTCTTCTTTCCATATACTTTTTATGTATGTGAATATGAATCTGGCTTCCTTTTTCTCCGTATTCGGTCTTTTCACTAACGATCAACATCTTCTGAAGCCAGCCCTTATTGAATGAGTAAATTTCTATGGAAAAATATTGCATCTTGCAAAAGTCTTTGTCACGTCCTTTCAAGCAAATTTATGATTGTTCTTTTCATGCATTATTTTAGGTATCATGGAAAATCCATTCTTGTTTAACACAACGTAGGAAATTAATCAAAATCCATTGTCATGATGAAAATAGAATGCCACTTATTTTGACTGTTTATAGTCCAAAGTGAAAAAGTGTTGGTAGTGATAGATTCCTTAAACTTTCGATTCTTTTTTCATTCTAGCATATCGTTAATTGACCAATAACACTATCATTTTATTACTTTGATGCTATCGTTCATCGTGTTAGAACATGTTAACTTATACACTACTTTAGATAATGTGGTGTTTTTATACTATATTCTTTTGTTTTAAAAACATAGGTAAAAAGTATTAGTTACTCTTCTTAGGATGTAGAAGACAGCAATTGTACAAGATTAACGCTATATTCTCGAGGTTTTTTTTTTTTTTTTTTTTTTTTTTTTTTTTTTAATTATTATTATTATTATTATTATTATTATTATTATTATTATTATTATTAAAAGAAAAGTAAAGAAAAAGAAAAAGAAAAGAAAAGATGTGAAGATGAAAGGAAAGGAAGCGAGTTATCTTCTCTTACTTCGGCTATGTTTAGCACGGGGTTTTTTAGGGCAATGAGCGGTTTATTTTTATTGTTCGTTTGGCAAAGGAGCGGTGAGCTTTGCTTATTTTTAAGAATACTCATTTTTTCAATGATTCTTTAATAAGCTGTGAGCTGTGGCTACTGCTCACAGCTCACTACTACTGCTCACTGCTACTTTTATCAAACACACCTTTCATCTTCCTCCCAAAAGTTGGAGGAAGATTTTAGAGTAAAAATAGCCTAAAATCTTCTTTCAACTTTTTTCCTTTATTCTTAAAAAAAAAAAAAAAAAAAAAAAAAACAATTTTTTTTTCAAAGCTAAATTTGAGAAAAGTGTAAGGTTGGGTTTTAGTTTAAGGGGTTGGGTTAAACTCTTTTAAGGGGAAGTCCAACCAATTAACCAACCTTCCAAATATAAGCCCATTAAAATTGAGGATTAATTGAGCCAGGCCTAGTGAGACGTGGAATGGCTTCTAAGACACCAAGAATGAGTCCTCCTGTTGCTAAGTGATGTTTTACTATTGAGAATTGATTTGCGCACTTTTAAAAATGATTGGGACATTTTATTAGTGCATTAAATACTTGTATAGTATTATTACTGTGCTTCAACTGTTTGTACATATGAGTGCCCAATAACATTTTGAAGTGTAAATCATCTCCCTTTCCTATTGTTTAAAATTATAACTTTGAAATTTTTTCTTGTATATGCCTATATGGTGATACCCAATATGGCATGTGGTAATATAGCTCCTACGAGGATATTAAACCAATAAAGAACAAGACTCTGGAATCAGTTTAATATAAGCACCAAAAAACTAAAATTAGCACCCTTAAACTAAATAAGCACCAAATGAGAAAACATTAAAACTAAGAAAACATCCTCGCCAACGTATACAAAACTTAACAACAACAGCAAATAACTTCAATCATGTTCGAAAAACATTAAACACCTCCAACGACGCAACACTATAAAACACCCCTTCCAACCGATCTTAGATGCCACAGTTACCAACATTCGTAAAACTTTATATCAACACGAAGCCTAAAATACACATCTCCTTCAAATGCATCAGTCAAAAGAGTCGCGACCCCTCTATGCATAAAAAAGTCTCCAGTTCCAACGACTGATATGTCCCTAGTTTTGATCATCATTGGATCAGCCCCAACAAAACTAATGCTTCCTTGATAATCTGTACTATTTAGGACAAACGAAAATGCTAGCCATGCAGTGAATGTGTTCTTGGTATCATACATGTATTGACCTTGAGCCCGACCTACTGGAGGGGAATGAAAATTGTTGTCTAGAGTAATGGGGTCATCAAAGACCACGACATTACCAAAATGAAACTGGTTAGCTAAATTTGTGTGGTTACCCCATTGTGGTGCACCTACAATAACCGCGGATGCATTAGCTGCATTTTGCCCATTATAGAGAACGTCATGGAAAAACAAGACCAGGTTTTTGCATGGCTTGTATTGTTTCTTGATTCCTTTGTGGTTTTGCGATGAAGAGACCGCAAGAAACATGAACAAGAGAGCAAGTGCAATTGAAACTCTTTTTGCACCCATTTCGTTCCAAAGGGTTAGAGTTATAAGTGAGGTATGAGGTGATGAATAAAGCTGTGATATATTTCGAAATTCATGTACCTTCTTATATAGGCATGGAAAAGATTCTATTTATTGATCAATCAAACTTGGAGAATAACTCTGTTAATATATAGGCATGTTGGTTAAACGATGATAATATTCTTTTATGTAAGGGCATCTCAAGATCATAATTATGGCATCAAGTTATGCACAAGTCTTGCTTTCTCTAGCTAGTACAAACATGCTCCTGGAAAACACATATAGGAAAATAAACAATTATGTATATGCTGTAAGTATGAGAATTTAGAAAAGAATGGTTACAAAATTACTGGTATAATAAAAGGTTTGTAAAATATTTCTTAATAAAAAGGTTTGTATAATACGTTGAATTTGTTATTTTAATTATGAACTCGCTAGGTATATTAACGACAGAGATTGAAGAGGGGATCATATACAAGACAAAACCAAAAGGTATCTTTAAACAAGTCCAAAATCAACTGACCAAACTCATTTGTTAGATAACTCCAAATTTCGTAATTATTGAAAGAATATGAAGTTACTTGATACTAGTAATTTTTAATGAATGTGCTAGGGGTATTCACGGGGCGGTTCAGATCGGTTCGGTTAGAGATTTTAACTATCCATCGCGGGGCGGATAGTTCATTTTTACTATTCAAAACCGAACCGAACTAGGCGGGTAACCGGACATGCGGTTACCCGAAATGAGCGGTTACCCGCGGTTCGAGTCACGGTTAACCATTTAAAAAAATTAATCGAATCAAATCGGACAAACAATAACAGAAATTAGAATGTAATATGTCATTGTAGTAAAAAATAAATAGCATTCAAGAGATTAGAGTCCGAGTAATGTCCCGTCGCAATAAAAACATTCAAATTATCATATGTAACAAAATAACTAATACTATTTATTTGACGTTTATAGGTTACGATCAGTTTAATCATATGTAATCCATGGACGTTAATAAATGATCACATTAGGTAAGTAAAATTGCTAAAGTAATGCAATAATATATTTAATACTTGTACATTTTTTATGAATGGTTTGTTGAAACCTACATATATAGGATACATGGTTCGGTTCGGGTAACCGCAGTAAATAAAAGTAAAAACCGAAACCAAACTGTTGTAAGCGGATTTTTCCGGTTTCGGGTTTTCTCGGTTTCGGTTTCTTCAGTTATCGGTTTTTTGCGGTTTCGAATTGAGCGGATCGGCTCGGTTAATCGGTTTTTCGGATTTTTTGAACACCCCTAGACTGTGAACATCAATTAAAGGGCCCGTTTAGTGCCCTTCTTTTAAGGAGGTTTGGGTTAGTAAAAGTAAAATTTGATTGTTTGGTTTGCCCTACTTTGGGTTGAAAGGCGGGTTTGAGTCCCTAATTAAAATCCCACCTCATCTAGTGGGTTAAGTTTTTAATAATTAGTCAAATTAATTTTTGTATCTTTTTTTAGCCACGAGTTCAACTCACTTTTACTTTATCTTTTTTATTTTTTATTTGTAAATAATATATTTTATTCAATTTACTTAAAAAAATAAATATATATGTTTAATATAATTATAATTATTTCTCTCTCCTTGGTTTATTAAAAACGTATATCAAATATAAATTCAAATTTAAATCCAAATTCTATTCTAAACCCATCTACAAACCAAACAGGCCTCAAGTATCAAACTAATTCTTTATTTTATTAGAATTATTATACTACTAATTCCTTCTAAACTGTATTCAATAACAATTTAGTCCGGATATGAATAAAATACTCTCTTTTCTTATCGATACATGAAAATAAAACTTAACTGGTGTGGTTGACTCTCGCATTGCGCAATGCATATTATTAGTATTAACGATAACGACAAAAATGTATTAAAAAAAGTTTATGTTCGTTCATTTAATTACACGGTGTATTTTGTCATTTTATAAACTACTGTAAAGGTAGATGGGTTAGTTGGTAATATAATGAAATTTTATTTAATTTTTTAAACTTATATAAGGGTGTTTTTTCATTTTTGTTAACCTAAAGTATAGGGGATAGTTGGTAATTTATTGAAACTTCCAAAGAAAAGGGTTTGATAAAAGGAATATGTTATCACCACCCTTTCGGATGTGACATAAGGGGGTAAAAGGTACAAAAGATTCATTTTGTCTCACAATATACTGTATAAAACAGTTTTTAATCAGTTTATGTTCCGTGTTTTCTGACAGTTTTAACTTTTGTCTTATTAAACTTTATATTTTTTGTTTCGTACTTTAATGTTTATAGTCTTTTTATATAAACAAATTGCATATAATAAAAAAAAAAATCAAAAAAAATAGGGGGTATCATTTGAAAAAGAGGGGGAATAACCTCTCTCTTTGATAAATGGTACGCAAAACAAGATTCGTTATTTTTTTCTATAAAATCTAATGTAATGTACAATAGAATGTGACAATATCGAAAGATTTGTATCGATGTTTTGCTTTTCTCGAAGTTGTATAAA
The DNA here is from genome assembly GCA_030686995.1 of Artemisia argyi. NCBI lineage: Eukaryota > Viridiplantae > Streptophyta > Magnoliopsida > Asterales > Asteraceae > Artemisia > Artemisia argyi. Next base: position 184,491,347 of record CM060696.1, on the reverse strand, counting down.
TAGAAATTATGCCAAATTTTTTAGAGAGAAAATCAGATACTCAATGCATATAATGAGGGATGGACCCATAATCTTTTATAGGGTGTTGCACAAATTTTTGTTTATAATTATCAGTACAAAAGTTTTACTATAAGAAATTTATTAGCAAAAATGAGGGTTGCACATATCAAGAATAGACATATTTTATAAACAATTTACACTTCATGATCTAAAAACGGGTGTGGCTCGTGCCACACCTGGCTCCCAAGTAGGTCTGTCCTTAGATATAATTAGTTACAGTATAGTAGTAACTTGGATTCATAACCAATCAGTTAAAACGTATAGTTATATACATCTTAATATTTGATGTATTACCACCAACTTTATGTATCGTCTTTCAAACTTTTAGGGGGTGTTTAGTTTAAAGGTATAGGAATGATGGAATGTTATCATTTCTGGCATAGTTGTTTGGTTTATAGGTTTGGCTTTCAAAATTGGGTACGAAACCCACAAAAATAAGCATTTTCTATACCCACCTATGATGGTGGGTTTACAAACCCATTCCCTTACCTATATCCATAGTCATTCTCATATACATACCAAACGCCCCCTTAATATATAATTTGGTTGAGGTGGTAAAGATGTTATGGAATTATGTATCTTTTAGAGGCATTTGTTTAAGCTCCTTTAGGGTTATGAGACTTGATTAACAATATTATTTTTTGGCTTATCTCAAAATGAACTTATATAAGCTTATTACATAAGATCCAAAAAAATAAACTCATAAAACACATAAATGTATAAGCTTAAACAAACAACCTTTTTGAGTGGGTGGATATTGTAAAGAGAAGAACCGCGCATATATATTTCACCAAAATGAACTTTTCATGATTATCCGTTAAATTTAGGACACCTAGCATATCAAACGATGGATTAAGTAGACGCATGATTTTATGGCATGCGCATGATGCTATGCACCAGATGCTATGTGCCTGATGCATATGCCAAAAACAACTAAAATTCTTATGCTTGATGCATTTGTTTGTGCGCCTTGATGCATTTGCTTATGCGCCTTGATACATAAGCTTGTGTAGTTGTGTTATGTGCCTTGATGTATTTGATCATGTACCTTGATGCATTTGTGCTAATGCATAAGCTTGTGTTATGCACCTTGATGCATTTACTTATGTGTCTCGATGCATATCTGTTATGCACCTCGATGCATTTGTGTTACGCTTATGCGCCTATAAATGTAATCCCCTCCAAAGAAAACGAATCAATAAAGAGATGTTATCAATAAAATCTTGCCTGCTTAGGCACCAGGATGCATAAAAACGTAGGCATCAAGATGCATAAAACGAATCAATAAGTTATCAGTAAAACCTTGTGTGTTATGCGCTGTGTGCATAGGCTTAGGCACCTGGATGCATAAGCTTGTGTTTCGTGTGCATAAGCTTGTGTACATGGTGGGTCTTTTTGCTAAAGTGAAAATTTTTAGTTTGTTTTGGTGAGAAAGTAATCTAAATTGGGAAATGATCACTGCTGCAACAGCAACATGCTGTTGTAGCTTCTTTGGCCTTTTTCTTCTTCCAAATTTGATAGCCTATTCACAAATGCATGTTTGCTTCCATATTCGTTATCCATATTTGAATTGGGGGCTATACAAGATCATTTATGGCGGAAGTGTATAGCAAAAAAAGGCCAAAGAAGCTGCAACAGCAGGTCGCTGTTGTAGCAGTGATAATTTGCCCAATCTAAATATTATTGTTTGATATTTTTGTTTATTGTAGAAAACCAATTACCTCATAAAACCATCCTCCTACGAAATTACCCAACTCGACACCTTTTTTTCCATTAAAAAAATTGACACAATGAGCACGGTACTTGCATGCACATCGTCAGCTGTTGTGACCCAATCTATTAATGACATGTGTCCACAACACGTGCATGCGTGTATAAGGACTGGATCATGTGTTATCTTTAGATCTATAGAGGTTTTTCATGTTCAACAATCCAAAACACCAATAAACACTGGCGAGTGCACTTTTTAGTGAAATAGTTATGGATATGAAAATCTACTTTGACATAACTGTGAGGACAGAAAGTAGTTTTTAAGTGTCTACGAGCTCCACATGTCCAGGATTTTCTACTACCTATCCCTATAGATGGGCTTGGTCAGCATATGTCACTGGTGGAATATCGTACTATCATTAAGTATCGCTTTATGATTCCTTTATTTTCAGTTGATGAGATATGTCCGTTTTGTCGCAAGGCGTATTTGGATTCCTATGGGGAACATATGGTTCATTACAAAAAGCTCTTTGGCTTCAAGTACATACACGATATGGTTAGGGATGTCCTTTTTGATGTTTTTAGGCGTGTTGGGATCTCCACCAAGAAAAAAACACCTATGAACTTTTTGACTGATTCGTTGGATAGAAGATCCACACTCAGACCACAGACATTTTGATGTTTGGATGGGTTGGAGGAAAACATGTGTGTATGGACCTAATCGACGTTTCTCCTCTTGTGGGTTTTTGGTGCCGAGGTTTTATAGTAGGTCAGACTATTTTGAAAGCCGTCTCGTACAAAGTGTGTTGGTAATCAAATAAACAAAATAAACAAACGAAGCACAATTTTTATTCAAAGTTACCAAAGCAAATACAAAATCAAAATTCAAAGTACCAAACACAAAGTTCTATTTAAAAAGATAACAAATTCTAATTCAAAATGTACTAAACCCAAAATACTAATTCAAAAGGTAAAAAAAAAAAAAAAAAAAAAAAAAAAAAAAAAAAAAAAAACACCTAATGCTATCAATCTATATTTATAGGCAAAACTAATCGTCATATATTAGTTTCTTAATTCTAAACAAACCTGTTGAACAAGTTACACAAATTACGAAATTTACCAAATAAGCCTTAAGTTTAAGTCACTTTTCTAACAATCTCCACCGTGACTTAAACTCAACCACCTGCTTCAAATCAAATTCAAAATTCCAAATGCTAGTGATACTAGCCAAATTCAAATCAAACGATCGATTCTTAAAACAATCCAAAACAAAATTGATCCAAAGCATATGTCGGTGACTTCAAAACGAACAATCAAACGTTAACCAACAAAGTCAAAATTGCTAACCAAACAAACAAATCGGCTCAAACGATCTTCAAAAAAGACAATCAAATTTGGGCAGCCAACTTCAAAAGCCCAATGAACGAAGATCCAAAAATTTTCAAACTAACAAATCTTCGACGATCGAACAAATTTCAAACGACCTAAGTTACCAAATCGATCTTCAAATTCTAAATACCAAATTCAAATTCTAATGACCCACTTATTTAATAAGAATTATGGTCCAAATTCAAATATATTATCCAAGTATCAAACAAATTCAAGTTAATAAATAACTTGACAAAACGAGCTGTAATAATTCAAACGTCATAAATATGGCATGGATAATAATTCTAATGACCCACTTATGTGATAAGAATTATGGTCCAAATTCGAATTCAAATACTCAAATGTGACAACTGGCAATTTAGGGAAACAATTTATAAACCCGCACTACTTTAAATTTAATAATTTCTGGAATATTTGAAAAGTTTATTCGTAGTGGGAATTGTAAACGTTGAACCGTGGTTTGAACTTCGTAATATTTATGGAAGTTGATTTTTAATTATTGGTTTGGTTTGGTATAATTTTGGTGATTTATTTTTGAGATGTCTGTTTGGCACTACATTGACTCCGACACTAGGATAACCTAACGAAAAGTTTAACATTTTGAATGATTGGTTCGGGTTATATATTTTTGGAACGTATCGTGGTATTTCATAATTTTGAGAATGAGTTCGGTTCGAGAGAGTCGGTTTATTTTAAATAAATTTCGAGTTTTGGTCTGTGTATTTTACACCGGGTTACCTCACCCACCTTACTAATAATAATAATAATAATAATAATAATAATAATAATAATAATAATAATAATAATAATAATAATAATAATAATAATAATAATAATAATAAATATTATTATTATTATTATTATTATTATTATTATTATTATTTTGAGGAAGTATAATACAAAAATCGTCCTTGTGGTTTTGGCCTCACACAAACACAAAAAACCATCACCTACATCTTCAATCTCTCTCTCTCTCTCTATCTCTCTCTCTCTCTCTCTCTCTCTCTCTCTCTCTCTCTCTCTGAATACCCTAGCCACCGCCACCTAAACCGGCCACCACAGCCACTACCGCCACTCCCACACCCAAAATATCACCACCATCTTAACCATCTCATCACGATCTATCTTTTGGTATAACTCACGCGCCCTACAACCATCCCTAACATCTCGAAATCACCATCACCGCCACATAAAAACCATCCTTGTCATCTTATCTTGTTGGGTTTTTGAAGAAAAGTGTTCTTGGAGTCATTTTGGAGGTGAGTGACCACGAGTTCCCACTCATGTGTCTCGATTTGTTACCCAAATCGTGGGTATACAATCTTTCTTGAATGGGTTTTGATATAATCTTGTTTAAAAAGTGGGAAATACATTTTTATGATGAAAAACGGGTTTGGATTTGAGATTGGTATCCGGGTTTTGAGATTATCTTGGGTGTCGAGGCATTGGTGATGGATTTGGCTTGATTTGGTTTCACATGGATGCTTGTTATTGATGTTGTGATGCCGCGACCCTAAGGGTCCGTATGGGCTGTTTTTGTGAGCTCATTCGAGCCTAAGCCACGACCCTTGTGGTCTTGGGTTGAGTCCCCCTCGACTTGTGGTATTGCCGAGACCCAAGTGGGTCTCTTGGCATGGGTTGCGATATTGGTTGATGTTCATTTTTATGTTGTTGTTGTTGTTTGGATTATGGCCGACGACTTATGGGTCGGTTTGGTTTTGGTACGAGCTCCCTTGAGCTAGCCGAGACCCTAGAGGTCTCGGGTGGGACCCACAAGTCTTGTGGTGGAAGTATTGACCCGGGTTTGACTTGGTAAATCAACCCATATGTGTGATATTTAATTTAGTTGCCGTTTATACTTATCGGATTATTATGTTGTTGTTTCGTTATTATGGTTCATGGTTATTTTTGAGCTTGAAGTGGTAGATTAATTGGACTTGCGCCATTATTTTGGAGTTGTGTTGTCGAAGTGGTAATGGGAACCGATTGTGAGATGGTTAAATTAGTATGACGGAGATAGGTTAGTTGGGTGCCGTAGTCGGACCCTATTGTTGTAGCACGTGTTATGGGTATTGATTGGACGGAGATGGATTACTTGATTTTGACTTGGACAATGAGCCGAGAGTGATGACTCGGACATGTGACCATCTTATATAATTAGATAAATATTTATAATCAAACGCTAATAATAAAACTTGTAATAATATTATTGGTAATATAAACGTTTATATAAGTATATAGACGTGAAAAACGTATATATAAATATATAAATGCGTATATTAAAAATAAAAGGATCACGAGTAATATTATAATAACGTGACGATAAATAATATACTATGAAAGTAGTGTAATAAATGTCGGGAGCGTTATTATAATTAAACAACTATAAATAACAACGAAATCTATAACGTTGATTAACTATATTAAATAAAATATATTTTTAAATAAACGAGGTAACTATCGAGTTGTACGGGATCGTGGTCACTTGAGTCCAAGTGGGCTATATTATTATTTTGTGACTTTTGTGCTTGTCACGGATATGTGACGTTAATACATCCATTTACTATAACTACGTTAACTTATTTAATCGACGGATTAAATATGATCTATTTAGTTATATAAAATGAGTATATTAATAGGCATTGTATCCTACGACGCCCATAAGTTGTGGTACGTTTACAGGAATAATGAATTACTAAATATCTCGTGGAGCTTGTTAAATTGACGAATTTAGTAAGTTTGACGGTATATATAGGGAATTTATTAAACTTTGATACTTACCATATAGTACTTTACGTGCTATGTGACTTAGGTTTTGGGTATAATCTTAGATTGATATATTACGTAAATAAATATGGGGGATTACCAAATCGATGTATTTGATAAACTTCGATGATTTATTTAAATAATATATTGGGCCAATATTAGACCTATAGAGTGTATTATTATTCTTTTTCGTTGTGGCTTCTTGTTTTGGGTTGTGTCGACCCTCCACTCGTATGGATACCAAACTCCAAACTAATATGAGAATAATACGAGAAATGGATTTTTGGAAAGTAAAAAGGAATACGTTCGGGATTGGGAATATTTGATTTTGAGGAAATGATTCTAAACGAGTTTACATTGTTAGGAGGTGCCGAGTCTGTAGTTGCCGTTATTTGAGTTGCTTTACATCTTACTTCTATCGATTTCTTTCTGCTGATTGCTGGACTTGAGGTGAGTCATAGCCTCACTTTTACTCTTGAACTTTGTTTTCTATAATTGGGGTGAGAAACGTGCAAATTGTTTTATGTGGACTATTATCGCTTTGTTTATTTTAAAACTTGCTATGCTTATAGAACTAGGTAGGTTATGGAGCGAGGCCTAGTCCCGAACTAGGTAAGCTATTGATTTGGTTATAAAGCGAGGCCTAGTCCCGAAATAGGTAAGTTATTGAATTGGTTATGGAGCGAGGCCTAGTTAAGAACTAGGTAAGCTATGACACGAGGCCTAGTCTAGAACTAGGTAAGTTGAACATGTAGTATCCTTACGCATGTGGGTATGTCGTATCCTTACGCATACAGATTGATTTGATTTGATTTGGTTATTGGACTATAGTGTGCACCTATAGGGTTGGTTAGTTTTGGTTGGTTCGTTTTGAATTGGTTGATTTAGGCCTAGTCTAGCTAGCAAGCGTTTTGCGTATATGTCCACTTGATTTAGTTATGAATTTAAACCTATGATCTCACCAGCGAAAGCTGACTTTTAGCACGTTTACTCAGGTAATTAAGTGATGATTTGGATGCTTAGATTGGAAGGCTTGGCTATGGCACCTGGTTTATGGATCTATTTTTCTAAAACTCTGATACATTCTTGTGGACCTACGTGTATTTCTTTTGGGCCTTATTTTGGATAATTCTGGGACAAATGTAAACTTTAAAACCCCGTTTGGTTGTGTTTTCTTTATGTTTACTTTATCTCGTTCTTTTATGTCTTGTGTTGGATACCAATCCCCGTAACACCCCGAAAGCTTGTTGAGTCTTCCGTTGCACCAAATTTTGGGGGTGTTAGAGATTGGTATCAGAGCCAAGGTTATAGAGAACTAGGTAAATAAACACCTAAACTATAACCAAAGTTTTATAGAAAACGATCCTCGACCAATGGCCGCCAGCCCGCCAAACCGAAGCATCTTCGATTATTGAGGTATATTGAGATGATAATTAGATATGAGATTCTTGAGACGATTTGAGGATTTGGGATATATTGATTATGTGATATAATGGCATTTTGAGGAATTATATGGCTTAATTGTTTTTATAAATGTTTTAGTAATGCGGTATTTTTTTTAAATCTTTCTTCAACTATATGATTGGGATTTTTTTTATGATGGTTTGATACGGTATTTTGAGTTTGCGGTTTAGTTGTTCTGAAACACTTACACCTACCCTACGTCGTTGTCACAAACTATGGCCTCCCGTACGTTTGATGTTACTGAGGATATTCTTACTGCACCTGTTCGCCCAGCACAGATCACCATGGCTCCTGATGATCCTTACAGGATTGCCATGCGTTCAGCTACTGCATCACCGACAGCTTCTACTTCTGCACCGCCTACTGCACCTACTACACAGGGACCCTCATCTTCTCTAGGGCTCCCTGGTACTTCGAGACAGCTTACTCTTCATCAAGCTTTGGCTCGTGTGGCTCCACGTTTTTCCCATTGAGCTACGGCACGTATGTCTATACGCCCTGCTTCACCACCTTTGCACTTTGATGCTCACGCTCTTCTGTCAGATGCACAACCCACATCATTGCGTCGTCGTCCTAGATCATCTACCCCATCACCACATGGTTCACCTATTAGGAGACGACGATTGATGAAGTGCTCTCCCGATGAGGAGTAGGAGGAGTACGAGGGTGAGGATGAGGCTGATGACCCTCAGGAGGCTGAGCAGGGAAATGATGACCCTGAGGAGGAGGATGATCCTCAGGAAGAGGAGATGCCTGATGATGATGGTTTGCCAGCACAACCAACTCAGGCTGAGGAGCCTGATTCCCCGATACATCCATTAGAGCTTGTTTCACCTGATCACCCATTTTTGTTTGATTTGCCACCTGGTAGTCCCGTGGCGTCGGATGCGCCATCTGAGGTTTCTGCTGAGCATGCAGAGTTGGGTGAGACCGGTAGGATGTGGGCTCAGATTACTGCTTTAGGTGAGGGGGTTACACATATGTCTGAATGGATTGATAGAGTGACTGTTGAGTTCATTGGAAAGTTGAGGATTGACTTGGTTACGGCTGAGAGGAGAGTTACTGAGATGAGGAGAGGTTTGATGGAGATTCATGAGCATATTGAGAGCTTACAGAGAGGTTTCATCACAGCTCGCGAGGTAGATCGCAAGCTGTGGCAGAGAAACACTGAGTTAGAGAAGGAGGTAGCAGACCTCAAGAGAGATAGCGATACCCATAGTGTGGAGTTGGGATCATTGTGGAGAGAGCTAGATGGTTTGAGGCAGGAGTTGAGGAGCCTACGCCAGCATAGTGGCTAGATAGTTGGGTTATGTTGTCTTATTGCTTTCTACACCGAGGAGTGTTCGGTTAGAAAAGCTAGTTATCTTATTTGATGTATTTTCTGTTAGTTATTCGTCTCGTTTGGAACGATTAGTATCTTTTGAGTCTTCTGTAGTTGGAACGATGTTGGATCACTATTTGTATGGATGATGGTTATTATTATGTGATGTTATGTGATTTTTGGATGTTATGGAAAATGAGTTCCTATTCGTCGTATTGATGTCTTGTGGTGCATTATTGATATTCTTTCCATGACTTGGCTTCATTTATTCGATTCTTGTTGAGCTTATGATAAGTGCTATCGGAGACTTACGAACCTTGTATGATGTTTCAGATCAATGGCTGTACAACGAAACCCTGTCAGAGCTACCCGAACTGGAACGGCCACGACTACTCCTGGTCGCCGAGGACGCCGTCCTACTCGAAATGTTGAAACCCCTACTCCTGACAACCTGGACACCACTAACCACAACAACAGGAATCAAAATGTTGATTGATGCGTGGGAATTGCACCAGGCTTTACCTCTCGAGGGATCTCGAGAAGCTTACAACCCCCACCAGGCAGTGTACCTGATCGTTGTAGTATAGTATAGTGACAAGTACCGGGGGATTGATCGTTCAACTCAGGAATAGTGTCGCTAGGATTAGAAAGCCTAAAAACTAGGTCTAGAGGTCAGGGATGATTCCTTTTGTATTTTTTATATTTTTATGAAAGCAAGTAAAAATATCGGGTTTTGGAAGAGTGGGCGGAATTTGTTGCTAGTCAACTAACCCAATAACTAAAGATGCAATCAAAATAAAATGACAAAAATGTAAACAAACTAATTTACTAATGTGGTGTGAACAATATATGGGAGAATTGTGTTTACTTAGATTTCATTACTCCCTAGATATCTTTTACAGGTTAATTACTTGTTATAGTTGCGTAGATGACGGGTTATATTCCTTAATACTAATCATGGGGTGGCGTACTTATTTTCCCAATTCTATAAGCTCCTACTTCACTCCTATGTCGAGCCTGCAAGAAGCTCCTAACATGGGATCACTAGAATTCGCTCATGCATTAAATACAACCATAAAAACCTAGTACACATCTGTTCATGTTTCTTAAGACGTTCAAGCAAGTTACACAATGGAGATCTGCCAGTTTTCTTAAGCCTAACGTTGAAATCATTCATCCATTACAACTATAAACAAGCAATCATCCTATAATCAACATCTAGGTTTCATTACATCTAAGCAAACACACAATAGATCTAGCCTATCATGTTAAAATCAAGACAAGTGTAAGATATATTCAAACAACACATAGACATATTAAAATGAATTGGAAGAATACTTATCTCAATTGAACATGAAGGGTTTCAAGGGGTGAAAACCCTTGAAAATACTGTTACAAACGAGCTACGGTTTACAAAGTTTGGCTCTAATATTCTCCACACAAGTTCCTCTCTAATGAATGAAAATTAGAAAAGTATATATAGATTTTATGAGGTGACGGCGTCAAGAGTAAAATTCTGACGCCGTCATCTCGCCGCCAAAAATCTTCTCGGATTGCCTAGATCCAGATCTGACGCCGTCATGTGTAATCTTGTTCCAGGCTGTCACCAAATTTGCTCTTGACGCCCTTGTTCTGATGCCGTCACGTTTTATCTGGGCCGTCATCCAATTTGCTCCTGACGCCGTCATCTTTTCCATCTTGACGCCGTCATCTACTGTTCCCAGCAAGGAAAATTAAGACTTTGCCGTTTTCTTCACTTTTATGCTCCAAAAACGTCAAAAATGCTTCATTTTCCAGAATTCACTCCCAAATACCTAAAATCACAAAAGGAACTATTTAGGGCAATATTTGATCAAATAAATTCCAATTCCGGCTTAAATGACCCCCTAAAAACGGTTCTTTTTTGCCTCATCATATACCCTTACACTTGAGATTTGCTTGTCCTCAAGCAAATGTGCTTTTGTTCTAATCAAAATACAAGTTAGGGGTCATTTAACACTAATATAAAAGTAATTACAACAAATAATTGTTCCACCAAAGACCAAAGACAAGCACGGGGGTCATACACTAGCACCTCACAAATAGTGTTTAGATACTCACATCTCTCGGGTGTAATAAAGTATATATCACAATATGGAAATGGAAAACATCTCTCACTACCTGTCATAGCAAAATAGATTACCATATGCTTGGGAAAGGATCAAACCTCCACCACATGGCATAAGCACCTAGGATAAACTATCAAAGAGGTCTTTTAAAGGGTTGTAATGTTAGGTGTAGGGATATGGAATACACGGTTTTGTTGGATATAGGAAATCTTTACTGGTGGCGAGTTATTTATCTTGGTTAATTACATGTACAATATGGCGTTGCTAAGCCAAGACTAGACTCGACTTAAGCTAATAAATCAAAAATAACAAAAACATAAAATAAACATGGAATGAAACGGGATGGTAGTCCGTTTTTTTTTTTTTGCATACATTCTTACCATACCATCCAAAATAATACATCATAGGGAACGAACATTCCCCTTATAGTTGAATTTTTACATACTTTACAATAAACTAATCTAATGACTCGAATCAAGATAATCAAAACACTTGGAGTACTTTTAAGTTAATGCACATATGGGGGTAATAAATGATGTTCTTCCCCATTACTCCATAAAATAAGTACTTTACCCATGAGTCTCAATCGTCCCAAAACAATATGTATAAGGATATGACTCGACTTAGCAACCATGTAATCAATTAGATAATTAACTAAGGGTTTAAACAAATAACAATAATGCACTAAAGATGAGTGCATACACGGAAGGCTAAGGCGATTTGGGTGTACATTTAAGTGGGGTGTAACAAATTCTTCCTTTAAGTAAGATGCTTAAAGTTAGAAACGAAAAGATAGGCTCAGAGGGGTGTACTAGGGGTTTCGTGTACTAAAAATGAGTACAACGCTAAGGTATGGGAAAAATTAATTGACTTTACTAGCCAAGTAATATGACTTAAGTGGTCAAGTAATTATAATACGGGTTTAACACAAGGGTGATCCTAATGCCTCTTATCATGTAGTAAATCCTACTACACGAATGTAGTCTCACTAGCGGTCTCGGGATGCATCACTAACGCAAGTTCTAGAATCTAAATGCTACCGGTACACTCATAAGCACTAATAGTAAATGCTTTTCCTATCAAATCTAAAGGCGAACCTCACATATTTGGGTGAAAAATTTTTCTGAATGATACGGTTTCGTGCTAATCATACGACTCCTATCCATGAGACGCTTGCTAAGGCTAAATTTTCACTCCTAAATGTTGTAAAAAAATTTAAATTTGGCGCTAAAATTACACTAACAAGTATTTCTCATAGTTTTATTACACATCTACCATCAAACAAACAAACTCAAGTGAAAGTGTATCCTATAAGGTATCATCATTTACCCTCCCCTTACACTTAGGATGAACATTGTCCCCAATGTTCAATTAAAGATTGTAAAAGTAAAACAGGTAAAAGAATGAAATCAAATACTCCCCTGATGTGCTCGGTATGGATAATATGGTAACCAGGTTAGATCTTCCTCCAAGAAAATGAACAATCAAAGCTTCCCTTCCAGAAATATAAATCATCTTCTTGTCATACATAACCTGTTAAACCTGAGAAAACAAACAAGGCAACCTCGTGTAAAATCGGCGGCAATCTATATATAATAACAAATCCTAGAAAACAAAGTAAGATATAATGCTTGTGGAATGGTGTTTGCAGATTCCTTGGAGATTATAAAACTAAAGATTCAACAAAAACTTTAAGACTCCGTTAGAAAAACAAAACTGGTAAAATTTCCAGATTTTTACACGTGACGCCGTCAGGAATTTCTTCCTGACGCCGTCAGAAGTGACCTACAGAAATTCTTATGTTAAGTTTCCGGAAAATTTCTGGAAAAACTTTGTCCTACTTCCCGGAAAATCCTGCAAAACATCATTATGACTCGATACAAGCATTTGACTCTAACAAATACGAATATGCATGTTCACTTAATATTCTGGAGAATCATGATCGAGTTTGTTTCTTATAAACATATTTGGGGTTTCCCCTTACACTTATCTTTTGCAAAATACCTTTGGATGAAGTTAAGACAAAGCCAAACAACAAAATAAAGTATTTTCACCATTTTTACATTTTAGTTGAAACATGATCTACCAACAATAAAAATAAAGCATGCATACGGAAACAAATAACAATCAAACAAAATAAAAATCACATAAAACATGGGTTGCCTCCCAAGAAGCGATTTTCTTTATTTACGAGTCTTGTAGTTAGACTCAAGGTCATGGGTTACTACGTGACCTCATCGTTGGTTTCACTCTCTAGGTCATCTCCTATGTTAGTTTTGCATTCCGGACCTAGTTGCAAGCATTCTTTGTAGAAACCAAGCATCCTATTCATCACATACTCTACTCCTCTACGTCTATCCTCATCATTCCTATAGTAAGCCGCTTGTTTATGTTCCTTTTCTATGTTCGATAGGAGGCGGTATTGCTCAATCTTATAGGGCATTTGGTAGGCAATCTCATCATTCTCTTCCTTGAACCTAACTATCCCTAGAGTCGGATCATAACTCATCTTAGTGGCTTCAACGAATGGTTTTCCGAACACTACTTGACTTAGGCAAGCATCTATTACCGGACGAGTATCCTCTACTATCATAAAATCGATCTCATAAGTGAAATTTTCGACAATCACATGCAATCCTTTCACTCTACCTACAAAATTACTTATCAAATTCTTGTTGGGCATCATCCTATAACCAAGTTGTTTCTTCATTACCCAATTATAATAAGTCCTAGTCGTGATGTTTATAGGAGACCTAGGATTGATATAAGCTTTCCATACATGCATATGCCCAATGTTGCATGGTATGTTGATGTTAGAGGGATCTCCTATTTTAATAAGGGGTGAACCAAGGATATATGGTGTCTCGGGATCATCGAATAAATCCTTGTGATATTCCCGTTCTTCCTTGGTGGGTAACTTATCAAAGTACTCTTCTACAGTCTCTACTTCCTCTAACCTTTCTTCCTTATTAACCTCAACTTCCCTAATTTCATCCCTAGTCTCGGTTTCTACTCCAACTTCATCCTTGTCACTTTCTTCTATCTCCTTATCAATTGGTTTAACGGTGACAACATTGACAAAGTGGACGTGTTTGGATGACTAGGGGTCCTTAGTTTGGATTCCGATATTGGCGTCCCTAGTGTCCTTCCTAGGTGTAGTTAACGCTTGGTTGTTGAGGGCTTTCAACAAGTTGTCAATCTTATTGGTCATCTCCGTTTGTTGTTGGCTGAAATCGGTTTCAAACTTAGCTATGCGAGCTTCTTGAGATGCCATAAACTTGGACATCAATCCTTCAAGATTGTTGGTACTACCATAGTTGTTAGAAGGATTGTTGTTGAAAGTACGGTTGGAGGGTGGACCGTTTGGTTGGTAACGATTAGGCGGATTGGAAGAATTGTTTTGGTTTGTTTCCACCTAAGGTTTGGGTGATTTTTCCAAGAAGGGTTGTAGGAATCACCGTAAGGGTTTGGCTCGGGTTTTAAAGTTCCCAACTTGTCTCCCGCTTCGTCGGTACGCGAGGATGCGTAGTCCGCAAAAGCTGTTCCGGGGAGTTCCACGCAATCACGAGTGTCATGGGGACCACTACATAATTCGCATGAAGAAGTGATTTTATTCACTTAGCTTGAAGGCTTAGGAGCTTTGTAAGATTTCATGAGAAACTTGACTTGGTCCTCAAGTTCCATAGGGTCGGGAGTGCTAGAATTGTTCGAAGGCAAAGATATTGCCTTGACCGTTTTGTTCAAATCACGGGGATCATTCCAACTTTCGTTGTCATAGAGAGCAAGATCTTCTATGAGTTCCCATGATTCTTCCGCACTAAGATCACGTAGCTTGCCACCGGCCGATTGGTCAATGGTTCGCCTTGTGGAGAGATCGATATGGTCATAGAAGATTTGGACTTGGAGCCAAAGATCTATGCCATGATGAGGGACTTTTTGGAGTAAGTCCTTGAAACGAGTCCATGCTTCATAAAGAGTTTCACCTTGACGTTGTTGGAACATCAAGATTTCATTTCTAAGCTTGGTAGTTTTCCCCGGTGGGAAAAATTGAGCTAGGAAATGAGTTGTGAGATCATCCCATGAGGTGATGGATCCCACGGGTAAACGTTCAAGCCATTGACTAGCTTGATCACGTAGAGAGAATTGGAATAGGCGTAATCGGGTTGACTCTCTAGTTGTAACATCAAGGTCTATAGAATCTACAATTTTAAGGAAGTCCTTGAGATGTTGATTAGGATCTTCGGAACGAAGTCCATGGAATGCACATCCGCTTTGCACCAACCGGATGGTGTCGGATCGCAAGGGAGACACATTGGCTCCTTGGGTGACTGGTAGCGTAGGGATTGCAACAGGCTTTACCTCTCGAGGGATCTCGAGAAGCTTACAACCCCCACCAGGCAGTGTACCTGATCGATGTAGTATAGTATAATGACAAGTACCGGGGGATTGATCGTTCAGCTAGGAATAGTGTCGCTAGGATTAGAAAACCTAAATACTAGATCTAGAGATGAGGGATAATTCTTTTTGTATTTTTTTTTTTTTATTTTAGAAAGCAAATTAGAATCTCGGGTTTGAAGGATTTTGGCGGAATTAGTTGCTAGTCAACTAACCCAATACTAAGATGCAATCAAAATAAAATACTAAAATGAAAATAAACTATATTAAACTAAAGTTGTGAACAATATGTGGGATAAATGTGTTTACTTAGATTTCACTACTCCCTAGATATCTTTTATACGTTAATTACTTGTTGTAGTTGCGTGGATGACGGATTGTATTCCTTAATACCATTCATGGGGTGGCGTACTTACTTCCCCAATCCTATGAGTGTCTACTTCACTCCTATGTCGAGCCTGCTAGAAGCTCCTAACATGGGATCATTAGTATTTACTGATGCATTAAATGCAACCAATAAAACCTACTACACATCGGTTCATGTTTCCTAAGACGTTCAAGCATGTTACACAATGGAGATCTGCCAGTTTTCTTAAGCCTAACATTGAAATCATTCATCCAATACAACCATAAACAAGTAATCAACACATAATTAACATCTAGGTTTCGTTAGATCTAAGCAAACACAAGATAAATCTAGCCTAGCATGTTGAAATCAAGACAAGCACAAGATATAGACAACCAACACATAGACATATTGATTGAATTAAGAGAAGACTTATCTCAATAACACATGTAAGGATTCAAGGGTTGAAAACCCTTGAAAAGCTGTAAAATTCGTACAAGGTTCGGCCCTAGGGTTTCTCCACACAAGTTCCTCCTTCAGTGAATGAAAATTAGAAAACTATATATAGATATTAGGAGGTGACGGCGTCAAGAACAAATGTCTGACGCCGTCATCTCGCCGCCCAATAAATCCTCGGACTGCCTTGATCTACATCTGACGCCGTCATGTAGTCTCTTTTTGCAGGCCGTCACCACATTAACTCTTGACGCTCTACTTGTGACGCCTTCATGTTTGTACTGGGTCATCATGGATTTTACTCTTGACGCCGTCAGGATTGCCTTCTTGACGCCGTCACACACTGTTCCCGGTATGGAAAATTAAGTCTTTGGAGTTTTCTTCACTTTTATGCTCCAAAAACGTCCGAATTGCTTCCTTTTCTAGATTTCACTCCCAAGGTACCTAAAATCACAAAAGGAACGATTTAGGGCAATATTGGATCAAATAAATTCAATTCCGGGCTTAAATGACCCCCTAAAAGTAGTTCATTTTTCGCCTCATCATATACCCTTACACTTGAGATTTGCTTGTCCTCAAGCAAATGCGCTTTTATTCTAATCAAAATACAAGTTAGGGGTCATTTAACACTAATATAAAAGTAATTACAACAAATAATCATTCCACTAAAGACCAATAGACAAGCACGGAGGTCATACGCTAGCACCTCATAAATAGTGTTTAGATACTCACATCTCTCGGGTGTAATAAAGTACAAATTACAATATGGAAACGGAAGATATTTCTCACTACCTGTCATAGCAAAATAGATTACCATAGGCTTGCTAAGCCAAGACTAGACTCGACTTAAGCTAATAAATAAAAAATAACCAAAACATAAAATGAACATAGAATAAAAAGGGATGGTAGTCCGTATGTTTTTTTCTCATTTCTTTTTCTATTTTTTTTTCTTTTTCTTGATTTTTCGATTTTTTTTTTTTTTTTTTGCATACACTCTTACCCTACCATCCAAAATAATACATCATAGGGAATGAAAATTCCCCTTACACTTGAATTTTTACATACTTTACAATAAACTAATCTATTGACTCGAATTAAGAAAATCAAAACACTTGGAGTACTTTTAAGATTAACGTACATATGGGGGTAATAATTGATGTTCTTCCCCATTACTCCATAAAATAAGTACTTTACCCATGAGTCCCAATCATCCCAAAACAATATGTACAAGGATATGACTCGATTTAGCAACCATGTAATCAATTAGATAGTTACCTTAGGGTTTAACAAATAACAATAATGCACTAAAGGTTAGTGCATACACGGAAGGCTAAGGCGATTTGGGTGTACATTTAAGTGGGTGTAACAAATTGTTCCTTTAAGTAAAATGCTTAAAGTTAGAAACGAAAGGATAGGCTCGGAGGGGTGTACTAGGGGTTTCGTGTACTAAAAATGGGTACAACGCTAAGGGTGTGGGAAAAATTAGTTGACTTAACTAGCCAAGTAATATGACTTAAATGGTCAAGTAATTATGATACGGGTTTAACACAAGGGTGATCCTAATGCCTCTTATCATGTAGTAAATCCTACTACACGAATGTAGTCTCACTAGCGGTCTCGGGATGCATCACTAACGCAAGTTCTAGAATCTAAATGCTATCGGTATACTCATAATCACTGATAGTAAATGCTTTTCCTAATAAACTAATTTACTAATGTGGTGTGAACAATATATGGGAGAATTGTGTTTACTTAGATTTCACTACTCCCTAGATATCTTTTACAGGTTAATTACTTGTTATAGTTGCGTGGATGACGGGTTATATTTCTTAATACCAATCATGGGGTGGCGTACTTACTTCCCCAATTCTATAAGCTCCTACTTCACTCCTATGTCGAGCCTGCAAGAAGCTCCTAACATGGGATCACTAGAATTCGCTCATGCATTAAATACAACCATAGAAACCCAGTACACATCGGTTCATGTTTCTTAAGACGTTCAAGCAAGTTACACAATGGAGATCTGCCAGTTTTCTTAAGCCTAACATGGAAATCATTCATCCATTACAACTATAAACAAGCAATCAACCTATAATCAACATCTAGGTTTCATTACATCTAAGCAAACACAGAATAGATCTAGCCTAGCATGTTAAAATCAAGACAAGTGTAAGATATATTCAAACAACACATAGACATATTGAATGAATTAGAAGAATACTTATCTCAATTGAACATGAAGGGTTTCAAGGGGTGAAAACCCTTGAAAATACTGTTACAAACGAGCTAGGGTTTACAAAGTTCGGCCCTAATATTCTCCACACAAGTTCCTCTCTAATGAATGAAAATTAGAAAAGTATATAAAGATTTTATGAGGTGACGGCGTCAAGGGTAAAATTCTGACGCCGTCATCTCGCCGCCAAAAATCTTCTCGGATTGCCTAGATCCAAATCTGATGCCGTCATGTGTAATCTTGTTCCAGGCCGTCACCAAATTTACTCTTGACGCCCTTGTTCTGACTAGGGGTGTGCACGGTTCGGTTTGGGTCGGTTTCTGGCTAAAACCGAAACCGAACCGTAATGTTCGGTTTTTATAGAACCCAAAACCGAAATCGTTTGGTTTTTGGCGGTTCGGTTTTTTCGGTTTATTATCGGTTTCGGTTCGGTTTTTCAGTTTTTTCGGTTTCTAACCGTTTATATTTGGGCATGAAAAATATATACCAACAAACTTATATTACATAAGAAATTGGTTATTCTTATTTACCTTTTTTTGTCAATCTAAGCATAATAATATTTATTGCATAAACCTTTAATTACACACATATAAATAAAAAACACACATGCAAGTGAACATACATATAGTATGATTATCATCATATATTTATTGATATATTCTAAAATAAACACACAACACGATAAACACACATATAAACATAAACGTTAACATAAATATATTATAAATCTACCAACAAAATGAATATAAATTTATAAATTTGATTTATTTAGTTATTTATTCATGTTATATTAATTTATATATCATTATATAATAAAATCGGTTCGGTTCGATTTTTACGGTTCGGTTTTTGGACGTAAACCAAAACCGAACCGTATTTTTCGGTTTTTGAAAACTTAAAAACCGAACCATCGGTTTTTAGTTTCGGTCGGTTTTTTCGGTTTTCGGTTCGGTTTCGATTTTTTCGGTTTTGTTTGCTCACCCCTAGTTCTGACGCCGTCACATTTCCTCTGGGCCGTCATCCATTTTGCTTCAGACGCCGTCATCTTTTCCTTCTTGACGCCGTCATCTACTGTTCCCAGCAAGAAAAATTAAGACTTTGCCGTTTTCTTCACTTTTATGCTCCAAAAACGTCCAAAATGCTTCCTTTTCCAGAATTCACTCCCAAAGTACCTAAAATCACAAAAGGAACGATTTAGGGCAATATTTGATCAAATAAATTCCAATTCCGGCTTAAATTACCCCCTAAAAATGGTTCATTTTTCGCCTCATCATTGATGTTCAGGGAGACAATGATCATGTTCCACCGAATGCACCTACCGTGGATCAAGCAATGATCAATCAACTTGTGGAGCAACGAGTTGCTGAGCTACTAGCGGAGTCAAATCATTCCAACAACTCTGCTGGAACTTTTCCACCTGTTCGTGCTAATGGATGTAACTACAAGGAGTTCCGAATCTGTGGACCCATTAAGTTTGGTGGAACTGAAGGAGTGGTCTATTTGGTCAGGTGGATAGAGAAAACTGAGTCAGTGTTCAAAGTCAGCAATTGTGCGGAGAATGCTAAGGTAAAGTTTGCTTCTTTTACTTTCAAGGATGAAGCATTAACTTGGCGAAACAATTACCGAAATTCGGTTGGGAGTGATGTGGCTTATGCTATGACTTGGGAGCAATTTAAGTCTTTGCTGATTCAGACTTACTGCCCAAGGAATGAGGTTAAGAAGCTGGAGATTGAGTTCTGGAATCACAAGGTGAAAGGTACTGATATGGCGACTTACAATCGTCGCTACCGAGAGTTAGCCTTGCTTTGCCCAGATATGGTTAGGACTGAGACTCAAAGGATTGAGCGGTATACCGATGGATTGTCGGTAGCTACGAGGAACGATGTGATTGCTGCTAAGCCTGCTAATATTCATGAGGCTATCACAATCGCTCAACAATTGATGGACTCGTTGGTATTGGAAGGAGCTGAGAAGGATAAGAATGGAAAGAGGAAGAGGGATAATCACTCTAAGGGTAATGATCACCGAAACAAACGACAGGCAACTACTAGAGCTTATGCTATGGGGGATGGAGATAGGAAGAATTACAATGGAGACGCGCCCAAATGTGGCCGCTGTTACAGGAATCATTCTGGACGATGTAATGTGGTGTGCAAGAATTGCTCAAAGACGGGACACGTAGCTAAGGACTGTAGAGCTCGACCACTTGCTATGGTTCAAGCTACTCTTGAAGCTATGAGTAAGGCGAACGTTACTTGTTTTGGATGTGGAAAGAAGGGACACTATAGAAATGAGTGTAGGGAGTCATGGAACCGAGGAAATCAAGGATCGGGTGGTAATGGGTACAATCATGGAAACCGTGGAGCTGGAGGAAACCGTGGACGACAAGACAACGAGAACCAACAAGCAGGAGCTGCTCATAGGAGAGTGTATGCACTTGGGAACGAGAGAGGAGAAGACCCGAATGTCATTACTAGTACGTTCCTTCTCAATAATCGTTATGCTTCCATACTATTTGATACTGGTGCCGATAGAAGTTTTGTGTCCACTACTTTTGCACCCTTACTAGAGAAACCCCCGATGGCCCTAGGAATTGGTTAGATGTAGAGTTAGCTAATGGAAACATAGAAAGGATTAAGACTATCATTCGCGGTTGCATGTTGAATTTCTTGAATCACCCTTTCAACATAGATCTTCTACCCGTCACGTTAGGAAGTTTCGATGTCATCATTGGTATGGATTGGTTGTCAAAGTATCGTGCTCATACACTTTGCGATGAGAAAATCGTGCGTGTGCCTTACGGCAAGCAGATTTTAAATATACAAGGAGATCGACAAGGTTTGAGGAGCCCATCCAGATTAGCTGTCATATCTTGCACTAAGTTACCAAAGCTAATGGAAAAAGGATGTTACTTTTTCTTAGCTCAAATCTCCGAGAAAGGAGGGAAGGAAAAGAAAGAGAAGTGCATTGGAGATGTACATATCGTTTGTGATTTTCTGAATGTGTTTCCCGATGATTTGCCGGGAATCCCGCCTACTAGACAAGTAGAGTTTCAGATTGAGTTGATACCTGGTGCTGCACCCGTGGCTCGGGCACCTTATCGACTTGCACCTACTGAACTGGAAGAGTTGTCAAAACAATTAGCGGAGTTAGCCGAAAAGGGATTTATCCGACCAAGTTCTTCACCTTGGGGAGCCCCAGTTCTATTCGTGAAGAAGAAGGATGGATCGTTTCATATGTGTATTGACTACCGAGAGCTGAACAAGTTAACGGTGAAGAATAGATACCCGTTACCGAGAATCGATGACTTGTTCGATCAACTCCAAGGATCGAGTGTGTATTCGAAGATCGATATGAGATCGGGATATCATCAACTTAGAGCTCGCGAGGAATATATTCCGAAAATAGCTTTCAGAACCCGTTACGGGCATTACGAGTTCCAAGTGATGCCGTTTGGGTTGACTAACGCACCGGCGGTATTCATGGATCTCATGAATCGGGTGTGTAAGCCTTACTTAGACAAATTTGTGATTGTGTTTATTGACTATATTCTAATCTATTCGATGAGTGAGAAGGAGCATGAGGAGCATCTAAGACTCATCTTAGAATTGCTCAGGAGGGTGAAGTTGTATGCCAAGTTCTCCAAATGTGAATTCTGGATTCCGACGGTACAATTTTTGGGCCATGTGATTGATAGTCAAGGCGTTCATGTAGATCCCGCTAAGATTGAAGCGATTAAAGATTGGGCTGCACCGAAGACTCCAACGGAAGTTCATCAATTTTTGGGTTTAGCCGGTTAATACCGAAGATTCATTGAGGGATTTTCAAAGATAGCAAAACCGTTGACCATATTGACTCAAAAGAATGTTAAATACGAATGGGGAGATAAGGAAGAGGAAGCATTTCAATTACCTAAGGAGAGGTTGTGTAGTGCACCTATATTGGCATTGCCTGAAGGTAGTGAAGATTTTGTTGTTTATTGTGACGTTTCTCATAAACGTTTGGGAGCTGTGTTAATGCAACGAGAGAAAGTGATAGCTTATGCTTCACAAAAGCTTAAGAAGCATGAGAAGAACTACACCACCCATGATTTAGAGTTAGGTGCTGTGGTTTTTGCTTTGAGAATATGGAGACATTACTTGTATGGAACCAAGTGTGTTGTATTCACTGACCACAAGAGTCTGCAACACATCTTGAATCAGAAAGAGCTCAACATGAGACAGCGACGTTGGATTGAGTTACTAAGCGATTATGATTGTGAAATTCGCTATCATCCCGGTAAAGCTAACGTTGTTGCTGATGCTCTTAGTCGAAAGGAGAGAATACCACCGTTACGAGTTAGGTCATTAGGAATGACTATCGTATCACCGTTACCATCTCAAATATTAGAAGCTCAAATAGAAGTGTTGAAAGCAGAAAACCGAACTGCTGAGACCATATTTGGGATGGCTGAAAATGAGAAAGGATTTGTTAAGCGTTCTGATGGAATATTGTGTTTTGGAGACAGAAGTTGGGTACCATTGTATGGAGGAATTCGAGAGTTGATTATGCATGAGTCGCATAAGTCAAGGTACTCTATTCATCCTGGGTCTGACAAGATGTACCAGGACCTGAAGAAGTTATATTGGTGGCCAAACATGAAGGCAGATATAGCATTGTACGTTAGTAAGTGCTTGACATGTTCTAAGGTTAAGGCCGAACATCAAAGACCGTCAGGATTATTGACGCAACCATAACTCCTGGTTTGGAAATGGGAGCGGATTACGATGGACTTTATTACCAAATTACCGAAGACAGCTAGCGGTTGTGACGCTATCTGGGTAATTGTGGATCGATTAACTAAGTCTGCTCATTTCCTGGCAATTATTGAAGATGATAGTGTCGACTAACTTGCAAGGTTGTATGTGAAAGAAATTATTTCTCGTCATGGTGTTCCGATATCAATTATTTCTGATCGCGACAGCCGCTTCATGTCAGCTTTGTGGTGATCACTTCAAACCGCTTTGGGGACGAGACTTGATATGAGTACTGCATATCATTCCCAAACCGACGGTCAAAGTGAGAGGACTATTCAGACTTTGGAGGATATGCTTCGTGCATGTATAATAGACTTTGGTAAAGGCTGGGAGAAGTATTTACCCCTTGCGGAATTCTCCTATAACAATAGCTACCACACAAGTCTTAAAGCTGCACCATTCGAGGCTTTATATGGTCATAAATGTCGTTCGCCTATTGGTTGGGCTGAAGTTGGAGAAAGCCAACTCACAGGCCTAGAACTTATATTGGAGACTACAGAGAAAGTGACTCATATTCGAAATCGATTACAAGCAGCTAGAGATAGACAGAAAAGTTACGCCGATCAGAGACGTAAACCCCTAGAGTTCCAGGTTGGAGACAAAGTGATGCTTAAAGTCTCGCATTGGAAAGGTGTGATACGTTTCGGGAAACGTGGGAAACTTAACCCCCGCTACATTGGACCATTTCTGATTTTGGAAAGGATTGGGCCCGTAGCTTATCGTTTGGAACTACCACAGGAATTGAGTAAAGTTCACGATGTGTTCATGTGAGTAATTTAAAGAAGTGTCATTCGGAAGAGACACCGGTTATACCGATAAAGGATATTCGTGTGGATGAGAGTTTGAACTTTGTGGAAGAGCCGATTGAGATTTTGGATCGAGAGATTAAACGACTTAAGCGGAGTCGTATTCCACTCATCAAAGTTCGTTGGAATTCGCGGCATGGACCGGAATTTACGTGGGAACGTGAGGATGAATTTCGAAAGAGATATCCGAAGCTTTTTACTTCGTAGATGGTTTGTTCCGAGTGAAACCCGGGACAGGTTTCTTCTGAGGCTGGGAGGATGTGACAACTGGCAATTTAGGGAAACAATTTATAAACCCGCATTACTTTAAATTTAATAATTTCTGTAATATTTGAAAAGTTTATTCGTAATGGGAATTGTAAACGTTGAACCGTGGTTTGAACTTCGTAATATTTATGGAAGTTGATTTTTAATTATTGGTTTGGTTTGGTATAATTTTGGTGATTTATTTTTGAGATATCTGTTTGGCACTACATTGACTCCGGCACTAGGATAACATAACGAAAAGTTTAACATTTTGAATGATTGGTTCGGGTTATATATTTTTGGAATGTATCGTGGTATTTCATAATTTTGAGAATGAGCTCGGTTCGAGAGAGTCAGTTTATTTTAAATAAGTTTCGGGTTTTGGTCCGTGTATTTTACACTGGGTTACCTCACCCACCTTACTATTATTATTATTATTATTATTATTATTATTATTATTATTATTATTATTATTATTATTATTATTTTATTATAAACCATCACTTTTCATTGAAACCAAGGAAATTACATGAAATTAGAGGGGAGTCTAGACACAATCTGTGCTCCCACTCTTTTTTGAATGCACAAACTAACTCGATGAAAACTAAAAGCACCGCTCTTAACATTGTTAGAGTGGCTGCAGGCAATTGCCCCGACGCGCGAGAGTGTATTCAAAGCTTCCACATCAAGTTCCCTAAATGTGGAAAAAGCGAAAGGAACGAACTTGTATCCATTGTCTTCGCACTTGGACGCATACTTCTTCCTTTTCTTTTCCACAGCATTACACAACGCAGCCCCAGGAGCCCATGTCATTACTCCATTACCAGCAAACGGAGAGACCCCAGTCACATCCAGACATGCGTCCTTACCTTGGAACCAGTTAAACAATAGCACATCTGCAGGCCGTAATTCTCTCCCTTCCTCTGAAAGAAATCCCATTGGAGCCTCTTTACGCACCATGATCCCTGCTTTGGAACATATATCAACAAGGACATCACGCACCAAATTATGCCTGAACTTAACACCCACTTCGCTAGCGCAGTGAACCGCGTGATCCCCCCACTGGTCCATACGGTGTACATTGCAACTCGGGCATAAGCTGCCTTCAGAGAACATAGGGACCGCAAGCCTGTAGCATAACACCGATCAAAATTGGCGAGGATTCATCCGTTGTCCGAGACCGTCAATAGGGATGGCGAAGAGGAAGTCCTGCGCATGCGGGGCGCGGATACTACTAAGTATAGCCACCTGCCTTGGACTTAGTGAGTACTTGGAGACGAGGTCTTTCTCAATGACACAGAAATAACACTTTGCCAAGGTTTTCATCATTTGAGGGGCAGAAGCGCCCCCGGTGACAGTGAGGAAGTCGGTGTTACAAGTAGCGTTGAATATGTCCAAAACATGCTGGAATGAAAGGCCATGTGTGACAATACCCGTTTTGGTGAGTATCTTATCCTGTAAGTTGTTCGTTTGCATCCGAGAAGCGAGGAAAGCGTATTGGACGATATCCCCCGCTGAAAGGATGCCAAGCCCACCGAGCTTTATTGGGAGAGTGGCAAGCCTCCACTGCCAATCACCAAACCCTGGCCCTGAGGCAGTAACAATCTTCTCCAAAAAGGCACGTAATGTCTGATCGAACTGAGCTTGGGCCTCTGATAAATACAAGGGGGAACATGTTCTCAAAGCATACGATAGTTTCGAAACTCCTGCACAATTACGCAAAAGGAGAAGCTCACATTGCGGATCATTGAGTTTGTTAATTGCCTCGATTAAGTGTATGGTTTTGGAGACCCTTTTGGAAGCCAAATCCCGACAGAAACCTTCGTCCAAACTAACCGGACCACCAAGGAGTTTGACACCATTGATTGGGCGGGCAATATTTATAGGAAATACGCCCTCCACTCTACTTCTAGGGTCTTCGACAGGCCAGAAGAGTTCAGTCTTATCAACATTTAAGAACAAACCACTAACGGGGCCCTCTGTCCTAATGATATCAAGCACCTTGGCGACCATGAGCGTATCTCCGACAATAGTACCATCATCAAGGTACCACGCCTGAAGGGTAAGTTCACATGACTGATTGATAGCATGAATCAAAGGGTGCAAAGCTAGGGCAAACAACAAAGGGCCCAACGGATCACCTTGTTGGACACCCTGACATGACCAAAGGATGGAGTCCTCATAATAGAGCCTGGCAGGGCGCGCATAACAGAACTCAACCCACGGTGCAATAGAAGGGCATCGCCCCCTAGCTTCCTGAAGCAAGATACTCCTGTCAACAAGATTAAAAGCATTCTTGAAGTCCACTAAAAGCATGGAAAGTCCAACTTCACGCCCCTTAGACTCAATAAGCCTATTTACAGAGTGAAGGACAGCCTCGCAACCCCCAGGGACTCCAACCCCAAATTGAAAATCCTGTAAGTAAGAGTTCATGGAGTCACCGACCGAAGAGGAGGCAACCTTTGACACAAGCCTGCGCCAAACAGTGCCAACAGCAATAGGGCGTATACCACCGCCGGGCTTGACTAAGGGAGTCAAGGGAGCACTAGCAATATATTCCCCCAGCTGACTAGGGGACTTTCCACTAAGGAACAGATTAACAACTCCAGTAATGGACCCAAGCAGGTCATCAGCAATAGCAGACGCCGCCCCTCCCAAAATATCCATCAAATGTTGTGCCCGTAGCCCATCAC
The DNA here is from genome assembly GCA_030686995.1 of Artemisia argyi. Classification (NCBI taxonomy): domain Eukaryota; kingdom Viridiplantae; phylum Streptophyta; class Magnoliopsida; order Asterales; family Asteraceae; genus Artemisia; species Artemisia argyi. Next base: position 184,464,558 of record CM060696.1, on the reverse strand, counting down.
GCCCACATGACGTCCCCTTGGGGAAGCTGCGGATCCTGTTGAGTACCAAGTCCTTGTCGACCGAAAGGGCATCCTCATCAAGTGACAAGGAAGACGGGGTTGGCTGGGGGGCATAGGGGTGTTTGGCTTCAAGCTCCAATAGAGTATCAGGTGTGGATGGGGCGATTCCAGAAGACGTGAGCACCTTAATAGCAGCAGTAAAATGCCCGTCCCCAAGTTTACGCTTGCACTGACCCAGGTTGCCCCTGTTGTGATCTTTATGTTTGGTCCCCCCAACGAAAGATGAAGGCACTTCGGCTAACCGGTCCATCACCAGACCAAGCCTGTCTGCGGGATCCCTCCATCTGAGGATGGCGCGAGAAATACAGTCGAGCTGGCAGCGTTCTCTTTCACCGGAACGTCGTTGAGATCTGTTTGTTGGCACAAAGGCAGAGTGCACACAGGATGGTAAAATAAGGAGTTGCACCCATGCGGATAAGTCCCCCGGCCTCAATAGTACCATATCCAACACTCCACGGAAAATCTTAGCAAATCCAAGTCGCACCTTGGGGGGAATACATTTAACCGTGCGTATTTTCTTTGAGAAAACCCGATCCAGGAGATTGATGTCATAAGCGGGCTCACCAGTGAGAGGGGACACCCCAGAAGCATCTTCCACAAAACCCCTATCATTAGTGAGAGTACCATATGACTCACCCACAACCCTCTCCTCGACCATATTCAAGACCGGTCTCATGGGTGGAGGGATACCGTAGATCGCTACATCGTCAAAACGGGGTGCCGGAACCATATCACCTACGGCATGTTTGCAATTCTTACTAAAGGTTTGAGTGCAAAAACACTCCCCACAAAGCCAAATACCCGCTTGATGAAGTGCCTGGTCAAGATCAGAGAACAACGAGAAGTCCCCCGCAATACGCGTTTTGTGAGAAGCCTTCAATGCATCAGTCTTAAAATGGCGGGTGCCTAGGTGATCGATAAAATATTTCCTAGTGAACCCCTTCTCATTCCCACCACTGCACCCTTCATGTCCTTGTAACGGGCATGATATCCGAAGTGCGCCAAGGTTAGCCATGATAAGGAATATAACGTAATTGTCGAGGTCACGTTAAATAAATATCAAAAGCCCCCCTTATATGCTAAATGAGAAGCCCAAAAGCCCAAAAGGAAAATAAATTGAGCAGCCCACTAGGAAAATCAACAAAGTGGCGGGCCCCACCTAGAAATAATACACCGCCTCCAAGACTGCTACACTCAACAAAATCCAGATCAAACAAACCGCAACACAGCACTCGCAATCCAAAACTAACCACAAAGGGGGGACCACCAACACAAACAAACCGCAATCAGCTAATGTTCAAAATAAGGCCACACAGGGCGGGAAAAGCGAACCGCAGTCACTATCTCTCCCAACGAAGGCCTGCAACCTCAGCCGATCACCCAAGACACAAGACCAGGGACGCTGAGTAAGGGACCCAAGATCTTCCCCACCAACGTTGAATAAGGCGGCACGCAAGGGGCCCGCCACACGTGAAGCCACTGCACCCCCACAACCCAACGACACAACAACGAAGGAAAAGCAAAACGGAAAACAACACACCTACGGGGGGTCAATCCAACTGAAGGTTGAAAACCCAGATGGTGTGAGGGAATGAAAACGAAGAAGCCGGATCAAGGTGATCCCATCGCCAAAATCGCCCACAGTTCACCGATAAAATTATTATTATTATTTTATTTTATTGTTATTATTATTATTATTATTATTATTATTATTATTATTATTATTATTATTATTATTATTATTATTATTATTATTATTATTATTATTATTATTATTATTATTTTGAGGAAGTATAATACAAAAATCGTCCTTGTGGTTTTGGCCTCACACAAACACAAACAACCATCACCTACATCTTCAATCTCTCTCTCTCTCTCTCTCTTTGAATACCCTAGCCACCGCCACCTAAACCGGCCACCACAGCCACCACCGCCACTCCCACACCCAAAATATCACCACCATCTTAACCATCTCATCACGATCTATCTTTTGGTATAACTCACGCGCCCTACAACCATCCCTAACATCTCAAAATCACCATCACCGCCACATAAACACCATCCTTGTCATCTTATCTTGTTGGGTTTTTGAAGAAAAGTGTTCTTGGAGTCATTTTGGAGGTGAGTGACCACGAGTTCCCACTCGTGTGTCTCGATTTGTTACCCAAATCGTGGGTATACAATCTTTCTTGAATGGGTTTTGATATAATCTTGTTTAAAAAGTAGGAAAATACATTTTTATGATGAAAAACGGGTTTGGATTTGAGTTTGGTATCCGGGTTTTGAGATTATCTTGGGTGTCGAGGCATTGGTGATGGATTTGGCTTGATTTGGTTTCACATGGATGCTTGTTATTGACGTTGTGATGCCGCGACCCTAAGGGTCCGTATGGGCTATTTTTGTGAGCTCATTCGAGCCTAAGCCAAGACCCTTGTGGTCTTGGGTTGAGTCCCCCGCGACTTATGGTATTGTTGAGACCCAAGTGGGTCTCTTGGCACTGGTTGCGATATTGGTTGATGTTCATTTTTATGTTGTTGTTGTTGTTTGGATTATGGCCGACGACTTATGGGTCGGTTTGGTTTTGCTACGAGCTCCCTTGAGCTAGCCGAGACCCTAGAGGTCTCGGGTGGGACCCACAAGTCTTGTGGTGGAAGTATTGACCCGGGTTTGACTTGGTAAATCAACCCGTATGTGTGATATTTAATTTAGTTTCCGTTTATACTTATCGGATTATTATGTTGTTGTTTCGTTATTATGGTTCATGGTTATTTTTGAACTTGAAGTGGTACATTAATTGGACTTGCGCCATTATTTTGGAGTTGTGTTGTCGAAGTCGTAATGGGAACCGATTGTGAGATGGTTAAATTAGTATGACGGAGATAGGTTAGTCGGGTGCCGTAGTCGGACCCTATTGTTGTAGCACGTGTTATGGGTATTGATTGGACGGAGATGAATTACTTGATTTTGACTTGGTTATTTTATTTGGACTTGGACAATGAGCCGAGAGTGATGACTCGGACATGTGACCATCTTATATAACAAGATAAATATTTATAATCAAACCCTAATAATAAAACTCGTAATAATATTATTGGTAATATAAACGTTTATATAAGTATATAGACGTGAAAAACATATTTATAAATATATAAATGCGTATATTAAAAATAAAACGATCACGAGTAATATTATAATAACGTGACAATAAATAATATACTATGAAAGTAGTGTAATAAATGTCGGGAGTGTTATTATAATTAAACAACTATAAATAACAACGAAATCTATAACGTTGATTAACTATATTAAATAAAATATATTTTTAAATAAACGAGGTAACTATCGAGTTATACGGGATCGTGGTCACTTGAGTCCAAGTGGGCTATATTATTATTTTGTGACTTTTGTGCTTGTCACGGATATGTAACGTTAATACATCCATTTACTATAACTACGTTAACTTATTTAATCGATGGATTAAATAGGATCTATTTAGTTATATAAAATGACTATATTAATAGGCATTGTTTCCTACGACGCCCATAGGTTGTGGTACGTTTACAGGAATAATGAATTACTAAATATCTCGTGGAGCTTGTTAAATTGATGAATTTAGTAAGTTTGACGGTATATATAGGGAATTTATTAAACTTTGATACTTACCATATAGTACTTTACGTGCTATGTGACTTAGGTTTTGGGTATAATCTTAGAGTGATATATTACGTAAATAAATATGGGGGATTACCAAATCGACGGATTTGATAAACTTCGATGATTTATTTAAATAATATATTGGGCTAATATTAGACCTATAGAGTGTATTATTATTCTTTTTTGTTGTGGCTTCTTGTTTTGGGTTGTGTCTATGATACGTGGGAATCGCACCAGGCTTTACCTCTCAAAGGATCTTGAGAAGCTTACAACCCCCACCAGGCAGTGTACCTGATCGTTGTAGTATAGTATAGTGACAAGTACCGGGGGATTGATCATTCAGCTAGGAATAGTGTCGCTAGGATTAGAAAACCTAAATACTAGTTCTAAAGGTGAGGGATGATTCTTTTTGTATTTTTATATTTTTTTAGAAAGCAAGTAAAAATCTCGGGTTTGAAGGATTAGGGTGGAATTAGTTGCTAGTCAACTAACCCAATACTAAAGATGCAATCAAAATAAAATACTAGAAATGAAAATAAACTAAATTATACTAAGGTTATGAGCAATAAGTGGAGAAAATGTGTTTACTTAGATTTCACTACTCCCTAGATATCTTTTACACGTTAGTTACTTGTTATAGTTGCGTGGATGACGGATTGTATTCCTTAATACCATTCATGGGGTGGCGCACTTAATTCCCCAATCCTATGAGTGCCTACTTCACTCTTATGTCAAGCCGGCTAAGAAGCTCCTAACATGAGATCATTAGAATTTACTCATGCATTAAATACAACCAATAAAATCTAGTGCACGTCAGTTCATGTTTCCTAAGACGTTCAAGCGTGTTACCATTTGGAAGACTGCCAGTTTTCTTAAGCCTAACATCGAATTCATTCATCCAATACAACTATAAACAAGTAATCAACACATAATTAACATCTAGGTTTCATTAGATCCAAGCAAACACAAGATAGATCTAGCCTAGCATGATGGAATTAAGACAAGAACAAGATATAGACAAATAACACATAGACATATTGATTGAATTAAAAGAATACTTATCTCAATTACACATGAAAGGTATCAAGGGCTTAGAACCCTTGAAAAACCTGTAAAATTCGCACCAAGTTCGTACTTAGGGTTTCTCCAAAACTTCTCTCTTTTTAATGTGAAAATTAGAAAACTATATATAGGAAATAGGGTCTGACGGCGTCAAGACAAATTTTGTGATGCCGTCATCTCGCCGCCAAAATAATTCTCGGACTGCCTTGATCCAGATCTGACGCCTTCAAGTGTTGTATGTTTCCAGGCCGTCATGCATTTTCCTCTTGACGCCCTACTTCGTGACACCTTCAAATCTGTACTGGATCGTCATGGAAATTACTCTTGACGCTGTCAATATTTTCTTCTTGACACCGTCTCCTACTGTTACCAGCAAGGAAAATTAAGACTTTGGCGTTTTCTTCACTTTTATGCTCTAAAAACGTCCGAATTGCTTCCTTTTCCAGATTTCTCTCCCAAAGTACCTAAAATCACAAAAGGAACGATTTAGGGCAATATTTGATCAAATAAATTCAATTCCGGGCTTAAATGACCCCCTAAAAGTGGTTCATTTTTCGCCTCATCATATACCCTTACACTTGAGATTTGCTTGTCCTCAAGCTAATGCGCTTTTATTCTTGTCAAAATACAAGTTAGGGGTCATTTAACACTAATATAAAAGTAATTACAACAAATAATCGTTCCACTAAAGACCAATAGACAAGCACGGAGGTCATACACTAGCACCTCACAAATAGTGTTTAGATACTCATATCTCTCGGGTGTAATAAAGTACAAATTACAATATGGAAACGGAAGATATCTCTCACTACCTGTCATAGCAAAGTAGATTACCATAGGCTTGGGAAAGGATCAAACCTTCACCACATGGCGTAAGCACCTAGGATAAACTATCAAAGAGGTCTTTTAAAGGGTTGTAACGTTAGGTGTAGAGATATGAAATACACGGTTTTGTTGGATAAAGGAAGTTTTACTGGTGGCGAGTTAACAATCTTGGTTAATTACATGTACAATGTGGCGTTGCTAAGCCAAGACTAGACTCGACTTAAGCTAATAAATGAAAAATAACAAAAACATAAAATGAACATAGAATAAAAAGGGATGGTAGTCCGTATGTTTTTTCTCTTTTCCTTTTTCTATTTTTTTCTTGATTTTTTTTTTTTTTTTTTTTTTTTTTTTGCATACACTCTATCCAAAATAATACACCATAGGGAATAAACGTTCCCCTTACACTTGAATTTTTACACACTTTACAATAAACTAATCTAATGACTCGAATTAAGAAAATCAAAACACTTGGAGTACTTTTAAGATTAACGTACATACGGGGGTAATAAATGATGTTCTTCTCTATTACTCCATAAAATAAGTACTTACCCATGAGTCCCAATCGTCCCAAAACAATATGTACAAGGATATGACTCGACTTAGCAACCATGTAATCAATTAGATAGTTAACTTAGGGTTTAACAAATAACAATAATGCACTAAAAATGAGCGCATACACGGAAGGCTAAGGCGATTTGGGTGTACATTTAAGTGGGGTGTAACAAATTCTTCCTTTAAGTAAAATGCTTAAAGTTAGAAACGAAAAGATAGGCTCGGAGGGGTGTACTAGGGGTTTCGTGTACTAAAAATGAGTACAACGCTAAGGGTGTGGGAAAAATTAGTTGACTTAACTAGCCAAGCAATATGACTTAAATGGTCAAGTAATCATGATACGGGTTTAACACAAGGGTGATCCTAATGCCTCTTATCATGTAGTAAATCCTACCACACGAATGTAGTCTCACTAGCTGTCTCGGGATGCATCACTAACGCAAGTTCTAGAATCTAAATGCTACCGGTACACTCATAAGCACTAATAGTAAATGCTTTTCCTATCAAATCTGAAGGCGAACCTCACATATTTGGGTGAAAAATTTTTCTGAATGCTACGGTTATGTGCTAGTCATACAATCTCCTATCCATGAGACGCTTGCTATGGCTAAAGTTTCACTCCTAAATATTGTAAAAAATTTTAAATTTGGCGCTAAAATTACACTAACAAGTATTTCTCATAGTTTTATTACACATCTACCATTAAACAAATAAACTCAAGCGAAAGTGCATATGTAAGGTATCATCTTTTTACCCTCCCCTTACACTTAAGATGAACATTGTCCCCAATGTTCAAGTAAAGAATGTAAAAGTTAAAAAGTAAAAAGAATGAAATCAAATACTCCCTTGATTCGCTCGGTATGGATAATAAGGTGGCCAGGTTAAATCTTCCTCCAAGAAAATGAACAATCAAAGCTTCCCTTCCAGAATATAAATCATCTTCTTGTCATACATAACCTGTAAATCCTGAGAAAACAGACAAAACAACCTCGCGTAAAATCGGCGGCATCCTATATAAGTTACTAAATCCTAGAAAACAAGATAAGATATAATGCTTGTGGAATGAAGTTTGCAGATTTCCTGGAGATTATAAAACTTAATAATTCACAAAAACCATAAGACTCCGTTAGAAAAACAAAACTGGTAAAATTTCCAGATTTTTACACGTGACGCCGTCAAGAATTAATTCATGACGCCGTCAGAAGTGACCTGCAGAAATTCTTATGTTAAGTTTCCGGAAATTTTCTGGAAAAACTTGGTCCTACTTCCTGGAAAATCCTGCAAAACTTCATTATGACTCGATACAAGCATTTGACTCTAACAAATACGAATATACATGTTCATTTAATATTGTGGAGAATCATGATCGGTTTGTTTCTTAAAAACATATTTAGGGTTTCCCCTTACACTTATCTTTTGCAAAAATACTTTTAGGTGGAGTTAAGACTAGGCCAAAACAATAAAGTAAAGTATTTCCACTATTTAGTTTAGAAACATGATCTACCAACAATAAAAATAAAGCATGCATTCGGAAGCAAATAACAAACAAACAAAAATAAAATCACACAAAACATGGGTTGCCTCCCAAGAAGCGTTTTTCTTTATTTACGAGTCTTGTAGCTAGACTCAAGGTCATGGGTTACTACGTGACCTCATCGTTGGTTCCACTCTCTAGGTCGTCTTCTAAACCAGTTTTGTATTCCGGACCTAGTTGCAAGCATTCTTTGTAGAAACCAAGCATCCTATTCTTTACATACTCTACTCCTCTACGTCTATCCTCCTCATTCCTATAATAAGCCGCTTGCTTGTGTTCCTTTTCGAAATTAGAGAGAAGGCGGTATTGCTCAATCTTGTAGGGCATTTGATAGGCAACCTCATCATTCTCTTTCTTGAACCTAACTATCCCTAGAGTCGGGTCATAACTCATCCTAGTGGCTTCAACAAATAGTTTTCCAAATATTACTTGGCTTAGGCAATCATCTATTACCGGACGAGTGTCTTCTACTATCATAAAATCGATCTCATAGGTGAGATTACCTATAATCACATGCAATCCCTTCACTCTCCCTACAAAATTACTTATTAAATTCCTATTGGGCATCATCCTAAAATCGAGTTGTTTCTTCATCACCCAATTGTAATAAGTCCTAGTCATGATGTTTACGGGAGATCTAAGATCAATGTAAGCTTTCCATATATGCATGTGCCCGATATTGCATGGTATGTTAATGTTAGAGGGGTCTCCCATTTTGATAAGGGGGTGCCAAGGATATATGGTCTCACGGGACTATCGAATAAATCCTTATGGTATTCCCGTTCTTCCTTGGTGGGCAACTTATCAAAGTACTTTTCTTTAGGCTCTACTTCCTCTAATTCCTCTTCCTTCTTAACCTCAACCTCCCTATTTTCATCCCTAGTCTCGGTTTCCACTCCAACTTCATCCTTGTCACTCCCTTCTATCTCCTTATCTATTGGCTTAATGGTTACAACATTGACAAAGTGGACATGTTTGGATGATGAGGGGTCCTTAATTTGGATTCCGTTATTGGTGTCCCTAGTGTCCTTCCTAGGTGTGGCTAACGCTTTGTTGTTGAGGGCCTTCAACAAGTTGTCAATCTTGTTGGTCATCTCTGTTTGTTGTTGGTTGAATTCGGTTTCAAACCTAGCTATGCGAGCTTCTTGAGATGCCATAAACTTTGACATCAATCCTTCAAGATTGTTGGTACTACCATAGTTGTTAGAAGGATTGTTGTTGAAAGTACGGTTGGATGGTGGACCGTTTGGTTGGTAATGATTAGGCGGATTGGAAGAATTGGGTTGATTTTGTTTCCACCTAAGGTTTGGGTGATTTTTCCAAGAGGGGTTGTATGAATCACCGTAAGGGTTTAGCTCGGGCTTGAAAGTGTACCACTTATCTCCCGCTTCGTCGGTACGCGTGGTTGCGTAGTCCGCAAAAGCTGTTCCGGGGAGTTCCACACAATCACGAGTGTCGTGGGGACTACAACATAATTCGCATGAAGAAGTGATTTTGTTCACTTGGCTTGAAGGCTTAGGAGCTTCGTAAGAGTTCATGAGAAACTTGACTTGGTCCTCAAGTTCCATGATCCTACGGTCGGAAGTGCTAGAATTGTTCGAAGGCAAAGATATTGCCTTGACCATTTTGTTCAAATCACGGGAATCATTCCAACTTTCGTTGTCATAGAGAGCAAGATCTTCTATGAGTTCTCATGATTGTTCCGCACTTAGATCACGTAGCTTACCACCGGCCAATTGGTTAATGGCTCGCCTCGTGGAGAGATTGATATGGTCATAAAAAATTTGGACTTGGAGCCAAAGATCTATGCCATGATGAGGGACTTTTTGGAGTAAGTCCTTGAAACGAGTCCATGCTTCATAAAGAGATTCATTTTGACGTTGTTGGAACATCAAGATGTTATTTCTAAGCTTAGTAGTTCTCCCCGGTGGGAAAAATTGAGCAAGGAAACGAGTGGTGAGATCATCCCATGTGGTGATGGATCCCGCGGGTAAACGCTCAAGCCATTGACTAGCTTGATCCCGTAGAGAGAATTGGAATAGGCATAATCGGGTTGTCTCTCTAGTTTTAACACCTAGGTCTATGGAATCTACGATTTTGAGGAAGTCCTTAAGATGTTGGTTTGGATCTTCGGAACGAAGTCCATGGAATGCACATCCGCTTTGCACCAACCGGATGGTGTCGGATCGCAAGGGGGTCACATTGGCTCCGGTGAGCTCAATGGTGTTTCGGTAGCCTTGGTGGCTAGGTCGGGAATACTCTCCTAAGGTTCGGGGCCAAAGAGGTTCTAGTGGTGGGTTTTGTTGTGGTGGGATGACGGGTTCAAGGATGTTCCCGTTGTCCATGATGTCGGGTGGTGAAGAGTTACGAACAAAGACACAAAGAAATAAGATAGACTAAAGAAAACCTAAAAATAAAAATAAAATCTCACTAGAAAGGAATCTAGCAAGTAGACCTAATAAAAAGGGATTCTAACCTAGACAATAACTATTCCCCGGCAACGGCGCCAAAAACTTGATACGTGGGAATCGCACCAGGCTTTACCTCTCAAGGGATCTTGAGAAGCTTACAACCCCCACCAGGCAGTGTACCTGATCGTTGTAGTATAGTATAGTGACAAGTACCGGGGGATTGATCGTTCAGCTAGGAATAGTGTCGCTAGGATTAGAAAACCTAAATACTAGTTCTAAAGGTGAGGGATGATTCTTTTTGTATTTTTATATTTTTTTAGAAAGCAAGTAAAAATCTCGGGTTTGAAGGATTAGGGCGGAATTAGTTGCTAGTCAACTAACCCAATACTAAAGATGCAATCAAAATAAAATACTAGAAATGAAAATAAACTAAATTATACTAAGGTTGTGAGCAATAAGTGGAGAAAATGTGTTTACTTAGATTTCACTACTCCCTAGATATATCTTTTACACGTTAATTACTTGTTATAGTTGCGTGGATGACGGATTGTATTCCTTAATACCATTCATGGGGTGGCGCACTTAATTCCCCAATCCTATGAGTGCCTACTTCACTCCTATGTCGAGCCGGCTAAGAAGCTCCTAACATGGGATCATTAGAATTTATTCATGCATTAAATACAACCAATAAAACCTAGTGCACGTCAGTTCATGTTTCCTAAGACGTTCAAGCATGTTACCATTTGGAAGTCTGCCAGTTTTCTTAAGCCTAACATCGAATTCATTCATCCAATACAACTATAAACAAGTAATCAACACATAATTAACATCTAGGTTTCATTAGATCCAAGCAAACACAAGATAGATCTAGCCTAGCATGATGGAATTAAGACAAGAACAAGATATAGACAACCAACACATAGACATATTGATTAAATTAAAAGAATACTTATCTCAATTACACATGAAAGGTATCAAGGGCTTAGAACCCTTGAAAAACCTGTAAAATTCGCACCAAGTTCGTACTTAGGGTTTCTCCAAAACTTCTCTCTTTTTAATGTGAAAATTAGAAAACTATATATAGGAAATAGGGTCTGACGGCGTCAAGACAAATTTTGTGACGCCGTCATCTCGCCGCCAAAATAATTCTCGGACTGCCTTGATCCAGATCTGACGCCGTCAAGTGTTGTATGTTTCCAGGCCGTCATGCATTTTCCTCTTGACGCCCTACTTCGTGACGCCTTCAAATCTGTACTGGATCGTCATGGAAATTACTCTTGACGCCGTCAAGATTTTCTTCTTGACGCCGTCACCTACTGTTCCCAGCAAGGAAAATTAAGACTTTGGCGTTTTCTTCACTTTTATGCTCCAAAAACGTCCGAATTGCTTCCTTTTCCAGATTTCTCTCCCAAAGTACCTAAAATCACAAAAGGAACGATTTAGGGCAATATTTGATCAAATAAATTCAATTCCGGGCTTAAATGACCCCCTAAAAGTGGTTCATTTTCGCCTCATCAGTCTACCCTCCACCCGTATGGATACCAAACTCCAAACTAATATGAGAATAATACGAGAAATGGATTTTTGGAAAGTAAAAAGGAATACGTTCGGGATTGGGAATATTTGATTTTGAGGAAATGATTCTGAACGAGTTTACATTGTTAGGAGGTGCCGAGTCTGTAGTTGCCGTTATTTGAGTTGCTTTACATCTTACTTCTATCGATTTCTTTCTGCTGATTGCTGGACTTGAGGTGAGTCATAGCCCCACTTTTACTCTTGAACTTTATTTTCTATAATTGGGGTGAGAAACGTGCAAATTGTTTTATGTGGACTATTATCGCTTTGTTTATTTTAAAACTTGCTATGCTTATAGAACTAGGTAGGTTATGGAGCGAGGCCTAGTCCCGAACTAGGTAAGCTATTGATTTGGTTATAGAGCGAGGCCTAGTCCCGAACTAGGTAAGCTATTGAATTGGTTATGGAGCGAGTCCTAGTCAAGAACTAGGTAAGCTATGACACGAGGCCTAGTCTAGAACTAGGTAAGTTGAACATGTAGTATCCTTACGCATGTGGGTATGTCGTATCCTTACGCATACAGATTGATTTGATTTGATTTGGTTATTGGACTATAGTGTGCACCTATAGGGTTGGTTCGTTTTGAATTGGTTGATTTAGGCCTAGTCTAGCTAGCAAGCGTTTTGCGTATATGTCCACTTGATTTAGTTATGAATTTAAACCTATGATCTCACCAGCGAAAGCTGACTTTTAGCACGTTTTCTCAGGTAATTAAGTGATGATTTGGATGCTTGGATTGGAAGGATTGGCTATGGCACCTGGTTTATGGATCTATTTTTCTAAAACTCTGATACATTATTGTGGACCTACGTGTATTTCTTTTGGGCCTTATTTTGGATAATTATGGGATAAATGTAAACTTTAAAACCCCGTTTGGTTGTGTTTTCTTTATGTTTACTTTATCTCGTTCTTTTATGTCTTCTGTTGGATACCAATCCCCCGTAACACCCCGAAAGCTTGTTGAGTATTCCGCTATACCAAATTTTTGGAGTGTTACATCAAACAACCTATTGTAGTTTAGTCCTCAAACAAACGGTTACCAAAATCCCAAAACAAATAGCACAAAATCTATTCCAAACGATTATTATCAAAATCCCCAATCAAATCGCACAAAATCTATTCCAAATGAAGATAAGTTCTTATGTAACCAAAAACTAAAAACCAATACAAAACAAAAAAGCGCGATCGGTTAAACACAACAAACAATCATTCTAATCCCTCCAAAACATAAATCGCTAACACACTTGCACAATTCCAAAAACGATTTTTTTTTTTTTTTTTTTTTTTTTTTTTTTTTTTTTTGTACAGACGATTCATCTTACACGAACTTTTTCTTCTTCTTCTTCATGGCTAAATGAACCTAGCTCCGTTACCACTTTTTAGTAACTCAAAGACGAACATATAAACAAATTCGAACAAACGGACTAGAAGATTTATTCAAAATTACCAAAGGAAATATAAAACCAAAATTCAAAGATACGAAACACAAATTTCTAATTCAAAAGATACCCAGTTCTAATTCAAAAGATACTAAACCCAAAATACTAATTCAAAAGGGTACAAAGAAAACTAATGCTATCAATATATATTTATAAACAAAACTAACCGTAATAGATTAGTTTCTTAGTTCTAAAGAAACTTGTTGGACAAGTCACACAAATTACCAAATTTATCAAACAATTCTTAAAGTTTAAGTCACTTTTTTTAACAATGTAGCAAAACACGAGAAAGCGTGCATTAAAAATCAACATGTTTTTATTTCTTTTGCATTTGATACTTTTGGTTTCCTTGTATCTACGGCAGTGGAGCTCCTTAATAAAGTCCAATGCGTTATGCATAGACATCATAGTAATGTTATGACACCTAGATCAATAGATGTAGTTTTTAAAGAATACGTTTTGCAATCCAAAGAGTGCTAGCGGTGCGCATCTTGTTGCTCGTTTGTCTTCCACCTCTACGTAATGCCAACGTTTGCCTAGCAGAGTTGGTCGGGGATCTTCCTCATGCGAGAGGTCTCGAGTTCGAGTCTCCCCATGATGGTTTCCTCCTGTAGGACTCCTACAGTAAGAGTATGAGTGTGGGCTCTCACTAACTACACTAACTATATCTAACAAACCCCGCCGTTCTAATAATAAAAATAAAAAAACAATCATTAATAATAAAAACACACAAAGCACGCAAACCGGATTTTGTGTCGAATAAGCAGTCGCTCAACCAGATTTTGTGGGTTTTGAGTATGTTTCTAAGTGCATGCGGAGGAGACACCTATCGTGAGCGGAGCAGGCGCGTGCAGAAGACGGCATGCGTTGAGGGTTTGCACATTGTTGAGGGGTAGAATTTGGTAACACACTCTTGGTTTGCCTCTTTTGGTAACACGCATTTATCTGCATCGACATGTGAAATTATAAAAACCAAGTTGTTACACTTTTATTTACTTTTTGAGCAATTTTACACTGTTTTTGACTATTAGTATTAGCTTAGTAACTTTACTACTTTTAGTATGTTTTGTTGAAGCTCGGGGCTAGGGGTGTTCATGGATCGGGTAATATCCACGATAACCGAAAATCGAAACCGAACCGAACCGAACTAAATATTTGGTTATCGGTTCGGATATGGGTTTGGCAATGAAAACCGAAAATCGAAAACCGAACCGAAAACCGAAAATATTTAAATATATATATATTTTTTATGTATTTATATATAAAAATAATTACAAAGTCTTTTTTAGTATACATATAACATTATTTAAGCTTGAAAAAAAATTTTGTTCTAAACATATATATAATTAAATGAAAAAATTATTAAAATTACGTAATTCGGGTTATTCGGTTCGGTTTTCGGTTATAGGGGTTCGGTTTTCAGTTATTCAGTTCGGTTTTCGGTTCGGTTGAATCAAATTTAAATTCGGTTTGGTTCGGTTTTTGGTTTGACCCAGGAAAAAAAATTAACCGAACAAACCGAACCGAATAACCCGATAACTGAACCGATTAACACCCCCTGCTTGGGGCTTCATTACTATATATATAATGTACCTGCGGATCGTATGGAAGTGTGCAGAGCAATTAAATAATATTTTGCTTTATTGGGTTAACTGACTCCACGATCAGCCCAGCCCGTTTTTGTTCTCCTATCGTACACCTTTTCTTATATATACGGACAAAAAAGTAACCCAGCATGACTCAAAATAATTAAATAAAACCTTTTTATTAAAACCACCTTAAATTATGCATCAAAGTGCGAAAATCACCCTAAACTTTGTACTATTTACAACCTTTTTTATATAATCAACTTTATTTACCAAATATGTAATGCATATCTAGCAATTTTTTGAATAAAAAATTTACCGCCGGAAAGGTCTTTAGATGATGAACAAAACGAGCCCAATATTAATATATTTTTAATGTACCATTGACTTATCAAATAACTTTAACAAGTAGTAGCAAGACGCAAACTATGCATGTAACACAAAAAACGTCCCACTTTCTATTTTAAAAGAAATCCCGTGCAACTATAAATGACGTGAAACGACACCCCGCCGCAACGCGGCGGACCATCGCCCACCTCGTTTGTTTTAAAATATCAGTTCATTATCTGAGGTTAACTTAGATAGGATTAGCCCATAAAGGAGCCCAAGATCAGATGAATTCGTTGGGTGTGTATATTGACCAAAAGTTTGGAAATTCATCATTAGAATTTTTTTTACAGTCTTTTGCTTACAAATATTCAAATCCTACTATTAACTGTAACAGCACTGGTAACAAAATAATTGAAGGTGAACTAAAACTACATTGATCAAGATATACTAATGTGGATGATCGATTTTCTAATCAATTTTTCTTTACAAATGGTATAACAAATGAATTTTGAAGTCAAGAGCAACTAGGTCAATACTAACAAACAAATGTTAGTTTATTGATTGTACAGCAATTGTGAGGTCATGACAACAATAATACATTACTTAAGATTTTGATAAGTTGACAAAATGGATTGTTTCCTATGATGAGTTTTCACTTTTAATATAAAATAGTTTATCATGCACTCCATAAGTTTAGCTTAATTGAATACAACTTCACATATGCCATAAACCTATAAAAAAAAGGTGATCATTGAATATACTACGTATTATTTAGCAACAAATTCGAGTTTTGATTTCTATAGGCCTATAATAACTACTCGATAATCATATTGATTATTTTAAATTTTAAAATTCAGAGCTTTACTAATCTTAGATTCTTAGACAATGGCATATTCCTGATTTCATCTAATAATTCACATTTTTATATTAACTATAACCACACAAGCTCGTACCTTATTGGCTAATGTCAAAGTTTTTCAACTATGACATTAAAAGATAATAAACCAACTATAAATAGTTGTAATAATGTGCAAAAGTCTTGTTGTGACGATCTTTTTGTATAGATCGACAATGATGGTTTAGACTTTAGACTTTAGATATGTAAATTCATTACTTTTGATCCCATGTTTACAAACTCTCAAAAGTCATCTCAAGCAAAACCGAAGACATTACTCAGAATTTGTTATAATTATATTTTGACAAATATATGTTGGACACGTGAATTCTTTTCTTTAGTTTATAACTTTATATGTTGTAGTTTTATTGAAGATTTGAAGGCACGTCTAACCATCCAGATATTACATTTGTCTTTTATGTTAATTTTAAAACAACATCGAACGTAATGTACATATTTTACAAGTCTTTTTCAAGACACGAACACAGTTTAATTCAAAAGAATTAAGAAAAACCAAGATACATGACTTATATTTACATTCTAACAAACCAACGGGTTAAATAACTGGATAAATAAAAGAGGTTTTTTATGTTTAGGTTATTCGGGAAAGGCGAGTTTTGATTCACATGAACACAAACCTAACATACCTTTTTCCACCCTTTCTCCCACCCCCAAGTATGTACATAGTGTGTTTTAAGCATTAAACCTCTTGCGAGAAGGTTAAATACCTTAATACTAGGCCGTTTGATGGCGATATAAATACCTAATACTAGGCCGTTTGATGGTGATTTAAATACCTTAATCCTAGTTCGTTTGATGAAGATTTAAACGTTTGGCGGTGATTTAAACCAACAGGCTAATTCTTTGCGATAAGAAATAACATTTTTACAAGGTGCAACAGTTTCATTTCAGTAATTCAAATGAAAATGAAATATATTTGGAAATCCAATACCAAAGGATATCATATAATGTTGTTTCCTTTGTAGATATGGAATAATATACAGCTTTTTTGCGCATAATTACAGTGTACTTGGAGATTTAGAAAAGAAGAAAACATAAACTCGCCATCCCAACAAACCCAGCAAATGTAACATGTTACACATTTACGTCCTCCCACTTTATTTGTGTTTTATATACACTAACGCTAGTTCAGAGCCGTTAGTTTCGTTAAGATAACGGGTCAGGAATTGGCCCGGTCAAAGAGAAAACACAAATTAGTTGGAATCATATTCACCTTGATCAGTAGTGACTTCATCCTCTTTCAAAGAAGCCAATGAATGCATAGACAGTTGAGTATGGTACTGTTGGACCACCAAAACCGACGCCAAACTGTTGAACTCGGGTGAGATCAAAAGGTTTCCAACCGGCCCCATTTCAGGACACTCACTTCTTTTTCTCAGTGACGCAACCAACTCACCTTCGGGCATCCTACCAACCAAAATCAAATTACACTTGCTATGTTCACGAATCGCCTCGATGGCCTCGGAAGAATTCGTAACCACTCTCTCAATGTATTTAGTCATGCTGTCTTTCATGAACTTATCCTTAAATTCCCCTATAACTTCGTCATCAAGTGACATTGCTTCAATGCTGTTAGGTTCATCGATCTCGATACTGACTGAATCCGATTTGTGTAAGTCACGATCAAGAAGGAACCGGACTACGACTAGGTTGATGCCAGGGTGCTCTGCCATACGGGCCCCGTAAGCTAGTGCCTCGTGGTCATCATGACCACCAAAGAATAATACTGTCACTAGCGAGTCAACGTTACTTGCTGAAACGTGTGAGTTCCCTCCAAAACCACGGTCTACTAATATACTAACAGAACATGGTGCGTGCTCCAAGACCTTGCGATTCACATGCCTGAAATTATTACATGAAAAAAGTTATATCAGTAATTAGCATAGACATGGAACCAAAACCGTAATTTTGAGATGATTACAGGACCATTTAGGTGATTTACTTGATAAGAAAGTAGTTTTCTAAAAAAGAAAATTTGTTTTTTCTTTGCATACCTGTATTCAGCTCGTGTTGTCTCGAGATGACCATCAAGCCTCAAATGTTTATGAAACGGTAGGATGATCATGGCTGCCTTTTTAGCCTCTGCCCCGTTACAAATATCTTCATGCATACTTGATACAGCAGAAATAGCAGTTGTTGGTCTGATAGAGACTTTACTGAGCTGCTGAAATGTCTCAAAGGCGACCACGATCTGGTCAGAGTCAGCATTGGGATCTTTCTTCCAAAACGGAGACCCGTTTTGCCTAGCTTTGTGAACCATCAGTATAGCCGAAGACCGTTCAGTGAGTTCCATGAGGTGCATAGCATGGACCGTCAGTGTTTCCTTCTTTCCGGTCCCACGTGAGGCTTCGATGAGATTGATCATTGTTGGTAGGTTTCTGATTCCATGGAAAGTAAAGAACATACGGAACGGACTCGTGGTAAAACCCTTTCTGTAAATCCTACGGTGTTTGTATTCGGACTTCGCTATTGCTTTTGCGGGTTTGTATACAGCAATGACTGAAGGCGTTGTGATAAATGTTGTCACAAGAGCCATTAGAACCAATATAGCAAAAGTTTGATCATTTAGCACCTGAAAAAGAACATTACATTTTAATATAAGGAACCATTAATATAAACGAAAAAAAAAAAAAAAAAAAGATGTCCTAGAAAATAGAAAAGTACATACCCCACGGTCTTTCCCGATGTTGAGAACAATGAGTTCAACCAATCCTTTGGTATTCATCAATAGCCCGAGAGCAAGAGCCTCAGAAAAAGGGATTTTACACAACAAAGATACCCCGACAGTACCTGCAATTTTCCCGAAACAAGCGGTGCATATGACCAAAACAAGTAACCCCCAAGATTGAATCCCTTGGATCGAGGCTACATTGGTCTTCAAACCACTTGACACAAAGTATAGTGGTAGAAACAGTCCTGAGACAAGATCCTCAACTTTTTCCACCAATGCCCCAGCGAAAGCACCTTCTTTAGGAATCAAAACACCCACCACAAAAGCCCCGAAAAGTGCATGAATCCCAATAGCATCTGTAACAAACCCCGCAGCCAAAACGACGCCAAGAGTTGAACAAACGTAAAGCTCGTCTACTGGCTCACCTTCGGGACACCGTTTGGACATCCATTTAAAAATGGGTGGGATAACAAACGAACAGAACACAATAAAAGCTGAACCACATAAGAAAACCCATAAGGCAACAAGCGGGGACCGCCCGCTTCCAGATAATGCGACTGCTAAGGCAAGTAAAACCCAAGCCGCCACATCATTAACTGCAGCTGCTGACATTGCCATCTTACCAACATCGGTTGTTAAAAGCTTGAGTTCTGCAAGGATACGCGCTAGTACAGGGAAAGCAGTGATGGACATTGCAACACCCATGAAGACAATAAACGGGCCTGGGCTAGCTCCTTTGGAAACGGTCCCACGTAGGACAAAGGAAATAGCGGTTCCTAAAATGAACGGAAGTGAGATTCCTGCCGCGGCTATGGACAGAGCTTTTTTCCCGGTCCGTCTAAGGGACTTTAAGTCAAGCTCCAGTCCGACAAGGAATAGAAAGAACAAAAGCCCCAGATTGGCTAATGTGTCCAACACTGGTAGACTCTTCTTAGGGAAAACAGCATTAAGGTATTGCGTATTACGACCTAGAGCCGATGGACCAAGTAAGACTCCTCCCTGAAAAAGTAAAAATAAGTTTAAGAAACATAGAAAAATATCATCACAGTAAGTAAGAAAAATAGTAGTAAGTTTGCTTCAGTATCAAAGTCAAATTGTAACTTTGTTTTGAATACAAGGAGTATAATTGTATCAATACATCATGTGTAAGTTCTTTGACCATTCAATAAAAAAAACCAACATATTCAAATGTCTTTATTACGTTAATTAATTTGTGTCTTGTATTATTGCATTGGTGTTATTTTAATCAAGGGATCATGTAAAAAGCAAGCATAACCAACGGAAACCCCTGATTAATTTAAACACTTTCCCCAATAATCGTGATGTATAGAATAATCCATGGTTGCTTCGACAACACTAAGTCAAAACCAATGGTTGTGCACGAACTCATTATAGCTAGCTGTTGCTTAACCAATTAACAAAAGATTCCAAGACAATTATTGAGCTTGATAATTGGATCAAAGAAACTTACAATGATTTCAGCAATGACTCGAGGCTGCCTTAATGGTTTGAGAAAGTAGGCAAGAACACGAGTGAGCACGAGAACAAGACATATTTGTAGAATTACAAGAGGGAGTGCATAATGAAGCGGATTATTTCCTTGAAATACCCCTTCTGATGTAGCCTTCATAGGCAGTGGACATGTAACATTGGAGGCCATTTTGCACTGCAACAAACGCGTTAAACCAAGTGCTTTAAATCACAGTACTGTGGCCTGCATCATGAAAATTAATGAGCTTGTTCAGATTTCAAGTTTCAAGTTCCAAAAACATTACAGTAATATTAAGCACCATGTATTAATGAAGCATGACATGCAAGTATATAGCACATAAAAGATCCAAAAATCTTTATACAGTACCATAACAGATTTTCACTTTTAAGTTTTAACTACTTTACGCTAACAAATATTTTCAGGGTATGCATATGTATATATAGTTGTATACACGCACAAGATCCATATTGGGTCCATGGGTCGCCAGCTAACCACTCTTATGACTTATAATATTAGCATACCAAGTTGCTATTGCAAGTATGACCATATAATTGGCTTGGCTTGGAACCATACTCAGTCAACACAAACTACCAATCCAAACGAAGTTCCTATTTGGAGGTTGATCAGTAGGAACACAACATGGTCCCAGTATGGCAGTATCCATGCCAGTTGACAAAAGCCACCAGCACAGACCCTGTGCTCAAGACAAACAAAGTTGGTACGTTTCGTAAGTCGGCACATAACACTATTTTGCTACTAATTAGGTTGCAAACCTAACCTTTGAATGCTCTGAAAAGACCAACCAACATCAAAGTAACACCAACTACCAATTCTGCTATAAACCGTAAAGATGCTCTAAAAAACAAAACTTTTGATTCCCAAATAAAATAATAACCCATGTGAGATTCTACCACAGCTACATGCACATGTAAACAAATTTAACAACAAAACATGCTTCTTAATGCTGCAGACTAAACAACAACAATAAACTTTAATCACGATTCACGTCTCGATTTCTAAAGTATCTTCTGACTTCTCAGTTATTCCAATCTAGATTCTCGATTTCACGACTACGTAATACTAATAAACTAAAACTCTTACTTTTCAAACCCCAAAATAATATTATTCTGCAATCTGTAAGCTACCCAAAATAGAGATACGTGGCTCGGTTAATTGGCAAAAACTCAATTTTGAAAAGGAAAAAAAAACTCAATTTGCATGCTCATCTAAGGTTCCCACTGTGAATTACCATTATACCCCTCACCCCCAAAATATCCCTTAAACCGACCCATGTCACAATTTGGCCCAAAATTCACGTTACAACTACGATTTCTTAACAAAATCAATATCAAAGCATCAAATCTTGATCTGGGTCATTATATCTAACTCTATTAACATCATGCATATAGATTGATAATATAATCTTGATAGAAAAACACAAATAAAGAGCAATGAAACCCTTAAAACTAGAATAAAGAGACATTTTTTACATGGGTATGAACCTTTAACTGGATTCATATCATGCAGATGTATAAACACACACACATTCATTATACAAAAAACATAAAGATTGATTTTCGTACCTGAAATTAATAGAAACTGATGAAGGGTTCTTTAATCCATAAACTGATTAACAGTTTTATTTATTTTTTTGTTGTTCCAGAGAATGAGGAGAGTGAGAAGACACAAAAGAAGCGAAGCAAAGCAAACTTGTGTTTGTGTTTGGGCTTTCGGCTTTCGGCTTTGTTGTGTTTTTTTTATGAAAACTAGTCATTGGGTTTCCCTATTTATAGATACATCAAGCATTTGAAAACTAATCCAATCTCTACAGTCTACACTTGTGCTTTTAATATTTTCTTTTTTTATTAAATGAATGTTGGGTCAACGAAGATATATAGAGGATAAATAATAATTGGCAGTTAATATTGGCCATTAAATTAATTGATGGATCATGTTAATTTCTTTTTAATAAAAGTAAGTTTAACTATGAGAAGTAACATATAGTTTAAAAAGAAAAATTATTGGTTTGTATTTCTTAGACTTTTTAGTGTTTTATTTTACGTGTGAGGGGTGACGTTTGTTATTCAAAGAATATAACTGTATAAGTAGAAAGACGTATTGTTGTTCAAATAGTGGAGAATATGTATGGAGATTAAATCAATACTTATCTAAAAGACAATAACGTGTAAACTTTAAAGTTATCTTAAACTTTGATATTAAAACAAATGTTTAATGAGCAGGGATTAGTATGAAATGTCTAATTTCATGTTTAGTAAAAAAGAAACGATGTACATTATGCATTCAATACTTGCACTTTTGATATATATATGAAATTAGTTATTAAAGTATGGTGATATATAAAATTAATTTTAAAATGAAAAATAAAAACAGGAAGAAAGAAAAATATCCATGTCATGTTTGTAAGTTAGACATACAAGTAGTTATCAGTATATTCATTCTTGGTATCTCATGCCAAAAAAATAGGTATAAGAACTAAAAATTGATAAGTTATAAATTTTTAAGTTTTAAATGTTCTATACTTCTATGGTTGATTTAAACTTAAATACTAAAAAACAAAAGACTTATATCCATGGTATTTTCTACAGTATTAATTTAAAAAGGAGTTTACGTATGTAAATCAGTTTAGAGATGGGATGAGAATAATTTTGTTATTTGGTTTCCCGTGTTTAATGGTAAGGACCCGATGAGATTGATGTAGATCAAGAAGCTTGGGTAACACTTAAACAAGAACCATATTTCACTGCTGTGAGGCAGTATTTGCCCAAGTGTGTGAAAACTTCTGTGATGTTGTGTGTTGCTCTCCGTTTATAGAGAGACTTGTATGGTTTAGAGATAAACCCTTTAGGAGTGATCGACGGCCGCCAGGGTGCCAAGTGTCGATCATCCGAGAGCAGACAAGGAAGACATATGTCATTCATCCTTTAGCTCGTAGTGGTGTTTGTCGTGTATCCCCACTCTGCAGTATCAGATGGTACATCTTTACCGCTAGTGACTGTTGAGGAGCGGTATGTTTGTCTTCATTTAGTTAGGCCTGAGAGGTCTTTCCAGGCCTTTGTGGCATGAGATTTAAGCCGGACCTTTATCAAGTGTTGATTGAGCCTTGGTGATGAGCTTGATCTGAACGTGTAATTAATGGGCTTGGGTCATTAATATTGATACGCTATCAAAAGGTAATAGAATAATATGGTTAACAATAATCCTTATGTAACATTACCATAATCTATACTACTGTATAAAGTGTTTGAGACTTTCTATAGAAGGAAGTATTAAAAAGATTAAGCTTACACACTTGTCACTTATAGATTTCTTTTGTTATTTTCTAAGCCTTACAAGTTCTAAAGTTATGTTTACAATTATTTAAAATACAAATACATCAATTTAACACATATAATTAATTATATTAATTAAATAACCCTCCACTCAAAAGTACAATACTTTATTTCTCTTCTTCAAAACATTTACTAAGGTGGGCGTTTGGTTCAAGATATATAAATGGTGCTATTTAAAATTCTAAGCAAATGTAAATGCTTCCCATGTGGAAGAAATTTAAATGCCTCACTTTTAGCCTCATTAATGCTAATAAAATTCTTGTGCCCACATATTTATTTTGAACAAAACAAGAGAATTGAAGCAATATTATTAAAATAACTCTTCACTTAAAAGTACAATTAATATACCACATGATAAAAAGAAATAATCCATTAATCATCTTATTTTATTATTCTTTTTTAAAACATTCACTAAATGAAATTTACAAATCATAAATTATATTATTAAAATATCTCGTCAGTCAGAAGTACAATTAATATACCACATGGTACAAAACAAAATGCATAATCAATCTTACAATTTTCTTTCTTTTTAAAACACCCACTAAATAAAATTTACAATTACATTAATGATATTATTAAAATACACTCTCTCTTAAAAGTACACTTAATATACCACATATACAAAACAATAATGCATAAATCATACGGAGTATTTTTTTTTCTTTTCTTTAAAACACCCACAAATTGAAATTAACAAATCATTAAGCGAATTGTGTAAACCAATCTTTTATGTAGTCAGACTTTCTGACAACACCTTTTTTGACTATGCAACGAACTACCATTTACAACCACAACTTAGCAAGATAGACACCACAAGATGGCGCTAAAACCGTTACTTTAAAATACCCTCTATGTTTAAACTTTATATAATATTGCACGTCCAAAGCAATTATAAATAGTGGTGACCACGATTTTCGTATCATCGTTGTATTGTGATGCACGGGTTCTTTGCTATTTTATGAAATAGTGTGCGGTAAAGTTGTTACTTAAAGTTATCGCCATGTGTAAAGTTAGCATACATATAATTGCTGACCAAAAATTTGGATTACATGGTGTCCGCCGCTGTAAAACGCGGGTACCAAACTCCACAAAAGGTGTAGATTGGCAGGAACACCCTGACCCTGGGTGCCTTTTGGCACCAGCCATTGTCCACTCCACAAGGAATAGCTCCGGACAACTCTCCTGGCCTAGTGGGACATCAACTGGAGTGAGCCGAGACTCTCGGACTCTTGAGCTCTTATCCACAAAGTCTCTCCAGTGAGCCCATAGGTTTTGCAGAGGTGGGTACCTATCTGGGAGCAAAGTGCCAGGGATGAGATACGAACCCAAGTCTATTGACTCAAGAACGAAAGCTTTTTATAATGTTACTAAACGCATAAGCGAAAAAACAAGCTAATTTCCAATTAATAACCTCCGGTGGACATTCTTTTATTCCTTCTATAAAGGCAATATATCGAAAACACGTTGTTATTGCCGAAAATATAATTGCACGGATACCTACCACCGCAACGTGAAAGCTTGCTAGTCAACCTAAAGTTACTTAGGAGTCACCGGGTCGTCTAAGTATAGGTGTCAAAACGTTGAATCTTGATAAATTGTATGTTAAATATGTGTATTTATGTAGAAAAGAAAATCAAAAATCTGAGGATGTGTTTGGTATATGGTTATGGATATCAGTTTGGTTACTAGATGGTGGGTTTAGTTGTTAGCTTTGCTTCATATTAACTTTAACACTGAACTCCCAAAATTTTCTTCCTCGTAAACTAGAACCGTTAAAATCTGATCATATACGACACGTTGCTCCAAATATTGACTTTTGATAATATAATAATGTATTGGTCTTGGGTCGGATAGAATGATTGGAGCCTTTTTCTAGGAAAAAATTATTACGTGAAAAACATAGCAACCCATAGTTGAAGGTTTGAATAAAATAAAATATGTTAAAGTTCATGGAAATTGGTGGCTTTTGTATTCATTCATATCAAATTGACGAATTTGATGAAGAGATACAGTTAGTCAAAAACATGTGTTATATTTTAGCGTGGTTAAGAGGACACGTAAGAATATGAAGTAAATGATATAACAAGTTTTTTGCGTCAATAAAACATGAGATGGATTACACTTATTCTTGGTAAAAACATACTAAAATATAAGTTTTGATAAAGTAGTCATTTGATGAACACTGTCTAAGAAAGTTGTTTTAGTTTTTTTCTACAACTCAACAAATCCATTTATTAAATTGACAAGATATAATTGAGAAATACGGAGTATAAAATTTGGAGGTCTTATGTTTTTTAGAATACATTTCAAATAAAGCTCTTGTTTTTTGTTTATTTAGATAGCACATTTCAAATAATAAAGTAATTGTAATGATAATGATAAGAATTCAATCAAATGATTAGAAAAATGAAATAATGAATATAGTTCAAATTATTTGGTTGGTAGGCGTGGAGAGATAGGATTAGGATTTGCGGTTAGTCCCGGCTAGGTGCTTAGTGGGTCTAGATTTTATTTATTTATTTAGGCGTCTTGCCTTAGTTTAGGCCCCGTGCGTTGCTTTGCCTTGCTCTGTGTTGCCCCCTTAGGTTTGGTTTATTTGTTTTTACTTTGCCTTAGCTCTAGGCCCCGTGCGTTACTTTGCTTTTTTTTAGCCCTTAGGTTTGTCTTTGGGTCCTTGCTTTATTATTATTATTATTATTATTATTATTATTATTATTATTTAGCCTGCTGCTTGTTTTGCTTGATTTCTTTTGCATGTTGTTTTTGGCTTTTTGCACTTTATTCTTTTTTCTCTTACTAGCACATGTGTACTTGCCGGAGGTTTTGTTGGAAGCAGTCTCTCTACTCCCGGGTCTTTCTCGGGATAGGGGTAAGATCTGTCTACATTATACCTCCCCATACCCTGCTCCCGCGTGATTGGGTTTATTGTTGTTGTTGTTGTTGTATGATTGTATGAATGAATAACCAACTAAGGAACGGATGGATGCAGATGCACCATGACTACTTTTGGGTTAAAAGAGCATAGTCAATTTGGTGGTAGCATATATTGTCTCTTATGGAATTAGAAACGTAAACCTAATCTCAACAACGTGAAACATAATTCACCTTTTTCTTCCTTTAGTTAAGCTATACCACAAGATGTGTTGAGTGCGGCGCTACCGATTATTGCCATATCAGCATGTACGCGTGGAGCTTCGTATGAAAGCTTAAAAAGCAAGATCGAGAAAGAACACGAGACTGGTGGTTAGCGTCGGCACGCTCTTTGATGACGTGTTCTAATAAGGAGTCGATCCAATGTATATGGGGACAGCTGAAATGATAAATCTTGAACCTTAAATTTCTGTCCTTAATTAGTGGGAATCATGATTAAGTTGCTTATAATTCAAAGCCAGTGAAAAGAAATAAACTTGGCTATTAGAAGTGAGTTCCATATTTCTATCATGGAAGATATGATGATCTGTCAATATATGTATAGTAACAGTGTCAAGATGTATACACCAACAAGAGTAGTAGTGTATGTTCTTGCGGATCGTGCTTTTACTAGCATATTCAAGAACAAGTAATGCCATCATGGAATAGTCTATTCAACTTTTTGCATACGATTAATATAGAATGTGATTATCTGAAAGTAAAAGGAATATTGTCGTGTTGGAATTTGATCTTTTGACTTGCTGGTACTGTTGTATCATGGATATGACTAGTGTAGAAGAAGAAAAAATGACACTTTTTGTGCGTCTTATAAAGTTGGGCTATAAGGTTCATATATACTAGAGTTGGTGATCATATGTATGTTTAGACATTGTTAAGCACCTAACTAGAAGTCTCCACTAAAAGGAAATCTCCAAGCTTGTTTATAGAGATTGAAAAGAAGTGAATGCATGGTAGCCATCTTGAGATCGAAAGGGATATGCACAATGGCGTCGATCGAAAGATAAAACTAAGCAGATGTCGGGTTACATATGTTGGCAATTAGGCTTTTCGAAAAATATAACAAAATATATAGCTACGAAGTTGTTGTAAGAGAAAGTTATGGACACGATTAATTAAATATTGCCGGTTGATATAGTGTTAGAACTTAGAAGAATCGGACTTTTATCTATCTGGTATCTTTCGTTTAATTCACTAGTTTCCAACATTTTTTTCATCAAATAAATGTATGCTTGTAAAGAAGTATTATTTCATGTTTCATCTTATTAAACTCTAACAATATCTGAAAAGATAGCGTTCATAATATAAAACAATTTTATAGAAATATGAAAAAGTTCACAAGATATCTTGTGATGTTTTTATGAAGAAAAATTTCCTTATTTGTCGAACCAATGCAAGATGCCAAACCTCATCAACCTATGTCATGTCCAAAAACTTAGGCCAAAACCAAGTATATGACAGTCTAACCAAAATAACGCTTAAAACAGCAACAAAAATTATGATTATGACATGAATAAAGTGTATTTGTGACTTTGTATGGCCAGAGATTAGGCTTGACTCTATAAGAAAATTTAACGTTTTTCATAAGTGAAATATGATAAAATGTGAAAATTTTCATGACATGAAAAGATCAATTAGAAACAAACACCTTTCACCACCAATAACGATTTGAGTAAATAGCATTCTTTCATGTTGAAACTGATATTGTTGTTGTTGTTGTTCTTATTGTTATTTGACTTTCCGCTGGTTAGAGT
The DNA here is from genome assembly GCA_030686995.1 of Artemisia argyi. Taxonomy (NCBI): domain Eukaryota; kingdom Viridiplantae; phylum Streptophyta; class Magnoliopsida; order Asterales; family Asteraceae; genus Artemisia; species Artemisia argyi. Next base: position 184,436,413 of record CM060696.1, on the reverse strand, counting down.
AGGAATAAAATTTTAACTTGATCTGGGCGTGTTGAGCCCTAGCTTATTCCCTTAACCAATATAATCGTTAAAGGTTATGCTAGTCTTTTACACAAGGAGCTAGAAAACGCGAATTCTTTCCAAGAATTTGCAAGTTCCCGTAATTGACTTTATATATGCGTAGCTTGATTATCGGTTAAGCATCCGCGGATCTCATTATTTGAGATTTTAAATTTGCGGAGAACGAAAAATGATAGAGTTTATTTAGAAGCTAAATGCTAAACGTGGAGTAGTTGGTTCTCTTTAGAGCTCATGAAAGGTACTTGTGGCCTTTTCTTCCCATAAGATTGTTTCACCCTATTCAATCGATCTCTTAGGTTTAATTAAGGGTGCACGGTTTGGGCAATACTTAGTTTTTTCTCGTTCCTAAGAAAATTTCTGCATATGGAGGTTTGGTACACATAGAGGTACTGCCAGTGTTACGGTGAAATAGACTATCACATATTGCCGGTTCGCAGCCGATGTTGTGATCTTAATAAAGATCGTAGGACTCGGGGTTTGGCAAATAATGATGAATAATATATAATAATAATAATAATAATAATCCAAAGCCATAAAAGTTTTCTACATCTTGCCGGCTCACAACCGATGTTGTAGACTTCAAAAAGGCGGAGGAAAAATCCAAGGTCATAATAAGACTATTACATCTTGTTGGCTCACAACCGATGTTGTAATTGTTGTAAAAGGCTAAGGAAAAATACGTTAATGTGCTTGATAATGTTAAATAAAAGCCAAGCTTCGACTCCGGGGGTGTCCTAATAAAAAACTTCCGTCTCGGGTCTCAGACATGGGATGTTTCGGTCGTAAATAAAAGGGATGCCCCCAAAATCGTGTTAAATCAGAGACCTCCATGTGAACCCGATTTTTGTATGCAGGGATTTTCGAGGGAAAGTTTGAAAACTACTTAGCGTTCAAATTTTGTGCTCTTATCAGACTAATAATTATCAAAATGCGAAATTCGTTTCTCACGAAAATAAAATCTTGAGATACAAAACTTAGGAAATGGGAACAAGAGGTAATTACACAAGTAACTAGCATGGGTAGTGTTAGCATTTAACTTGTAATTAAACAATGATTTCGTTTTTACGCTTGGCTTGGGAACTCGTGAAAAATCAGGGATGATGAATTTTATCCGAATGGTCACTTCTCCACGAGTCGTGTTTCCTACTCAATGAGCCTAAAAGTTATCGAAAGATAATGAAAGTTAACATGTCGTCACCTGAATAAAGTAGGTACTGTAAATAGGTAGGAGTAAGTAGGATAACCGGGGCATTTTTGAGATTTAAAATTTAGTAGTCTCTTTTGAATATTTTGCTACTTTCAAAGTTAGTAAAAAGAGATGAGGAATTTTAGACTTCAAAAATGTGAGCTTATAGCATTGCGTGAGGACACGGCAATATCTTAGTCCGGGAGATTTTGATGTGAGTGAATACACACACCTTTTATTCACCATAATCTGACCCAAAAGACAAAAATCTAACGAATAATTGCCAAATATATGTGTTTTTGTGCTTTTGTACGTGCAGGTAATAAAATATGAGAAAAGGACAAATACCGAGCAAAATAACCAAATACGAGCACGAGAAATGGAAATAGTCAAAGGTCGGAATCAGGAATGCTCAAAAAATCAAAACAAGTCCCAAGAAATTCAAGAATGTTACAAAAGGCCCTTGGAATGAAGATTACAAAATTGGCAGAACAGGTCCTTATAAAATCAGATTATACATATTTGGTCCCTTATGTTTAAACTTATAAACCCTACACTAATAAAACCTTAATAAACACTCTCCAATCCATTAATCACCTAGGCTCATTCCTCCTTCACCCAGTCCACACTTAAGCCCACAAAATAATACTACCCGGATCCCCCTAACCCAATCCACCACTAAAACCCGGGTCAACCAATAATAAATACCCAGTCAAATCCCCAATCCCACACCCGCCATTTTAACCCATGGTTACTGTTCACCATCCTTCACCTCTCACCCCTGGTTAATCCCCAATCTAGAAACCTCGCACCGTCTGGATTCTTCTGCCAATCATCTCATCCACATTACACGTGTATTAATCAAGTTCTTTAATTGGATGGAAAGAGCTAGAAGGATGATCCAAGGGCTAAGAATAACTGATTCCATGAAGCTTCTAGTGGGAAATGATCGTGTGGCTGATATCATGTTTCTGGGACCTTCATCAAGCTTCACCACCGCCTTTGGAAGCCTATAAATTGAGCCCTGCTCATGGTGTTAGTCGTGTAGAGTCGAGAGTCAAAATTAGGGTTAATTTCTGCTAGTGTTTAGTGTAATCAAGTTTCTTTATTGTAATTTACGGTTTAATTAATAAAATTACTTTATTTATTTTGCTTTGTCATTTAATCTGTTTTTAGCAAATTTCATATTAAGCTTATTGTAGTTCTTAAATTCCTGTTTCATAAGCTATTAGTTAAACCTTTTCTGTTTTCAGTTAAAAAAAAATTATATATATATATATATATATATATATATATATATATATATATATATATATATATATATATATATAGAATCTGGATCGATTGAGAAGGTTTTTATTTTGAGAAGATTGAGAAGGTTTTCAAAAACAATAGATTTTTAACTTTGATTCATGTTTTTCAAGCATAAAACTCATTTTAATGTGATTAAAATTCAAAATGTGTAAAAAAAAATTTGAATCAATGTTAAAAATCTCTTGATTTTGCAATATATGTAGAATAATGAATCATCTGTACAAATTTAATGAATCATCGTCATAACTCGATTTTAACAATTTTTGTGAATCAAATTTGTGATTTATAGATTCGATTCACCATAAAATGATGTTTACTTGTGAATCAAATAAAAAACATGAATCAATTTGTTCACACGAAGATTTCTCAAAATAAAAACCTTCTCAATGGAACCGGATCCTATATATATATATATATATATATATATATATATATATATATATATATATATATATATATATATATATATATATATATATACATTTATTAGCTTAAGGGTACAGAAGTTTGCATAAGCTATTATATCCCTTTTTTATAAGCTCACATAAGCCTGCATATGCTTATTGTGAGCTTGTGTCAACTGCCTTAGTCCATTACTCAGTCCAATTATCTTCAAGTAAGTTCCCTTTTAACTTTTATGCATTAGTTACTATCATAAGTTTAAATCTGCTTGTTGTTATTTACTTTAGTTATTGTTAGCTTGTTATATGCTTTTGATGTGCTTTTATGTATGTTAGCTTAAAATTTCATGCCTACTGCTCATATTAGTCTAAAGTGCATTTGTGTGTTCTTGGTATTCTTTGTGCTTGATCACTGCTCCATTAGCCTTTATAGTAGTTAAGTACTATAGTTTGATCATTATTAAGTCAGTTAGTGTGAGCCTAAATCTGCATAACATAGATCAACTGCCATTTAAACAGGTGTTTGGATCAGTGCTTTCTGTGACAACCGGCAGTTTAGGGAGCTATTTTTAAAACCCGCATTACAATTTAAGTTCGTGTAAAATTTTTATTTGAAATTTTCATTTCACAACGAACTTGTAAGACCTATTTTATGGATATTTTAATTAACGACGTTATGGAATTCGTGAATTATGTTCATAATTCATTTTTGATTATATGATCGGTGATGTATATTTGAATTCTCACTTTGTACTACGTTGACTTTGGCACTAGGATTACCTAACGACAGTTTTATGATTCGTCTTAACGAGTCCGATCTATTTTTAATTATTCACGAGAGGTTCTCGAGTAATGTTGAAATTTTAAAGTGAGTTCGGGTTCGGGCCACATGTTTTTACAATAACCCGCGTTACCCACTCCACCGTAATAATATCCTTATTATTGCTATTATTATTATTATTCTTATTATTATTATAACTTTTATAAAAAAAATAATAATAAATAAAAGTTAATAAAGGGTGTGTTGGTTCGGTTTTACCCACACACACACAACACTCACTCCTTATTATTCTCTCTCTCTCAAACCCTCATCTCCCCCAACCCTAAAGCTAGCCGCCGCCGACCACTTATCCGGCCGCCACCGCCGCACCTCCGATCCCACAACAAAAAACTAACACCACCATTTTACTCCTCTCTTTCCCCTCTTTCTTTTGGTATAAGAAACGCACCCTAAAACCATCATTAACATCACCAAGTCTATAGTTATCCACTCGAAGTTGTGGTAGTTTTCTAGATCCGTGCTTTTGGAGGATTTAGAAGGTGAGAAGAAACGTTTTCAAGAGTTTTGGGAGCCACGAATTGGTTCTATTCGTGGCTACACGAATGATTTATTGGAGAATCGAATTGGTTTTTGAACGGAAATGATTGTTTTGTGATTAAAAGATAGTTTGGTATCCGGGTTCATGGTTGGGTCGTGGTTGACTCGGAACCGAGAGCAAAGCTCTCGGCTTATTAATTTTTTTGTTGGTTCGAAGCCTTGTGTGGCTATGGTCCTTTGAGGATGATTGATTGATTTGTTTGGTTGTCGAGGGTGTGGTGAACCTCGATTCGATGCTAGCCGAGACCTTGTGGTCTCGGGGTTCCTTCTCTTGTGCTCTTTGGCCATACCGAGACCCTCAAGGGGTTCTCGTTGAGTGTGGTTCGAGCCTATTGGCTCGTATGGTTAATGTGGTTCGACCCTTTGGGTCGCGGCTTTTAGCCGAGTACCACTTTATTGCCTTATAGACCATTGGGTCGAATGGTTTATGTGGTCATTTTGTTTTGGTTCTTGTGAGCTATATATTACTTGTGTTTGGTTCGAGTCCTAATGACTCGTGGTTCGGAGCCGAGACTCAATAGAGTCGAGGGCTCGGGTCGGCTTGGTAAACCGACCCACACATTAACTTTGTTAATGTTATTATTGGAATAATTGTGAACTTATTTATTTTGTTGTTGTGGTATTTATTTCTCGGCCGTATACATATGGGTCGAATTGGATATGGTTTTTGGTATTGTGAAGTTGTTGTCGATTGGTAAGTGATTGGGGACCGATTGTGAGACGGTCGTTAGATTGACGGAGATAGGTTAGTCGGGTACCGTAGTGGGACCTTATTGTTGTAGCCCGTGGTTGAGATTGTGATTGGACGGAGATTTGTTACTTATGACTTTTGCTTATTATTGGACTTGGACAATGAGCCGAGAGTCATGACTCGGACATATGACCATTTCGTATAACTCAATAACTATTAAAACTAAAACGGAAATAATAAAACTCGTAATAATAATTATTGATAATATGAACGTTTATACAAAAGTATATACGTGAATAATGTATATATAACTATATAAACGCGTATATTAATAATAATAATAATCACGAGTCGTATTATAAATAATACGATTAGATATATATTAGGCTACGAAAGTGGCGTAATATTATTAAACGTATTATTATTATAAAAATTGCGTTATGAAACGGGAAACTCCCGACAATTATGAAACGTTTAATAAAAAGTCATTTCGGATATATAACGGATAAACTTATTGAGTTAGGCGAAATTGTTGTCACTCGGGTCCAGGTAAGTTATTATTTGCGACGTTCGTGTTGTCACGGATATATGACGACTAATATAGACGTTTTCTATAATTAAATAACCACTTAACCGTAAGGTTGAGCCGGGTTGTTTGGTTATACGAAATAAATATATTAGTGGGTATCGTATCCTACGACGCCCATAGGTTGTAGTATATGTAAAGTGTAATAGATTTCGGGTGTATATATCGGGAAATCTGGCCAATTTGACGATATATATGAAGAATTTATTAAACTATGATATATACTATATAGTAATTATGTGCTATGTGCTTTATATGCGCTTTAGGTTGGGTGTAATCTTGGAACGGTATATTACGTAAATAAATATGAGGATTATCAAATCGACGGATTTGGTAAACTTTGGCGATTTATTTAAATGATATATTAGGCTAATATTAGATCTATAGCTTATCTTATCTTGCTATGTGTGATCTTGTTGGTTTGTTTTGAGTCGACCCACCACCCATATGGATACCAAACGCAAATACACCAAACTAATACGAAATGGATTTTCGGAAATAAAACGGATTCTCGTCCGGGTTTGGGAATATTATATATTTGAGGAAATGATTCTGAAAGAGTTAATATTGTTAGGTCGTGCCAAGTCCGTAGTTGCTGTTTCGTGAGTTATCATACATCTTATTTCTACCTACCTCGTCTTGCTATTTTCTGGACTTGAGGTGAGTCATAGCCCCACTTTTTACTCTTGAACTATGTTTTCAATGATTGGGGTGAGAAACGTGCAAATCATTTTACGTGGACTATTATCGCTTTTATATTGTTTCTAAACTTGCTATGCGTATGGACTAGGATATATTGTCAGCTTTAGTCACACATGTCGTGTGTACTATTCAAGGTTGGCTTATTTGGTTATTGGTGAATTGTCAGCTTTAGTCACATATAGGTTGTGTGTACTATTCAAGGTTGACTTATTTGGTTATTTGGAATTGTCAGCTTTAGTCACATATATGTTGTGTGTACTATTCAAGGTTGACTTATTTAGATACTGTAGTGTGCACCTATAGGTTATTAATATTCCGGAGGTTATCCGAGTTATTATTGGTATTGCGGGGGCTACCCGAATATCTATGTTAGTACGGAAGGGTATCCGTGTGTTATGTTAGTACGGAAGGGTATCCGTGTGTTATGTTGGAGCGGAGGGTATCCGCAGGCTTTTAGCGAATCCTTAGTCTAGCTAGCAAGCGTTTTGCGTATATGTCCACTATATTATTAGTTGAATTTAAACCTATGATCTCACCAGCGAAAGCTGACTTTTAGCACGTTTTCTCAGGTAATTAAGTGATGAGATGCATGCTTGGAATGGAAGGCTCGGCTAAGGCACGCGGTTTATGGATCTATATTTTCTAAACTCTGATAATTAAATTTGGACCTATTGTTATTTATTTTGGGCCTGACTCTGAATGATGTTGGGATAAATGTAAACCTTAAAACCCCGTTTTGGTTGTGTTTTTATTATGTTTACTTTATCTCGTTCTATATTGTCTTGTGTTGGATACCAATCCCCGTAGTACCCCGAAAGCTTGTTGAGTCTTCCGCTGTATCGAATTTTGGGGGTGTTACAGATTGGTATCAGAGCCAAGGTTATAGAGAACTAGGTAAATAAACGCCAAAACTATAACCGTATTTTTATAGAAAATGATCCTTGACTACCTCCCGCCAGCCCGCCAAGCCGAAGCATCTTCTATTATTTGAGGTATTATGAGATATTTGAGATGATTGTTAGATTTGGAATTTATTGAGATGGTTTGAGGTTTATGGATTTTAGTAATAAGATGGCGTTCTCGAGGATTTATATGGTCTATATGTTTTATAAACATTTTAGTAATGCGGTGTTTGAAATTCTTTTATTAAGATTATATATGGAATTGATTGATGAGTATATTTGGTATGGTATTATGAGTTGTGATTTAAGTTGTTTTGAAACACTTACACCTACCCTACGCCGTTGTCACAGACTATGGCCTCCCATATGCCCGATGTCGTCGAGGATATTCTTACTGCACCGGTTTTACCTGCACAGTTCACTATGGCATCTGATGACCCTTACCAGATGGCCATGACTTCAGCTACTGTATCACAGGCAGCTTCTACTTCAGCACTACCTACTGCATCTACGCAGGGACCCTCATCTTCTTTAGGGCTCCCTGGTACATCGAGGCAGCTTACTCTTCATCAGGCTTTGGCTCGTGTGGCACCACGCTTTGCCCACCGAGCTACGGCACGCATGTCGGTACGCCCTACTCCATCACCTTTACAGATTGATGCTCATTCTCTTCTGTCTAAGGCGACGCCCACATCACTGCGTCGTCGTCCTAGATCACCTACTACATCTTCACATGGTTCACCCAGTAGGAGACGACGAGTGATGAGGTACTCTTCCGATGAGGAGGAGGAGGAGTACGAGGGTGAGGATGAGGCTGATGACCCTGAGCGGGAGGATGACCCTCAGGAGGCTGAGCATGGTGATGATGATGACCCTGAGGAGGAGGATGACCCTCAGGAGGATGAGATGCCTGATGATGATGATGAGTTAGCACCACCAGCTCAGGCTGAGGAGCCTGATTCACCTGTACACCCGATTGAGCCCGATTCACCTGATCATTCGTTCTTGTTTGAGTTGCCACCTGGTAGTCCCGTTGAGTCGGATGCATCTTCGGAGGTTTCTGCTGAGCATGCAGAGTTGGGTTAGGTTGGCAGGTTGTGGGCTCGGATTACTGAGCTTAGTGACAGAGTTGCACGTGTATCGGATCGACTGGAGAGAGTCATTGGAGAGTTCTTAGCAGATTTGAGAGTTGACTTGACTGTCGTTGTGGGCAGGACTACTGAGTTAAGGAGAGTTTTGATGGATGTCCACGAGCATATCGATAGTTTGCAGCGAGGATTTGTTACTGCTCGTGAGGCCGACCGCAAGCTTTGGCAAAGGAATGCCGAGCTAGAGAAGGAGGTGGCTGACCTCAAGAGAGACCGAGACACCCATAGCGTGGAGTTAGGATCGTTATGGAGGGATCTTGATGGCTTGAGGCAGGAGTTGAGGATTCTCCGTCAGCCACATGGCTAGTTATTTGAGTTATATTATCTTGTTGCTTTCTTAACCGAGGAGTGTTCGGTTAGAAAGGCTATTTATCATATTTGGATGTATTTTGTTCGGTATTCGTCTCTTTCGGAACGATTAGTATGTTTTGTGTTATCTATTAGTCGGAACGATGTTAGACCGCTATTGTATGGTTGATGATTATTAGTATATGGTATTATATGATTTTGGGTGTTATGGAAATTGAGTCCTTATTCGCTTATTTGTTGTTACGTGGTGTGTTGTTGCTATTCTTTCCATGACTTGATTCGTTGAGATGTTTTATTGAGCATGTCGATAAGTTCGATTGGAGACTCATGAGCTTGTGTGATGTTACAGATCAATGGCACCACGTCGAAACCCTGTTAGGTCTACCAGGACTGGTCCTGCTGTGACTACTCCTGCTCGCCGAGGTCGTCGACCTACTCGAAATGTTGAAACCCCTACTCCTGACAACCTGGACACTACTAACCGCAACAACAGGAATCAAAATGTTGATGTTCAGGGAGACAATGATCATGTTCCACTTAATGCACCTACTGTGGATCAAGCAATGATCAACCAACTCGTGGAGCAAAGAGTTGCGGAACTACTAGCAGAGTCAAATCATTCCAACAATTCTGCTGGAACTTTTCCACCTGTTCGTGTTAATGGATGTCAATACAAGGAATTCAAGAATTGTGGACCCATTGAGTTTGGTGGAACTGAAGGAGTGGTTTACTTAGTCAGATGGATTGAGAAGACTGAGTCAGTGTTTAATGTTAGTGGTTGTGCGAAGAATGCAAAGGTAAAGTTTGCTTCTTTTACTTTCAAGGATGAAGCTTTGACTTGGTGGAACAACTATCGAAGTGCAGTTGGGAGTGATGTAGCTTATGCTATGACCTGGGAGCAATTTAAGTCCTTGCTGATTCAGACTTATTGCCCAAGAAATGAGGTCAAGAAGCTAGAGATTGAGTTTTGGAACCACAAGGTGAAAGGTAATGATATGGCGACTTACAATCGTCGTTACCAGGAGTTAGCCTTGTTGTGCCCTGATATGGTGAAAACTGAGACTCAAAAGATTGAAAGGTATACTGATGGATTGCCTGTAGCTACGAGGAATGATGTAATTTCTGCTAGGCCTGCAAACATCCATGAGGCAATCACAATTGCTCAACAACTTATGGATTCATTGGAGTTAGAAGAAGCTGATAAGGAGAAGAATGGAAAGAGAAAGAGAGACCGTCACTCTAAGAGTAATGATCACCGAAGCAAGAGACAAGCTAAGGCTTATGCTATTGGGAATGGAGACAAGAAGAACCCGAACGGTGATGCACCCAAGTGTGATCGTTGCCACCAGCATCACACTGGATGGTGTAGTGTGAAATGCCAGAATTGCTCAAAGAAAGGACACACAGCTAGGGACTGTAGAGCTCGACCTCTTGCTATGGTTCAAGCTGCTCCTGAAATGAGAAACAAGGCAGATGTCACCTGTTATGGGTGTGGAAAGAATGGACACTATAAGAATGAGTGTAGAGAATCGCGGAACCGTGGAAATCAAGGCTCGGGTGGTAATGGGTACAATTATGGAAACCGTGGAACTGGAGGAAATCGTGGACGACAAGATAATGGGGACCAACGTGTGGAAGCTGGAGCTGCTCAGGGAAGAGTGTATGCACTCGGGAACGAGAGAGGAGAAGATCCGAACGTCGTTACTGGTACGTTCCTCCTCAATAATCGATATGCTTCCATACTATTTGATACTGGTGCCGATAGGAGTTTTGTGTCCACTATGTTTGCACCCTTACTAGAGAAACCCCCGATGGCCTTAGGAATTGGATATGATATTGAGTTAGCTAATGGAAACATAGAGAGGATTAATACCATCATTCGCGGTTGTACGTTAAATTTCTTGAACCACCCTTTCAACATAGATCTTCTACCCGTCACGTTAGGAAGTTTTGATGTAATCATTGGTATGGATTGGTTGTCGAAGTATCGTGCTCACATACTTTGCGACGAGAAGATCGTGCGTGTACCATACGGAAAGGAGGTCCTAAATATATTAGGAGACCGAAAGGATTCTAGGAGCCCATCCCGATTGGCAGTGATTTCGTGCACTAAGTTACCGAAGCTAATGGAGAAGGGATGTTATCTTTTCTTAGCTCAAATTTCTGAGAAGGGCGAGACGAAGAAAAAGGAAAGGTGCATTGGAGATGTGCCTATAGTTCGTGATTTTCCTGATGTGTTTCCTGATGATTTGCCGGGAATCCCGCCGACTAGACAAGTGGAGTTTCAGATTGAGTTGATACCTGGTGCTGCACCTGTAGCACGAGCACCTTATCGTCTTGCACCTACCGAACTGGAAGAGTTGTCGAAACAATTGGCGGAGTTAGCCAAAAAAGGATTCATAAGACCAAGTTCTTCACCTTGGGGAGCCCCAGCCTTATTCGTGAAGAAGAAGGATCGATCGTTTCGTATGTGTATTGATTATAGAGAGCTGAATAAGTTAACGGTGAAGAACCGATACCCATTACCTAGGATCGATGACTTGTTCGATCAACTTCAAGGATCGAGTGTGTATTCGAAGATCGATTTGAGATCGGGATATCATCAACTTCGAGTTCGCGAGGAAGATATTCCGAAAACGGCTTTCAGAACCCGTTACGGGCATTACGAGTTTCAGGTGATGCCGTTTGGGTTGACTAACGCACCAGCAATATTCATGGATCTCATGAATCGTGTGTGTAAGCCTTACTTGGATAAGTTCGTGATTGTATTCATCGATGACATTCTGATTTACTCAAAGAGTGAGAAAGAGCATGAGGAGCATCTAAGACTCATTTTGGAATTGCTCAGAAAGGAGAAACTCTATGCCAAGTTTTCGAAATGCGAATTTTGGATTCCGACGGTACAATTTTTGGGTCATGTAATTGATAGACAAGGAGTCCATGTGGATCCTGCCAAGATTGAGGCGATAAAAGATTGGGCTGCACCTACAACCCCAACCGAAGTTCGTCAATTTTTGGGTTTAGCTGGTTATTACCGAAGATTCATCGAGGGATTTTCGAAGATAGCTAAACCATTGACCAAATTGACTCAGAAGAGTGTTACGTATGAATGGGAAGATAAAGAAGAGGAAGCGTTTCAATTGCTTAAGAAAATGTTGTGTAGTGCTCCTATCTTAGCGTTACCAGAAGGTAACGAGGATTTCGTCGTCTATTGTGACGCCTCACATAAAGGTTTAGGAGCCGTGTTGATGCAACGAGAGAAGGTGATAGCTTATGCTTCCCGACAGCTCAAAAAGCATGAGAAAAACTACACTACCCATGATTTGGAGCTAGGTGCTGTAGTTTTTGCTTTAAGAATATGGAGACATTACTTGTACGGGACCAAGTGTGTTGTATTTACTGACCACAAAAGTCTACAACACATCTTGAATCAAAAAGAGCTCAACATGAGGCAGCGACGTTGGATCGAGTTGCTAAGCGTGATTGTGAAATTCGCTACCACCCAGGTAAAGCAAACGTTGTTGCTGATGCTCTTAGTCGAAAGGAAAGAGTACCACCGTTACGAGTTAGGTCATTGGGAATGACTATCGTATCGCCATTACCGTCTCAAATACTCGAAGCTCAAACGGAAGCGTTGAAAGCAGAAAATAGATCTGCCGAGAATATATTTGGGATGGCTGATAATGAGAAAGGATTTGTTAAGCGTTCTGATGGATTATTATGTTTTGGAGATCGGATTTGGGTAGCTTTATATGGAGAAATTCGAGAATTGATTATGCATGAGTCGCATAAGTCAAGGTACTCCATTCATCCTGGTTCCGATAAAATGTACCAGGATCTTAAGAAGTTCTATTGGTGGCCGAATATGAAGGCAGATATAGCATCGTACGTTAGTAAGTGCTTGACATGTGCTAAGGTTAAAGCTGAACACCAGAGACCGTCAGGATTACTAACGCAACCAGAACTTCCAGTCTGGAAATGGGAGCGGATTACTATGGACTTCATTACCAAATTACCGAGAACAGCTAGCGGTTGTGACGCTATCTGGGTAATTGTGGATCGTCTGACAAAGTCTGCTCATTTCTTAGCTATTAGTGAAGATGATAGTGTAGATAAGCTTGCGAGGTTATATGTGAAGGAAATTATTTCGCGACATGGAGTCCCGATATCTATTATTTCGGATCGTGATAGTCGTTTTACGTCAGCTTTGTGGCGATCACTTCAAACGGCTTTGGGGACGAGGCTTGATATGAGTACTGCATATCATCCCCAAACCGATGGTCAAAGTGAGAGGACCATTCAGACGTTAGAGGATATGCTTCGTGCATGCATCATAGACTTTGGTAAAGGCTGGGAGAAGTATTTACCCCTTGCGGAATTCTCCTATAATAATAGCTACCACACAAGTCTTAAGGCTGCACCATTCGAAGCTTTATATGGCAGAAAGTGTCGTTCGCCTATTGGTTGGGCAGAAGTTGGAGATAGTCAACTTACAGGCCCTGAGCTTATTTTGGAAACTACCGAGAAAGTAACTCAGATTCGCGATCGGTTGCAAGCAGCCAGAGATAGGCAGAAGAGCTATGCCGATCAGAGACGTAAACCTTTAGAGTTCCAGGTTGGAGACAAAGTAATGCTGAAAGTCTCGCCTTGGAGAGGTGTAATACGTTTCGGGAAACGTGGTAAACTCAACCCACGCTACATTGGACCATTCTTGATCTTAGAAAGAATTGGGCCCGTGGCTTATAGGTTGGAATTACCGTCCGAACTGAGTAAAGTTCACGACGTGTTTCACGTGAGTAATTTGAAGAAATGTCTTTCTGATGAAATGCCCGTCATTCCAATGAGGGACATTCGTGTTGACGAGAAACTGAATTTCGTGGAGGAACCGATTGAGATTTTAGATCGTGAAGTTAAACGACTCAAGAGGAGTCGCATTCCGCTCGTCAAGGTTCGTTAGAATTCCCGACATGGACCAGAGTTTACGTGGGAACGTGAGGACGAGTTCAGGAAGAGATATCCGAAGCTTTTCACTTCGTAGATGAATTTTTCCGAGTGAAACCCGGGACGGGTTTCCTTCTGAGACGGGGAGGATGTGACAACCGGCAGTTTAGGGAGCTATTTTTAAAACCCGCATTACAATTTAAGTTCGTGTAAAATTTTTATTTGAAATTTTCATTTCACAACGAACTTGTAAGACCTATTTTATGGATATTTTAATTAACGACGTTATGGAATTCGTGAATTATGTTCATAATTCATTTTTGATTATATGATCGGTGATGTATATTTGAATTCTCACTTGGTACTACGTTGACTTTGGCACTAGGATTACCTAACGACAGTTTTATGATTCGTCTTAACGAGTCCGATCTATTTTTAATTATTCATGAGAGGTTCTCGAGTAATGTTGAAATTTTAAAGTGAGTTCGGGTTCGGGCCACATGTTTTTACAATAACCCGCGTTACCCACTCCACCGTAATAATATCCTTATTATTGCTATTATTATTATTATTCTTATTATTATTATAACTTTTATAAAAAAAAAAATAATAAATAAAAGTTAATAAAGGGTGTGTTGGTTCGGTTTTACCCACACACACACAACACTCACTCCTTATTATTCTCTCTCTCTCAAACCCTCATCTCCCCCAACCCTAAAGCTAGCCGCCGCCGACCACTTATCCGGCCGCCACCGCCGCACCTCCGATCCCACAACAAAACTAACACCACCATTTTACTCCTCTCTTTCCCCTCTTTCTTTTGGTATAAGAAACGCACCCTAAAACCATCAGTAACATCACCAAATCTATAGTTATCCACTTGAAGTTGTGGTAGTTTTCTAGATCCGTGCTTTTGGAGGATTTAGAAGGTGAGAAGAAACGTTTTCAAGAGTTTTGGGAGCCACGAATTGGTTCTATTCGTGGCTACACGAATGATTTATTGGAGAATCGAATTGGTTTTTGAACGGAAATGATTGTTTTGTGATTAAAAGATAGTTTGGTATCCGGGTTCATGGTTGGGTCGTGGTTGACTCGGAACCGAGAGCAAAGCTCTCGGCTTATTAATTTTTTTGTTGGTTCGAAGCCTTGTGTGGCTATGGTCCTTTGAGGATGATTGATTGATTTGTTTGGTTGTCGAGGGTGTGGTGAACCTCGATTCGATGCTAGCCGAGACCTTGTGGTCTCGGGGTTCCTGCTCTTGTGCTCTTTGGCCATACCGAGACCCTCAAGGGGTTCTCGTTGAGTGTGGTTCGAGCCTATTGGCTCGTATGGTTAATGTGGTTCGACCCTTTGGGTCGCGGCTTTTAGCCGAGTACCACTTTATTGCCGTATAGACCATTGGGTCGAATGGTTTATGTGGTCATTTTGTTTTGGTTCTTGTGAGCTATATATTACTTGTGTTTGGTTCGAGTCCTAATGACTCGTGGTTCGGAGCCGAGACTCAATAGAGTCGAGGGCTCGGGTCGGCTTGGTAAACCGACCCACACATTAACTTTGTTAATGTTATTATTGGAATAATTGTGAACTTATTTATTTTGTTGTTGTGGTATTTATTTCTCGGCCGTATACATATGGGTCGAATTGGATATGGTTTTTGGTATTGTGAAGTTGTTGTCGATTGGTAAGTGATTGGGGACCGATTGTTGTTAGATTGACGGAGATAGGTTAGTCGGGTACCGTAGTGGGACCTTATTGTTGTAGCCCGTGGTTGAGATTGTGATTGGACGGAGATTTGTTACTTATGACTTTTGCTTATTATTGGACTTGGACAATGAGCCGAGAGTCATGACTCGGACATATGACCATTTCGTATAACTCAATAACTATTAAAACTAAAACGGAAATAATAAAACTCGTAATAATAATTATTGATAATATGAACGTTTATACAAAAGTATATACGTGAATAACGTATATATAACTATATAAACGCGTATATTAATAATAATAATAATCACGAGTCGTATTATAAATAATACGATTAGATATATATTAGGCTACGAAAGTGGCGTAATATTATTAAACGTATTATTATTATAAAAATTGCGTTATGAAACGGGAAACTCCCGACAATTATGAAACGTTTAATAAAAAGTCATTTCGGATATATAACGGATAAACTTATTGAGTTAGGCGAAATTGTTGTCACTCGGGTCCAGGTAAGTTATTATTTGCGACGTTCGTGTTGTCACGGATATATGACGACTAATATAGACGTTTTCTATAATTAAATAACCACTTAACTGTAAGGTTGAGCCGGGTTGTTTGGTTATACGAAATAAATATATTAGTGGGTATCGTATCCTACGACGCCCATAGGTTGTAGTATATGTAAAGTGTAATAGATTTCGGGTGTATATATCGGGAAATCTGGCCAATTTGACGATATATATGAAGAATTTATTAAACTATGATATATACTATATAGTAATTATGTGCTATGTGCTTTATATGCGCTTTAGGTTGGGTGTAATCTTGGAACGGTATATTACGTAAATAAATATGAGGATTATCAAATCGACGGATTTGGTAAACTTTGGCGATTTATTTAAATGATATATTAGGCTAATATTAGATCTATAGCTTATCTTATCTTGCTATGTGTGATCTTGTTGGTTTGTTTTGAGTCGACCCACCACCCGTATGGATACCAAACGCAAATACACCAAACTAATACGAAATGGATTTTCGGAAATAAAACGGATTCTCGTCCGGGTTTGGGAATATTATATATTTGAGGAAATGATTCTGAAAGAGTTAATATTGTTAGGTCGTGCCAAGTCCGTAGTTGCTGTTTCGTGAGTTATCATACATCTTATTTCTACCTACCTCGTCTTGCTATTTTCTGGACTTGAGGTGAGTCATAGCCCCACTTTTTACTCTTGAACTATGTTTTCAATGATTGGGGTGAGAAACGTGCAAATCATTTTACGTGGACTATTATCGCTTTTATATTGTTTCTAAACTTGCTATGCGTATGGACTAGGATATATTGTCAGCTTTAGTCACACATGTCGTGTGTACTATTCAAGGTTGGCTTATTTGGTTATTGGTGAATTGTCAGCTTTAGTCACATATAGGTTGTGTGTACTATTCAAGGTTGACTTATTTGGTTATTTGGAATTGTCAGCTTTAGTCACATATATGTTGTGTGTACTATTCAAGGTTGACTTATTTAGATACTGTAGTGTGCACCTATAGGTTATTAATATTCCGGAGGTTATCCGAGTTATTATTGGTATTGCGGGGGCTACCCGAATATCTATGTTAGTACGGAAGGGTATCCGTGTGTTATGTTAGTACGGAAGGGTATCCGTGTGTTATGTTGGAGCGGAGGGTATCCGCAGGCTTTTAGCGAATCCTTAGTCTAGCTAGCAAGCGTTTTGCGTATATGTCCACTATATTATTAGTTGAATTTAAACCTATGATCTCACCAGCGAAAGCTGACTTTTAGCACGTTTTCTCAGGTAATTAAGTGATGAGATGCATGCTTGGAATGGAAGGCTCGGCTAAGGCACGCGGTTTATGGATCTATATTTTCTAAACTCTGATAATTAAATTTGGACCTATTGTTATTTATTTTGGGCCTGACTCTGAATGATGTTGGGATAAATGTAAACCTTAAAACCCCGTTTTGGTTGTGTTTTTATTATGTTTACTTTATCTCGTTCTATATTGTCTTGTGTTGGATACCAATCCCCGTAGTACCCCGAAAGCTTGTTGAGTCTTCCGCTGTATCGAATTTTGGGGGTGTTACAGATTGGTATCAGAGCCAAGGTTATAGAGAACTAGGTAAATAAACGCCAAAACTATAACCGTATTTTTATAGAAAATGATCCTTGACTACCTCCCGCCAGCCCGCCAAGCCGAAGCATCTTCTATTATTTGAGGTATTATGAGATATTTGAGATGATTGTTAGATTTGGAATTTATTGAGATGGTTTGAGGTTTATGGATTTTAGTAATAAGATGGCGTTCTCGAGGATTTATATGGTCTATATGTTTTATAAACATTTTAGTAATGCGGTGTTTGAAATTCTTTTATTAAGATTATATATGGAATTGATTGATGAGTATATTTGGTATGGTATTATGAGTTGTGATTTAAGTTGTTTTGAAACACTTACACCTACCCTACGCCGTTGTCACAGACTATGGCCTCCCATATGTCCGATGTCGTCGAGGATATTCTTACTGCACCGGTTTTACCTGCACAGTTCACTATGGCATCTGATGACCCTTACCAGATGGCCATGACTTCAGCTACTGTATCACAGGCAGCTTCTACTTCAGCACTACCTACTGCATCTACGCAGGGACCCTCATCTTCTTTAGGGCTCCCTGGTACATCGAGGCAGCTTACTCTTCATCAGGCTTTGGCTCGTGTGGCACCACGCTTTGCCCACCGAGCTACGGCACGCATGTCGGTACGCCCTACTCCATCACCTTTACAGATTGATGCTCATTCTCTTCTGTCTAAGGCGACGCCCACATCACTGCGTCGTCGTCCTAGATCACCTACTACATCTTCACATGGTTCACCCAGTAGGAGACGACGAGTGATGAGGTACTCTTCCGATGAGGAGGAGGAGGAGTACGAGGGTGAGGATGAGGCTGATGACCCTGAGCGGGAGGATGACCCTCAGGAGGCTGAGCATGGTGATGATGATGACCCTGAGGAGGAGGATGACCCTCAGGAGGATGAGATGCCTGATGATGATGATGAGTTAGCACCACCAGCTCAGGCTGAGGAGCCTGATTCACCTGTACACCCGATTGAGCCCGATTCACCTGATCATTCGTTCTTGTTTGAGTTGCCACCTGGTAGTCCCGTTGAGTCGGATGCATCTTCGGAGGTTTCTGCTGAGCATGCAGAGTTGGGTTAGGTTGGCAGGTTGTGGGCTCGGATTACTGAGCTTAGTGACAGAGTTGCACGTGTATCGGATCGACTGGAGAGAGTCATTGGAGAGTTCTTAGCAGATTTGAGAGTTGACTTGACTGTCGTTGTGGGCAGGACTACTGAGTTAAGGAGAGTTTTGATGGATGTCCACGAGCATATCGATAGTTTGCAGCGAGGATTTGTTACTGCTCGTGAGGCCGACCGCAAGCTTTGGCAAAGGAATGCCGAGCTAGAGAAGGAGGTGGCTGACCTCAAGAGAGACCGAGACACCCATAGCGTGGAGTTAGGATCGTTATGGAGGGATCTTGATGGCTTGAGGCAGGAGTTGAGGATTCTCCGTCAGCCACATGGCTAGTTATTTGAGTTATATTATCTTGTTGCTTTCTTAACCGAGGAGTGTTCGGTTAGAAAGGCTATTTATCATATTTGGATGTATTTTGTTCGGTATTCGTCTCTTTCGGAACGATTAGTATGTTTTGTGTTATCTATTAGTCGGAACGATGTTAGACCGCTATTGTATGGTTGATGATTATTAGTATATGGTATTATATGATTTTGGGTGTTATGGAAATTGAGTCCTTATTCGCTTATTTGTTGTTACGTGGTGTGTTGTTGCTATTCTTTCCATGACTTGATTCGTTGAGATGTTTTATTGAGCATGTCGATAAGTTCGATTGGAGACTCATGAGCTTGTGTGATGTTACAGATCAATGGCACCACGTCGAAACCCTGTTAGGTCTACCAGGACTGGTCCTGCTGTGACTACTCCTGCTCGCCGAGGTCGTCGACCTACTCGAAATGTTGAAACCCCTACTCCTGACAACCTGGACACTACTAACCGCAACAACAGGAATCAAAATGTTGATGTTCAGGGAGACAATGATCATGTTCCACTTAATGCACCTACTGTGGATCAAGCAATGATCAACCAACTCGTGGAGCAAAGAGTTGCGGAACTACTAGCAGAGTCAAATCATTCCAACAATTCTGCTGGAACTTTTCCACCTGTTCGTGTTAATGGATGTCAATACAAGGAATTCAAGAATTGTGGACCCATTGAGTTTGGTGGAACTGAAGGAGTGGTTTACTTAGTCAGATGGATTGAGAAGACTGAGTCAGTGTTTAATGTTAGTGGTTGTGCGAAGAATGCAAAGGTAAAGTTTGCTTCTTTTACTTTCAAGGATGAAGCTTTGACTTGGTGGAACAACTATCGAAGTGCAGTTGGGAGTGATGTAGCTTATGCTATGACCTGGGAGCAATTTAAGTCCTTGCTGATTCAGACTTATTGCCCAAGAAATGAGGTCAAGAAGCTAGAGATTGAGTTTTGGAACCACAAGGTGAAAGGTAATGATATGGCGACTTACAATCGTCGTTACCAGGAGTTAGCCTTGTTGTGCCCTGATATGGTGAAAACTGAGACTCAAAAGATTGAAAGGTATACTGATGGATTGCCTGTAGCTACGAGGAATGATGTAATTTCTGCTAGGCCTGCAAACATCCATGAGGCAATCACAATTGCTCAACAACTTATGGATTCATTGGAGTTAGAAGAAGCTGATAAGGAGAAGAATGGAAAGAGAAAGAGAGACCGTCACTCTAAGAGTAATGATCACCGAAGCAAGAGACAAGCTAAGGCTTATGCTATTGGGAATGGAGACAAGAAGAACCCGAACGGTGATGCACCCAAGTGTGATCGTTGCCACCAGCATCACACTGGATGGTGTAGTGTGAAATGCCAGAATTGCTCAAAGAAAGGACACACAGCTAGGGACTGTAGAGCTCGACCTCTTGCTATGGTTCAAGCTGCTCCTGAAATGAGAAACAAGGCAGATGTCACCTGTTATGGGTGTGGAAAGAATGGACACTATAAGAATGAGTGTAGAGAATCGCGGAACCGTGGAAATCAAGGCTCGGGTGGTAATGGGTACAATTATGGAAACCGTGGAACTGGAGGAAATCGTGGACGACAAGATAATGGGGACCAACGTGTGGAAGCTGGAGCTGCTCAGGGAAGAGTGTATGCACTCGGGAACGAGAGAGGAGAAGATCCGAACGTCGTTACTGGTACGTTCCTCCTCAATAATCGATATGCTTCCATACTATTTGATATTGGTGCCGATAGGAGTTTTGTGTCCACTATGTTTGCACCCTTACTAGAGAAACCCCCGATGGCCTTAGGAATTGGATATGATATTGAGTTAGCTAATGGAAACATAGAGAGGATTAATACCATCATTCGCGGTTGTACGTTAAATTTCTTGAACCACCCTTTCAACATAGATCTTCTACCCGTCACGTTAGGAAGTTTTGATGTAATCATTGGTATGGATTGGTTGTCGAAGTATCGTGCTCACATACTTTGCGACGAGAAGATCGTGCGTGTACCATACGGAAAGGAGGTCCTAAATATATTAGGAGACCGAAAGGATTCTAGGAGCCCATCCCGATTGGCAGTGATTTCGTGCACTAAGTTACCGAAGCTAATGGAGAAGGGATGTTATCTTTTCTTAGCTCAAATTTCTGAGAAGGGCGAGACGAAGAAAAAGGAAAGGTGCATTGGAGATGTGCCTATAGTTCGTGATTTTCCTGATGTGTTTCCTGATGATTTGCCGGGAATCCCGCCGACTAGACAAGTGGAGTTTCAGATTGAGTTGATACCTGGTGCTGCACCTGTAGCACGAGCACCTTATCGTCTTGCACCTACCGAACTGGAAGAGTTGTCGAAACAATTGGCGGAGTTAGCCAAAAAAGGATTCATAAGACCAAGTTCTTCACCTTGGGGAGCCCCAGCCTTATTCGTGAAGAAGAAGGATCGATCGTTTCGTATGTGTATTGATTATAGAGAGCTGAATAAGTTAACGGTGAAGAACCGATACCCATTACCTAGGATCGATGACTTGTTCGATCAACTTCAAGGATCGAGTGTGTATTCGAAGATCGATTTGAGATCGGGATATCATCAACTTCGAGTTCGCGAGGAAGATATTCCGAAAACGGCTTTCAGAACCCGTTACGGGCATTACGAGTTTCAGGTGATGCCGTTTGGGTTGACTAACGCACCAGCAATATTCATGGATCTCATGAATCGTGTGTGTAAGCCTTACTTGGATAAGTTCGTGATTGTATTCATCGATGACATTCTGATTTACTCAAAGAGTGAGAAAGAGCATGAGGAGCATCTAAGACTCATTTTGGAATTGCTCAGAAAGGAGAAACTCTATGCCAAGTTTTCGAAATGCGAATTTTGGATTCCGACGGTACAATTTTTGGGTCATGTAATTGATAGACAAGGAGTCCATGTGGATCCTGCCAAGATTGAGGCGATAAAAGATTGGGCTGCACCTACAACCCCAACCGAAGTTCGTCAATTTTTGGGTTTAGCTGGTTATTACCGAAGATTCATCGAGGGATTTTCGAAGATAGCTAAACCATTGACCAAATTGACTCAGAAGAGTGTTACGTATGAATGGGAAGATAAAGAAGAGGAAGCGTTTCAATTGCTTAAGAAAATGTTGTGTAGTGCTCCTATCTTAGCGTTACCAGAAGGTAACGAGGATTTCGTCGTCTATTGTGACGCCTCACATAAAGGTTTAGGAGCCGTGTTGATGCAACGAGAGAAGGTGATAGCTTATGCTTCCCGACAGCTCAAAAAGCATGAGAAAAACTACACTACCCATGATTTGGAGCTAGGTGCTGTAGTTTTTGCTTTAAGAATATGGAGACATTACTTGTACGGGACCAAGTGTGTTGTATTTACTGACCACAAAAGTCTACAACACATCTTGAATCAAAAAGAGCTCAACATGAGGCAGCGACGTTGGATCGAGTTGCTAAGCGTGATTGTGAAATTCGCTACCACCCAGGTAAAGCAAACGTTGTTGCTGATGCTCTTAGTCGAAAGGAAAGAGTACCACCGTTACGAGTTAGGTCATTGGGAATGACTATCGTATCGCCATTACCGTCTCAAATACTCGAAGCTCAAACGGAAGCGTTGAAAGCAGAAAATAGATCTGCCGAGAATATATTTGGGATGGCTGATAATGAGAAAGGATTTGTTAAGCGTTCTGATGGATTATTATGTTTTGGAGATCGGATTTGGGTAGCTTTATATGGAGAAATTCGAGAATTGATTATGCATGAGTCGCATAAGTCAAGGTACTCCATTCATCCTGGTTCCGATAAAATGTACCAGGATCTTAAGAAGTTCTATTGGTGGCCGAATATGAAGGCAGATATAGCATCGTACGTTAGTAAGTGCTTGACATGTGCTAAGGTTAAAGCTGAACACCAGAGACCGTCAGGATTACTAACGCAACCAGAACTTCCAGTCTGGAAATGGGAGCGGATTACTATGGACTTCATTACCAAATTACCGAGAACAGCTAGCGGTTGTGACGCTATCTGGGTAATTGTGGATCGTCTGACAAAGTCTGCTCATTTCTTAGCTATTAGTGAAGATGATAGTGTAGATAAGCTTGCGAGGTTATATGTGAAGGAAATTATTTCGCGACATGGAGTCCCGATATCTATTATTTCGGATCGTGATAGTCGTTTTACGTCAGCTTTGTGGCGATCACTTCAAACGGCTTTGGGGACGAGGCTTGATATGAGTACTGCATATCATCCCCAAACCGATGGTCAAAGTGAGAGGACCATTCAGACGTTAGAGGATATGCTTCGTGCATGCATCATAGACTTTGGTAAAGGCTGGGAGAAGTATTTACCCCTTGCGGAATTCTCCTATAATAATAGCTACCACACAAGTCTTAAGGCTGCACCATTCGAAGCTTTATATGGCAGAAAGTGTCGTTCGCCTATTGGTTGGGCAGAAGTTGGAGATAGTCAACTTACAGGCCCTGAGCTTATTTTGGAAACTACCGAGAAAGTAACTCAGATTCGCGATCGGTTGCAAGCAGCCAGAGATAGGCAGAAGAGCTATGCCGATCAGAGACGTAAACCTTTAGAGTTCCAGGTTGGAGACAAAGTAATGCTGAAAGTCTCGCCTTGGAGAGGTGTAATACGTTTCGGGAAACGTGGTAAACTCAACCCACGCTACATTGGACCATTCTTGATCTTAGAAAGAATTGGGCCCGTGGCTTATAGGTTGGAATTACCGTCCGAACTGAGTAAAGTTCACGACGTGTTTCACGTGAGTAATTTGAAGAAATGTCTTTCTGATGAAATGCCCGTCATTCCAATGAGGGACATTCGTGTTGACGAGAAACTGAATTTCGTGGAGGAACCGATTGAGATTTTAGATCGTGAAGTTAAACGACTCAAGAGGAGTCGCATTCCGCTCGTCAAGGTTCGTTAGAATTCCCGACATGGACCAGAGTTTACGTGGGAACGTGAGGACGAGTTCAGGAAGAGATATCCGAAGCTTTTCACTTCGTAGATGAATTTTTCCGAGTGAAACCCGGGACGGGTTTCCTTCTGAGACGGGGAGGATGTGACAACCGGCAGTTTAGGGAGCTATTTTTAAAACCCGCATTACAATTTAAGTTCGTGTAAAATTTTTATTTGAAATTTTCATTTCACAACGAACTTGTAAGACCTATTTTATGGATATTTTAATTAACGACGTTATGGAATTCGTGAATTATGTTCATAATTCATTTTTGATTATATGATCGGTGATGTATATTTGAATTCTCACTTGGTACTACGTTGACTTTGGCACTAGGATTACCTAACGACAGTTTTATGATTCGTCTTAACGAGTCCGATCTATTTTTAATTATTCATGAGAGGTTCTCGAGTAATGTTGAAATTTTAAAGTGAGTTCGGGTTCGGGCCACATGTTTTTACAATAACCCGCGTTACCCACTCCACCGTAATAATATCCTTATTATTGCTATTATTATTATTATTCTTATTATTATTATAACTTTTATAAAAAAAAAATAATAAATAAAAGTTAATAAAGGGTGTGTTGGTTCGGTTTTACCCACACACACACAACACTCACTCCTTATTATTCTCTCTCTCTCAAACCCTCATCTCCCCCAACCCTAAAGCTAGCCGCCGCCGACCACTTATCCGGCCGCCACCGCCGCACCTCCGATCCCACAACAAAACTAACACCACCATTTTACTCCTCTCTTTCCCCTCTT
Source organism: Artemisia argyi (assembly GCA_030686995.1). NCBI lineage: Eukaryota > Viridiplantae > Streptophyta > Magnoliopsida > Asterales > Asteraceae > Artemisia > Artemisia argyi. Next base: position 184,411,722 of record CM060696.1, on the reverse strand, counting down.
TCTTTTGGTATAAGAAACGCACCCTAAAACCATCAGTAACATCACCAAATCTATAGTTATCCACTTGAAGTTGTGGTAGTTTTCTAGATCCGTGCTTTTGGAGGATTTAGAAGGTGAGAAGAAACGTTTTCAAGAGTTTTGGGAGCCACGAATTGGTTCTATTCGTGGCTACACGAATGATTTATTGGAGAATCGAATTGGTTTTTGAACGGAAATGATTGTTTTGTGATTAAAAGATAGTTTGGTATCCGGGTTCATGGTTGGGTCGTGGTTGACTCGGAACCGAGAGCAAAGCTCTCGGCTTATTAATTTTTTTGTTGGTTCGAAGCCTTGTGTGGCTATGGTCCTTTGAGGATGATTGATTGATTTGTTTGGTTGTCGAGGGTGTGGTGAACCTCGATTCGATGCTAGCCGAGACCTTGTGGTCTCGGGGTTCCTGCTCTTGTGCTCTTTGGCCATACCGAGACCCTCAAGGGGTTCTCGTTGAGTGTGGTTCGAGCCTATTGGCTCGTATGGTTAATGTGGTTCGACCCTTTGGGTCGCGGCTTTTAGCCGAGTACCACTTTATTGCCGTATAGACCATTGGGTCGAATGGTTTATGTGGTCATTTTGTTTTGGTTCTTGTGAGCTATATATTACTTGTGTTTGGTTCGAGTCCTAATGACTCGTGGTTCGGAGCCGAGACTCAATAGAGTCGAGGGCTCGGGTCGGCTTGGTAAACCGACCCACACATTAACTTTGTTAATGTTATTATTGGAATAATTGTGAACTTATTTATTTTGTTGTTGTGGTATTTATTTCTCGGCCGTATACATATGGGTCGAATTGGATATGGTTTTTGGTATTGTGAAGTTGTTGTCGATTGGTAAGTGATTGGGGACCGATTGTTGTTAGATTGACGGAGATAGGTTAGTCGGGTACCGTAGTGGGACCTTATTGTTGTAGCCCGTGGTTGAGATTGTGATTGGACGGAGATTTGTTACTTATGACTTTTGCTTATTATTGGACTTGGACAATGAGCCGAGAGTCATGACTCGGACATATGACCATTTCGTATAACTCAATAACTATTAAAACTAAAACGGAAATAATAAAACTCGTAATAATAATTATTGATAATATGAACGTTTATACAAAAGTATATACGTGAATAACGTATATATAACTATATAAACGCGTATATTAATAATAATAATAATCACGAGTCGTATTATAAATAATACGATTAGATATATATTAGGCTACGAAAGTGGCGTAATATTATTAAACGTATTATTATTATAAAAATTGCGTTATGAAACGGGAAACTCCCGACAATTATGAAACGTTTAATAAAAAGTCATTTCGGATATATAACGGATAAACTTATTGAGTTAGGCGAAATTGTTGTCACTCGGGTCCAGGTAAGTTATTATTTGCGACGTTCGTGTTGTCACGGATATATGACGACTAATATAGACGTTTTCTATAATTAAATAACCACTTAACTGTAAGGTTGAGCCGGGTTGTTTGGTTATACGAAATAAATATATTAGTGGGTATCGTATCCTACGACGCCCATAGGTTGTAGTATATGTAAAGTGTAATAGATTTCGGGTGTATATATCGGGAAATCTGGCCAATTTGACGATATATATGAAGAATTTATTAAACTATGATATATACTATATAGTAATTATGTGCTATGTGCTTTATATGCGCTTTAGGTTGGGTGTAATCTTGGAACGGTATATTACGTAAATAAATATGAGGATTATCAAATCGACGGATTTGGTAAACTTTGGCGATTTATTTAAATGATATATTAGGCTAATATTAGATCTATAGCTTATCTTATCTTGCTATGTGTGATCTTGTTGGTTTGTTTTGAGTCGACCCACCACCCGTATGGATACCAAACGCAAATACACCAAACTAATACGAAATGGATTTTCGGAAATAAAACGGATTCTCGTCCGGGTTTGGGAATATTATATATTTGAGGAAATGATTCTGAAAGAGTTAATATTGTTAGGTCGTGCCAAGTCCGTAGTTGCTGTTTCGTGAGTTATCATACATCTTATTTCTACCTACCTCGTCTTGCTATTTTCTGGACTTGAGGTGAGTCATAGCCCCACTTTTTACTCTTGAACTATGTTTTCAATGATTGGGGTGAGAAACGTGCAAATCATTTTACGTGGACTATTATCGCTTTTATATTGTTTCTAAACTTGCTATGCGTATGGACTAGGATATATTGTCAGCTTTAGTCACACATGTCGTGTGTACTATTCAAGGTTGGCTTATTTGGTTATTGGTGAATTGTCAGCTTTAGTCACATATAGGTTGTGTGTACTATTCAAGGTTGACTTATTTGGTTATTTGGAATTGTCAGCTTTAGTCACATATATGTTGTGTGTACTATTCAAGGTTGACTTATTTAGATACTGTAGTGTGCACCTATAGGTTATTAATATTCCGGAGGTTATCCGAGTTATTATTGGTATTGCGGGGGCTACCCGAATATCTATGTTAGTACGGAAGGGTATCCGTGTGTTATGTTAGTACGGAAGGGTATCCGTGTGTTATGTTGGAGCGGAGGGTATCCGCAGGCTTTTAGCGAATCCTTAGTCTAGCTAGCAAGCGTTTTGCGTATATGTCCACTATATTATTAGTTGAATTTAAACCTATGATCTCACCAGCGAAAGCTGACTTTTAGCACGTTTTCTCAGGTAATTAAGTGATGAGATGCATGCTTGGAATGGAAGGCTCGGCTAAGGCACGCGGTTTATGGATCTATATTTTCTAAACTCTGATAATTAAATTTGGACCTATTGTTATTTATTTTGGGCCTGACTCTGAATGATGTTGGGATAAATGTAAACCTTAAAACCCCGTTTTGGTTGTGTTTTTATTATGTTTACTTTATCTCGTTCTATATTGTCTTGTGTTGGATACCAATCCCCGTAGTACCCCGAAAGCTTGTTGAGTTTTCCGCTGTATCGAATTTTGGGGGTGTTACACTTTCTTTGTGTTTTTGTTGTCTCACTATTGTGCTTGCTGCATAATTAGACTACAGTAGGTATATTTAGGTTGAAACAAGCTTAAAATTTATAAGTTATAAGCAAAAAGTCAAAAATCAATCTAAGTTTCATATATGATATATAATATAGTAGCTGCAATCTTTCATTCTGTTAGATCTTAGGTGCATTTAGGTTAGTTAGCTTTTAAATTAGCTCAACATCACATTTAGGATTAGATTTAATCAGTAGAGTTTCAACTTAGTCAAACTTAGGGTGTCATTAAAAGTCAAAGGTTAGGGTAAAAATGGTTCCATAGGACCTGATCTAGGGAGTATTTAGGGTATCATTAGGCTTCTAATTTGTTTGACATTGCTTCTGGGGATATTTTGTAGTGCAAACATCATACAAGTTCATTATCAAACAATTTCATTAACACCTAGTGGCTCAAATCAGATCCGGAAGTTGTTGGTTTACCTGTTCTTCACTAGATAGGCAGTTAAGTGCATCTAAACTAGGGTCATTTTATGTGTTCAATTGAGCTTAAAATTTAGGTCTTAGTGTTGTATCCTGGGTGGTCTAGCTTTTGTCCCCTTAATCTTCCAAAAATTTGCTTATTAGAGTGCTTATTTATAAGCTAGAAATAGGGTCTTTGGCTGTTTGGTTGTGCAATTTGCTCATTGATTATCTAGCTTACGGCCTAGGCTTATTTGAGCTTTTTGAGTTGAATTAAGTTCGTTTAGGTCTATTTCACTATACCTGAGCTTTTGGTGGTCATTGGTGCATAAATGCTTATTCTAATTGCTTATTGAAACTGCTTATTAGTGGGCTTATTTAAACTTTTTTATTTTTCCTAGTATTAGAATAGTATTTTAGATTTTCCAGAATTTTTTCAGATTTTTCCAAGTTCATTTAGTACTTTTCTTAATTAATATTAGATTTTAAGTAATTTTAAATTATTTTTAATTCAGAAAAAATAAATAAAAATCCAAAAAAATTAGTTTTCTGTTTCAAAAAGATTTTTAGGTTATTTTAGATTTTTCAAAATTAAATTTTTATTTTTCTTACTTAATTTCACTTTTATTCGTATTTTACTTACTTTTTAATTAGTATAAATAGTTTTTAATTAATAATAATTAAATAAAAAGTAAAAAAAATATATATATTTTTCTTTTTTCCAAAATTTTCTTTTATCATTTAGAACTTAGGAAAATCATTTTCATACCCGTTGGAGTAGTCTAGCTTTAATTTCACTTTTTATTTCGCGCACTTACGTTTAATTTCCGTCTAGTTTACGTTTTTAGTTTAAATTGCGTGGTAGGCTTACGTGTTTACTTGTTTGTGCATTTTTATTTGTTTTCTTGTAGTTAAATTAGGGCTCCCCATAAAACCCCCTCACATTTACTTCACGATTCACAACACCGATCCAACGAACTCGAATTCAACCTTCGTTGGGATAACGACCCGAGGATTCATATTTACCCGTGCAATCCTCGGAGATATATCTATATATACTATATATATAGTGTATCATTATTATATTATTATTATTATTATTATTATTATTATTATTATTATACAAAATTGATTGGGAGTCTAAATACAAGCTGCGCTCCCACCCCTTTTTGAATACAAAAGCTTATTCTATGAAAAATAAAAACGCCACATTTAATATTATTAAAGTGGCTAATGGCAATAGACTTAATACGTGAAAGTGTGTTCAGAGCCTCCGTATCGAATTCACCAAATTTAGAGAAAGCAAATAGTATGAACTTGTAACTATGTCCTCGCATATAGACGCATATTATTATTATTATTATTATTATTATTATTATTATTATTATTTTAAAGCACCGCTAGGATACTAATTCGGGTGAACATGCGGATATGACTTCTGATATTTGCCTATAAAGGTTTAGTGAATTATATATATATATATATATATATATATATATATATATATATATACACACACACACAACATACTAAGAATCTCATTATATATTGAATTAATGTATATGCATGAGATTATAATATCAAAATAAAAGAACGAGTTACTTTGATATGTAAATAAATACACGAGAATGTACATCTAGTCATATACTAACGACTTATTAAGGATATCCGGAAAGTTTTTTTTTTTTTTTTTTTTTTTTTTTTTTTTTTTTTTTTTTTTTAATACTATCCGTGTTCTGTAATGCCTCATGTTATTATTCTTAATTAGTTTAATATGTGAGTACAAAAGTTCAAATATTATAAACGGCTGCTATTATTATTAGTTTAAATTACATGACTCGTGTAATTTCTCTTTAAAGTTTAAATAATAACATCCGGAAAAACATTATTCTAAATTTAAACAGCAACAACCTTAACACAATGTCAGTTAAACATGTCAAATCATTCGTCTAACAAAAATATATACAAAATATTAGTCGATATATAAAACTATAGACAAAAAAAATTTAAACGATTAATAAAAATAATTATTGATATAGATGATCATTATAAATTATTTTTAAGCATTTTTAAATAAAAATACACGAATAATCACTAAACTTCATGCGTACACAGGGTCTAGAACTAGTGATTTAAAAAGTTTGTTGCAATACAAACAAAAGTAGTTTCACTAGTCAAAAAATGTGTGTTGGAACAAAATCACAAAAAGTCGGTCATAAAATATAGATTTAAAACCACAAATTGCCCTGATCAATTCATTCAATGGATGTTTAATGGCTAGAAAAGCACTTCGCAAAAAAATAAACGTCAAGTGGTCTAGTAGATTCATCCAAAAGTCGAACATGAATTGTGGTCTTTGTAAGCGATAAAATATCCAAGTGATGAAGTGAATATAAGCTTATTTGCGTATTTGTTCTTGTTAGGCTACAACTCTAAAACATGTATGTTTACATTTGGAGGATCTCCGGTCAAAAAATTAATAAAGACTTGAAAATGACTTATAGAAATGTTATTGCATTGAAGCAAAAAAATTGAGAAAAAGTTATTAAAAGAATAGGTTGAGGAAGATTAAGTGATTGAAAATTTAATGTTGTGTAATGAAATAAGCTTAATGATAGGTTGAGAATGAGTTTTTTGTTGCATTTGAGCTGATGGGTTGACATGTTGAAAATTTAAGTTAATGCATTGAAGATGCAATTACAGAGATATCATTAATTAACACTTTAGTTATACCCAAAGTCAGATGCTAGCAACATGCATAAGTTGCTCACAGGAGATATTTATTCCTTAGTGAACACATGACTAGAAGCAACGATATGCATTTTATCAAAATTATATAAAGATCCGTAACACAAAAATCTGAGAACAAGTATATTTTTGAAAAGAAATTTCTATATTTGACGTCATTAATTATACATTATACATTTTTATAATTGCATGGTGATTGAAATTCTTGCTCTAAAAAGTGGACTAAATTGGTCGATGGAAAATTAATCAACCACATGGTCTAAATCAAGATGATAACAAAGACGTATATATAACATCTTATTAATATAAAACGCACAAAATTTTAATCATTTGCATTAGAAGTTTGTAAAAACCCAAATTTTCACCAAATGTAACATGAATTTTTGATGTGGAACTCAAATCTTCACAAATAAGCTAAACAAATTAAAGTAAAATGGTTTATTTTTAAATTTATGGAATTATTGGAATTGCAATCCACAGCTGGCTCAAGCAAATGGAAGTATGGAACTATAGCCTATAGGTTTATCTGGTGAAATTAAGTCCTGGTAGACCAGAAAAGTCAACGTAAGAAAAAAAAATGAATATTAAGTTGTGTCTTTTTGAATCTTCCAAACGAATTCAAAGACATAATGTTTTGACATAATGATATAGTAATAAAGAAAAACATAAAAAATTATTACGAGTACTAGATTCCGAATTATCCTTTGAAATATTTTTTTCTTTCATAAAATGACTTGATTTTGTTAGGAAAGAATATGTATGAATTTTTCTGTTTATATAAATGTTAGTCTTTTCTTAGTTTGAGATTCAAATATATACTTGAGACTTCATTCAACAACAACAAAGAAGAACAATGAACTTGAAACTCACATGTCTATAAAAAAAACTTGGTTAATTAGCTGTTTTCTTTATTGGGCTAATTGCTTGATAATTATCGATCATAGTTGTTATGATTTTCTTTTATATGTATCGAACAATTTTTTATTTTTTTTTTATTTTTTTTATTTTTTATTTTTTATTTTTGTATTTTATAATCATTTTACCCTTCATTTTATTAACTCGGAAAGGGCAAAAAAAAAAAAAAAAAAAAAAAAAGTTCCATATACATAGAAGGAAATCATAACTAAGATATATTTAGATAACGGCAAAGAAAGTTTATAAACGAAAAACTAACATGAAGCTAGAAGAACAATATACAAACGAAATAACCAACACCCAAATACCTAAAAGAAAAAGGTTGCACGAAGAACCGTAAATAACACATGAAGAGGCTATATGGTGCAACAAAGCATAAACTCGAGCTAACCCAACAACCAAAAAATCCAAACATAATAGTGTCACCTAATATAACCCCTAAAACCTGTCAAAATAACTAGATCAACTAACTCTCTCAAACTCCGGTGAGATTTAATAATGACTACAGACTCACAATCAGAATCCGATCGAATCATCATCATTATTAATATCGTACTTTTCCTTTATCTTACCAAACAAAGCCCATCTGAATCTCTAAAGACTATCACGATAGAAGCTATTCTTCGTGTTTTTCTTTGAATGAAATTCGAAAAACGACACTTTTTTCTATTTTAAGCATATGCTATGCATATAATTAGAATCGTCAACATGAGACACGTTGTGTTTTTTTTACGTTGTCACGACAGATAGAATGATAAAAATATATTCAGTTTTTATCAAATACATTCCTGGAACCATGCATCAAAACCTAGCTATTTTCCTATTTCACTTAAAAAATTTGTTAAAAATATTTATTTATAAGTCGGCAATAAACAAACACAATTAGAGAGCATTATCCTAAATTCCTATACACACGGATGTGGGTCCAGAATTTGGGATCCATGAATCTAAGACGTGTTCAATATGTGACACAAACACACAACAGATTGCGTTCATCAAAAAGTCAACTTCTCAAAGTCAGATGTGTGTCATTTTCCATTTTACCGCTATTTCGTAATTATTAGTGTGTATTATTTTTTTCAAATCATGCCCAATTATAAGTTCAATTTCGTTTTTTTATGATGGGTTTCGTGGGGCCTTGTGTATTGTGGGTTTATATAGTGTCCATCGCGGTTTGTACATTTTGACCAAAACTCATTATTGTCATATCACAGGATGGTATTAATAACGTAACCCTTTTTTTATTTAACTGTAGTACGAGAGTGTACAACTCATATTGAATAAATAATTTCAAACTTAAAATATTGAATATATATATATATATATATATATATATATATATATATATATATATATATTTTTCATTATTTGTTTCTGTGCATGCATACGCAATTTAGATGAATTTTACAGATTGATTGAGCTATAGACGTGATGGAAAACAATAAAAAAAGTTGAAGGGTGCCTTTGTTGTCATTTTTTAATGATAAAATGATGATTAAGTTAATAACAGTCTATTTAAGACTAGAGGTACGTAATGGGCATCGAATTCACAACTTTCACGCTATCGTCACATCAATATTTAGTGCACCATTAAACTCATCCTCAAATCAAACACATAAAAATAACTCATTTTGTTCAAAATACCCCATGATATAACCAACAAAAAAGAAAAAAAATGCAATAGGTTATGTGGTCTGCACCACCAAACCACAACCAAAATGCAAGCTTGCCATGCGGTTGTGTCACCACCGGGTGGTCGACCGCCCACCACCCATTACACCTAGGCTAACATAAAGTCATCGATGTGACAATATGTATATATGTCAAGTGGTCATACTAATAATCTAATCTCTTTACAAGTTGTATCTAAAATTTTGTATTCTTCCAAAGATACCGAAGACTCTTTTCGAGAGTTGGTATAAGATGATGTAGAGTACGTCCATACCTACGGAATATGTTGAATTAAGACTTGCCTCTTTGAGTATGGAATTTTAATTATCCTCTTAAGTAAATGGATTTATTTTGAGAAATGATTTGTGCATCATTTTTTGTTTTTGCTATACACCAGTAAATCACACTAGTGATGCATACAATACAACATCGCTATGCATAATTTAGTAGTGGATGACAAAAAAAAATAATGTACAAATCACCTCCCATTTATTTTAGCTATTACCATATTTTGGTTACCTCGGACACATCACAAACAAGACATTCAAACTTTAACTTTGACTTTGGTATATGTTTGATCGGATGTTCGACTTTCTTTTTCGGTTATTACCTACTAAAACCAATCTGCTTAACGACGATACATGCCGTCGCCAAAACCATATATCATATAAATAAAGGAGTTGATACTCCCACCACATTTTTTGATATTTGCACCACAACTTATGTATTATAGTATTGTACCGTACAACACTGCAATGCACAGTTATGGTATTTACATCAAAAAATGTAGTTGGAGTATCAACTCCTTATAAATAACGATTATTTTCAGATTAAATAATTTATTTTATTAAAAATGAATTAAAAAGGATTATACAATAATTTTTCTAATATGTATATAGTTTAGCGACGATGAATGTTATCGCTAATAGCCCCAAATAATTAAAAATTTAAATATAATTGTTAAATTAATTTTAAAAAATATGTTAATTTAGTTTATTGACAAAATTAATAATTTCATAAATTATAAAAATTATTTTTGTAGTAAAAATGCATTTAAGTTGTGAGGTGCTAGTGTATGACCTCCGTGCTTGTCTTTGGTCTTTAGTGGAACGATTATTTGTTGTAATTACTTTTATATTAGTGTTAAATGACCCCTAACTTGTATTTTGATAAGAATAAAAGCGCATTTGCTTGAGGACAAGCAAATCTCAAGTGTAAGGGTATATGATGAGGCGAAAAATAAACCACTTTTAGGGGGTTATTTAAGCCCGAAATTGAATTTATTTGATCAAATATTGCCCTAAATCGTTCCTTTTGTGATTTTAGGTACTTTGGGAGTGAAATCTGGAAAAGGAAGCAATTCGAACGTTTTTGGAGCATAAAAGTGAAGAAAACGCCAAAGACTTAATTTTCCAAGCTGGGAACAGTGTGTGACGGCGTCAAGAGTATTTTCCTGGCGGCGTCAAGAGTAAAGATCATGACGGCCCAGTACAGAAATGAAGGCGTCACAAAGTAGAGCGTCAAGAGTTAAATATGTGACGGCCTGGAAAAATGAAATACATGACGGCGTCAGATGTAGATCAAGGCAGTCCGAGGATTATTTTGGCGGTGAGATGACGGCGTCACAAGATTGTTCTTGACGCCGTCAGCCTCTAATATCTATATATAGTTTTCTAATTTTCATTCATTAAAAAGAGGAACAAGTTTGGAGAAACCCTAAGGCCGAACCATATACGTATTTTACAGCTTTTTCAAGGGTTTTCAGCCCTTGAACCCTTACATGTGTTATTGAGATAAGTATTCTTTTAACTCAATCAATATGTCTATGTGTTGGTTGTCTATATCTTGTGCTTGTCTTGATTCCACCATGCTAGGCTAGATTTATCTTGTGTTTGCTTAGATCTAATGAAACATAGATGTTGATTATGTGTTGATTACTTGTTTATGGTTGTATTGGATGAATGATTTCAATGTTAGGCTTAAGAAAACTGGCAGATCTCCAAATGGTAACATGCTTGAACGTCTTAGGAAACATGAACCGATGTGTACTAGGTTTTATTGATTGTATTTAATGCATGAGTAAATTCTAATGATCCCATGTTAGGAGCTTCTTAGCCGGCTCGACATAGGAGTGAAGTAGGCACTCATAGGATTGGGGAGTTAAGTACGCCACCCCATGAATGGTATTAAGGAATACAATCCATCATCCACGCAACTATAACAAGTAATTAACGTGTAAAAGATATCTAGGGAGTAGTGAAATCTAAGTAAACACATTTCTCCACTTATTGCTCACAACCTTAGTTTAATTTAGTTTTATTTTCATTTCTAGTATTTTATTTTGATTGCATCTTTAGTATTGGGTTAGTTGACTAGCAACTAATTCCGCCCATATCCTTCAAAACCCGAGATTTTAACTTGCTTTCTAAAAAATATAAAAAATACAAAAAGAATCATCTCTCATCTTTAGAACTAGTATTTAGGTTTTCTAATCCTAGCGACACTATTCCTAGCTGAACGATCAATCCCCCGGTACTTGTCATTATACTATACTACATCGATCAGGTACACTGCCTGGTGGGGGTTGTAAGCTTTTCGAGATCCCTCGAGAGGTAAAGCCTGGTGCAATCCCTACGCATCAAGTTTTTGGCGCCGCAGCCCGGGGAATAGTTATTGTCTAGGTTAGAATCTCTTTTTATTAGGTCTACTTGCTAGATTCCTTTCTAGTAAGATTTTATTTTTATTTGTAGGTTCTCTTTAGTCTATCTTATTTCTTTGTTTCCTTTGTTCGTAAACTATTTCGATGGATAACAATAACATTGATCGTTTGATTCCTGTTATTCGTGTTTTTCGTCGTAGGATTTTCCAAATGCCCGCCCCACTCCCTTTAGTCGAGAATGAGAACCCACCTAACCTCTCGCCCAACCACCACTTTGACAATAATTCTGAGTTAGAAGAGTATGATCATAATGATGACCGTAGGGCTAGTCCTTTTTACTATTCAGACTCCGACGTGGATCTTGATTATGGTGATGTGATTAATGAGAATAGGATGGAAGAGGAAGTGAACCCTCTTAGGTATGTCAACCCTAGAACAACGATTGAGAGTGATAGTTCATTCAACATGCAATTTCCTTGTAAGATCGGATTTAGGAGCTTTAACGCCTATCTTAACTCATCTCTCCCAATGAACATAATCTCGCGTAATGAATACAATAAAATCATGGTAGATGAGTTAGAATATAAAGGGGAAAATATTATTGCTAGGACAATACCATTGCATGTGTTTGTAGGAAGTTTGGTTTATCTTGTTGAGTTCATGGTTATGGAGAGTCTAGGAGAATTTGTTGATAGTAAGTTGACCCAAGTTGTGTTTGGAAGACCTTTCAAACGGCTGACCAACCTTGATGAAAAACTTATAGAAGGGTTAATTACATTCTCGGATGGGGAAGAAGATTTTGTCTACCAAATGCCCCGCACACACCCTAGGTTCAAGGATTTTTCCATGGAGAAGTGTAGTAGGTATCCGCCTATAGAAATGCTAAGTGAGAATGATAAGAGAAAAGGGCTTAAATATGCTTATGAAAAAAATAAAAGATACTATCGCGGATGTTTAGAGTTAGGAGATGATTATAAGAAAGATGAGGCGACTATTAGATGGCTCACGCTTGGTTATGTGAGCATAAGCGATACACGGTAACCCATGACCTTGAGTTTAGCTACAAGACTCGTAAATAAAGAAAAGCGCTTCTTGGGAGGCAACCCATGCTTTGTGTGATTTTATTTTGTTTGTTTGTTATTTGCTTCCGTATGCATGATTTATTTTTACTGTTGGTAGATCATGTTTCTAAACTAAAAAGTGGAAATACTTTACTTTGTTGTTTAGCCTAGTCTTAACTCCACCTAAAAGTATTTTTGCAAAAGATAAGTGTAAGGGGAAACCCCAAATATGTTTTTAAGAAACAAACCGATCATGATTCTCCACAATATTAAGTGAACATGTATATTCGTATTTGTTAGAGTCAAATGCTTGTATTGAGTCATAATGAAGTTTTGTAGGATTTTCCAGGAAGTAGGACCAAGTTTTTCCAGAAATTTTCCGGAAACTTAACACAAGAATTTCTGCAGGTCACTTCTGACGGCGTCATGAGCTTGCTCTTGACGGTGTCACGTGTAAAAATCTGGAAATTTTACCAGTTTTGTTTTTCTAACGGAGTCTTAAAGTTTTTGTTGAATTATTAAGTTTTATAATCTTCAGGAAATCTGCAAACTTCATTCCACAAGCATTATATCTTATTTTGTTTTCTAGGATTTAGTAACTTATGTAGATTGCCGCCGATTTTATGCGAGGTTGTTTTGTCTGTTTTCTCAGGATTTACAGGTTATGTATGACAAGAAGATGATTTATTTTTCTGGAAGAGAAGCTTTTATTGTTCATTTTCTTGGAGGAAGATCTAACATGGCCACCTTATTATCCATACCGAGCGAATCAGGGGAGTATTTGATTTCATTTTTTTTTTTTACTTATTTTACTTTTACATTCTTTACTTGAACACTGGGGACAATGTTCATCCTAAGTGTAAGGGGAGGGTAAAATGATGATACCTTACAGATACACTTTCGCTTGAGTTTGTTTGTTTGATAGTAGATGTGTAATAAAACTATGAGAAATACTTATTAGTGCAATTTTAGCGCCAAATTTAAATTTTTTTACAACATTTAGGAGTGAAACTTTAGCCATAGCAAGCGTCTCATGGATAGGAGATTGTATGACTAGCACATAACTGTATATTCAGAAAAATTTTCCACCCAAATATGTGAGGTTCGCCTTTAGATTTGATAGGAAAAGCATTTACTATTAGCGCTTATGAGTGTACCGGTAGCATTTAGATTCTAGAACTTGTGTTAGTGATGCATCCCGAGACCGCTAGTGAGACTACATTCGTGTAGTAGGATTTACTACATGATAAGAGGCACTAGGATCACCCTTGTGTTAAACCCGTATTATAATTGCTTGACCATTTAAGTCATATTACTTGGTTAGTTAAGTCAACTAATTTTTCCCACACCTTAGCGTTGCACTCATTTTTAGTACACGAAACCCCTAGTACACCCCTCCGAGCCTATCTTTTCGTTTCTAACTTTAAGCATTTTACTTAAAGGAAGAATTTGTTACACCCCACTTAAATGTACACCCAAATCGCCTTAGCCTTCCGTGTATGCGCTCATATTTAGTGCATTATTGTTATTTGTTAAACCCTAAGTTAACTATCTAATTGATTACATGTGTGGAAAACTAGAAGGGGGGTTGAATAGTTTTACGTCCTTTTAAATTTATAAACACAAGTTTGTTTTAAAAACTTCGATTCTAGTTTATGTGAACTCAATACTTGCACTATATGAACTATTGTATGGTAACTAACTAACAAAGCTAATATAGTAAAGGTAAATAAATAAGTAATGAGAAGAGTTGGAAAGATCAAACCACAACACAAGGATTTATAGTGGTTCGGCTACAAGGACACCTTCCTTGTTCCTACTCCACTCCCCGAGTCACCTACTCGAGAGTTTTCTTCACTATGTCAACAAACTCCCTTTTGGCGGAGAAAACCTTACACACCAATTTACACACCACAACAACTTCACAACTTGATAACTACTTCTACACAACTTCTTCACACCAATATACTACACACCAATCTTCTTCACACCTATCTTCTATACACCAATCTTCTACACACCAATCTTCTACTTCACACCAATCTTCACAACTAACCTACTTCACTACTAATCAACTTCTACTTCCTACACAACTTCTATGTCTTCTAAACAATATATAACAAGCACAACACAATATTCACAAATGAATGTATATATACACTATGCACAACTACTCTTCAACACTTCTTGAACTTGGTTGTAGAAAGAGTGTTCTTATTTTGCACTTTGGATGAGAATGGATGATGAGGGATTGAATCACTTGAAACAAGGATTAATATACAAATGATCAAAGGGTTTTAGAGGATGTTTAGAGAGTTATAGATCTGAAAATTTAGTGCAAAAGGTGAGGAAAAAATCCAGGTTTAAGGTGGTATTTATAGGCAAAAGATTATGACAGAGGAGCGTGGCCGGTCCCCTTAAATCAAGGCCGGTTCCCTTAATTTTAAGGGGACCGCCCCTTATAATTAAGGGGGCCGCCCAGCTGAAACGGCCAGAATCTTTGTCTTTTAGTGGGGAAAGTTTATTTGGTGAAAAACTAACTGATTTTGGTTAAAATTTTGAATTCATATATTTAGTATGAATTAAACATTTTTCTTTATTACCAAAAGTGTTTTTCAAAAATATATAATATGTTTATATAATTAAATAAAGTTTGTGTTAGTTAATTAAATACCCATTTGATCATGAGATGTATTAAGCACTTGTTTATCCATACCTTAAGTGATTAAGTTGGATATAGTGATATAAACTAGCTTAATACTTGTTTACGTAGTAATTATACGATTGACGATTTTACATTTTGTGATCGTCAAAATATAGAGATATCGAAAGATATAAATAACGTTTTCACACATTATTTATGTCAACAACATGGTTGCTAAGTCGAGTCATATCTGTTAGGAATACAAATATTCCTATAAAAGTCTCGGTCACCTGATTATTGTAATAGCATTTTAGTTAGCTCGTAGTTAGTTAATTATATATATTAGTTAGTTTAGTTTAAGTAACACCGTGGAAGAAGGACGGGTCTTTACCCACTGTATACTTGATCCACAGCTCGACGGAGAGCGTTTTGTATGTAACTATATATACCCCTCTCCACATGTGGAGAGGGTTGGTGCTTTCCATATTCTCAATCTAGCATTCTCATTTTTCTCTCATCTCTTTCTCTCTCTAGAAATAGCCAACTTCTCTTTATCTCTCTAAACTTTCTTCCATTAATTCTATTATAAACACAAGAACCATACTAGTTATTATTATGTTTATCCTACAATTGGTATCAAGAGCCATGGTTTCATCTTAGGGCCTTGGATATTCGGATTTGGTGTGGTTTTTGTGAGTTAGAAGAGTTTTCTTTGAAAACATCATGGTTTGATCTTTCTAGTGTTATTTGATACGTTATGGGTATACTTTTGTGATCATTGGTGTTAGTATTACATAGTTTTTCAGTTGGTTATGCTACATCAAACGTGTATTTGAAGTTGGGAATGATTTTGGGGCGTTATTCTTGACTGCGGTTAGCTCTACTATTTTATTTCTTGGTTGTGGTTAACTACTGGTTCCAGCGGTTAGCTAGTTTGCGTTTACTTTTTTGGGTATAAGAACAAATCGCAAGATAGTGACTGTTTTGGATTCTAGTGGGTTGCGGTTAAGTTTCTGCGGTTAACTCTGGTTTGCGGTTTGCTCATTCTGCGGTTAACTCATCATGCGGTTAACTCATTCTGCGGTTAACTCATTCTGCGGTTAAATCATCCTGCGGTTAACTCATTCTGCGGTTAGCTCATTCTGCGGTTAACTCATCCTGCGGTTAACTCCAATTTGAGTTTACTTTCAGATTGCGATTACCTCCAGTTTGTGCTTACCTTCAGATTGCGATTATCTCCAACTAGCGTTTACCTCTTCTAGTGATTTGCTAAAGTTGTAGTTTGACCAAAGTTGACTTTTGCCGACCAAACTTCAAACGACCATAACTTTTGAACCGTAACTCCGTTTTGGACGAAATACCTGTCAAAACGACCGTGAGACCGAGGAGAACGACACGCTAAATGATTTATCGATTCAGGCGAAGTTTCGAGGCCCAGAAACGCTCCAGAGTGAAGTTATTGAGGTTTTAAGTTTTTAGACCAAATTTTCACCAAAATTTTGAGGCCAAACTTGCATCAACCGAACCAAGATCACAACTAAACAACATCAACTGATCATTAAGTCCATCAACTGATCATAAAGTTCATCTCAAGTCTTCGATGTCTTACGTTTTCTTCTTGATTTTGTAAAATCCCGCGAAAGAATCTAATTCTCGGTTTAAATCATAGAAGTGTAAAATCCCGTGCACGGTTACATCATGTCTACTACTTCTGACTCTGTCAGATCTGAGAGTGTACTTCACCAGCCACTTAAATTGCTTGACAATGCAAAAGATTGTTGCATAGAATGTTTTCAACAACTTCATTCACATCTCTCGGCACTTTTAGAGGGAACTGGATTCAAGATGGGATTTGAACGTGCATTTGCAACTCTCTTCGGTCAAGATGTTCTGACTTTCACGGACACAATGATTCTTAATTTAGATCAATTACGACAACAACTTGACCAAGTAGAACCTTCCAATATTGGATCCTTGGCTGCCTTCAACTGCTTAAGTTCATCGATTCGAAATTCACTCTAGAATATGACCATTATAATCAGATGACGAAAAAGTGTTTTGCTGATCACACGGGAATAGAGGTTGATACGTTCAGAGACACACTCATCCAACTTATGGATAAAGTGAAAAGATTCATAGAAGAAAAAGCACAGCATATACCTGCATATGATAACAAGGTGAAGGCATGTAAGGTGCAATCTTGTGATGGTCTTGGCAATTTGAGTAAAGCATCGGATGTTGGGTTAGTTGTCAGGATATGCAATGGGTCAGAGACTGATAAGCCTGACACTACCAGCAGTTCAGTGACTCTTATTACACATGACATGGATGCAGATTTCAGACCAATAAAAGAACAAGTGTCATGTGCTGAGGTACCCCTAACTGAACATCATAATGTGCTTTCTGATGAACGACTACATACAGATCAAGTTATGCCCAGTTATGACACATATTTGTTGAAAAAGACTGATAGCAATACCATGTCTGATTTAACAAATATGAATCATAAAAGGGGATAAAGTGATCAGGATGATGAACGTGATGATGAATCAAGTTCTCTGTTTACAGCTGAGTCTTTTAAATCAAATGATATGGTTGATAAAGAAACGTTTAATGAACTTTCAAAGAGATTCTTACAACTTGAAAAACATTGTATTTCACTTGAAATCGCAATGCAACAAAAGGAAGAAAGTTTTCAAACTAACCAACCATGTAAAGATCCGGAACTTCCTGATTTCCGCGAATTCTTTTTGATTAATGATTTGAAAGCTCAGCTAGAAACCAAGGACTTGACAATCAACAACCTGAAAAAACGTATTACTGAGTTATGTGATATGTGTAATGAAGTTAAAGCTAAACATGACTGCAATGTTATTGAATTGGAACATAATGTTGCTAAATTACGTGATGAAAATGAGTCTTTGAAAATTCATTGCAAAGAACTGTGTGATTCAATCAAAGAAACGAATACTAAAACTGTTGAGCAAACAACATCTTTGATTGCAAAAATTGATGAACTCAAAGCTCAAGTTCAGGAAAAGGGTTTCACAATAACAGCATTAAAGAACGAGCTAAGAAAAGCAACAGGAAATAGTGTGAACACTAAGTTTGCAAAACCATCAATCTTGGGGAAATCAGTTTTTCAATCGAATAGAAACCAATCAGTTGTTAGACAATTGACTGCGTTTAGATCTGAAAGACCAAAATTTTCAAAAATACGGTTTACCTCCCAAGTTGATGCGGAACAAGTTTTGTTAAAACCAGTCACTCCACATTATTTGCCCAAGGTAACTGCTTCTAGTTTTGTTCTACCTCAACAAGTAGCTACTCCCACTTCTAGTGTCTCTAGGATTAGTTTAAGAACAGAGTCGAAACCAAGCATTAAGATTCAAAAATCTTATGATATCAAGGACTTGTACAAGAACTATGATCTAGAAAAGGCTAGGAAAAGGGCGTTACTTCAAAAGGATGGTATCTTAGGCTCACAACCTTGTATGATGCCTCCTAGGTTATTGAGGAACACTGCTAAGGTTCAACCTGTTAAGTCTAGGATTTACAGTAAGTCATCCATAATGCATAAGAAGCTTAACAAACCTAATATTTCTCCTAGGTGGATACAAACTGCTAAATCTTTGGAGACTAGGTATATTGATAAGCCTTCTACTATGCATAAGAAGATTAGCAATCCTAGACCTTGCCATAAGTGGATTCCAACTGGTAGAATTTTTAAGTACGTTGGACTTAAGTGGATACCTACCGGAAAGGTGCTTACAGATGGCAATGCCATGGTTGACCATGAAACCCCTAAGGGTTTGGATACTGATGTCACTAACCCGTATATATGCTATCAAGTTTGTAATGTTAGTGCAGGTAGTCCTTACTCAGTTGCAGGTACATCAATCATTCACAACATTAGAAGACTCAAAGTCTGGAGGCCTAAAGCAAGCATATCTCCTGCTTCAGGAGTTCTGGAAAGTCAATGTTGATGTATGTGTGCATTATGACGTTTGTTCACTTCAGCCCAGGCCTCGTTCTTCAACGACTATGACATCTATTCAATTCAGTTCAGGCCTCGCTCTTTATCGTTATGACGTTTGGACACATCAGTTCAAACCTTGGTCTTCAACTTCATCATTATGGTGTCTGCTGACAACACTTCAGGCCCCGTTCATCAAAGAAAAGAAAGTTGTACGATTCAGTGCGCCTTATCTTCGGAAGAAGAGAAGTCTTCTTGTTTTGACCATTCTCAACAACATGCTTCATGCTTTCTCCATGTTCGTTCAGTCATCAAGTGGATCTACTCATCTTTGATCGAATTCATATTCACTTGCTCATTCAAAAATGGAAAACTTCGTATGTAATTTTTGAGGGGGTGAAGAGTGAATAAACTACATGATTGAGTGTATTCTTATTCACATGCTCAATCAAAAATGGCAACCTCATTTGCAATTTTTGAAGGGGAGAAGTGTGAATAAAATACATGATTGATTGTATTCTTATTCACCTGCTCAATCAAAAAGTGCAAACATCACTTGCAATTTTTGAGGGGGAGAAGTGTGAATATACCACATGGTGATTGATGCTTGAAGAATGGTCATACGACTCTCCTCCAACACCTAATGTTCTACTTACTAAGGATAACTGGGATTTATGGTTGATGAATACTTCCAAGCTTCAACGAATGTTGATCATCTAGTTCCTGAAGCTCTTGCTCCGGTTCCTGCTGACTCAACTGGTTCACCTTCCTCAATCTCCATTGATGAAGATGCATCAATTAGAAGTATTACTCAGATTACTCCAGTAACCCAATCTCCAGTTATTCCTCAAGGTGTTGATGATGGCTATCATGATTGTGAAGTTCCACACATGAATAATGATCCGTCCCTTTGTTCTATTTCATCACGGATTGTTGTTCCTCCAAATGTGCACTTTGTAAATCAACCACAAGAACATAATTGATAATGTCGATTATAATGTTAAAACGGCTAAGAATTTGGACATGGAATGTCAAGTAATCACGGAGTTTATTTGGTATACCTTATTTGAGATTGAAGTTGACTTTCACAAAGGCGTGATCTTAATTTATCTTGAAGACGGGGTTGGTTGGATGAAGATTCTTCGAGATCCTTGCTTGTTTTTACCTTTACAATGACGAAGACTTGGATATCTAGTTATTTTGGTGATTCTTCTTTTTATTACCACAAAATAACTATCACTTTAAGGAGTGTCACAACTTACATGAAGTTGTCGGTAGTCAAGAGGTGATGTACGTCTTATACTTGATGGTTGGTTGGTTGAAGAGTATAGAGTACTTAGGGATTTGATGTTGAACAAACTCTCTACACCGCTCTTAGTCACACACTAGTGCAAGCTCAAGTCACAAAAATGGGGAATTCTACTTCAGTTTCTAATTTGGTATGTTGGGTTTACTTCATCAGTGGTCACTTCAAATAGCCTACATAAGAGCTGGTAAAGATAGTCAGTGAGAGTCTTTTTGTAGCAGTTGATTCTCACCAGACCCATTTAAGCAAATTTTTGTTCTTCTCACAAGATTTCTAGTACGCGTGCATTATATGTGTTGCTGATTCTAAGGTATCAAAACCAGCAAGGGGGAAGGACATATGCATCTGAATGCATAATGAGTACACGTGATGAACTTAATACTTTGTCTTAATTGAAGTTATGTCGGGAAGACATATGTCATAACCGCAGAGATAATCAGTGTCTTAACTCGTGGCATTTGGTGTATCATTCCAACTCTGTGGGGGAAGTGGTCTCTTGATACTTGTGGTATGTATCACTTCAGCTTTCAATGGGAAGAAATATGAGAAGAATAATTGGAGCGTGAGATGATATTGCTTATCGACATCTTCATATGAGTTGATATGATTTAAGGTAAAGTGCTTCTGGTTAATGCTTCATGTACACAATGGTATGATGATTCCGATGAGATCGCAACCATCAGGGGAGAGATTTGTGTACATCAAGGACGCGCAACAGGTTCACATGATCGGGCTTAATCATATATTCTGGAGGAGACATCCGCAGAGATGATCAGTGCTTCAACCTGTTACTTTGGTGTCATCATCTCTTCTTGTGTTGGATACATGCGTACAATATGGATTGAGTTGGTATGTGTAAGTTAACGGGAAATCACTTGGTGAAATGAAGATGTTGATATCTTATTCCCCCTAATAGACAACTGCTCCAAACCTCAAAGTAATGTGTACATTGGGGATGTACAACAGGGTCATGTGATCGGACTTCATCATACATTCCGGGATTGATAACCGCAGAGACGATCCATGGTTCACCCTGTTACTTCGGTGTTATCGTTCTCTTCGGGTTCTCGAGCTTCATACAATGAGATTTTTTTGCATCACTTCAACTACTTGGTGGAAGTGTCTCATGAAATTGATTGTCGGTTTGGGGGGGAAGCTACCAAAGCTTCACATTGAGGAGACTAAAACTCAAAAATTTGGTGGTGTCTAGCGATTAACTCAGCTGTGAGATTCTAGTGATTTGTTAACTACTTGTGTTTGGTGAATTGTTGTGACTTAAGTCGTTTCGATTAGTCTGATTGTAATTTGACGTTGTGAGTTAATCTTTATGACTTGACTTATTACAATCAGATCTATTGTAACTTGACTTGTCGCGACTTGACACTTAATGCTAATTGTCACTTATCCAAGATCTCTCTCTAAGTTTAACTCGCATATTACATCTTTCGGTTTCTTTTGTTGACTTTAGTAAAATCCCGGGAAAGATTCGACCTCTCGGTTTAAGTCACAAGAGTTGTAAAATCCCGTTTAAGATTATGTCATGGCATCTACCGCTTCAAACGATTATTCAGGAGCCTCGAAAGCTTTGGTGGTGAAAGTTTAAGAGATGTTGACTACTAATTTCTACAACGAGCTGAACGTTACTATCATTTTGGTACTCATGTCAACATCTTCTTAAACTGATTAGTATCCTTTGTATATATATTATACTAAATTGAAAATAGTAAAATATAAAACCTATAAAAACCATAAAAAAAAAAAAAAAAAAAAAAAAAAAAAAAAAAAAAAACTGAAAAATCATAAAAATTCCAAAAATATTCTTCTCACGACATGTCTTTTGTGTAATCAATATTATGTACGTTTCTAGAAATGTCATTCAATAATGACACGGAATTATACATATGCTTGAGCAAGAGTTTTTCGGTTTCAAATAAAGTTTTTTTCTAAAACATGTCGTATCTCAAATTATTCTTCCAAAATATGGCTTGCAGTCATTTCAGGCTGTAACCCGGACTTAAAATTATGGCTTGCAGTCATTTCAGGCTGTAACCCGGACATAAAAATTATGGCTTGCTATTGCTTCAGATAGCAACCCGTTTTTCAACATGAGGAAAACACGTCGCCAAAAAGACGGTTGTTCCTAGCAAAGGGTGTCGTTCATCCGAGCGTGAATTACTTTATATTCATGCACCCTCGTTCTAATGTACGTTTCAGTGCATTATTTCTTGAAAAAGAAGAGAAGTCTTCATTTTTATCGCCAAATACTTTCCCTTCTATGATTTTTCCGGAAAGTATTTGTGCAAAACTTGGTGGTACCATGAGATTTTGATTAAAACTCAAATTGAACTCAAATGTTTGATAAAATTTTCTCTCAATCATGACTTTCATATTTTATGAAAATATTCCAGTTTTAACATCCGTCATTGTTTGAGGGGGAGAATGATCTCTCAAAATTTTATGTATCATCAAAACTCCACACTTTGTACTCTATAAAAGCAACAATACGATTTGTGATGGTTATGTGTCAGAATGAGTAAATTTTCAAAGAGTTTTCGTTAAAACTTCGAATCTTTTGCAAACTCTTCAAATCTGACACATAACAACCTCCCTCACAGATTGAGGGGGAGCAAGAAAAAGTTCCTTTTATCAGAAAACATTAAAAATTAACCGCATTTCTCTCCCAAAACGTTTTCCTAAATTATTTAAATCAATTGGGATCCAAAATCTCAAAAGATTTGAAATTTTTGATCGGGGGAGAGAATGTGATTTAAATATGGAATCTGATAATCAAATGTGATCTCTTGTACTCAATAAATGTGCTCCCAAATATGTGCTAAACTCATTCGTATATCGAAGCACATATTGAGGGGGAGCAAAAGGCGTTTGTGGAAGTTATACCAAAGACCGACCATTTATCTTTATGCATGGAGTTATAAGGATGGTTAAGGTTAGGTATAAGTTCCCATGATCCACCAGAATCGGAAGGATCTTCCCAGGGAAAATCCATAGATAGATTAGAAGTACTTAGGAATGATTGGAAAAAAGGAGAAAAGTGAGAAAGGGAAGAGTGCGGACTGAGATAGAGCTAGGACTGGAACAAACCCAACAAGGTTCTAGTGGTGAAGTCTCGGTAAGCACTGAAGGGGTTGAAGAATGAAAAAGAATTGAAATGAGAAAGGGTGAAAAGAAATAGCCCTCCAAATATTCAACCTTAGGGCAGAAACCGGGTTCAATTCAAAATCTACTGGCGGTTACTAAGGTAACACCGGTATTGAAGACAAGATGTCATGGACCCAGTGACGCACTGCACTAAACTTCCCAACCATTCAAGTTCTCTTAAAAGAGCTTGTTTCATTCTCACGGGGAACCCTGTACAATGTATCGACCGCTCATTGCGAGCTATGTTGATACCTAAAACAGGAGATGCCTCCCCAGTCTCCAGGAGCGGATCAAAATGCACTATTGAGTCTAGAGCCATGAGATCATCCATAAATCTCGATAGGACACATTCCAAATATGCTTATTGTTTCACACAATGTGGAAAATAAGATAAAATATTTAGAGTCCTATGCATTATCCTTGTGGTATTGCCAGAACATCCGAGTGATATGAAAATATTCACAATGAAGATGGAAATCCTTCTAGAGCGAACAGCACTCAAGCTCTTGGTAGGTGACATGTGAGATCCATCTTGGATCAATGATCAAGTGACAACTGGAAAGCAACGATGGTGCGATTCAAAATTGAATCAAACTTGTTCCAGGATATGGATTGACGGATACTTTTGCTAAAACCTCTCAATGTGCTCACCAACTAATCTTTCGAGCACATTGATTGTGTACAATATCTTTCAAACAAAAGTATTTTTGATGGAAATGTGATTCTAAATACAAAACTCTCATTGTGTCTCAAAAATGTTTATCATAGGACACACGAGTGATTTCTATAAATCTATTTCTCATCAATCCGTGAATATTCATTCACCGATTCACTCTATCGTGCTGTCTGCTTTGAGACGTTCCGGTATGAGAACATGCTAAGTATGAAGATTCCAAAGTGGATTCTTTGGAAAATTCATTATTACAAGCTGGAAATTCCTGTCAAGGAGAGTCTTCTTTAAAAGAGACTCTACCTGATCACAGGTCGGTTTTCACAAAACCGGAGGGTAGTCTGTCCTCACAGAACGAATGACAAAGCCATATTCGTTCTCTATCTTTATTGCTAACTGTTTTATTTCAGGGACATATATAAAGATGGCGTTGATGGCCCCCATTTCCAGCTGAATCGGGTCAATCCATACCTCATGCTCACACATCCTCCACACTATCAATGAAGATAAGAGACTTGCTACAACAAATGTTGAGAGACTACCAACAACGTTTCCGCAACTCTGATGAAAAAGTCTCCTGATCCACAACTCTAATGCAAAGTCTCCTGATCCAGAAGGGTATGAGCATGATGGTCCTAAAGTCACTACATCAAATGAAGGCGATACTGCTATGGATGAGCTTGGAGATTTACTATGGCTGATGATCTCAAAGAAGCTCAAGGATCACACATCACAAAGGAATCCAAATCACAAGTTGGTTGCTTGAAGTACAAAGTGTGAAGTAAAGTGAAGAATCAGATCCTACGAGCTACAGAGACGAAAGAATGCTTAAAGACCAAAGAGCTTAATTTCAATGGTGACCTCGCTTAGGGGGAGATTGTTAGAAATACAAATATTCCTATAAAAGTTTCGGTCACCTGATTATTGTAATAGCATTTTAGTTAGCTCGTAGTTAGTTAATTATATATATTAGTTAGTTTAGTTTAAGTAACACCGTGGAAGAAGGACGGGTCTTTACCCACTGTATACCTGATCCACAGCTCGACGGAGAGCGTTTTGTATGTAACTATATATACCCCTCTCCACATGTGGAGAGGGTTGGAGCTTCCATTCACCTCAATCTAATATTCTCATTTTTCTCTCTACTCTTTCTCTCTCTAGGAAATCCTCCCAACTCTCTTCCTCTCTCTAATTCTCCTATTACTATTTGATCCTTAATCACAAGAACCATACATGCTTTGATTATTGATATTCTTCAATATCCTTGTACATATTGTTTTGGGACGATTGGGACTCACGGGTAAGTACTTATTTTATGGAGTAATGGGGAAGAACATCATATATTACCCCCATACGTACGTTAATCTTAAAAGTGCTCAAAGTGTTTTGATTTTCTTAATTCGAGTCATTAGATTAGTTTATTGTAAAGTATGTAAAAATTCAAGTGTAAGGGGAATTTTCATTCCCTATGATGTATTATTTTAGATGGTAGGGTAAGAGTGTATGCACCAAAAAAAAAATAAAAAATAAAAAAAAACGGACTACCATCCCGTTTCATTCTATGTTCATTTTATGTTTTTGTTATTTTCTATTTATTAGCTTAAGTCGAGTCTAGTCTTGGCTTAGCAACGCCATATTGTACATGTAATTAACCAAGATTGTTAACTCGCCACCAGTAAAGACTGCCTATATCCAACAAAACCGTGTATTCCATATCCCTACACCTAACGTTACAACCCTTTAAAAGACATCTTTGATAGTTTATCCTAGGTGCTTACGCCATGTGGTGGAGGTTTGATCTTTGATCCTTTCCCAAGCCTATGGTAATCTATTTTTCTATGACAGGTAGTGAGAGATATCTTCCGTTTCCATATTGTAATTTATACTTTATTACACCCGAGAGATGTGAGTATCTAAACACTATTTGTGATGTGCTAGTGTATGACCTCCGCGCTTGTCTTTGGTCTTTAGTGGAATGATTATTTGTTGTAATTACTTTTATATTAGTGTTAAATGACCCCTAACTTGTATTTTGATAAGAATAAAAGCGCATTTGCTTGAGGACAAACAAATCTCAAGTGTAAGGGTATATGATGAGGCGAAAAATGAACCACTTTTAGGGGGTCATTTAAGCCCGAAATTGAATTTATTTGATCAAATATTGCCCAAAATCGTTCCTTTTGTGATTTTAGGTACTTTGGGAGTGAAATCTGGAAAAGGAAGCAATTCGGACGTTTTTGGAGCATAAAAGTGAAGAAAACGCCAAAGACTTAATTTTCCAAGCTGGGAACAGTGTGTGACGGCGTCAAGAGTATTTTCCTGACGGCGTCAAGAATAAAGATCATGACGGCCCAGTACAGAAATGAAGGCGTCACAAAGTAGAGCGTCTAGAGTTAAATATGTGACGGCCTGGAAAAATGGAATACATGACGGCGTCAGATGTAGATCAAGACAGTCCGAGGATTATTTTGGCGGCTAGATGACGGCGTCACAAGATTGTTCTTGAAGCCGTCAGCCTCTAATATCTATATATAGTTTTCTAATTTTCATTCATTAAAAAGAGGAACAAGTTTGGAGAAACCCTAAGGCCGAACCATATACATATTTTACAGCTTTTTCAAGGGTTTTCAGCCCTTGAACCCTTACATGTGTTATTGAGATAAGTATTCTTTTAACTCAATCAATATGTCTATGTGTTGGTTGTCTATATCGTGTGCTTGTCTTGATTCCACCATGCTAGGCTAGATTTATCTTGTGTTTGCTTAGATCTAATGAAACCTAGATGTTGATTATGTGTTGATTACTTGTTTATGGTTGTATTGGATGAATGGTTTCAATGTTAGGCTTAAGAAAACTGGCAGATCTCCAAATGGTAACATGCTTGAACGTCTTAGGAAATATGAACCGATGTGTACTAGGTTTTATTAGTTGTATTTAATGCATGAGTAAATTCTAATGATCCCATGTTAGGAGCTTCTTAGCCGGCTCGACATAGGAGTTAAGTAGGCACTCATAGGATTGGGGAGTTAAGTACGCCACCCCATGAATGGTATTAAGAAATACAATTCGTCATCCACGCAACTACAACAAGTAATTAACGTGTAAAAGATATCTAGAGAGTAGTGAAATCTAAGTAAACACATTTCTCCACTTATTGCTCACAACCTTAGTTTAATTTAGTTTTATTTTCATTTCTAGTATTTTATTTTGATTGCATCTTTAGTATTGGGTTAGTTGACTAGCAACTAATTCCGCCCATATCCTTCAAAACCCGAGATTTTAACTTGCTTTCTAAAAAATATAAAAAATACAAAATGAATCATCTCTCATCTTTAGAACTAGTATTTAGGTTTTCTAATCCTAGCGACACTATTCCTAGCTGAACGATCAATCCCCCGGTACTTGTCATTATACTATACCACATCGATCATGTACACTGCCTGGTGGGGGTTGTAAGCTTTTCGAGATCCCTCGAGAGGTAAAGCCTGGTGCAATCTCTACGCATCAGTCGCCTAAAAGTGAGGGGCTCAACATAAATCTATTATTTTAAAATTTTATATATTATATATTCATATAATTAATTAATAATTTAAATATTTGTTTTTTTATTTATTTACAGTATAATTTATTTTTTGCGACGACATGTGTCGTCGCTAAAAGTGTGTGTGACCCACTCATTTGAATTTCTGTGGGCCTCACATGTTGTCGCTAAAGGCTTTTGACATTTGTTGCCAAAACCTTTAGCTTCAGGTTTATATCGATGACGTCTTGGCGACTATATGTCGTCACCAAAGCATTTAACGATGACATTTTCGACCTTTGGCGACGAATTGGTTGTCTCCAAAGGCCTCAAACGTTGGCCATCATGGGTGGAAACCAAGTCACAACCACACATAGTCAGTGCCTAAAGGGACTAAATTCACTGCCTGCCAGGTGAGTTAACTTCAATTCCTTGATTTTAAAGGAACAATCATGGGGCACACACATTTGTATAGTAGAATCAACAAACTTAAACTATCAATTAGCCCATAATGTTGAAAATCCAAGGAGAGTTGACTTTAAAAATAATCTCATCTATCGAGAAATCATAGAGCCACAAAAATAAATTTACAAAACAATCCACAAAAGGATGTAGCGCAACATGATTGGCTTATAAAGGTAAAAAGAGAGAAAGTATTAAAAAATACTTTAATTATAAAGTGTCACATCTTTTTGTAAATGGTTTTGTGAATATATTCTTATGATTCTATCATTCCTCATCTGAAAAATCGGTGTGTCTCTCGCTTTGCATAGATTCAATCCATTAAGGAATCTCTATAATAATACAGCAAAACTAAACCACTAGGCCGTGTTTTTACGTGCTATTAGTTAGATGTGGTGCTTTTGAACGTTGTTTTTTACGTGTGCTGTATATTATTAGTTTCTCGTTTGCTTTTTTGATCTCTATCTCTCGAAAAAGGAAAGAATTTGGATATTAGCATGTGATAATGTAGGTGAGAAAGATCTAAACACAAGAGGTTGGAAGTTCGTTACATACTCTCCATTGATAAAAATATACATCAATGATTCTGAATGATGAAAAGTCGTGCAATAACTAGCTACTAGGGTTTAATAAACCCTAAACTCGAAATCATAGCAAGTATACATGACATCTATACACCTATAATTGAAGATAACATAATAATAAATCTCAATCATTTACTTATTTAAACCTTTTATTAAGATTTGACGTCGTCTTAACGTGACTCGCAGATTCAAATAGGGTGTTGTTAACCGGGCGGGCTCTATGCCCTTAGCCCACTGCCACCTACCCCTAGCCCACTGTCCTATTTCTTTTTTTGTCCCCCACTGCCATGGTCAAAATATGCGGCTATATATTTTGGGGTTTTTTTTTTTTTTTTTTTTTTTTTTTTTTTTTGTAATAAATGTTATAAAAGTTTTTTAAAAAAAGTATTTTGTTAAAAATAATAAAAGTTGAAATTTTTTTGTAAATAAAATAAAAGTTGTAAATTTTAATATAATTTTGTAATTTAAAAAAAAAAAAAAAGTTGTAATTTTTTTTTTTTTTTTTTTTTTTTTTTTTTTTGTAATAAATGTTATAAAAGTTTTTAAAAAAAGTATTTTGTTAAAAATAATAAAAGTTGTAAATTTTTAATATAATTTTGTAATTTTTTTTGTAACAGCCAAGTGCCCGGCTCCATGATCTTTTAAATGATTTGAATAAAAGTTGAAATTTTTTTGTAAAAAAAATAAAAGTTGTAAATTTTTAATATAATTTTGTAATTAAAAAAAAATTGTAATTTTTTTTTTTTTTTTTTTTTTTTTGTAATAAATGTTATAAAAGTTTAAAAAAAAGTATTTTGTTAAAAATAATAAAAGTTGAAATTTTTTTGGTAACGTTTGTTGTCATAGTCGTTTAATGTGGTAACGTTTAACATGCTATTTGTTGTTGTTATTAATTAAATAAAAACGCATTGGACGTTAATTATATAAACGTAACAAATAAACACAAAAAAAACATTACAAAAAATATATACTATACCAAAACATTATACATATACAAAACATTATTAAACACAAATATACCAAATATTATACATATATATTACATTATTATACATATACATATACTCCTTTCTATTTAAAAAAAAAAAAAAAAGAAAAGAAAAAAAAAAAAAAAAAAAAAAAAAAAAAAAAAACTAAACGACAAAACAAGTAAAAAAAAAAAAAAAGTGAGCTAAAGTTTTAAAGAGGGTTTGGTTAATAGAAATAGGGCCCGTGAGAATAACGTACCCCTTCAAATATTTAAAAACTATGATACTTCTTATCCAAAATGACTAGCTAGGAATCACTAAGAATCTTAGGTATATTCCACACTGATTCAACTAATAATGCTCTAGTAAACTTAAAAATTTAAAGTCAAACTCTTATCTATTTTGAGTTCAAACGAAAATCAAATGCAATATAATATCTTATCGTATGTGAATCTTTTATATAATAAAAGAATTACATTATTTCGGAGTGTTTATGAAAATATCTTCTTATTGAAAAAAAAATTAGACCAATAGGAAAGCTCGATTTTGCCACGTAAGCGAAATCAAGCAATATGATTGATCAATAAAAAGTCAAAATTAAATTGATTTTTGGTCAAACTTAATCAATTTTGTGGAGAAATTTAGTTAAGAAAAAAAATGCATAAAGATATAAGTGTCAAATTTATGAAAACAAAAACTTAAAAAAATATGAAGTAATTAATAAAACTTTGGTGTTTGAATTTTAAATAAATTATATAGAGGTAAGTGTAAAATTACAAGTTTCCATGTTTTTTAATAACTTAAAAAAAATTAAAAAATAAAAAAATAATAATAATAAAATAATCTCTTACACTTCATATCCCCTATACTTTATAATATTAACTTTGTTTAAAATTACATGATTATTAGTATTAGTTTTTAGACTTTCATCACTAAATATAAAATTTGGTAAATATGTGAATTAGTTTTAATACACGTTAAATATTTTTTAAACTAATATTAGTTTTAAACTTTTCTAGAATATTTTTTTAAATAAGGACTTATGTTATTTTATTTAAAAGTTTAATTTATGCATACTCGGGTTTAAATATTAAATACGGCTAAATTATTAGTAACAGGGATATAAATATCAAATGGTAAGCACGAGTTAGTGTGATATGAAATTAAATATATGCGATTCAACTTATAACAACGACTAATGAAATTGTTATTTAAAATTTATAAATTGATATCCATAAAAACATTTTAAAAACTTTATGGAGCATAATTTAACTTTATCAACGCTCATTATGTGCTACTAAACTCGCACATTTTGTACAACATGATATAAATAGTTAAAGTTAAACAATAACATCATCCTCAACTTCAACATGTTTGTCAATTAAAATGTTATACAAAGCTAATTATTAAAAAAATAAACAAACAAACACATGGGTTAGATAGCCATTGTTTAATAAAGGAGTTCCTCTTTAAATTATAAAAAAAAAAAAAAAAAAAAACGATCGCATCACAATACTTATTTGCTAACAATCACCTCCTAAATCAAAAAAAAAAAAAAAAAAAAAAAAAAAAAAAAAAAAAAAAAAAACTACGTGGGTGATAACCTAACTTTATTCATTGACGTAATGTTTCATCAAAAAAAAAAATGCTGTTGTAAAGGAATTAAAAGTATGTACATGAGAATTATTAAGCAAGTATATAGTTTTTAATCAGGTTATTACGTTACTATACTGCGATAATGTTATTTAGTTGGTAATCACGGATATGAGATACAACCATTCTCCTATACTTATGATTTATGTGTTAACCTCTTTTTGCTTCTGAATAGAATCCGAAAAAGACCTCAACAGAACTTTGACTTATGCCTTATCTAGCTGATAGTTTTTAATAACCTTTTTTATGGTTTAACTTTTTTTTATACACACCAACTTATAATACCTTTTTTTTTTTTTTTTTTTTTTATATGTTTTATTGAAAACTTCTATACCTAATATTTGCGTTTTTACTATAAACATACTAAGCTATGATAGAATTAGTTGTGAGTTCAGAGTTTTTTATTAAGCTTCTCAAAAAAGCTTAAAGCTTTATCATAAACTTATTGTGTTATAGTAATTGAATAAGCCAATAAGCACCTTCAATAAGCATAACCAGACACTGCTTTAGTTATAATCTGAAGTTTTCTTATTTGATGTTAGGACTAACTTTATTGTTATCCTCACTATAATGCAACATGTTAGTGGTGTTTGCAGTTTTATTATCTTATCGCACACACTAAAATGCAAAGCAATTTATTGTTTGCGTTTTTTAGAAGAGGATTAAGTATCAATACATGATTGTCGTAGAAGGATTATCTACGCCTACTCAAGGTATGAATGTATAATTAAGTTGAGTTGCTAATTTAGATAATACATTAATGTATTTTCATGTACCAAAGATGTGTTTTAGTGCCTATATGAGGAATTTTATGGTAGGAATCTTAGCATGTGCCTTTGAATGAGTTAATGAAATTTAGCAGGTGTTTGTTGCCATTGATAACATTATGAGTGTCAACCAACAGTTTAAAATATGGGTGTCTTTTATCTTGATGATTCAGGCTAATTGTAAAGAAAGTTGCACTAAAGTGAAAGGTCGGTAAGGATTCAAACAATCCTAAAAGACTTGCAAATATAGTCTTTGCCATTTTTTCCATGCGTTTATAATTTACTTATGCAAGTAATAATAATTTCTATCATTATATCTTTTTGTGTTTCTCTGTATATAATAAAAAAGCTATAGTTGGTAATTTTATGATCAAACATGAGAAGTAAATAGCACAAATTTATGAAAACACAATTTTTCAAAAAAAAATGTACATTGGTAAACATGGTATGATGATTATTCATAATCAAGGAAATGAATCAATCTTCAAAGCTATCTAAATATGCTACATATTTTAACAAAAATATAAGTAAAAGAAATACCATAATTACAAAACATATCGTAAATTGATATCACGGGTTAGCAAAACTAAAAGCATATATCACTAACATCTTATGCAAATCAAGTATCGTCATGTGATTTTGCTTGAATAATAAAATATTATTTTTAATCCAAAAAGTATTATGCTAAAATAATAAGTAGATTATAACATATATATATGTGGTTTTTTATTTTTAGTCCACAATGTAACGCCATTTGAAACATGTTAATTGATTTATTTCTTAATCGATAATAATATATACTCAAAAAGAAATTTTAAAAATCATGTGCGTGTATAGGTATTATAACTAGTTTATATATGATGATCAAAACTTATGTTTTGACCCAATATATTACTATCTAATTAAATCGTAAACTATATATGTTTACATGTGGCTATAGTTCGCGTGAGAAATATGAGAAATCATGAAAATCACTAACTTGTAACATTTTTTCTTACTTGGACATGTATTTTTAGATGATTAGAATCATAATGGTGATTCAAAATTTTGGAATCTAGCATTTTTCATGATTCATATTATTTGCAAAATATCATATAAACGTCAAAGTTTTAAATCAACTTATAGATTTCAATGAATCCACACTAAAAAGGCCATTGTGAATCACACGTTTGGATTAAAAAAAAAAAAAAAAAAAAAACGTATTAAAACTATGAATCAACGCGACTAAATACATTTCTCACATTAATTCTAAGTTTCTCACGTTAATGATTTCTCATTTGATCCAAATTATGTTTACATAAACTAATGAACATACACTACACATATGACATATATTGATCACTTCGATTCATTATTGAAAGTGAGACCTGTCACTCAAGCCTTAACGCTATTCTGACTAAGCAGAGTTGTTGAAACTATTAGACCTTGATAGATCTTCTTGAGCACTCTAGAATCGTTAGTAATGTCACTGTAATCAATAACACACTAATAGACAATCTCTGCAACTTGTATTTATAAAGCGGAAACAAAACACAAGCTTGATACTAAGAACTCTGGATCCTCTATGGATCTTTTAATTATGATAAGAGTATTCACGAAAAAGTTATTCAATACATAATTGTGTGTTCCTTTTATACACAAGGAACCCTAAACCGTTTCTCAAGAAACGTATATTCTAAAACTTCTAAAAGATATGCATTATCACTTCCTAAATAAACTCATGCATATCCAAACTACATTACACAAAATACGGAAATACTATATCCGCAGAAACTAATAATGCTGAAATTAGTCTTCAGCAGATACACTGCTTTAGCAGGAACTAACTCTTCAGCAGTAACCTTTCAGCAGAAACAGCAGCAGAATTCTTACTTCACAGAATTCCCAACAAGAGTTCGGATAAAACAATTACAATGATGATGATTCTCTTGCTTAAAAGATTAACACACAGAATAGAATACAACCAAATAAGGGGTAACCGGGTAAGATGTAGTTATACCTTTTTAACACTATACACACACGTAATAAAATTTTGTGAAAATCTTGTAAACGGGTTTGGTTTTCATTGTTTAGATTATTTGAGGATGAGAACTCTTTAAATTAGAAGTACGCAACATAACCCGTTCATTACTTTGACTTTTGCCGATCTTAATCTGGCTATCATCAAATGTGTATGTGGTGAGTTTTAAAACCTAAACATCTTGCGAGTATGTCAGGGCTCTTACTAGCTTTTAAGCCATTTCGTGATAAATTTTCCGAAATTGGCTCTTTACTCGTTCAAAACATAAAAGTTTCATCCAAGTTCTTAAAGTAGCATTTAAACATTTGCTACTATAAGGAACCAGAAAATTATCTAGTTTTACTTCAGATATGAATTCTTTTGGCGGATACTAAAGTTTGGAGAACGCTACTAAGCAATAAACAATCTTTACGATACTTGAGCTTACAATTCTCTATCTTAACTACATATAAAGAGAAAATGGTCAAAGTTGAAAATGTTGAATGTTGAATGTTGAAGGTTGAAAGTCAAGTGTGAGAGAAACTTCAATAATGCAGGAAAGGAGTTATTGAAAGGCTAAAAGGAATGTCTGAATCTATCAAAGGAAAGTATTGAATCAGTAATTAACCAACTCAAAAACAACTAATCAGTTACAATTGTGCAATTAATTCAACGCATTCAATCCATGCCCTCCTATTCAAAAACACACCATACATATTATCAAAGATTCAAAAACACACCATTCAATCCATGTGATTCATGTAAAAGATTGAAACTTTTTTATCTGTCGGGTTTTTCGGTGAACCTTTCGCCGTCTTCTTCACTCCGATCACCAATAGTAAGTCTCGTCATATCTTTTTTAAAGTTTTAAAGAATTTTTAATTATTTGACTTTAAACTTTATACCCTTTAGAGCTTTTATACAAAAGATTTAAACTTTTTGATATATGCGGTTTTGATGTTGCATGTGTGAATTTTTTGAGGTTTGGAGCTATGAGGGTGAATATGCGTCTGACTGTGGTATGGAAAATGCACCGGCGGCCAGAACTCATGCTGATGTATATGTACTTTTTTTTTTCAACTGTATGGTGTAATTTCTTTGTGTAGCCATATTTACATTCATAAAATTTTATTAGTATAAATGGGGTGTTTGGATTAGCTTTATAAAGTGACTATCTTCTTGAGCATAAGTGTTTTTAGTGTTAAGTGAGCGAATAAGTATGTTCGTTTAAACTCTCAAATTTGATTTGACCAGAAAAATAATAGCATTAGGTTTTGGCATAATTTCTACATATCACATAAGCTAGAAGTATTCAATGGCAGGCTTAAATATGCTTGTCTGCTTAGAAAAAAGAGACAGATGAGCATTTCAATAAGCATTAAAAAACAGCCTCAAAGGATATAAGTTGTTTTTATAAGCAATTCCAAATGCATCCTTTGTGAGCAGATAAATTTAGCTTATAGAAATGCATTTTGCCACGAAATTGTGTATATTAATTACTGGAGTATCACTTCTTATGCAGTAAATGCACCCAACGAATAAAGGGGTCAATGGCAACATGAAATTAGAAGTGGATGAGTAAGCAAGAGGAATTGTTGTGTGCTGGTGTTGAAAAGCATGGCCTTGGTGAAGTCGTTGTTTTATTGGGTGGTTTGAGCCGTTGAAGAATGCGATTACTGCTGAACAAAATTTATGTGAGGAAGGGAATAATAGAGGAGCGTATCTGTGTTAGCTTTATCCATTGCCTACGAATATGATGACGATTGTTATTATGCATAAGGTTCATTCAAGGAGTTACATAATACTTCTGATTTTTCAAATGAGGTACATAATTTATTCTTCACTTTTCTTTATTATGTTCTACATAGCTTATTTTGCAAAGTTTACAATATTTTGGCGTGCTTAACGCTTTTAGCCATAGAATTATGTGCTTCGCAAACTATTGTTAAGAAATTATTAGTGCGTGGATAGTTTTTAATGAATAAGCAAAATAAAATACAACTGAAGTGCAAAAGCAATGCACTTAGCTTTTGGGTATATGGCTTATATGATTATGGCTTCTAGATTAAACAATTAAAACTCAGTCAAAAGATGATGCGAAAACTGATTTTGAGGTGGAAAATTTGAAAATATGGGGCTACTGATTTGTGGGTGTTTGAGCCATTGATTAGAATTTTCCTTATAAGCATCTTAAAAATAAGTATTTCAATGGCATTATGTTACTGTACTCATAGGTAGCTTTATCGATATTAATCGGGGAAAATCATCCCTGCAGTAGAATAATTTACAGATAACGTATCTGCCGCGAAGATATAAGCATGGACAACAAATAGAACTTGAAAGGTGTGTCATTTTTCTCAAATCATGTCAATTGATTTTGTTTACGCACATCTACTTTAACCCGAGTCTGTCGGCAGGTTATGAGGACGACGACCCTGTGCCAACTGCCTATCGTAATGTTGAAAAGAATTATGAAAACGACGATATGTCAGGCATTGACATGAATGCTAGCTAACATGAACATCACAAAGAGCTCTTCATGAAACTTTCTATTTTATCTGGTCTGCATATTCATTTGAATGTTTGTGGCAAGGGAGGTACATCGAGCAGGTATGGCTTGATTTTCAATCTTCTAGCTTATGTCTTCTATATAACAAAGATACATAATTACAAAGCTTAGTCTGGGTCAATTTCTTCATTTGGCAGATCTCGCAGCAAAGCCATACTTGACACGACTAACATAAGCTTCTTAGCTAAGGTATTGTTTTTTGTTTTTTAGGGGCGTTTGAAACTAAAGTATGGGAACACTTCTAAATAGGCTAAACATACCAAGAAATGTAGTTTTGATATGCAAGATTATTTATATGGGTGTTTGAGATTGCTTATTTGTTAAGTTGATACCAAATAATTGATTAAATAATAGGACCTTAAACAACAACTATTTCAACATGACTAATTCCCAAGTGGTGGTTGCAGCCATGGCTGACGTTTGCCTTTTTGAGCCACTACGTGATGATCATCCAATTTGGGTATAAATGTGAGCGTATCTATGTATATGTGACGGGTATTCAGAGATGAGTAGGTATAGATTTGCAAACATCTTTTAAATCCAAAATTTTTATGAATTTTTTATTGAATACCAAAAGTTATCACATGAATTTTCTTTTGAAAAACAAATTATGCATCTCCACTACCTCTGCAATCTCTAAGGTAATCTCTTCATCTTTTGTTGCATAGTTGAATATCTAAGGAAAAGGTATAAATTGCATGTGTTCTGGCGATTGACTACTTTTTAATGGTTATCAACATTTTCTAGAGCTATTTAGTGGAGGGTTACAACCAAATGTATATACATATACCACAATGATTGGTAGTTTTTCTAGAAATTGGAAATTAAATGAAGCGAAAGAGTTGTTATTGAAAATGAAGGTAAGTGGTTTCATGTCGAATGTTCATACATATACTGTTATGATCAATGGCTATTATAGGAATGGGGAACTTAATGAAGCAAACAAGTTGTTTAACGAGATGCAGGAGACTGGTTGCGTACCAGATGGTTGTACTTATAATACTATTATTCAAGGATTTCTTTTAGACAAATATATCAGACACATTTCATTTTATTGATAAGATGAGGAGCAATGGGTTCAATATTGATGCGTATACAGAAGCTTTGTTGCTTAGATTTCAGGCGTATGGACAATTAGGACATTCATCTGAGAAAGTGCTTGAAAGTTTGTATCAAGGTTTTTATGATGGAACATTGAATGAATGCTATACTTGATGGCCTAAATAATAGTAATATGCTAGGATATGCGAGTAAGTGCCATCGAGCTTGATTCTGTATGGTTGGGACAAAGTCTTGTTGTAACAGTCATATTAGAAAGCGACATAATCAAAGCTAAAATTGGTTGTTTGGGTGCAACTATATTGGGAAAAGTGACACCAATATTGCACGTGTGCCACATAGGATCAGGTATGCTTACGTTCAAAATCCATACTTGTTGCACATCTTTTGATGGTACTAAAGTTTCGGGCTTTACACAAAATATTGGTTCTTGAAGCAGTGTAGAACAAATTAACAATATGCTATATTTTGTCATTCACCATTCAAATATATGTGGTTTTCATATATTCTTTATTGAAGTAGGAAAAAAATTAAAATAAAAATAAAAAAATAAATCTCCCACATCGTCTTAAATCTTTAACCGGACCTTGACTCATTATCAATTGAAATAGGTGGAGCGGTAGGCCTATATTAATCGTGATTTTGGAGGCCAGTTACAGGCCAAATCGTGGGCGGTCTTAAACTTTTAACTGATTTTGCATCTCGAGTTACATGTAAGGAAATATTTTTCATTCATACCACGGCATTACATACTTTTACTAGAGAAAAAAAAATTATAAGTTGGAAATGTTGAAGTGGCCTTTCAATTGAATACAGTTTAGTTTGCTTCTAAATTTTTGTCTTTAACCGAGTAATGAACATGCCTATCTTTACTCATAATTCTTGTAATGTATGATTTACGTTCCTTGATTTTCTGGTGACAGGGTAATCGAGTATGCTGCATTTCTTCATGACAGAGATACAAGGTTTAACACTCATTTTGCCTTCAATCTCAGTTTCTACACTAACGGGTCCAAATAACTGCTTAAGAGTTTCAGAGTTAATATTAGGAGCTGCAATTTCAAGGGCTGTTTTGATAGTCATTTAGCGTCTTTGACATGCTATTAGGGACTGTAATTTCATCAACTGTTTGGCGTCATTGAGATGCTATTAGGGGCTACAATTTGAGGGGTTGTTTTGATAGCCATTTGGCATGGCCATATTGTTCTTTAAAAGCAAAAGGATTGGAAAATTGTCGTGGACTCGGCGAGTTAAATGGCTTCGTGACTCAACACTATTTGATGGTGAGTCCAATAATGTACGAATAATTAGCTATTGATTACTCAGCACAATATCGCATATCTTTAATTGTCTATCGCTAACCAAGATGGCACTTTATTGCCAACATACATAGATTATTGGGGTGTTTGGATTGCTTTATTAAAGTGCTTATCCGCTTAATATGGCACCAACCGGCTTATTTTTGTTTGAAAGAGGATATTAAAAGGAGGCATATGCATATAGATGTTAAGAATTTTTTCTAGACTTTAGTTATCGTGTAGTACAATATTGTGCATAATTTCCATTGTGAGATGGTATAGTTGACTATTAGATCAATTATGGTATGTTTGTCAGAAAAATTTTAAATGTTCATTTGTAGATATTTTGATTAATAATTAAATTATAATTTGTAATGTGATCAGTTTATCTATCAAATCCATAGGAATCGAATTTGACACTTTTGTAACATCTATCGACTAGGTGACAAATGTATGTGGCATATCAACAAGGAATTTAAGTGGATTCTTGATTGTTCATGTGATATGTCATTTTCTAGTTCTTTGCAAAAATATTCTTGAACATATAAAGGAATCTAAGCCTACAACCCACTCAAATTTTAAATATAAACAATTTGCATGGAAAATTACCGGTCAATGATTTTCGTTGGTAAAATGGGAAAAATGGTCCATGCAGTTCACCGGTAATTACACAAACGGTCTAAAAAAATATGCAAAAAACGTCTATGAGGTTATTACTTAGATTACAAAAACAGTCACTCAGTTACATCCAGGGACTATCTGCATAATATAAAGTTACATATGTAGTTCTTGAAAGTTACCTTACTTAATGAATAACATCGAAACGTTACATAAATAATCCGTGACAATACATTAAGGGGGTGATTTGCACACCCTCACAAGATAAGAATGAGTAAAAGTAGTGTGAGGGTATAAAAGTCAAGACACTCTAATTTAGAGTGTCCAATCATTTATAAGAGTGTGCAAATCACCTCCCTTACCTTAATCTACGAGAATCATCTCTAAGTTCAATTTTTAATCATAATCTTCTTTCGTACTTCTAAGTTTACATAAATACTTTTAACTCTGGTTCAAAATTTAATCATATTCTCCTTTCGTTAAAGTTTTACATAAATACTTTTAACTTTGAGTATTTGTAGTTAATTACTGTAGTTTTGGGTATAACCGGTTAGCAAGTTTTTTGCTTTTTTTTTTTAAGGTAACTTTTTAAGTATTTGTCAAATAATTTAATATTATTAGATCAATATTTAGAATTTATTTGTATATTTATAAAACATTGTATAAGTAAAAACTAAACCGGCTAAAATGAGATCTTAGAATAAAGTATATATATATATATATATATATATATATATATATATATATATATATATATATATCATGTAACACCCCGCGTTTTGCAGCAAAGCGCGGGTAGAAAATCATAAAAAAATACAAAATAGAAGAATCATTATTACGAAAAGAAAAGAGAGAAATAATGGGTTGGAGAAAGGCCACATTTAGAGGCTACGAAGCCATACTTTTGAGGTGGTTGTGTTGCTACCATCAAATTTCACATGTTCTTTACAACATTCTTACAGCATATATTTAAGCATATATATGGTGCCACTTTAAGGTGTCATGTCATAAATGATTAATCATAACCTCATCAGAAGTGTATGTTGTTGAGTCCTATAATTTTTCTCACAAAATTATTATTAGTCGTCTCAAGTTAGTAACCGGGAAAAATTGTATTTACCGGTTCGGTCGAGATTTCTAAGAAAATAAGTGAAGGAAATCAAGCCTCGCAAGAGACAAGTGTGTCCGTTTGGCCACGTAGTAAAGTGACTTTTGGTAAATTTGAAAAGACATGTGTACATTGTGACAGATTCCAAGTATTTTGTTAGATGTACTCGTATTTGTTGTGTTAACTTAATTAGAGTATAATGGTCGTGAATTTGAATATAATATATCACAAGTACAAATGAAATATTTTAATGAATGAACATTTATGGAGTCATCTTCTGAGTTTATCAGAAACTAAGAACGTCTCACTTTTTTTGAAAAGAAACTCAGTAAGTGAAGCCTCAAAACCTGAAAGAAGATGATGAAGTCAATGAGTGATGATAATAACTCACTTACTCATCATCACTCACCGACTCTCATTGATCTTTTCAACAATCAAAGAGATTCTGAACTTAGATATTTAGGAAAAATATCTAAGTATCTGAAAGTTTAGGCGAAAACTTTTTGGAAAGATAAGTAAAAAAACATTTATCATAGAAAGTACAAGAGTTGGTAGGAAGAGACAAACAGTTGTTAACATTCTAATAATAGAAACATTTAATACAGTAAGGTAGGAGTGTGCTTTATAGTTAGATGCTCGACATGTCGCCATTAACCCATGGGTAACCACCTCGTATTTTTCCTATAAAAAAGAATGTCTCAAATGAGTAAATGTTATCTCGTGTAATTAGTGTGATCCACATTTACGAGAGCATTTACTCATACATAAGAACTAAGTCCCTGAAATTATTTAGAATGTTAGCAATTTGGCTAGTATTTAAGTTAGTCAGGAGATAACTATATTTTGTCTTTCAACTAAGATTGTTATTACGCAAACAATCTTTATAATTTCTTTAATTTATTCAAATAATAATTTAAACGTTGTCTATTATTTCATTAAATAATATTTGTAATCAGTTAAAAGGAACAATGGGTTCTCTGTTGCTTCAGTTCGTGACATTGTGGATTCTTATATTCTAGATGTGGATCTTGTGGCCACTAGTTGGAATCGCTCTATCCCGATCAAAGTTAGTGTGTTTCTATGGAGATTAAAGCTCAATAGGCTTCTATCGAGGGTTAAATTAGCTCGGAAAGGTATCGATATTGGCTCAATTCTTTGCCCAATATGTCATGAAGACATCGAAACTCTTAACCATATTTTCTTCAATTGTGGGATGGCTCAAGATTTGGGTTTTGATGGCAAAATGGTGAGAGCTGGATATTCCTTTATGTGCTAACATTTCTGAGTGGTATGACTGGCTTGACTACTCTCCCATTTCAAGCAAGGTGCGTTTGCTTTTCTCTATTCCCCCCCCCCCCCCCCCCCCCCTCCCCCCAGAAGTCGGTGCTTTGGGATTCTATAGTTTCGCAATATTTCTTATGGATTTCATCTAGATATCCTAAGTTTAAGTGTAGTTAGGTTTGTTGGTTACAAAATCCGTTAGCAACTATGTCTTCTTTGTAATCTTTTTTCCTATCTATTGCTAGTCTTTAATATAAGCCGCCGTTAAAAAAAAAAAAAAAAAAAAAAAAAAAAAAAAAAAAAAAAGTTCACTAGTGTCCTATATAAAGTTTTTTAGTCGTAAGTTGTTTGAAGAAAAACATTGTTACGTTGTATGTATTATTATTTGATGACCAAATGAGTTTCTTAATCATGATAATTGTAATTTGTCTAAAGAATAAACATTGTTAGGTTATATGTATTCTTAAATAATGAGTGGATGAGTTTATTAAT
Organism: Artemisia argyi; assembly: GCA_030686995.1. Lineage (NCBI taxonomy): Eukaryota > Viridiplantae > Streptophyta > Magnoliopsida > Asterales > Asteraceae > Artemisia > Artemisia argyi. Next base: position 184,369,080 of record CM060696.1, on the reverse strand, counting down.
CATGATGATTAAGAATTATGATAATTTTATAGACTAACTAAGTAAAGTTTTTAAAACGTGTTATAGTCAAAGCTTCCAACGACATATACGTGTAGTTCTGTCATAAGTAACTAGTGTAGTTCTGTCATAAGTAACTAATAAAACCGCACAAATTCGATCAACAAATATAATTGATCATTTCAAACATAACTTTTAGTACGATGATTAAATAGCTAATAATGCAGTCATTTTAGGCTATCATGTTTATAGCATATTACTCATTTCTTAATCTAAAAGCAATCACATATGTAACCTTTGTATCTTCTATATGAACTGTAACACTTTGAAGTAATAAATTCTTCATAACAACGAACATTTTTACAGAGTTTTAAGATTCCATGAAATGGACAAACATGTCATCTATCGAAAAATGCACTTATACATATGCGAGAAACATTCGGACTCCTAGCTAGCTAACCCAAAATATTGAGTTGGTTAAGATCATTTAAGCCTTAGATCACTAACTAGTCGATTTGGAGATGCTGGTGCGTACGTGGTCACTACAAAAACCTTACATGCTTATAGCGAAAGCCAGGACGGAACCTTAATTTGGTCTGGTTTCAAATTTGAATGGTATTTTACGATTATTATTCTTCAAAATAAGTGCAAATAGAATAGTTAAGCAATACCTCAACTAACACGGGAACATGGGCCGATATCAAAAAAGAAAAAATGCAACCTTAAAAATCGACATCATTGTGCTACCTTCATCACTAACCGGTTGACTTTGTTCTCGCACCCACTAAGGTGCAGATGTAGCAGCTAATAGCCACATGTTGGTTCACATTTCTGGGTGCATGGTTTTCAAACTTTGTCGACTAATAAGTGAGTTTGAAACCACCGCCATACAGATTCAAAGTATGTAAAACTCTCACTTTTTAGACAGTTGATGTGACTATTTCAAGATTCTTTACACCTAACAGATATTAAACCTGAGACCTCATACATTTTTGTATGATAGGCACTAAACTTTTGTTACAAGATTACTTTGAGGCTCTGAGCTGTTATGTTGGCTCATCTTTTGATTATTTACTAGGTTACTCTGAGCGGTTATGTTGGCTCATCTTTTAAGCATTTGTTAAAAGAGAAGATTTATGAGTGCGGTTTAAAAATCGGCCAGGTTGATGGAAAAGAATACTTAAAACTAAGAGTTACCACGGCCACAAAAAAATTATACTCGTATGAGAATACGAAGAAAAACTAGTTGATAATGTCGATGAATACTTCGTTTTTACATAATAATGTTTGTTGCCTCATGTAGGCATTACGTATGCCAATTATTTTTCCTAGTATTCGTGTCGACCGTTTGACTTTCCTATCATTTTGAATGTAATTTCATGTCGACCCAACAGAACCCAAAATTATATTTCTTATGATTTTTTTGTTCTTTTTGTATAATGGTTTACCGTGTGTACATAGAACTGAGATTAGGTAGACCAATTGCACTTTAATAGAATGATAATACATACCTAAGGCCTCTGGCTGGCATAGTGGTACGTAGGGTTGAGCATCACAGACCTCAAAACCGACTGAACATAAGGACCAGCGGTCCGGTCTTGTTTTCAACATTTTTCTTATTTCGATCTCGGTCCGGTCCGGTCTTACGTACAAACCGGCCAATAATGCCTTTTTGGACCGCACCGACCGAAGGACCGGACCGAACACATTCGGTCCGGTCTTCTGTCCGTGGTTTTGGTCTAATTCGGTCTCGATCCGGTCCGTTTTTGCCAGTCCGGTCCGGTCTTAGACCGATGCTCAGCCCTAGTGGTACGTAAGTTGCCCACCAACCTAGAGGTTATTGGTTCAAGTCTCGCTAGAGGTACTTGTGAAATAGGTGATATTGGTGTAAAAAAAATGCCATTAAAAAAATAGAATTATAATACATAAATCTCGTTTCTAATGTTTTCTAAAGACCTTATAATCATACTTGTTATTCATAATGTTCTCATTTAAGAATATTTTATTTTAAGAGGGTTATGATTATGCGCATATCATCTCCTTCTCACTAGATTTGGGTCAATCATGTAATTGTTTAGTTTCTATTAACCTTTATTTTAAAGGTTGTTAGGAATATGCACATGTTCATTAACACAAATTTTGATTAGTATAATCTTTCCTGGCTCAAACAAGGCCGACAATATCCGTCTAGTGTGCCTTGATCCAATCAAACAATAACAAATAGCAATACTCATTGAGCACAAACTATAGGTTTTACAACTTTAACCAAGGCTAATAGTTTGATACTTTGATAGTTTGATTTAACTATGAAAGCAACAAACTTCTGTTGCAAATACTTAAAATGCATTTTCTTAGCCATTATGCTTACAAGTTTAGCTTGGAGGCCCATTATCAATGGCCCATAGTTATCACAATTTTCTAAATTTTCGGCCACTTAGTTATGAAGCCCATTATACTTATATGTTTAGCCAGATGTAGCCCATTCTCAAATTTTGGGGGAATTTGTCATGACATTTCCCATTTTTGGCCATAAATACAGGGCTCTTAAAAGCAATAACAATAAAAAAGGAAGCAAACAACGGGTTTTTGGTCTATCCGCAATTCAGAATCTATGTTAACTGTTAAGGTTACAAAAGTGTGATTTGTATGTGATGTGATGATGTGAATTTGTATTCCAAAAATAAATAAAGCATGCAAGATACAACCGTAACCAAATGGCTTGTGAATACGATTCTAAACAATCATTTTAATATGATTCAAAGCTTGTAGATATAAGATTTTTCAGCATTCGACATATCATAACTTATTGTAACAAATTCCTTTGTAACTTCGAATCCTATGCATTAGCATGTAATTTTCACTTATAATCGTTGTGCACTTTCAATGTTGGGAGAATTGCATATATCCTCATTTAAACCTTATTAATTGCATATTTACCCAATAAAATTTTAAAAAAGAGTTGTGAAAACTAGATCCCTCTTTGATGGATAAAGATTTATCACGTCTTCAACAAGGTCCCCGAAATAGTATGAGCATGTTTCAATATAGATACTTTTTTGATACCCGTAACAATATCTTTTCTGACGCGTGTTCTTGGCTAACCGGAAATAGCCTCCATATTTTAATTTTAGCTTGTATTTGGTTGATGGTCGCCTGAGAATAAAGTCATTCAAGCTTAAGAGAATGCATACAAGTTTTCTAAATCGCATTAAAAATTTTGACACTGCCAATGTTAAGTAAACTTGCTCAAGTATTGGTGATTCAACAATGTTCCCCCATCTTGGTGGCGAGGGTTGATCAATAGCAATGTCCGCACTATTGTCCACCTTTATACTTTAATTACTCTGTATTTGATAATGTGATGAAACAAACACATGGTGGCGATTACAATTTTTTACTCAACACAATGTTTCAACTTTTTACTCAAGAAATTCCAAACGTACAAATAGCTTGTTTCATGATAAAACCTCAAAAAAAGAAAAACTCATAACAACATACTTACGTTCATTGTAATTTTCATCTAATGATTCAGTTATCAAATGGCCGAAAAATACTATAGCTTGCTACATGAGTAATGTCTAGTCGTGTCAACCATTTTCTATAAACAACCTATAACACCTCCTCAAACTACAACCACATGATTCAATTATTTTTTGATCATTCATTTTACATTTATAAACAAAAACAGAGAGAAAAAGGGGAATGTATTATCACCTCAACAATTGATCTTACATGAGACTAAAAGATAATTAAACTAATAAAACACACTTACATTATACGGATGAAAAGAATCGATCGTCAAGGTTAAATTGATATTTTGAAGAAAAAAAAAAATCTGTAAATGGATGAATTGATTAACAGATGAATAGATTAATAGGGTAAATGGTGGTAAATGAATATTCTTTGGCGCTAAAATCGAGAAAGAGGTGCAAGGGCGTAATTGTCTGACAAGAAAATATATATTACTTGGGTAAATTTGTTATTTTAAACTTTCATTGGGTAAATATGCAATTAATAAGATTTAAATGGGGATATATGCAATTCTCCCTTTAATAGTTGAATGTTCTCCTCTACTAATTCGGATCTATGTATTCTAATATACACTACTTTTGTACCACCCATCTAAGCTGAATAAAATTAAATGGGCTGATGTGTCTTTCCTAATATATAACTTTTGTACAACTCTTCAATGCATACTTCTTCAACACCAAAAATAAAACTCACCTTTCACCTATATTTGTAAACTATTGAAAGCAATTAAACACCCACCAATAACTGTTCTTCAACCCATTGAAATTAGGAGCGTCCAAATCACCATTTAATGTTATACGCGTTCAAACCATCAACCAAATTTCCAATCATCTCCAAAAATAATCTTCTGATTGCGTTTTGGAATTGTGTCCTTGATTTTCTCCAACAACACAATTGAAAACCAAAATCATTTCATTCTCTTCCTCTCTGATCTTGAACATTTCAGAAACATATACGGAAAATCCCATGCCTAACAATGAATCAATGGTAAGTATGACATCTATTTGTTTAGTGTTTCGATTTAAATTCCATATTACAGCTACTTTGATGTGTTGTTTTTATTCATAATCAATGTAATTGTGTTTTGATTCAATTTATTGGTTTGATTAAGTTCAATTCAATTGTGTGTCGCTAAACCCTAGAAAAAAATTTGGGGGAAATGACATTCATGAATTTATTTCTGTATGTGGTGTAAGAACATCAATCGATTTATGAGAATGGAGTGTTTAGGATTTGTTATTAGTATCCGTAGCTGAGAGTGGGGTGTTTGGGATTGGTTATTTGTATATGTTTTTACGTGTTCTAAGGGTGTTTGCAGTGGGGATGTAGAAGAGGGGACCATGATGGCTGGAAAAATGCATGGTTAATATTTCGATTTGAATGTTGAGAATAAAGGACTGAATTCTCATCATGTTAGTGACTTTGGTTGTTTTCTTTTTGTTTTTATGTTAACTTTGTTTATGATAATACGATATGTTTCGTTTTGTATTGCAAGAATAATGTATCAGAATGCATAGCAGTCAAAACAAATGTAGGGATATCTCTCTAATTTGAAATAGAAGATTTGGAGGTATGTATTTTGTTAGTGGTTGACAATTTTTCATTTAGCAAATTGCTTATTATTAGATTAGGTTGCGTTTAGGATTGCATAAGAAAACTACTTATTATTAGATTAGGCGTTGTTTGGAATTGAAAAGGAACAGGGCCTGCTTAGGATTACACGAAAAAATTTGCTTATTATCGAGCCTGTATAGGATTACACGAATAAATTTGCTTATCATAGGCAGCAGCAGGAACACTCACAACTGGAGTACAAGATAGTTTTCTGGCTAGAGGATCATAGCTGCACCACCAGCAAAGTTCAAGGAACTTCCGAAAAAATCCCACTTATGCTGTAATTAATCAGGCAACTTATGGTCCCTCTCATCTCTAATATGATTAGTGATATTGTAATTCGAATAGTTTTGAATCCTTTCAATTTATTCCGAATGTTTCTGTTTGACTGAAAATAAAAATTTCAAATGAATTAAAATTGATTCTCATGGTAAAGCTGATATAATTTCATTTCTTGAGTTGTGTAATTGCCAAGTGTGCCATTATGCCGTTTCTTATAGTCCTCTAAAATGTCAGCTCGGCTGCATAATTTATTTCATTGCCATTTGTTATGTCTGTAATTGACCGTAAATCTTTTGAGTTTTTGCTCACTATTTTTTTTTTTTTTTTTTTTTTTTGTTAATGATGTTATCAGGTTTCTGGAGCCGAGATTCTTTTGTAGGGGGTTCTCATGTAACAATTGTCCGAATAAACGATTTATCTGGCGTGGACTATAAACACAACTATGAAAGAGGTGAGTGATATTTCAGCTGTGTTTAATTTTAGGCACCTGCATGTGCTATTTACAAGTTTAATTTTAGGCACCCGATGTTTTCTTCATCTCTGATTTCAAGTTTTCTGTTTAGGCTATGTGGCAACAAAATGCTTCCGTGAAAAATGTGGCGACACTTCTGAATAATAAAACTGGTAGAATCGTTTCAGAATATATTTTTTTGTAGCACCCCCAACCCGGAAATACTGCAGCTGACATGTTGGGGGCACTACGCGAATCGAAACCAGGCATCTTTATAGCAAACGACCACAACACGGGACGTTTAAAAATGCCTCAAAACATATCATTCGTTTTACAAACCATTTTAGAGTACATAGACTCTTTAACAAAATAGCAGCGGAATAAAAATAAAGATTGCAGCGGAAAATGACAAAGTTTAGCAGCGGAAATCCAAATGTAGTAGTAGAAATACAAAGTTTAGCAGCGGAAAGTAAATAAGTTTAGCAGCGGAAAACATTTAAAAACACCAAGGTTTTACGAATGACATGATAAATAAAAAGTAGTAGTAATAGATAAGCTGCCTTGACAGAAAACTTCCTTCATCCAGCCACTCCACCACGCCCAAAATCATAATGCTCCACAAATTAATTAGTAGTAGTACATGAGAAACACATGCTTAAAAGTCAACACAAAGGTTGAGTGTAATCCATAGGTTTAAAGTAATAAAGTTGAGCACAAGGGTTTTAATCATACGATATAAGCAACAAATGCAAATACCAGGGTAACCAAGATAACACCCAATATGTAGAGGCAACACGTGCATGCATATGGTTGATGATACTAACCTCATGACACACAAGACGTTAACCAAACCAATCAACAGTACGCTGTACTGAAATGAATAATCAACCGCGGAATTTCATAATAATAAATGCCCCCAAGGCCGGGTACTTGCCAAATTACCCGGCAAAAACGACAAATAGTACACCCGCATGTCAAGCCCTTGACAACTACGAGTGGGATGGTCAGTCCTATAGGCCTATAAACTAAGTTCGCGCTCACTCGCAAGTGACTAATGACTCATGATCGGAGGGTCTTTCAGGCAAGATAAGCTACTTAGTACATCGTCAGGAATATATATAAGTTATCATCATCAGGATAAGCATACCAAAAATAATACTTCTGCTCAGAAAACATTTAAAGCATGTGTCTCACCCCGTGAGTTTATAAACAATTAAAAATATAAAAAGCGGGGCTATGAATCACACCTTAATAACAGCAGCAGGAAACGAGATATAGCAACAATCAAATATGCGTCACAGCAATAGGGACCTCAGCACAACCTAATCAATATAAAAGGCATAACTCAGAACTAAACTCGAACATCTTAATAAACAATGCTTGAATAAAAGTTTTTGTAAACACAATGGCATTTGAAAGGAAAATAGATTTTAAAAGTCTCGTGTGGGTGACGAGAAGGAAAGATAGAAAGAATATGTCGTCGAGAGCGCACGTCAATTCGAGAACGTCAAAAGTAGACAAAAGAATAGCTCAAAGAAAGAAATCGAAATGAAATGAATACTTATATAAATAAACAAATAATATACTAAAATAAACTAATTTCGGCTATTTTACCCATTTCTCCCAAAACGAAACGTTGAAAACAATTTAGTTAAAAGGGTTTTTCAAAATATAATATAATCTTTTAACTTTAAAAGTTTATAAAAGATTTTACGAAATTTCGGCATGTCCTGCCCGTTTATACAACATTTCCTGAGTCAACGACTCTTTGTTTTTAAATAATAAAAATTATTTAAATAAGTAATTATGCTTGGATATATCATTCGCGTAGTCCTTTAGTTGTTTAGTTTTATCGACCATTTTGTATTGTTCGGGTTCCAGGTATGTTAAGATATTTACGGGCCTAACGTACCCTACCGTCTCGTGTACCAAAGGGTCCATAACATCCAAATAACCAAGGCCGTAAATCCAATACGTCCAATACAAGCTCACAATACAATAATACGGAAACAAAGTCCGATAACCAAATCCCTTAACTATATCCAACGTATTTTATAGTTTCATAATTATTAATCCGTTTTATATTAAATTTAGCCGAAACAAGTACTAAAATATATAACAACTACAAATAACAACGACAATCAACAAATAATACAAAAATTAACCGAGTCACACCGGGTCGACTCGGTGTTGACCAGTCAACTGTCGGTCAAGGAGGGGCCCACATGAGTTAAAACATCATTTATAATCCCAATATTCAATAAATAATTAATAAAACAAATATATATATATATATATATATATATATATATATATATATATATATATATAGAGAGAGAGAGAGAGAGATCGATATATATAAAAATAAATAAATAAAATATGAAATTTTTATAAAAATATTTTAGGATGAAAACTAAAAATATATATTATTTTTAAAATATTTTCGGAATAAAATAAATAAATAAGAATTTTATAAAATAATTTTTTAATAAAACATTTTCGGTAATAATAAAAATAAATAAAAATATATAAAAATTTATATTAATTTTCGGACTTAAATAAAATATTTTCGGAATTATTATTTTTAATAAATAAAAATACGAAAATGGTATTAATAATATTTTTAATGTTTTAAATAAATAAAATGAAATAAATATGAAAAAATAAATAAAATAAATAAATAAAGGTGCGTTTGGGTGTCTTACCGAGCAAGAAAATAAGGAAAAAGTGGTGGGAAGGTGGTGGTGTCTCGTGGTGGTGACGGTGGTGGTATGGTGGTGCGGCGGTGATGGTTGTTTGGGGGTGTTCGGGATGGTTTTAAATTAAACGGTTTGTACTTTTGGAACGAGCACGTCCCGATCTACAAGATCGTGAAAGAAAATATTTTTGGCCGGAAAATTTTCCGGTGACCGGAATAGTACGCCGGAGCGGCGGCGGGTGGTGGTGGTTGGCGGAGGAGAGAATTTTTAGAGAGAGAGAGAGAGAGAGAGAGAGTGTGTGTGTTTTTATGTGAAAAAGTGAAGAAAAATGTGGGGTGTGGGGTATTTATATGGGAAAATAAGTGTAGGGTGGGTTTTGATATTTTTTAAAAGTGTAGGGATAAGCGAAGGGTGATAGTCCAAGGACTAATATCGCCAACGTAGCAAACTTATTACGATAAACACTTCGGGGCTCATTCGACATAGCAAACGGACTCGAAAAATTACGAAACTTGCGCCATTGTTCACGAAATAATTTTTCCAATAAAATCAAGCATAAACTTTAGAGTTTTTCCAAAACTCAAAATAATTCAAATAGATTGGCAAATGCAATAAGTTCGAGAGTTCTAGGTTGTGCTGAGTCAATCAAGGAATATAGTTCTCGTTTCCAATATATCTCACGTTTCCCAAGCCCAATTAATCACAAATAAAAGTTTTAATGTGTCTCAGGTACGAAAATAAATATTTTGGCTAGAAATGAGTTTAGAAAAAGTACTGGGGGTTACATTTTTTAATCATAACTTATAATTGTAACGGTACTTTTTTTGTAATTATAATTAATGAAATTATCAGTTATCAAAATTTATTCGTGTATTAGACCAAGCATAGCACCTGAACCTGATACAAACCGTTTTATCCTGGTACTAAAACATGACATGTTCCAACTTCAACCTGTTTTGACGTTTTACCAAACCCGTTTGGCACATTATTCAAAATGACCAGGTTAATTATCACTATGACCCATCTTTATGCTTTCTTGCAGGGTTTGGTGTTCCAGTTAGTTGACGATGTTCTTGATTTCACATGCACATCATCATCTCCTGGGAAGGGTTCATTATCTGACATTCGCCATGTAAGTATGGCATATTCTTTTTGTATTTAAATTCATGACACGTTCTGATTAGTTACAAGTAGTTTTACTCTTTAGCTTCTCTTATGGTCTTCTTTATTTGTTCAGTTAGCATTTCTATTGATCACTTGAGTCAAGCCTTTTAGCTTCTTTGTCAAGAAACAAAAAGTTTTTTTCATCATCACAACATAACTTCCGTTTAGATGCATACAATATGTAGTCAAATGACTCTAAAGGAATATTAGTGATATGACTCTATTCACTTTCCTCGGAGAGAGAGTTTTGTGCTAAAGGTTCTAAAAATTAGAAGCACAATATGTATTGATATGAATCTAAAGGAATATTACTCTTATTAGTAGAAAACTAATTGAACTTATAATCTGCAAAATTGGTAGGTTTAGTAGTTGGTCACACAGGAAATTATTGGGTGGGTCACAACATTTAGAAGTTTCTTTGCACTCATACTACATTTAAGGGATGTAATGGGAGTTATGTGTATTAATCATGTTTCAACTTTTAATAGCAGCTCACAAGTTTAGTTTAAACATAAAAAAAAAAATGTTAAGATAAGATCATTTGTTCACAGTTACTCCTATAGGTCTTACCTCTTATTGTATGTTAGATATGTTTATAAAACCAAGGCTCACACCATACCATATAGAACATTATATAGCCATAAACCAAGGGCCTAACTGCAGTTTTAGACTTAAAATTTTACCACACATCTACAACACATAATAAACTTTAGTAGCACGTGAAGTTGCATTGAAATACTTTAGTAGCACATAAATCATCAAAATCTACAAAGAAGTGCTTCAAGGTCTTTGATCAAGCTTCAAGGTATTTGATCAAGATTCAAGAGGTATCTACAAAAAATATAATATTTTTGTTTAAACTTATTAGGTGTTGACAGAATGGACACGGCTTATCACTTCATTAACAATATCATCAAAGATATTGCAATACGCATTTTCAGATAAGTACGTATATTTTAAGAGGTGTCTAAAGAATGTATTGGTGTGTTTAAATGTTTGAGAGTTTCTGTATGTATGGTACAGGAATTGGCTTATTTGAATTCTCAAAATTACCAAGTAAATTAAGAAATAAGCACCTTGCAGGGCACTTCGCTAAATCCTCTTTAAACAGAAGCAGGATTGATTAAATCATTGGTAAGCTTTTGTCGGTAGGTCAGGTTTGTCAGTTGTTTTGTTACACCTTCCAACGACCTTGCTTCAACAAAACTAGGCTACCATCTCCAGGTACTTTTATTAATTATACTATATATAGTTGACATTTAGCATCCAACGGTTATATCATGGGCTCATTAGAGTTCATAAATGATCAATTATGTATGTAAACGTGTTTTAATAAACAATCATTATAGTTTAGGCATGAGTAAAATGTGAAATGTTATTGTCAAAAGAGAATTTTATTTCACTTTATAATTTAGGTAAAGATTTTATTATTTCTATTAGATAAGGAAAGAGGCTTATATTGCCTGTTTAGCAGTGACACCTTAGTTGGTTAGTCTATAACTCCTTCGACACAGGTTTCTTGGCGCAACTTATTTATGGAATGATCTTTGTATTTCGTAGGATGTATGTGTCCCTTTATCACACCTTTGCAGAGCTAATTTCTAAATATAAGGAAGAAATAGATGCTTCAAACTACTCGGGTATGATCGGTCCAAATATATATGTGTATTCATATTTGCAATTTGACTTGATAATACTGAAATTTTCATTAGGTTGCTGTTTATTATTGTATTTTTTAGATACTCATGTTAACAGCGATGGTGGTTATTGATCATGCTGGCGATAGCAACTTTCACACAAGAATTTTCTTCGATTCAGCAGAAGAGGGGCAATGCAAGGAAGCTGAAAGATTGAACAATTTTATGTTTGAAATTACCTTAGCAATGGAGGGTATGTGTACTGGTGAACATGGTGTAGGTACGACGAAACTCAAGGTAAGCATTAGTATCCACCGATTGCATTTGGAGCTGTTAGATAACCATAATTCATTTGCTCTTTGGCTCATAAATCCAACCTCGAAAGCACAGACCAATGTTGAACAGGTTTAACTGAGGTATGTTACTAAGTTTGTTCTTACAACAATTCTCTAAGCTATTTAATTCGAAACAATGAAAACAGATAATTGGTTAAATTAATACGAAGTTTCTATATATTCTTTTTGCATTCTACAGATAGCGTTTGTTATGACGGGAATAAAGCTAACAGTATGATAACTTCTGGGATAAATCTTACAAATGTTTATCTCAGGTGATGAGTTCGTTCTCATTATAGCGTGTAATGTCTTTTTGGAACTATTTTCTAAAATGCCAATTCGTCTACTGCAGATATGAAGACGTCCGAATTGGCTTACTGTCTGAGGTAGTTGATGGTGTGACCGAGTTGCTTAATCCACAAACATGTTGGCAAAGTAAAACACGTAATTCAAACACATCTTTTAGTATTTTGCTAATGAATAACCGTGATTAATCATTTAAAGCTAAGCACGATAAGTAAACAATATATTATGCTGCTCCCATACTTTTGAATATTAAGTATTGCAATGGCAATGCTAGCAAGGGTAAGAAGCTCATGGAATATAAAAAGGGTGATTTTTTATTTAATTTGATATTTAAGATATGTAAAAATGTATAAAACTATGTGGATACTTTGTTTTTTGTTAAACTCTTAGGTTTTTACGGAATGAGCATGGGCTACTCGGATGTTTAACGTTGATTGCATACCTTGCTTATTCAAGACTATCTACCTGTTGAACAAGACGATACTTGCATGCTCATTGTTTTAATAGTCATAAATCAAATTGTTTATCGGTTCTTTTAAATATTAAACTTATTATTCTCTTCATGACATAATGAAACCTATTTGCGATCGTTGTTGTTTCTACTTTATTCGTGCACTTAACTGTTTAGTGAATAATACCACATTAACTGTTTAGTGAACAATATCACCATCAACGTGATTTACAAAGAAGTGCTACACAATTTATCATCACATTTACATGTACACGTATATCGCATTCGTAGAATAAAGGATTGAAGATGTTTCTTTTATCTTTTGGGAGTTTTGACTATTGTGTTTCATATAATGTATGTTTAATTATTACCAATTGTACACTTTACTTTTGCTTATCCATATGTGGTTCTTTGTAACTTATAACTTCATAATAAGCGTTGTCATTTACTTCATTCTTCAACGTTACTTAAAAATACACTTAAAAATGCACGTGAATTTCACGGGTCTTTTAGCTAAATTAACCCGAACTTCTATTCAAACCCAAATAATTAACCGAACACATTTTGGAAATACGGTTATCCTACCAAGGTTGAAAATTACTCCGTCACAAAGAATTTCCTGTGTCAGTTTCATTTGCCATGACGATAAACAAGAGCCAAATGCAATTTCTTTCGAAAGTAGGTTTATGCCTACCATGTCCTGTTTTCACACATGGACAATTATACGTGGCTCTTTCACGATTCAAAAGCAAAAAGAGTTTGAAGGTTGTTGTTTCTGATGCGGATGGTAATTTATCAAAGACTACTACAAATGTTGTCTACAAAGAGGTTCTTCATGTTCTTTGATCAAGTTTCAAAAGGTATGTACAAATATTCTTATGATGTCATTTATGCCATTTTTTTACATGTAATATCAATCACTCAAATGTTTTACTTACACTTTTTTTTTATACTTATTAGGTGCTCACCAAATATTCATTGGCTTATTTTTAAAGGCGATCAAGATTGGAGCTCACGTGCGTGGCCGTTTATTACATTATTAGTTACAAGCAGTGTTGACCAAATGTTTTACTTACACTTTATTTTTATACTTATTAGGTGCTTACCAAATATTCATTGTACTTTATACTATCATTCACTTATTACTTTATATTCTTTTCGAATTAATGATTTAGCCTGTTTACTTTCATTCCTTTCCTTATTTTATTTATACACTTATTATTATTATTATTATTATTATTATTATTATTATTATTATTATTATTATTGCAATATCTCTTCTAAAAACACGTCTCATTTTGATATGTATTGGTCAAGGAAACCAACTTTTAAGGCATGTACACATATTTTGCTCATATAGATTTCTCATTCTTTTGGGTAAAAGGTCAACGACCCGGTAAATATATTACTCCAAAAAATATTTAAGTACAATGGATATGGGTGAATCCCATATCTCAGCCCGTTACATAGGCGAAAAGCTTACATAACAAGATATTTCCTATTTCTAGACAAGAAACAAACCACTAATCAAATGATAACATAAGACATATCAAAATAAGACTACTTCCTAAGACCTTGAAGCTTTGTGCCGTACATGGCATTAAAAGCATCCAAATTCCCTGGAAGATCGTAAACCTGCTTAGCATAGTCATCGTAGTCATAGTCATAATAATCTTCTTCATACTCTTGTCCACCACTGAATAGATTAGCAGACTCATCAAATGTGTTAAGAACCTCCTCATCTTCAGAATCAGAAACCACGATCTCTCCTACCTTAGAAAAAGGGTTGACCCTCTTAGTAGAAGAGATGGGCGGAGTAGAAGAATCACTAATTTTAGGAGCCACAACTGACTCCTTCTCTTTCAAATCACTCACAAGGGGTTCTTGTGATGCATTACATGTCTTAGTATACTCATCCTCATTAACTTCTATTGTACGACCAGAATCCACATCCGTGTTGGTGTCATTAGTAGGAATACCAAAAGCATCCGTATCATCCATATTAAGAGTATCAAACTGGTTAGATGTAGAAATCTTCGTGCCACTCGAACTAGCCACATCCGAAGTCTTCTTCTTAGTGCTATCCACTTTCTTAGGTTCAGGAGGAGTCTTTTTGGGTTGATACTAAATTTGCTTACCCACAACAGGTTTAGTAAACCCTCCTTGACCCGTAGTAGTAGAACCACCTTTCTTTCCTTTCTTCTTGTTATTGATAGTCTTGAAACCATCATTAACAGGCTTAGTAGGCTGAACATAAGGTAGAACAACTTTAGGACATTAAATCAGATTATGACCAAAGATCTTACACTTATCACAACGAGGTGGCTTCCACTCGTATTCAACCCATATCTTCTCCGTAGTCGAACCCGAACCATCAAGTAAAGGTATCTCAACAGTGAGGATATCCCGAAGCACCTGATCCGACGTCAGTTCAATCATGCATCTAGCAAAACTACTACGGCCCCATGATTCCTTGCACATTTGACTTTTATAAGCATCTAACCTTTTGGGCGTACCAATCAATGTAGCAAGAAGACTAAGGCCATCATCAGAAAACATAGCAAGAGGAACATCGTGGAATATAACCCACACCGGGATGTTGGTCAAATCCTCTTTAAGCAAGTTGGTGTTCAATGTCCATGGTTTAAGAATAATAGGTACATTTCTAATTAACCAAAGACCGTTTTCAAGAACAGCATCAACACCGTTCTTCGAGTTAAACTTAAAGAAAATGAACCCCTTTGCATTCATCATTACCTTCTGTACACCAAACTTAGCCCACGCATTGCGTACATAGTAATCGACAACAGGAAAATCAACTCGTTGGCCAAGGAAGTACCCATACAGAGTATTCTCAAACCTAGTGTTCATCTCTTCAACCACTTTCATAGGTACAGAAAGATCCACACCGTTTGATTTCTTGCTACACTCCAGCCTACGAAAGTTAGACGTGTATTTCGTAGGTTCATTAGAAGTAACACCAACATACGATGTAGAAGGTTGTTTCAAAGCATCCACACCAACCTTCTCAATATCAACAGCCCATGTGCATTCGTATCAACCTTATTAGAACTATGAGACTTGTTAAAAGCCCCATGTGGACCATTCAGATCATTAACTAATGGATCAAGTGAAACCGGCTTCACTTGATTATTCTTGTCCACAACCGTAGATAATTCAATATCTCCATCATCAACACTCCACGCAGTAATAATAGGACCAGACGATGCAAGTGTAGGCTGGTTAGAACTAGGATTAACAACTTTAGGCTTCTTATGTTTCCTCATAGTCACTTTCGACAAATCAACAGTAGCATTCAATTCTTCGATATTTACATTAACAGGTTGTGTTAATGTACTATTACCCTCTCCACTCTTCTCCTTAACACCTCTCCCACCCCCGCTCCCCTTATGACTCAAAAACCCTCATTCCATACCAGATTCCCTATTAGCACATTCACTAAAACCCACGTACAGCAGACCAATATAAATGACCAAGTTAAACAGTAAACCCTAACTGAAGCAGTTAGGGTTTTATACGTAAACCGTCGAGAATGATTAGAGTTTCCTAGAAACACAAACACACTCGCCAATCGTACCACAGAAAAGTATAGCAATAAAAGATCGATAAGTTATTATAAAGAACCTCGTCACAAGAACAAATCACTATAGATAGATTAGTAAAATATGTATTAATATTGAGCGAATAATAAATTGTGAATGAAATCGTGGTCAATTCAAACAACCAACCAAGATTCTCCACAATCACAAAGGATCTCGTGCCCAATAATGCAATCACAAATAACCTAAAGACAAATTAAACAATAAATAATTTTTACTGAATGGTCGGTAATCAGAATTGCGATTTAGGGATATTTGTGTCGCCAAAATTCGCCATAGGGTTAGGGAGAGTTTTTCAAAATATATATAGGTTTCTCATTCCCGTTGCAATATCTCTTCTAAAGACCCGTGGATTCCACGGGTCTTATAAGCTAGTATCAAATAAACACACGTCTCATTTTGATATGTATCGGTCAAGGAAACCAACTTTTAAGGCATGTACACATATTTTGCTCATATAGATTTCTCATTCTTTTGGGTAAAAGGTCAACGACCCGGTAAATATATTACTCCAAAAAATATTTAAGTACAATGGATATGGGTGAATCCCATATCTCAGCCCGTTACATAGGCGAAAAGCTTACATAACAAGATACTTCCTATTTCAAGACAAGAAACAAACCACTACTGAAATGATAACGTAAGACGTATCAAAATAAGACTACTTCCTAAGACCTTGAAGCTTTGTGCCGTACATGGCATTAAAAGCATCCAAATTCCCTCGAAGATCGTAAACCTGCTTAGCATAGTCATCGTAGTCATAGTCATAATAATCTTCTTCATACTCTTGTCCACCACCGAATAGATTAGCAGACTCATCAAATGTGTTAAGAACCTCCTCATCTTCAGAATCAGAAAACCACGATCTCTCCTACCTTAGAAAAAGGGTTGACCCTCTTAGTAGAAGTGATGGGCGGAGTAGAAGAATTACTAATTTTAGGAGCCACAACCGACTCCTTCTCTTTCAAATCACTCACAAGGGGTTCTTGTGATGCATTACATGTCTTAGTATACTCATCCTCATTAACTTCTATTGTACGACCAGAATCCACATCCGTGTTGGTGTCATTAGTAGGAATACCAAAAGCATCCGTATCATCCATATTAAGAGCATCAAACTGGTTAGATGTAGAAATCTTCATGTCACTCGAACTAGCCACATCCGAAGTCTTCTTCTTAGTGCTATCCACTTTCTTCGGTTCAGGAGGAGTCTTTTTGGGTTGATACTGAAATTGCGTACCCACAACAGGTTTAGTAAACCCTCCTTGACCCGTAGTAGTAGAACCACCTTTCTTTCCTTTCTTCTTGTTATTGACCGTCTTGAAACCATCATTAACAGGCTTAGTAGGCTGAACATAAGGTAGAACAACTTTAGGACATTAAATCAGATTATGACCAGAGATCTTACACTTATCACAACGAGGTGGCTTCCACTCGTATTCAACCCATATCTTCTTTGTAGTCGAACCCGAACCATCAAGTAAAGGTATCTCAACAGTGAGGATATCCCGAAGCACCTGATCCGACGTCAGTTCAATCATGCATCTAGCAAAACTACTATAGCCCCATGACTCCTTGCACATTTGACTTTTATAAGCATCTAACCTTTTGGGCGTACCAATCAATGTAGCAAGAAGACTAAGGCCATCATCAGAAAACATAGCAAGAGGAACATCGTGGAATTTAACCCACACCGGGATGTTGGTCAAATCCTCTTTAAGCAAGTTGGTGTTCAATGTCCATGGTTTAAGAATAATAGGTACATTTCTAATTAACCAAAGACCGTTTTCAAGAACAGCATCAACACCGTTCTTCGAGTTAAACTTAAAGAAAATGAACCCCTTTGCATTCATCATTACCTTCTGTACACCAAACTTAGCCCACACATTGTGTACATAGTAATCGACAACAGGAAAAGCAACTCGTTGGCCAAGGAAGTACCCATACAGAGTATTCTCAAACCTAGTGTTCATCTCTTCAACCACTTTCATAGGTACAGAAAGATCCACACCGTTTGATTTCTTGCTACACTCCAGCCTACGAAAGTTAGACGTGTATTTCGTAGGTTCATTAGAAGTAGCACCAACATACGATGTAGAAGGTTGTTTCAAAGCATCCACACCAACCTTCTCAATATCAACAGCCCATGTGCATTCGTATCAACCTTATTAGAACTATGAGACTTGTTAGAAGCCTCATGTGGACCATTCGGATCATTAACTAATGGATCAAGTGAAACCGGCTTCACTTGATTATTCTTGTCCACAACCGTAGATAATTCAATATCTCCATCATCAACACTCCACGCAGTAATAATAGGACTAGACGATGCAAGTATAGGCAGGTTAGAACTAGGATTAACAACCTTAGGCTTCTTATATTTCCTCATAGTCACTTTCGACAAATCAATAGTAGCATTCAATTCTTCGATATTCACATTAACAGGTTGTGTTAATGTACTATTCCCCTCTCCACTCTTCTCCTTAACACCTCTCCCACCCCCGCTCCCCTTATGACTCAAAAACCCTCATTCCATACCAGATTCCCTATTAGCACATTCACTAAAACCCACGTACAACAGACCAATATAAACGACCAAGTTAAACAGTAAACCCTAACTGAAGCAGTTAGGGTTTTACACGTAAACCGTCGAGAACGATTAGAGTTTCCTAGAAACACAAACACACTCGCCAATCGTACCACAGAAAAGTATAGCAATAAAAGATCGATCAGTTATTATAAAGAACCTCGTCACAAGAACAAATCACTATAGATAGATCAGTAAAATATGTATTAATATTGAGCGAATAATAAATTGTGAATGAAATCGTGGTCAATTCAAACAACCAACCAAGATTCTCCACAATCACAAAGGATCACGTGCCCAATAATGCAATCACAAATAACCTAAAGACAAATTAAACAATAAATAATTTTTATTGAATGGTAGGTAATCAGAATTGCGATTTAGGGATATTTGTGTCGCCAAAATTCGCCATAGGGTTAGGGAGAGTTTTTCAAAATATATATAGGTTTCTCATTCCCGTTGCGAATTACGTTTGTTTACACTAAACAGATTTTCAATATCTCATATAATCATTTACCAATTTAACAAATACAAATTTAACATTAAATAAATCATTCCTTGATTGGCATAGTATGATTTAATCAATTGCAGTGTTCTCATGTACTATAAATAAAAAATGAGTTTCTTGAGAAGAATAATACTTGCAACTATACTGTATTACATTTAGAAAGAAAGAAATGAAAGATTGTTTGGCAATAAACATCAGAATGCAGAAATTATATTGTAAACTATGAATGAATCTATAAGATGCAGCTTAAGGGCTTAAGAGTGATAAAGTCTTCTCAAGTCATCAAAGTTGGGGAGGAATGAGATGTGAAATTCAAGTTTAGTATAAAAGGTTCAACAAATAGATGATGATTTCTTTTGGCAGTCACTTGTACTTGCAAAATTATAGAATTCGTCTTAGGATATACGTATTATTAATACGATGTTTAGTTGTTTATAAGTTAAAACCCTAATGGACCTAAGCCCATAAACGGGCTCGAGACTCTAATCTATCAACTAATGACTACCCCCCCCCCCCCCCCCCCCCCCCGCGCGGCAATTCGTGTAGCGAATTCATAAAAGCTCGAATTGGAGAATAAATATAACTATTAAAATGTAAACTAAAGATAAAAACAAATCTAAAGATAGTTATCTTGATAAATTATCAAGACTTTGATAGGTACCCAGTTGCGTAATCTGAAAAAGAGTGATTTTGTTTATTTTATACGATTGTCTAACTTATAACGGCGCTTGACAGAGCATCCAACTAGTGGAGGCAACTTTGAAATTTAATTAGGAATCCACAACCACTAACAGCGTCAGCTAACTCCAAGCGGTTTGAGAGTTATAAGCAAAACAGTGAGTTATTGTTGTTTTTTGAACACAACTGCTTGTTCCCGTGCGTCCCTATGGCTACCGTTGCAATTTCGGTATTATTTTATTTAGAATTTAATTATGAAGCCATGGTCATTGACCTCGTCAGTTAACTCTTAACAGTTTGGGAGTTATGGCCGAAACAGCGGGTTGCAATTTTTTCAGCACGGATAAATGGTGGTTACTAGGGTTTGACGGGGTGACATTGAGGCAGCGGCTCAAGGTAGTTGACAAGGTCCGAGTATAAGACCTAGAGCTCTGATACCATGTTAAATTATATAATTCCCCATATGATATACGTATTATTGATACGATATTTATAATTCCCCGTTAGTTTACAATTTACATAGTATTACGTGAGGTATGGAGTTTGCTACATTTGGCTATGTGAAACTAACGTTGGTGGGGAAATGTTGTCTAATTGTTACTACTTATCCTCTGAATTTAGGGTGAACTTGTTTTGTATGTTTTGTAGTTTTCCTGAGAGGGTATGCCCTCAATAAGCAATTTTTTTCCCTTGTAAAGTTTATCAATTTTGTGATTAATATAATTCACTTTTAAAAAAATTAAATAACATTTTCTTTTTCAGAAATGATGAACAAATATATTAACTTCCAAACTTATAGACATCCAACATATCAATAGATGCATATGAAATTTTCATAGCTATCTTATTAACGGCAAGAGAGATACATCAAAACATAATACAATGCAACATACTAAAACAAACAAACTATACTAGCTAACCATTCAACAATAAGACTACATTTCCCTGACAATGTGGACAACTAATAGTACATTGCAGCTACATCTTCACAAAATACTAAGAATTGAAAATAGAGAAGACATTATCTCTCCAACTAAGACCATCCATCCTCCTTAGATAATGATACCTCAAATTACTACATTTCCTTCCTATACTATACATATTACACAATGCCATTACTGAAATCTGCAAGCGAGGCCTCATCATTCAAGGTCATTACCTCACCTCCATTTAATGAATTCAAATGTTAATGACTACATTTCCTAACTAGTCTGCTATCTCCCAGTTCAGTGATGCAATAGTCCCTCGCATCATAGAACTGAGATTTACCAACAAGTACCTTCACCAAAAAAGACTCCATCCCATGGGAAAACACAACAACTGTGCTAATTATCAATACCAAACACCAATCCATAGTGAAAGCATAACTAGGCCCAAGTAGTCCTATCTTCCATAACTCACTATTCCTAGCTTCATGATTCAGCCAAATGCCCTCTAAAACTCTGATTGATCCACCTGACTTAATTCAATCACCAATCCATTTCATCTTTATACTATATTGAAACTGAATATTCCACAGCTCATCAACTTTCATAATATGTATAGACTTCTTCAGAGTAACACTCATCAATTGCACTAACATTCTCATTTATATTTTGTAACACAGTTTCTACATTCTTGGCAATTTTTGTGAATAATCTTTCATTTCTCTCTTTCCAAATGTAGTAAATAGCATAAGTCAAAATGATTCTATTAAGAATACTCCATATAGAAATTGGTACAATGCAAAGTACTTTGGCTGATATGATTGAAGGAAATATGTGGATCTGGCCTCAAGAATGGTACAATAGGTATCACTTTTTGAATAAAGTGCAGGTTCCTATTGTTCATGAAAACAAGAAAGATACCAGTAAAATGAACTAAGGAGGAGTTGTTTGGACAAACGCAAAGTAAAATAATTTTAATTAAGTATGATATTCAGGTTAACACGACATGAATAATAGTTATTCAATTGGGATTATTCCGGTTTTAAAGATGACAAACATATCGATTTCTGACTCTAATTAGCGTTTGGACTATTCACATTTCGAGTTATCCGGGTACATGCCCCCTCTTGCTATTCTCATTATGTTCATGAACAACCTCGTCTAGCGCTTTTTTTTTTTTTTTTTTTTTTTTTTTTTTTTTTTTTTAAATAAAGAAACCGACTTTGAATTACATAGTTCACGCGGCTATCTCAACCCGAATCTTAAAAAACATTTGGGCCCAGGCTATTGGTACCCCTCTAAAGTGCTAGTGATAACCCCTCTATTCTTTTTATCATTTTTTAATTTTTTATTATAAAACTTTGAAAAAAAAATATAAAATTTGATAAGTTAAAAATAATAAAAACAAAAAACACGAAGCAAAAAACCATAAAAAAAAACTATGTTGTCACGTTAATAAAATTAGTAAAACTGTCAAACAAAATACAAAACATAAAATATAAAATATGACAAATTAAAAACAGTAAAAGAAAAAAAAATACAAAATACAAAACCAAAATTTAAAGTTTGACAAAAAAACAGTAAAAGAAAAAAGATAAAAAAAAAAAAAAAAAAAAAAAAGATGCCACCCAAGCATGTTTCATGAACCTAACATACTTTTGCCTAGGTTGTAACACCTTTATCCACGTGGCGAACATCCAACCAATCACCAACCGCCATTCAATCTTTGTCCTCTTCTTCACAAAACAAACAAAATGAAATAAAGTTTTTGGGATCTATTCATTTTGCCCCATTATTATTAACTTTTTTGTTGTTTTTATAAAAAATAAAAAACAATTTAATACAGTGTGGGTTTGGACAGCTGTTCTTCTTCATCCATCAGATCCTTTTTTTCTTCATCTCCCTTAAATGGTAATCGACAGTAAATCCCTTTTTTTTTGTTCTTATTAAATTTTACAATTTTGATGTTTATTGATTGATTGATTGATGTTTGTTGTTTTTGTGCTATGTGTTTATAGTTTTGTTGTTAAGGGTTAAAAAGCTTGGGTTTATGATTTTGGGAGTGTTTGGGATTGCTTTTAGGAGTGTTTGTTTAAGCTCATATTTGGGCTTATGCGATTTCAGCTTATGTTTCGTATGACCAATTTTTCTTTGGCTTACTTTGAAACTTACGAATTTTGGGTTAATTTATAAATATGTCAATAAATGTGCACGAACTTTCATTTCTTTCATATGGGTGGGTTACTCAACTTAAAATTTGGATTACGCGTATTTTTGGATAGTTAAGTAACATAAATGTCGTGTCTTTACAATATCAGTGATGTTTACGTATATTTTTTATAAGTTCAGTGACCCCTCAGCAACCCAAATGAACAAAATCGAAGTTCGCTACCTTAGGCACATTTTTTTGGAAAGTTTAGTGACATATTTGTATATTAGCCCTATATAAGTTTATTATGTCATAGTAAGTTTATATAAGTCCGCACATTTCAATCTAAGCCAAAAAAAATTAGCTTATGAAACATAAGTCGAAATCATCTAAGCTCGTAATCCCAAATATAAGCTTAAACAAACACCCACAAAGTCGTTCGGGATGCGTGTTTTTTTAGTTACTATGAATAGTATTGTTTATGTCTCAAAGTAATTGTGCACGCTGTGCGACGCTGAGTTTAAGGATGAAGTAATTGTTACACTGTATTTGTTAGTCAAATGTTAAA
The DNA here is from genome assembly GCA_030686995.1 of Artemisia argyi. Lineage (NCBI taxonomy): Eukaryota > Viridiplantae > Streptophyta > Magnoliopsida > Asterales > Asteraceae > Artemisia > Artemisia argyi. The sequence goes on along the minus strand of CM060696.1, from coordinate 184,345,577 downwards.
ATTGTCCTTTTTAAAAAAAAACACACATTTGCAATGAATGCAATACTGAGAGTGAGTATAATTAAAGTGAACATTTATTTTGGGACAAAGAAAGGAGCTGTTAATGATTTACTGAAATAGTAGTTCATTACACGAGGTAAATCGGTATTATTTTCTTTGAACCATAAAGTAAACATACAGTTTTCTGTGTTTGAGGCCGAGTTAGAATCAGTGACGATACTGTCTCCCAATTTGTTTGATGTAATTACAGCTGATACTTTCTTGGCCAAATACTTAATTAAGCGTAGGTGTTCAGGTCACCGGGAAGCAGTCTCCCAGGTTTATCATGGGGTAGGGGTAGATAGGGTTTATCCTGGGTTAGGGGTAGGATCTGTACATTCTACCTCTCCCAGCCAGATTGGGTATGTTGTTGTTGTAAGTGTCGGTGTTCAGGTCTGGCTACATTCTACCTCCCCATACCCGACAGCGGGATTGGGTATGTTGTTGTTGTTGTAAGTGTCGGTGTTCAGGTCTCGGTGTGTCCTATCACAATTACATATTAAATGCTCTATCAATTTAGGGGGTGTTTAGGTTAGCTTATTTCGCCCTTATTGGCTTATTTTGATATGGAAAAGCTTATAAGCCCATTAATCGGCGGTATAAGTTATATTAAAGACCCCTTAAATGTGCATTAGGATTTTTCAAGTATCCTTATTTGATGAACCATGTTAAACTTGTATATTGTGAGTAAGTGAGTTATTGTCTGCATTATGTTTTAGACTGGTAAGTCGTGAACACTTATTCAAGGGTTGATGGAATCTGTAAGTATAATTGGCTTTTTAGTCCTCACTTAGAAGGGGACAAATAGACATGAAAGGTTCTAGGTTTCGAAACATGTTAATAGGATTAGATATTATAGTGACATCAAGTCTTGTACAAGAACTCTTAAAAGAACCGAATTAAAATTTTGGGTAAAGTTTCATATTGAATGCTTAAATAATGATACTAGATGGTAATAAGCAATACAAATGTTTTAATAATCGTTAGGCAACGGTTACAGCACATTTACAAATCTAGGATGTCGGATTCCTTGTGTTACACAGTTTTTGTATGAATTTTACCTGTACATGTGACAACCGTACATAAGAGTCCTGTCAACAAACAACGGGGATCTTCAAGTTGATGAGCCACATGTGTGATGTGTGTTCGTTTTCTGCAACTATTATTGTGGATATTACATTAATGACTCTAATACACGTTATGTCACGTAAAACATCTCAATTTAAAATCTTAAGTACAACAAAGTTTATTTGCTTACTTACAAGATCTCTGTTATATTACAGGACTCCTTCACCCTATCCGTGGAGGGTGCTTCATGGTCTGATGATGAGCCTGATACTAACTGTAAGGGAACTGGAGTTTTCCTTCCGAACTTGGAACTCATCGAGACCGCTAACAATCAAGAAGAACCACCGATCTCGATTGATATCCTCCCAGACGAGATGCATGAAAGAATCCTATCATGTCTCCCGTTATCAGTCATATTTAAGGCCTCTTGTGTGAGTAAAAAATGGAATCGGATTATCCACTCAAGACAATTCACCTTAAAAGATGCAATCTTTTTGTCTGAAAAAACATGGTATTTCATGTTCACGAGCTCGATCGAGCCAGTTGGTTATCTTTATGACTCGGGTATGAGAAAATGGTACAACTTTGAGCTCCCTTTCATGGTTCACCACACGTGGAACATTGCACCATCTTGTGGTCTTGTATGCTTCATGGACGATGAAACCAACAAAGAATTGTACATTTGTAATCCCATAACTCGGGAATACGAAACTCTCAGTACCCCACCGAGCACAGGTTTCACAGTGTACAGCGCGTTGGCGTTCTCTGTTGACCAGTTAAAGTCAAAATACACCATCTCTGTCATTCGGTCAATGCAAGCTTCTGAAGATTTCTTTCTATGGAATGTTTCTATTCACATTTACAATTCAATAGAAAAGACATGGTTACCTTCTGTGCTGAGTTCTATGAAAGGGTGGAGACCGGGGGACGTTAGTGCAATATGTGATAACGTTTTGTACATTTTGGTCTTCTGTACACGGCCAAACGAATATCAGAACTTTCATGGTCTGATTAGTTACAATCTTGATGATAATGAAGCTTCAGTTGGGGTTTTAAGGGACGAATCAGTAATTCCAGCACCGTGTGCGCTTACTTGCGGGAGGCTAATGGAAGTCCAAAGAAAGCTAGTGCTTGTTGGAGGTATAGGAAAACCCGACAGACCAGGGGTAATAAAGGGAATTGGTATCTGGGTTCTTGACGGGAGGGAGTGGACTGAAATTACCAGAATGCCCAACAAGTATGTTCACGGATTTGGGGAATTGGATGATGTTTTTGCTAGCAGCGGGGGTGGTGATCTGATATATATCCAAAGTTATGGAGGAACAGCTTTGCTTGTATATGATATGAGTATGAGACAGTGGTCCTGGTCTCAGAAGTGTGCGATGCATAAGAAGTTTCCGCTTGAAATCTTTTCTGGATTTTGCTTTGAACCCCGGCTTCACTTCATGTAGTCATCAAGGTCCGGGTTTATGATGTTTTCCTTTGCTAACTAGAAATGGTATTTTGTTAGGATCAGGTTTCTGTTTATCTTTTTGTTTGGGTATCTGAAATCTTGAATTTTGTATCCATCTTATACATGATCTAATGTGGGAAAACATATGCATTTTGGTTGGTTTTAACTTTTATTGATATGAAATATTTGTCATCTTGTTCTTTTATTGGAGACCATTTGTGACTTGAGAAATCATTCAATTTTAGGGCCTGCACAAGTTAGGCTGGTCCTGGGTTGCTTTACTCTGTCCAAAGCTACTTTAGACCTTGTCGGAATAATCTTTCTGGGTTGGTTGACCAGCAGTTTTGGCCCGTGAAACTTATTCTAGCACGTACACTACTTATTATGTACCGTACATTGTTTTTGTTATGGTTATGGTTTCTTGTTTGGATCCATTAGTCTATGGTCCTTCAGAAAGTATGCTGTAATCAGTTTTGCCACATCAACTGAAAGATACGATGTCATCTGATCTACTCACTGAACCAACATTTACAGGTTTTAAGGAACATAACGGTAACATAGGATCTAAAATAAAATTCAAATTATCGGGCCATTGCAGGAATGTTACTAGATACCGAGTTCAATCAACTCTTGATTAAAGTTCGTCACTGTAATATGTGCTTATTGCCCGAGTCTTGGATCTTTTGATATTTTGAGAAATGGTCAGTCGACGCGGAAAAAGGTTGCCCGAGGTAACCGTTCCTCGCCGATCTAAACCTTTATTGTGGAAAATATACTATAACTCTATTTTAGTATTGATAGTCACATCATGTGTAAGAAATTGTCAAGATAATCCATCAACACAAATCTTTGAATATTGTAAAAAGCAAGAATGAAATTATTGATTATACCAAACTTCCTTTTCAATTTATTATAAACAGACAATACATAAGAATGAACCCCACACCACCATAATATAAAACCAACATGGGGGCCTTCTACCATGAAAACCAAAGGGTCCACTGAAATGATTCTATCACATTTCCAGTGCACACTCACTCTTCAGGAACACAAATATAGAAGAAAAAGCAACACAATCATGAAATATTCACATTCAAATTCAAACTAAATATATATAGTATAAAAAAAGTTTTTTAATAAAAGTTTAGAGAGAGAAAAGTTGGTGGTGGGTGGTGATTAAACTTTTTTTATTAAAAAAAAAGTAGTATGAAAAGTGAGGAGGAGCCAAAAGCAAAAAAGCAGCAAAAATATAGGGGAAAAGTTGTGGAAAATAGCAGGCAAAAGAGGTGGACACATCACACCTGTTTTACCATTTCCTGTGCAACTTAGCAGCAGCAACACTAGTGGTAACTTGTGTTTGACAGTATCTTTGCCTGTTGGTGCTTCTGCTAGACAAATAGGTGCTACTGTTTGGGAGCTTCATCAGTACAACTTACCTTTTGCTAAAATTATGCACAACAGTGGTGTTGGTGGTGGTGGTGGTGGAGGAGGAGGGAGTAGGAGGAACCATAGGTATCTGCAGCTTAACCATCATAATCACCATCATCATCATAGGCAGCATCTTCTTGAAGATAACCATGATCCTGCCCCTGCTACCCCTGACTTGGTAACTTTTTCTTGATGTTTTTTTATTGTTTTATAAAATCTTGATTATATATTGTCATTTTGTGAATACTTGTTGATGGATCTGATATGCATATTGGAGTGGGTGGTGGTAGGGGTTTGTTTTTTAATGAAACTTGAAGTGTCTATTACTTATTAAAGACTGTTCTTTGGATAGCATTTATTCACTATTCAATTATGAATCTTGCCATTAAGATAATTAATTTAAGTCTATTCATTTTAGAGCTTAACTGTATTGGTACCATAGATCATTGGAATGTATCGCCCAGAGCCATCGGCTGCTCTTGTTGTTCACATACTTGATTACTGGATTTTTAGCATAAAATTGTTAAACTCTCATTTGAAGATGTTCTTGATCATTGTTTCATAATTGTTGCAGTAGTACCATTGAGATTTGATTGACGTATCGAATAAGTGGAAACTGATCGTAAAGTTGCAAACTTTTATTTCAATTAGGGATTCTTGAATAATGTTTCGTAATGATTGCACTAGTACCATCAAATAAGTGACATTTCATCATAATGTTAACTTTGATTTGAAATATGTGTTCATGATCAATGTTTCATAAAGGTTAAAATCGTACCATTGAGATTCCGTGATAAAAGCTAACGTTGATTTTGGCGGCTTTTCATTAACCATCAGGGTAATAATGTAAATTTGGTTTTTGATTAATGCAGGGGAGTGCTAGTAGTTTAAGAAGACATGTTGCAGCATCACTGATGCAACATCACCGGACAGTTCAAAGGAATCATGAAGCTGTACGAGCTGTCTCACCTGCAAGTTATGGTAGTAGTTCCATGGAGGTATAAAATCATCTTACTCCATTCGTTGCTAGAACGAAATTGTGCTGACCTTTTTTTGGTCAAATTTGGTCATTTTTAGAATCCATAATGGTTGCAGAATAGTATGAATTAACATGAAAAACATAGATGATGTTAAATCACGTAAACTGCTAAGTGATAGACATAAAACTTATGTTCAATTTGAAAATAAAATCCAGTTTATTTTGAGCTTAAATATAGCTGGTATGACCGTTGCTCAATTATCTCATAGGTATAGCAGTGTACCTTTGACCGTGTTTACTCTCGTTTCATCCTACCACATAATGTTCCTAAATTTATTGACCTTTCATTCTTAGGATCTATAAGTGTCATAGATTTAATATGGATTCCGTATAAAACTGCTGTCTTTCCTCTGATATATATATAAATCCGTGACAATTATGGATTCTTACCATAGTGACCAAATGTTTGACTTTATATGGTCAACAGGGTAAGAATCTACAATTGTCAAACTCACAGAGTCACAGATTTGTATAGTACTAAAAGGAGTAGGGACTGTAAATCTACAAAAACTACATAGCAGTGATGAAAGATGCATGTTCAAAACAAAATTATAATCTACCTGATATAGATTGTAAAACTTGTCGGTTTGACTGTTGAATAATTTCTTGATAGGTAGCACCTTATAATCCTGCTGTTACTCCTACAAGTTCTATAGAATTCAGAGGAGCAAACGGTGAGACAAGCTACAGCCTCAAAACATCTACAGAGCTTCTCAAAGTTTTGAACAGAATTTGGAGCCTTGAAGAGCAACACGCTGCCAATATATCCCTCGTTAGAGCTTTAAAACGTGAACTAGACATGTCCCGAGCCAAGATTAAAGAACTCGCTTGTGACCGGCAATCTGATCGGCATGAGATGGAACACTTGATGAAACAAATCACAGAAGATAAACAGGGTCATGCCAATGCTGCCATACAATCTGTGAGAGACGAGCTTGAGGATGAGAGGAAGTTAAGGAAACGGTCAGAGACACTTCATAGAAAACTGGCCCGTGAACTTTATGAGACGAAAACCTCCCTCACGAATGCTTTGAAAGACTTGGAAAAAGAGAGGAGATCAAGGGTTCTGTTGGAAGATCTGTGTGATGAGTTTGCTTGGGAGATTAAAAACTATGAACAAGAATTGCATTCTTTGAAACATATAAATCCTGATAAAGGTAATGGTTCAAATCACAAAGCTGCTCGAGATGGAATGATCCTTCATATATCAGAATCTTGGCTTGATGAACGAATGCAAACCAAGCAAGAGACAAAGACTGCAAAGAAAACTGTAGTCGATAAGTTGACCTCGGAAATTGAGGCTTTTCTTGAAGCCAAACGAAAGGGCACACAGAAATCAGGGCCAGCATCGGTGGTGGGACCCACGGCTCGACGTCGGCATTCCCTTGAGTCCATCCCTATAAATTTGGCTGCTAGTGCTCCTCCCGATGATGGTGATGATGATGTTTCTTCTGGTGGCAGTGATTCACCTTGTTTTGAGCTAGATAAACCTGTAGCCCGTGTCAATGACGACGCTGTAAATAAAACAACAAAACCGGATCATGGTAAGAAAAAACTTGCATCACAGGGAACAGGCAAAGGGCGCGAGTCATCTAGCTTGCAGGTGAAGTTTGAAGAAAAAATGGCTCAAGCGATACTAGGTGAAGAAAATCACACGGAAATAACAGAGAACGAGGTTGGTTTAAACTCAAAATATTTGGATAGTTTACTAAAAAACCATTATATGCAATCGGGAAGTGAATTTGATGACTCGGTTAATAAACCCATGTGGAAAAGCCATCCGAGCCCTGTTCGAGGATGGACCACAAGGCTACCGATGGAAGATCTCGAGATATCTGAGTCGTCATCAAAAGTTCCACCCGAGTCAAAAGAGCAAACATCGTTAAAGTCAAAGCTTCTTGAAGCAAGAACAAGGGGTCAAAGATCAAGCTCTCGTGCAAAAAAGTAACAAGGTCTTGCTCTAAACTTTTTTTTAGCTTGTGTGCATAGTCGATATATTGTTGTAACATGTCTTTCGAGTTTCAATACTGTATCACTTCAAAGAGAGGCTTTTTGAATATCAGAATATATCAAAATTCCTAACAATGTACGTTTAAATGGTCAAATAGATCAAGCAATCCTGAATACATAAGAAAATTGGCCTTTTCTTGGATTATCTTCAATTATTGACAGCGTTCTTTCATCCAAATCAATCACAACCGTACATAGCGTGTAAAGGGTCGGACCTGTAAATTTGCAATTTAAATATCGTTAGCATGTGGATTATGATTATACATTTATATACCATGAGATGGTTTCACTATCGTACCTTGCATATAGATAGGATACTTCTGATCAGTCGTGTCTCCAACGAGTGAAATAAGATCATTCTTTGACGTTTTAGGCAGCAAAGCTGCTCGGTTTTGTCTGCTTATCGAGTTCTCATCATGTAACTTCATAAGTTGCAAAAAATTAATCCGTTCTTAGTAAAATTCTGGTATGCATTTATATAAAACAAGAAAAGTATTCAACTATGTTACCTGGTCAACTTCAAGATGAAGGTACATATTGGCATGAAAGAATGGGGCTGACCCGATTTCGTGAACTGAAAGGCGTTGACTTGATGCAGTCTCGACATTCACGATTTTCCTTAGGTTTAGGTCAATTAGATTATAGCTATGTCCAACTGAAACTTCTGATGAACGGATCCTCTATATATAATACACAAGAAAGTCAAAACATTAGAACCTGAGAGGCTGAGACAAATGAATATGATCATAAAAGTAATATGGGTCTTACAGAGATTGCATCCTCGATGCTTGTTGCTTCAAGAAGGTCTCTAGAAATAAAGTTTCGGCCTATCCCGCCTGCTACAATCTCTGAATCGACTGGTGGCACTGAGTTCAGTGTAAATGCCTATATGGAACGGATAATACATGATAATCAATTTCATGTCGAAGACTATATACGCAGATGAACTGTCAGTGGATTGAATCAGCTAATGATCTAATGTTGATCATGATCTGACACTCTGACCCACCCGCCCCCATGAACACAGATGGATCATGGATTGACCCACTTATTGGTCTAGCTAAATGATTTTTTGGTAGCATATTGGTTCAAGATAGATCGTTTTTTCTTTCTTTCTTTTCATTTAGGCGTTTCTAGTAGAGGATATACAAGTAGATCAATACCAGACCATGGCTATTGAAACCAAACGCGCAGCTTGGGAGCTCGCCAGCATATGTGTAGGCTGTGTAAGATAGTCCATTAGGCAGTGTGGCTTTAATCAGATATCTGCAACGTTTGTGATGTTGTGGATAATCAAACAAAAGATAAACAATCGCACAAATAAAGCGGTCTTTCATATTGCGTTTTTTCAATGTGATTATGTAATAGGTAATAACTGTAATCGGATTTCACTTATACACCAAAGTGAACTATAGTTTTTGCTGTTTAAAGTTGAGTTAGCTAATAACGCTACTAAACCAATGTGATTATCGCAAGTTTTTTGCTCTAACGCTACTAAACCAATAACCCAAAACCTGCTATTTGCTACCTAAATAATCATAGCCATAATCAGGTTCAATATACCAATACTAGGCACCACTTACAAACGCAACGTGAACGCTACTTACGTATGACCGACAAGAGCAACATTAGCATCCTCATTATGAACCGCCACAGCCATAGCATCACTCACAACTAGTACATCAGAACAATCATCACTCACTTCTTCCTGTTCAACCTTATGCACCTTCGGAACAAACGGAAGTATCTCCTTACGAAAATTCAATATCATAATCTGTCACAACAACGACAGATTTAACAAAACGCGTAAAACCAATAAACAAAACTTGAAAACTCAATATCAAACTGCATGCATACATGAAGAAAAGGAACACCAGAACCATGAGCAAGTCCTTTCATTTCATTCCAGAAACTCGGAAACTTAGCGTTGTTGTTATGTGTTAGCTTGTGTATTAATGTTTGTGATTTTGGTGACTGAGCAAATGGAAGTAACTGGTTGTTGAAAATGGAGTCTGTTAACAGTCTGCTTCTTATCATATTGGAAAAATGTTTGCCAATGGAGTAGCCCATTTGGTATGCATCTTCACATGGTCCGATTTCGTATAGTTGCATTCTTGTTAAGGCTTCCATGGCTAATGATCAGCTTAGCTGTGTGTGTTTTACCTTATCTTTACATACAGGGGTGACATTGCAGAGTGAGGTTTGAGTTGGAGGGAATTACAAAGAAGTCCTCTAGATTCTTTCATTTTTTCATTTACGGCTGAAGTAGGGGTGTAATCGAGCCGGGTCTGTGAAGCTTGAAACTCGAGGCGAACTACAAACTCGAGTTTGTTAAGTAATCAGCATTTTTAAATCGATTTGACTCGACTAGATCATTAGTATATTGATGCTCAAAGCTTGCCTGAAAGTCTTCGCGAGTTACCCAAGTTCGAGTTTGACTTTATTTAAATCGAGCCGATTTTGAATATTTTACGAGTACATTTCGAATAATAGGGTAGTTAGCTTGACTCAGTTACGGTATTAATTCGTAAAGTTTAACAAAATATATGTTTTATATGTAGTAAAAGAAAAATAATATTTTCAAATTAAAAAACAAAAACAAAAACAAAATAAAAAAACCTATGAATGCAAGGCGTGTTTATCTGTTCGGTTATCAGGTTGTTCGGTTTAGTTGGTTTGGTTAATTTTTTGGGTAAAACAGAAAACCGAACAGAACCGAATTCAAATTGGATTAACCGATCCGAAAGCCGAATTTGAATTCGGTTCCGTTTTCAGGTTGAACCGAATAACCCGGATTACATGATTTATATATCTTTTCATTTATTTATAGATATTTTTTTTTTTAAAAATTCAAGCTTAAAAAATATTATATATATAACAGGAAAGAGTTTAAAAAGTTTCTTTTATATGAATATATGAAAAAAATTATATGTATTTATTTATATGAATTTGGTATTCAGTTAGGTTTGGTTTTCATTTTGTTAAAACTATATTCAAATCAAAAACAGAATATTTAATTCGGTTTGATTACAAATTCAGCTTGAGTTTTTTTCGGTTCAATTTCCGTTTTTGATTCCTGTAGGCTGTAGCTATTAACCAAATTGTGAACACCTTAATAAAATCAAATGTAGACATGAATACTGATTTTGGTGGTAGTGGGCCAGATCCTAGGCTCCATCTAAAACTAGCCTAAACTCTTAAAAGCATTTTACTTGGGTCAATGGTAGTGGGCCGGATCTTAAGACCATTAAAACTTTCATGTCCTAGTCCCATCCTATTTTATTGTCCTAACTTTTAACAAGATTCTAATTTGGCACTAGGATGAATTGTTAAACTAGATGGATTGGTGGGATCCTTATCATATTCTATTTGAACATGAGAGGTCATGTTACATATGTTGTGAATGAAGGTTTATTTTTTATTTATTTTTTTATTTTTTACTAAATAGAGGTCTCACAATAGATAATTTTTTTTTCACTCACATAGATCTTAACATTACCTCTCATGTTCCTCAATCATAAATTAGATACACTGTTTTTGAAGTTAGAAAAGGTATTAATATCTTTAAATTTCCCGCCTCAAAACTAAAGCAAATAAAACATTCTTATTACTCTTTTCGTTCCAATATTATTGTTCACATTTTCATTTCGAGTTGTCTCAAATTAATTATACTTTATTAAAAATGGATAAAGAAATTTGATCGAAACTATTATATTACTCTTATTTGAAATTGTTATTACAAACTTTCAGTAAAACAGTAATTAATTAATTAATAGTAAAACCGTCATTTTGCAAAAAAGTAAGAGATATAAAGCAGTAATAATTATGTATTTTTTAAATTGCGTGTTTTTTGTCAGTGAACAATTATTTTGATACGGAGGGAGTATCATTTTTCGAGTAGCCAAACTTTAATTATATGTTGTTGTCGCTCAGCTCATAGCTTTTACTTCCCAAATGCTTTAACATAAATGTTTGTTTATTTGTTTAAAAACTTTTTTTTGAGTCGCCAATGTCTGTACAGAGTTGTTTATCATTTAGTTGTATATTGATGATGCATAATTGATTAAAAGTTTCATTTTGCACTGTTAACTACTTCAATGTCGACTCGCACTCGTTGATTCGCACCAGTAACAGATCTTGCAAACTTAGATGGTCTGATGGATTGTGAATGTAATCATTGCTAAAAGCATAAAACATGCATAGTACGTTAAAGGTTTTTTTGTTTTTTTTTCCTTGGTGAAAATGATAACTCCAACATGAAGTACGAATTTACTGCCAAAAATGGAAAGTGTGGATATGCCTATAGTACGTTAAAGTTAAAACCCTGAAAATTAAATACTCAATCAGCACGAGTTTATACCTTTCGCGTTTGACACTTTTGGTTTTCTAGCACCTGATGCTGTAGTCTTCTTAAACAGAGTTCAGCGGGTCATGCACTCTAATGTGATGACTCCTAGATCCATGAACGTAGTTTTTCAGCGGATTAGCTTTGCAATCCAAAAAGGGCTGGCGGCGCAGCTTGTTGCCCGTTTGCCTTCAATTGCTTTATGTTAAACTAAATACTCAATTGCTATGAAGTTTGCAACTTTCGAGACAAAACCAATAAAAAGGTCAAAAATGGCAGAAAATAATGGATAAAGAATGCATACTATACTCGAGTAATCAAATCAACCATAGAAAACACAAATAGATTTTGGAAAATGTCGATGGCTGTGATATATTATTTTTTCGATATTATCTTTCCATGTATTTTGTATATCTTTCCATGTATTTTGTGGAACTTTTTATGTGATTGTATCATTTTCTTATATGAGGAGTGATACATCCACATGAAAATATCCACAAAACTCTTCACAAAATGATGTGGCAAGCGATGATTCGTTGATTTTACTATAGTTTCTCTCTCCTCTCTCTCATTCCACCAATTTCTATGTGACACATCATTTTGTAGAACTTTTTATGTGATTGTATCATTTTCCTATATATTATAGGTAAATGGCGTAAATCCATGAAGTTATAATTTTCCATTACATACATACATCTTTTAGAGTAACTATTAGAGCAGCGGGTATGTTAACATTGCAGCTGAGTTATGGCCTAACTTGGACTGCGTTAAGGATGAGTTACCACACCGCTCACCCACGTTAAGTTAATTTAACGCATTGAATGCTACGTTACCATGGTAACGTAGCGTTGAGTTATGATAAGGCGTAAGTTAAGGATGAGTTACCACACCGCCCACTCACGTTAAAGGGTTTAAATTGTAATTTATAAGTTTTAAAATAATAGTGGGCCCAAAATGTGGTATTATGGTTGAGTTATGATAAAAGATGTTTTTTTGTGTTAAGGTTGAAATGTTAAAGCTGATGTGGCGCTGACGTGACACAGTGTTATGGCTTAACTCAATGTTACTACACCCATTGCTCTTAATTAAGCAAGCAAACATTAGGCGGAACAAATTTGAAGATGTTAAGTTGAGGGTGTTAGACATTGAATAAACCTCGTGGGTATGATGTATTATTCAACCACAATATATAGAGAATACATGAAGGAAACCCTAACGGACCCAAAACCCACACACGTGCTTGGGCCTAACCTAATCTATTTGCTAATACTCTCTCGCAATCCGAGCGGCGAAATCATGAAAACTCGGATTGGATTAGAAAACTAAATAGACTTTAAAGCAATAAACACATAATTTTTTGATGAAGAAATCCGCAGCAAGCGGAAGCAATTCTTCAAGTAGCAACAAAAGCAAATAAAAGCAGTAGCAAAAGCGAATAACATATTTGGTGATGAAGTCATCCGATAGCAGCAAGCATAGATAAATCTTTATCTGCAGCAACAACAAAAGCAAAGAAACAAAAATAAAATAAAATCATACACATTTTTTTTTTTGAAACGGGATAAATGGTGGCGGCTAGGGTTTGACGGGATGGTTTAGGGGAGGCGGCTCAACGTAGTCACATAGGTCTGAGGATCAAATCACATACCATGTTAGGCATTGAATAAACCCCGTAGGTATAATGTATTATTCAACCACAATATATATATATATATATATATATATATATATATATATATATATATATATATATATATATATATATATATATATATATATATATATATATATGAGGGAAACCCTAACGGACCCAAAGTTCACACGGGCCTAACCTAATCTATTTGCTAATAGAGGGTTCTATGCGTGCAAGACAACAAAGCATCCATAAAAAAATATAGTAACAACTATTCTGCAAATTGCAAAAAACAGCCATCAGAAGTATTTAAACAGCCTAATTAAAGCATGATCCATATCGTGTTATAAACTAACATCGTTCATGTAATCGCATCTATATTGTTGGTTGTCATGACTCATGCGCCTAGATACCAACTAAAAGTCTCGGTTGAACTCCCCTAAATAAATTGGATCCGAAGATTAGTTGCAACTTGCAAGATATTCTTTCAAAAGATGAGTGCCGGTCATGAACATCTTTCTGTTTCAAGTTTCCATTTTCAACAGAATTAATACTGTACATGATTCGTTTCTTGTCAATAATTCAATTTAACTTTGTAGTAAAATGAAATTGTTGCATTAATATAGAGAGTAGAGGAAAACAAAGTGATGATAAATTACACGTTTGACTTGTCTCTCCATCACCTCAAATCTGTCAAATCTGGAAATAAATACAAGGATTAAAATATTCATGATCATTTGTTTGTATTTTTTAGGCAATAAGTTAAAATATTACTGTATATAGACACCAAGTTTATCAACTTTAGGTACATTTTAATTTTGTCGTGTACCTATATATAATTAAAGGATGTGATTTGCACCATCTCATTTGTGATTTGCACACTTTAAACTGTGCTTTAAATAGTTGTATATTTTTTATATGCTGCTTTTACATATGTGCAAATCAAAAGGTAGAGTATGTCAATCAACACTCATAATTAAGAGATAGGTTATTGATACCCAATGACGGAGCTAAAAAAAATTTTGTGGGAGAGCCAATACAAGATTTTTTCCGGAAAAACATTAGATGGAGGGCCGAGATGAAAAATAAATTTTTTTAACACATAAAATCGCGAAAAAATACACTAACGGGCTTAGGCCTAGGGCCTTCCCGGTCCTCACTAAGCTCCGCCCTTGTTGATACCCCTTAAAACACCATCAATACCTCCATTTTTTTCTTTTCTTTTTTGTTTTTTTTTTTAATTTTTTTTCTAATAATGTTTTCGTTATAAAACCGTGAAATTGAAAGTACGGAATAAAAAATATAATATTTAACAAGTCAAAAATATTAAACTGTTAAAAAATACGGAACAGAACCTGATAAAAAACTGTGTTGTACAGTCAAATACAGTGGGTCAGGGGATGAGGATGGTAACCATATGAAGTGAAGAACTAGATCACATATTGTTGGCTGTTTTTATTTTGAGAAAATGCCTGATCCGGTTTATTTGGGACTCAATGGTTTATGACTTGGACAAAAGCAAAAGCTCTTCCTAAAATGGTCAAACTTGACCTACGGAGTGTGCGACCTCAATATATTTATGAAACTAGCTTATTGACCCGTTAACACCGGGTATTTTTTTAAAGAAATAAGGAAATGAGATGATAAGAAAATTGATAACGTAAACATGTTCCATTTAATATATGAAAGAAAGAATGAAACAATGCGTCAATTATCAAATAAGCAATTGAGTTTGTTACAATTATATTAAAAAACGTCCAAGAGAGCCTATCGATTCAAAACCTAATGTCCACGCCGTGTGCACATAAGAGTCCGTAGATGACGTAAGTAAATGCATGTTGTTACTGATAATATATTATAATTGATAATATGAGAAAGAAAAAGGGATGTGTGTATTTTACATACCTCTTGAAGTTTTGATTATAGACCTTTAAGTATTTCTCTATACACGACATTTGTTATAGTTTTAGAGATATTACCATCCTGATCATACACGACAACCTTCAAACCTTTCTTGCTTTTTACTCTTGAAACAGCAACGTACAATTGTCCATGTGTGAAAACAGGACGTAACAAGTACAAACCAACTTTAGAAAGCGATTGACCTTAGCTTTTGTTGATTGTCAGGGCAAACGAAACTTACAAAGTTGGTTCCGTTAATGACCTGCGTCTGAATAGAAGTTCTTGTTAATTTAAGAACTTGTAGTCTTGTCCAATTACATAAACCATTTGCTTGATCTATATTTCGCAACACTATAATCAGGACTCCCACTTTTAAAGAACATGATCAGAATATCAAATGTAAGGTAGGTTATAGACCCGTTGAATCACGGGAGCATTTAAAGAAATTATTAAGGAATTATGTGTGTGAATAAATTTACAAACAACAATGAATATAAATAAGTTTTATTATTATTTTTTAAAGGAATAATAAGTAATGTGTCATGATACGATAAATAATTTGGTTTGTAACTATTAAGACAATAAACGTGCATGTATCGTCTTCTCAAACTTTGATAGTCTTGAAGAGAAAAGGTATAAGTATGCAGTCAACGTAAAACAATTGAGTCGGCAATGTTAATATTGTGAACACCTAAATAAAAAAAATAAAAAACAAAACAAAAAAACAAATGTCACACTGAAAAGAATTTGTTGATAAGAGCATATATAAAGTTAAAAAATGGGTGTAAAACATATCATTTTTATAGTTGTACATACTTGTTGAACATTGATCATAACTTTAGTACTTCTTTGTGGACAACGTTTGTAGCACTTTTCAACATATTGCCATTTGCATCACAAATGGAAACCTTCAAACTCTTTTGCTTTTGACTCTCGAAACGGCAAAGTATAGTAGTCCATGTGTGAAAACTGGACGTGGCAAATACAAACCATCCTCGGCTCTTGTTTACTAACATAGCAAATGAAACGGACATAGGATATTGTTTCCTTACGAACTTTAGCGAGAAATGTTTACGGACGGAGTAATTTTCAACCTCGTTATAATCATCGTCTTTATAAAGTGTGTTCATTTATTATCTTTGACTCGATTGATGTTCTTATTATCTTATTTTTGTGACTATGGAAAAAAAATCTTATTTTTGTGACATAATATTATCTTTACTATACTATTTTTGTTACATGATAAGACTTATTTTTGTGACATAACATTATCTTATCGCTCTACCTCTCAAATCTCAATCACAGTTCGTACTTGTTGCCGATATAGGACTATAATGCCTTGCATGTGAATTATGATATGCAAATAGAAAGAGTTGTAGAATAAAAGTAAATGAAGACCAACATTCTATGGCATGAAAATTAGCCACCAAGAAAGTGAATAGATGGAAAAGTAAGTGAAACAAAGTTGATGAAAAGAAGTTTGTATGCCACTTTTAGGCTATGTGATCTTCGAATAGTTAGTGAACCCGCTAATGTTAAAAAAAAATTCTAAAAATGAGATAATTTTTAATCGAACATGTTTGATGAATAATACATGAACTGAAAGTGGCGGGTGTCTTCGGGATAGTCTTGCGGTATAGTTTTGAATTGGTTGTCAATGCGGTTGTTTGCGGAGAGTGTTCACATGATTTAGATCTGTGCGAAGTGTGATTGATAGTTACAATAATTGATGCATTAACATTATCTATTAGTATGCAACCTCATAAAGCATATGCAAAGTTTACTCAGATGTGAAACAGGATGGAGGATCAAGTAGACTAAAATTATACTCAAAGTCACTCTAATAACAAACAATGATCAAAATATATATTCAACACCTGAAACATTTAAAAGGAGAAGCATACTTCTCCTCATCATCAATACAAAAGCTTAAGTGGATGGAGACACTTTTTACACAATTGTCTTGGCTATAGATAGCATCAGATTAAATGGTAATCTCGTGACACCCTGTGTGCACCTTTAATAGAACGTTCCTTCAGCACGATATGAGAATCAATAGGCGCGTAATCCGTTACCATTTCAATGTTACAAACTGAGACCGACTTTCTTTTGGTATTGGCAGTTAAGGACCAAAAGAAAGATATACTTACGTGTACATATAACGCCTCCACTTTCGGCAATGTGAAGTTGGATCATTTAGTTAGCCAAATCTTGGAAGGACCTGAAGCCCAATATTGAACGCGGTAACTATAGTTCCAGTTTCTAAAGGTTTCAATAGAACTTTAGCCGTGTTCCATCTCATACCAAATTGACATTGACAGTTCCAGATTCATCCACGCGAACCGCTTGCTTTAACCCATCATTGAAAAACCATTGTTGAATATGCATTAATTTCTAATGGCAATTAGTAATTGGATTTTGTAAGTCTGGAAATCCTAAATTCTTAATGTTTGCTGTGATTTCTAAACTTAGAAGAGTGAAATCAGGATTGTATTTAAAAGAAAGGCATGCATACAGGTTCCAAGATTGATAAGGGAACACACGCCCATATATTTCTACTTGGCATGTACAAAACTGAATGTGTTGCACCAATATGCGTTTGAATGGTTCAAAGGCGAGTCTTTCAAAGGTGAGTCTTGTATACTTAAAAAAAATTATTTTATAGAAATCAAAATTAGTACTAACTACTGATAACCTAAACTGCTTTGTATGAGTGGGCATACCTTATCCCTTTTTGCCTGCAACGTATTAAGCAGCAGAGGATGAAAACGTCACCTTTTATATTCCATGATCTGCATCTTTCAAAGTCTCGCGAAGAGGCACACTGCATCTTTCAAAGTCTCGCGAAGAGGCACGCTGTGTCATGTACTGTGAATGGAAACAATAAACATCTATTTAACATTTAAACAAAAGCTTTATATAGTAATTTTTTGCAAATAAATCGTACATTTTTATCCGACCTATCCTTATAATACTGTTATGTCCAGTTATGTCCCCAAAACAGATACCATATCTAAGCAAATCGACAAACTTGGTTCCATCTGGCCACTCACAACGTATAATGCTTAAACGATTCATGTGGAGGAAGTAGATAGTTTTAATAAAGAAAAGCCCAAGAAAACGCTTGTATGTTCTTGTTCCGCGTCATGTGAATAAATGCAGGTTGATCCAAGAAGTAGCAATGGTGGCACCTGAAAGCATACAACATGTAGTGTAAACCAAAGTGAAGTAAATGTAGCAGGATTATGGATTTACCATTAGGGTCAGCCCCATGAATCCAAAATAATGTTCGATCAAATGAAAGTCAAAACAATACTCATAACCAAAGCTCTTAACAACTCAAAATCGTATTTGCAATATATGGTTAATATCTGTTGGCAAGAGCAAGAAGAAGATGTTACCATTAATGTCAACAGCTCGGCATTGACTAAACCATGCGGTCCATTCCTTGAGGATCTCAGCAACCTCATCAAATCAGTGTTGGCGCGCATTGCAACAGGGTGCACAATTGTGGTGCTTGATATGTCCATCGTCATTGATAACTCAGGAAGTGCAACAGGGTGCACAAAAAGGTCTAGAGATATGTAGGACTAAGAATTACATAAAGCAATATGCCATATAATATTTATTAACTTCGCTTAGGAGACACAATATAATCAAAAGGTGCAGACAATGAAAAAGTTTTACATATGCAGATAAAGCCGGAGTCACAAAGTAAATACTACAACTAATGAATACAATCACAAAGTAAATATTAAAAAACATGATTAGCACCTTATCATTCAAGCTCTCAAGGTATTAATTTTTCTTGTCGAGCACGTATCCACACACCTTGACATCACCTGTTAAAAACAAACACCAAATTGAGCCCTTAAAAAAAGGTTTAATAATATATAAGCTACCTTTAGTAACATCAAAAGATCCGGAATCAACATGATTGATCGAGTAAAGCATTTTGAATTCGTAGGATTTTGAGATTAATGAAAGAAACTAAAAACATCTATTTATTTTTTACTACTTTCAAATGTGTAAACATCTATTCATTTTTTAATGCTATTAGTGTTTGTATTTGCTTACGGCGAACGAACTTTCGGCTGATGTTTGTTGGGACTAAGAAAATTGACAGCCATGAATCTAAAATTTTATTTGTCTCTGGTACCAACATTTATTATTAGATAAAAAAAATAATGCATTGCTATATCCGTACCTATGACAGCTAAACTGTACCGAACACCATTTTGATTACAAACTGTAGTATCATTCTACAATAAAAAGCTACCTACAAAAAAATAACACAATTCAAACCATTATCTATAAATTTGTACATGTAGTTAGTCATTCAGAAGACGCAAAATATATGTGCTTGCTTACCTGATGTGGTTCCGCTACCTGAGATGGATGATGACATGTTTGTCTGGTGTTGAGCAACATCATGTAGACCTTTATTTGGCTCTTGATTCTGTCAAAATAATGAAATAGGTAAATAGAAAATAAATGGAAAACGTAATGAAATATATAACATACTGTATGTGCGAGTGTTTGGGATAAATGCATAAATAACTCGTATAAGAAAAGAATCATGATATGGGAATCTATACTATATAGGTTATTGTCGCTTGCCTATGCCAGATGGCCATTAATGCTGATAAAACGGTCTTAAACGAAAAAACTGCACCCGATTCTAGTATCGTTGTATGGTATTTTTCCTTGCATTTTAGAGATCCCATTTCATGCAAGGTGTCTTATAAACGTATGTTGTAGCTGACATTTGGCTGATCTAAAATTACATATAGCCGTAACTTATATGTTTTTATTTGGACTTCGTAAAACCTAACATTTGGCAGGTCTAAAGTTAATTTAAGTAAAAGGAAAATGAATTAGACGGGTCAAACAGTTTGAAAGTCAAGACCAATGGTATTCAGATGCATTAATACCTCATACAAATTATCCAAAAAGGTTAATTATTTTGCAAAAAATTAATACTATAATAAAATTAACCTTTATTTATAAAAATAATCAAAATTGTGGTTATCTGCAACCTAACCTTATGAAGACCCACCCATTTAGCCACCTCGGCATTTGAAATACACCTCTTTGGCATCTAACATCCAATCACATATGTGCTAATAAACAGAGTAATCCATTCAATGACTCGATCTTAACATAAATTGGTAAGTAATATAATCAAAATCTGCTATGCGAGTATGTACTAATAGCATAGCTTTTAAAATTAATACTTTGCACATTTCCTTCAACGCATGATCACATTACGCAACACAGGATGTGCAATGCGTTAAGTTTTGATTTTCCTCATCTTAGTACCACCATGTATAGCGTTATCTAAACATTGAATGCCATATAATTAAAAAGTAGAAAACAACAATTTCGCATCTAAGATCTAATCGCCTACCCTCTTATAAACCGCGTAATCAATTTACTGATTGACTAAGTTACCTCATCAAAATTGATCACATAACTAATATTATAGCCTCATACGAAAAATCCTAATGCTTTGCTCTATCCAGCAAACATAAGCTATTGATTACATTGTAAATATGAATTACTTTCACATTTCCCTCAACACATTATCAAATACCAGAAGGCACCAAGCCATGTGCGATCACCTTATTCACCTTGATCTTGCAACTACACAAATTCAAAGTCGAGATATCCAAATATTCATGAATAAACTAATCTACATAAACAATAAAAGAAGTTTTTTTTTTTTTTTTTTTTTTTTCTCTCTCTCTCTCTCTCTCTCTCTCTCTCTCTCTCTCTCTCTTACCAGAACGCATAGGATTAACACGATTGGTGGTAAACATAGCATCAAGATTCTTATAAATGGCCACAATTTTCTCCATGAAAGGATAGCAGGCTTTACCTCTGCACAAAACACCAATCCATTTTGAATAAATGTCAGCTTATCAAAGCATATTCATATTGACAAATACACGATTATTGGAAAGCAGATATTAAAAAAAAAAAAAAAAAAAAAAAAAAAAAAAAAAAAAACGATTCATTATAAAAAACACATAACACAAACTGACCACTAATCAATGTAAAGTATGTTATAATACTTTTGGAACAAAATAATTGTAATTTTTCCTAATTCAATACTATATTGGAGAAGCAACATTTTCTTATTCAAGTTTCTTATTACAATCGTTTTCGGCAAAAATATTATTACATATTGGGACAACTATATTTAAAAAATTCTGTAATTTGATTTCTAGCATTATTGTTCCAAATATTGGTTTCCGAGTGGTTCCCCCCTTTGATGTTCCACTTTTTCGTTTTTAAATAGTTCGCCATAAATACTTTTTTTATTCTTAAAAATGCAAGCAACATTAATGAAATAACAACAATGAAATTGGAAGTGAATCATGCACGCATAGCAGTCTACAAATATGCATTAGAATAACAATATAAAGCATCTGTGACCAAATCAAACCAAAACAATCAGCATATATTTAAAAGTAAAAAGTAACCAAACAAATTTTGCAAAAGTACCTAAGTTGTATCATTCCAAAATCTCTTTTTTGAAATTTAACCTGAAAAAAAAATCGAAAGTAATTTAAATCACAAAGAAACATCAATTCCTGCAAAAAAAGAGGGTTGTTGTTTAGAAACTGTCAAAATCATCATCTATCTGGATATCACAACAACATGTAAAGAAAAAACGCCCAAGTAAATATATATATATATATATATATATATATATATATATATATATATATATATATATATATATATATATAAATTAAATAACAAAAACTATGTACCTTTCTTTAAAAATTGAATTGAAACACAATTAGATTGATTATTTTGAAACCCTAAAAGACTTCAATAGATGCGATTATAGAATTGAATTGGATGAATCGAGAAGAGGTGAAAGCAATAGTTGATTTGAGAACTATTTTTTATTTTTGAATCGTGAATTGAATTGAGAAGGTTATTGCATTGATATTAATGGGTGAATTGATATTAATAGGAAGCTTGAAGAGGAAGATTGACTTTGTAACTGAAGAGGAGCGTGTGAATAATGTAGTGCATAGTATGGATTGTACATTGCTCTCTATATTTGGTAATCCACATCAGAATATTAATTTGGTTTTTAATGCTTCGAGCTTAGGAGGACTTGTACAAAACTATCGTTTATTAGATAGGATAGATATTAATGGGTGAATTGATATTATTAGGAAGCTTGAAGAGGAAGATTGACTTTGTAACTAAAGAGGAGCGTGTGAATAATGTAGTGCATAGTATGGATTGTACATTGCTCTCTATATTTGGTAATCCACATCAGAATATTAATTTGGTTTTTAATGCTTTGAGCTTAGGAGGACTTGTACAAAACTATCGTTTATTAGATAGGATAGATGTGTCCTTTTTTTTAATAAAAGTACATATAATTGATGTTTTATCTTATTATTATTATTTGTAAAAAGTCAAAATAACCCATCTTTTATATTTTCATCTCCCATTATCTACATCCATCATAATTCCCGGTCACTTCACTTTCTCATACACTTCCCACATTTTGACTTGTTATTATTATTATCACTATCTCATTTCCAGCAAAATCGCAACAACTATTTCCATCTCCACAACAACTATTACCATTTCCGGGCAAACCACCGCCAATGCAGCACCCTTCCTTCCTCCTCCACCATTCCGGACCACAAAAATCACAGATCGGCCATTACCATATCCGACTAACAAGATCTGCAACCAGATCCAACCATTATTCATTGTTCGTTTTCTTTTTTAAAATTTTAAGGACCCGTATTTTAAAGCATATGGTTTCTCAACTAAACCTAAACATGAGGAATGATGGGTATGTTAAGGTTCAAGATCTATTGAGACACAACCTCAAAACATTTGCAAATGTTTCTATAAGTTCTCACACGAATGATGATATTAAGGAGGTACACGGTTGACGATATTAAGGAGGTGTGTTGCACTTCCATGTTCATTGTTTCTTTGAGCATGTAGTATCAAGTATCAATGTATAGATCTAGTGGTAGTTTGATTTGTTTGTCTTTTTAGAGTGTTGCTTAATTTGGTTTTTAGTGAGGCTTAAATGTATATGAGGATGGTTGAAAAATTGATTATTAGAAAAAAGAAAAAAAAAGTTGGTCGGAATCTGGAGAGGTTGCTGAATTCTGGAGAAGTGGTTGGGAATTATGATGAAGGTATTTATGTAGATAATGGAGATGAAAATATAAAGATGAGGGTATTTTTGACTTTTTACAAATAATAGTAAGACAAAAAATCAATCACATGTACTTTTGTTATAAAAAAGAGACGTGTCACAAATATATCGGGGTCGCACAATCGATAGGTAGAGTTTGACCATCTTAGGAAGAGCTTTTGTTTTTGTCTAAGTAATGGACCATTGGGTTTCAAATGGAATAGATCTGACTTTTTCTCTTTTATTTTTGCCCAAAGCTGTTAAGTTGGATCGGCGGTGGTGGTCCGACATCAACATGTCAACGCCACATTAACATCTATTTTTACCATTCTCAACACGTCAAATACCATTGAAATCGATTTGACGGTCTTCATCACTTTTTCACTCCGTTCACCCTCAGCCGCTGTTTCAAATTTACGCCAAGGTATTTCTCTGATCAAACCCAACTGTACCCAGATCAACTTATTGTTAATATTATCAACTTATTGTTAATAATATCTCCGATCAAACCCAACTGTATCCAATATTCTGTCCCAAATAAGATAGTTGATCGACCCAGTATATCATCTCAATTTCATCAAATTACATTTCGATTCAATCAGGAAATTGAATTATAGTTTGCACATTTCCAACAACCTCATTCCTTACAACTCCGTACTTTCCTAACTTGCACACCAAGTGTTCGATATATTGCCTCAACCAAACAAAACCTCTTTATTTTGATCCTTTGACCGTCTTGGTCAAAGAATCAAAATATGAGTTTGTTTTAGGGTTCTTGGACTTTCTCGGTCCTTGAAACGGGGTTTTTCTTTTTGGACTACATCCATGGAGGCGAGTGTTTGTTCTTCAGGGGGTGTTTGGTCATGTCCATTTAGAGGTTTCCATTGTTGCCCAGATGGAATGGCGGGGTCCAAGGGGTTTCCTCGGTTGGTTGCGCATATTAAGCGTCTCCATTTGTCATCAGACGATTGGAGGGGGGCCTTACGAGAGGCGCTTTCCACGGATTGTGAATTGTTTGTTTCTGTTGGGGAGGCTTTAAAAGTCTCAGATCAGTGGTTGTGCGGGGTATGTATGCGTTTACATGCTCTGAGTCGGGCATGCCATCATACCGATGGGTTGGTTCGGTTCAAGCGGGTTGTGGGAGAGGTGGAGGAGTTTATAGTAGGGATCACTAGGCCGTATGTTGAGAGGGGAGTGGTACCTTTGGGTGGGGTGGTGGTGGATGAGGTTCTCCTTGACCGTGTGTTCTCGCTACCTATAACGACTGTTAAGAGCATCCCTCACACTTGTCGCATGGCATTTTCTCATGCTCTAGCTGGTGCTTTGGGTAAGGTGGCGGCTATGCCAACGTCTATTGAGGCGTGGGTTAAACTTTTGTTGTTACCACGTTGCACGTTGCGCGTTATCAGACCTTCTAACCGTCAGGAACGCAGGTCTGGTAATAGGAAGTCTTTGCAATGCCATAGTATTCAAAGGGCGTTGGCAGCTTGGAGTGGGGATGGTTTTAATGAACTTATTTTGTCGCTTTTTGCCCAACCCTTAAGGGTGGTCTCGGGAAAGGATGAACTGGTATCTGGGTCCGATAGCTCAACGGTGTGTGCCAATGTTAAACAATGTTTGAGGAAAGTTGCGGACGGGCATTTCACTGCTGCTGTTAAGGTATTATGTTCTTCAGGGGTTGCACCTTTAGGTACGGATACTTTGACAGCGTTGTTGGCTAAGCATCCTATATCGCCCCCTCCGGTTATGCCTGTTTCCTTGCTCTCCGAGCTCCCTCTTGTTGCGGATGTTGATAGCGTTTGTGGGTGCATTCAATCCTTCCCAAAAGGGACTTCTTGTGGGCGGGACGGATTGAGAGCCCAACACATTTTAGATGCATTTTGTGGAGAGGGGTCAGCAATTGCAGTCGGGGTACTCAAGGCTATCTGTGTGGTGGTTAATTTATTGTTGGGGGGGAGGTGTCCTAAGGTTTTGGCGGAGTTTGTTGCTTCGGCGCCCCTCACGCCATTGCTCAAACCGGACAATGGGATTAGGCCTATTGCCGTGGGCGCATTTTGGAGGAGGCTTGTCTCGAAGGTGGCTATGAGGGGTGTCAGGAAGGAGATGTCCAAATACCTTTGTGACTTTCAGTTTGGGGTGGGAGTCTCGAGAGGGGCAGAGGCTGTGCTTCATAGCGCGAATAGATTTTTAAATGAGTTTCACTCGGATGGGTCATTGGCTATGCTTACTGTTGATTTCTCTAATGCCTTCAACTTGGTCGATCGAACTACCCTCCTAGATGAGGTTCGGACTCGATGCCCGTCTATTTCCCTATGGGTGGATTTTTTATATGGTCAGTCGGCGAGGTTATATGTGGGTGATGACCTTATTTGGTCCACCACTGGGGTTCAGCAGGGGGACCCTTTAGGGCCTCTCCTTTTTGCTTTAGTTTTGCACCCATTGGTTCACCGGATCAGGGATTGTTGCAAACTTCTTTTTCATGCTTGGTATTTGGATGATGGTACTATTATCGGTGACACTAAAGAGGTAGCTAAAGCCTTAGATATAATCAGGGCTGAGGGGCCTCGCCTGGGCCTTGAACTCAACATCAACAAAACAGAAGTTTTTTGGCCGTCATGCAATGGGCTGAAGGTGCAGGATGGGTTGTTCCCCCACGGGATTGGGAGACCGTCGCTGGGTGTGAAACTCCTTGGAGGTGCTGTTAGCCAGGATGCTGGGTTTATTAGTAGTTTGGCGGTGAAAAGGGCATCTCGTGCTGTGGAACTTATGAGTCATCTCCCAAGTCTACGGGACCCTCAATCTGAGCTTCTGTTGCTCCGCTCATGTATGGGCGTTGCAAAGATGTTGTTCGGTCTTAGAACGTGCCAACCTATGTATATAGGGGAAGCTGTTTCTATTTTTGACAATGGCCTTCGGAGGGCGATAGAGGCTATTGTGGTTTGTGGTGATCCTTTTTTTGGGGATTTTCAATGGAGGCTAGCATCACTTCCGATTCGGTTTGGTGGGTTGGGTTTATGTTCTGCTGAGGATGTATCTACTTATGCTTTTGTGGCCTCGAGGGCGCAATCTTGGAGTTTGCAGGACCACATTCTTCAAGGATGTGTTATTGATGGGGTTGACTCTGATTATGGGTATGCGATGGATCGCTTGCGCATGTCCCTCCCTGATTTTGATCTTAGCGGTTTCTCTAATAAGGACACCGCCCCCCCTAAAACCCAGAATGTTCTGGCGTGTGCCCTTTTTAGTGAAATCGTCAAGAGTTTGGGAGTGAAGTTTGATTTATCCCCTCGCCAAAAAGCGGTGTTTGAATGTCTTCGTGCTCCTCATGCTCAGAATTTCTTGACTGTCACCCCCATCGATGGGCTAGGCCAACATATGTCTGCTTTGGAGTACTGGACTATCCTTAAGTACCGGCTAATGATCCCCCTGTTTCCAGCTGATGAGCCTTGCCCAGTCTGCCACAAGGCTTGTTTGGATTCTTTTGGCGAGCATGCGGTACATTGCAAGGAGTTACCTGGTTTCAAGTATAGGCATGATTTGGTCAGGGATGTTCTGTTTGATGCTCTTAAGAGAGCAGGTATTTCTTCTAAAAAAGAGGCCCCCGTGAACTTTTTGACGGATCCGCTTGATGGGAGGTCTACTTTACGGCCAACTGATATACTTGTGTTTGGATGGGCTGGTGGGAAGCATGCTTGTGTGGATCTTACTGGAGTGTCCCCTCTTGTTGGGCTCAGGGACAACGGGTTTGTTGCTGGACAAGCTGCTTTGAAAGTGGAATCGAGCAAAGTGGCTAAACACGAGAAAGCTTGCTTAGAGAATCAACACGTGTTTATCCCTTTTGCTTTTGATACATTTGGTTTCCTAGCTCCGGATGCAGTGAAGTTTTTGTCTAGAGTTCAACAGGTCGTGCAAAGCAATTTTGCGACACTCAAGAAACAAAACTTCATTTTTAGTAGGATTGGTTTTGCCATCCAAAAGGGGGTCGCGGCGCAACTTGTTGCTCGCTTGCCTGTCATCCTATTGTAATCCGTCATTGAAATATACCCGCTTAAACTCTAACATACCTTACAACACATTCACGTAGTGTCGTCTTACCCATTATCACGAGTAGTCTTACCAATCATTTTTTTAATCTCTGCACCACTAGATGGTTCAAAATTGGTTGCTTCACGCTTATGTTGTCCCATGATGAGTGTAGTGTTAACCACTATTGATTGTGGTGCCACATAAGCAGATCACTCGTGGTGCGGTCTTGCTCATTATCACGGGTAGTCTTATTAATAATTGTGACTTTTATATGAATCAACCTTTCGATTTTGGATAATTATGCAAGTGTGTTATGTATTAATGAAGCAATTAAAATTGATTTGGAACTCATGTGATTCATTTTAAATACGAGTAGCGGTGTTTATTTAAGGAGGTTTGTCTTGTGCTACTTTGGTCTATATGGAAGTAGCCCAATAAAAATGTTCATCCTTCAGGAGATGATTCTATTAGAGGATAAGTTAGTTGGCCCAAACCCAACTTGTGGGTTGGGTCCATTAGGGTTTCTCTTTTGTATAATACCTATGGGGTTTACAATCTATAATATAGTATCAGAGCGGGTCTGATCCTCAGACCTAGGTGACTACGTTGAGCCGCCTCCCTAAGCCATCCCGTCAAACCCTAACCCTCTCAATTATTAAATACTAATCTCTAAATTAAATGGGTAATAGATCTCGTCTCTTGGAGTTTGCTCGTATTAAGATATCGAGAAGCAAGCAAGTTAGGAGGTCACACTTGGTGGGTCGGTGTTATGCATAAAAAGGACGACATAAACAATTGTATATGTTGTTTTGGGGCTGTTGATTGGATCGCAAGTAGAAGACATCATAAACAATTGTATCTTTTGGTTTGCTTAACTTTTCAATTATGAATATCTTTTGTTATTCCAATTAAAAAAAATTATTTTCAATTTTAAGGATACTTTGGTTTATTCGGTTTATTGTTTGTTTATTAGTCGATTGTTCGTACGACTTTGTTACCAGTCGACTAAAGTTGACCGTTGGTAGCAGTCCCTAAAGTCGACCGTTGGTACGGTTTTGTTACCAGTCGCCTTAGCCAATCGTTGGTACCAGTCGACTAAAGTCGACTGTTGGTACAATTTTGTTATGAGTGGACGAAAGTTATTTTTTATTAATGTTTTCCTTTTCTTTTTCTTTTCTAGTTTCCTACTCCAGTCCGAGTTTTTGCGATTTTGCCACTCGGACTACGAGGGAGTATTAGAGGATAAGTTAGTTGGTCAAGCCTGACTTGTGGGTTGGGTCCATTAGGTTTTCTCTTTTGTATAATACCTACGGGGTTTACAATCTATAACAGATTCGACTAAATGACGGGACGTGGACATCTCGTGCAACACTTGAATGGCTTTCACCTTGTCGGGATACATCTCACTCATCCTTTCTCAGTTAGTTCGGCCCCTCTTTTAGATCTCAATTACATGCATGAGATCACTAACAACTGATAAGCCATAAAAAAAAAATAATTACATGCATGAGATCGGCTTTGAAATAACCGAGTGCAAAATTAATGGTTGCAGATTGGATGGCATTTAGTGAGTGTTTGGGTTCCATTTGTATATTCTTGTTCTATGTATTTTTGTTGTTCCATGTTCCAAATTTGCCCTCTAACCGCATTGTATGAGTTCTTGTTGTTGCATTTTGTCTTCAGTACGAGTTTTAAAGTTGCCTTTTTCCAAAAGAAAAGTCGCTGAAGAACATTCAAACAAAAATATACGTACAGCTTTTATAACGGTATATACATTTTAATTGGCTAAATATAGTAATAAAAAAAAGAAATTGGGTATGTTTGGCGAAATGAGATGGAGCTGAGGTTGGGGCTCGGGCTGCGGCTAGGGCTTTTATTATAAGCTGAAGTTGAAATTTATATTTTTGTAAACTTATTTTGCAAATGGGCTTAAGCTTAGGCTTATTATTGCAAAATTATTAAAAATGACACAATTAAATGAGTTTTTGTATATGTTAAATATTTTTGTGGGTAAATAAATAATTTATTGTTCAAAAGCTTCAGTTTTAAGTTTTTAGCCCCTTTTAAGGGCTTATGATTTTATAAGCTCGCATGACAAACGAGACTTATTTTATAAACCGACTTATTTTATAAGCCTAAGCCCCTATAAGCCCCTCTCCCAAACATGCCCATTGTGAAAGGCAACAGAGAAGGAATCTGAATCTCGCAACCAGTCAAATTGCTTACTTTTTAGAGCACTAGGTGCAGTGAGGAAACTCCCTTCGTCATTTGAGGCCCACGGGGTGTCACATCACTTTAACAAACCTCCACAACTAACTCCCACTCACTAACAACTTTTTTTTGGGTAAAAGGGTTAATTCACACTCACCAACAACTAACCTCAACTTACTCATTTGGGGCTCACCACTACCTATTTTATTTTTTTTTACTCAAAGAGTAAACTACCAAATCTGACAAAAAAGGACGAAAAGGACATGTATTTGCTTCGTCGTGCAGACGAAGAGCAACAAAGTGGCAAGAAAAAACAAGCTCACCTGGTGTGGTGATGAGACACAACGAAGTGCCAAAGTGGACTGGTGGAGGGAGATGGCGAGCTGCATCTAGTGCCTTTAGAACATGGTAAAATTAAGCCATATTAGTTGGCCCATTGTATTATCTTTAAAGTGGGATTGATTTGCACACCACAACTCTTTATTCTTCCACCACACTCAGTGCATTACAGTGTTGTACGGTGTGCTATACAGCTTTTACAAAATGGTGTTTTTATCAAAAAATTTGGTGTGCAAATTAATCCCCTTTTACTAGTTATAAAACAAATTTGCCTATTTTTGAAAACTTAAAATCTCGTAAAAATGAATAAAATTGATTCTTCAAAATACCCTTTAAAATAATTAACTTACATAAATCTTAAATATAAAATTACAATACATAGTTTAAACAATAATGCAGACATTTTATTAATGTAAAATTTGGAAACCTATTTAATACCTCTTAAAATAAATAACTTAAATAAAGCTTAAATGTGGCTCTTGAATGAACATATTCTACACGGTTTAAACAATAATGGAGACGTTTACTAATGGAAACTTCAAATACTTTTTTGATAAAATACACGGTTTAAACAATATAACTACAAGTGTATGACTAAATAATGTCAAGTGAAATTTCAATACCTTATTAATATAGCTTAGTGCTTCTTCTTAAACTTTAATCTTAAATGGCAACTTGTAACGGAAATGGAAACTTTTCTAAACACATATTTTTTTTGTCATCTCGGATGCATTAATGCTATAAACCGTGTCTTAGGAAATCAACATATAAGGCCCAAATGCTATAAACTATGTCTTAGGAGATAACCATATGAGGCCGAAATGCTATAAACCGGTTTTTAATGCCAAATGGAAGCTTTTTTTTATCGGTTTATAATTTTTCAAACACACAATTCTTTCTTTCTTTTTTTTTCTTTATATATATATATATATATATATATATATATATATATATATATATATATATATATATATTTAATAGTTTCCAAAAAAACTATTCTAATTTCTACTAATTTTTTTGAAAGGCTAAAATATAATTATTTTCTGCTATAAACACCATAATTTCTTTTTACTCTTGTGGTAATTTATAGTTAATTTGCTGGCCTGTTTAACTACAAGTTCTCAAATATAATTATTTTCTGCTATAAACTGTGGCTTTGCACGGGTATTCGTCTAGTTTGAATGAGTCAAAATTGTAAAGTAAGTAGTAATATTAAACTGTAAAGAAAGTCGGACTAGTGATATAAAGTTGCTCACATAAGATCATGAAAGGAAACTAATGCCCTAATTTGTGCTACATCATTTCAACTTTTGTTTGAAGATTGATATCAGGAAAGATAATATCAAAAGAATAATGCATCACGTACACAATCTAGTTCTATGGGAACAAGAATAAAACTAAGTATCCACACTCATCATTCAAGATGATCAGGTACTGAATCTCCTGTAGAAATTTATACAAATTATTTAGAAAGCTTAGATGTGCAACCGTTGCTCGATCATAGTTTCCCGTTCTCATTCCAGCTACAATATGTTGATCTTGATGCTTGGTCTTCAACTCCACAGGTTTAGTCTATAAGAAAACAAGAGGAAATGCCATCTTCAAACCTAATTAGCAGAATTGGTTAATAGTTATGTCTATAACTGTACAAACCACAATCCAAGGATAATATAATGAAAATATAAAATGTAAATGTAGATCGAAGAATTACAATAATAGAACATAATGCTTCAAATTTAGGTTAGAAAATGTTTTGTTATGGTTTGCTTGCGTGAAACTCCGTATAATAATGTTTAATAACCAGTTAAAAATGGGAAATATAGTTTGCGGAAAATGTGAAGGGAGCTCCCTTCAGTCCAACCACGAGAAACTTAAGATCCAATTTGTCTCCCGCATCATTCACTCATTTACTAAGTACCATATACGCTTTTCGACTGAGTATTTGGATGAATGAGTCGGCAGCTAATTGACATCCTACCACAACCCATGAATGGATCGAAGAGAGCTCTCTTCTTACAACTTGGAATTAAAACCCCACACACATAATAAAAGTACTCCTAGAACTATTCAATTTAGGGTCTTGAACCAAAAGAGAAGATTTAGCTTTACGTAAACTTGCATAACAATTGGTATTGTGCATGAAATAGATCCAACTTGAAGGAAGAATCAAGTGTTCACGCATGTATATTAATCAAAAAAGGGTCTTGAACGGGGGTATATGTATTTGGTGTATATAGAGGAAAAGAGATGATGACTCTTTAGGTGGGAGAGAAAGAATTAATTAATTTCTAGGGTTTCATGTGTTCTTTTTATGGGAAAGGATGGCCCTTATATTTATAGCAAACTTAAAAGTATTTATTTAAGAGATAATGTACGAACATCAATTAATTCTTTAATATTTTTACTATCACACTAAGATCATCAACAATGGTTCAAACAAGTGGGAAGGCGCCCGCTGCGTTGCAGCGGGAATTTTCGAGAAATTTTTACGGTAATCATTGACGAACAATGTGTGGCCGGGGCTTGTCGTTGTGAGATCGTGGTATGTTTTTTGCTGACACGTGTTGTATTTGTTTGAAATAAATTTTGTGTCAAGCTATATTTGTAGTTTCGTACGACGTCCTTATTTGAATGAATGTTGTGTCAGGCACGAGTGTATTGCGCCGAGGCTAATTTTGACCCTTATAGTTTTAAAAAAGTTTGGGTTAATTTTCAAAGTTATTTGATAAGTTAAGAATGTATTTTTTATAGAACAGTGCGTACGTCAAAAATATATCAATATTGGGCTTGTTTTGTTCGCTATCGAGAGGATTTTTTGCCAGTATTTTTTTATTCAACAAACCGCTAAATATCTGTTAAATATTTAACAAATAAAGTTTGTTGTATAAAAAAGTTATAAATATTAAAAAGTTCGGGATATATTTTGTAACTTTTCTATTAAAAGTTATAAATATTTTTTTAAAAAGTTACTTCCTTGTAGTTCCTTGCACTGCTCTTCGCTCGAGACCTCCATTCAATAATATATACATAAAATAGTTTTTATTACTATTTTAATGTTTGCCAAATATTTTATGACGGCTCGGTATCCAACTTCCCCATCTATAGTATTTAGAGGTAATGGACAAAAGTTTTTTTATATTTTAAAAAGTCTTTTAATAGTGTTTTTAGCATTATATCAATAACTTTTTTAAAAGCTTTATAAAAAGACTTGACAAACACCAAGTCTTTCTCAAAATCTTTAGTTAATAAAGATAGTACTCCATCCTTCTCAAATTACATTTATTACAGCTTTCTCTTTCTTACTTTTGACAGAATGATAATTTTGTCCTTAGGTAATTAATTAAAGTCTTCTTTAAAGTATGTAATAATAATTTTAAACAAGGGTAATATAGTAAACTTGGTTAAACTTCCTTATCTATTTTTAGTAGTAGACAATTAAATTGGGACATCCCAAAAAGAAAACGTGGACAATAAAATTGGGACGGAGGGAGTATGCATTAAATGCTTCAAGTCATTGAAGACTTGGAGCATTATGGATATTTGATAACGCTCAAATTGTGCATGTTTTTAGTAGCGTTATTCGTGCTTTTGTCTATGTTATTTGGTTATTTTTATATGTTTTTGTCACTTAATCGTATCAAAGTATGTTTGCAAAGTATATGTAGCCAAGTACAGAAAAAAGGGAGAAAAAGTGAATGAAAAGAAGGAATTACGATTGTACGGAGATTCTCAAGCTAAGATCCAGTTCGTTTAAGCATTTCATGATGAAGAATCCAAGTTTTCATCATTCCAAAGTTCCTAGACAAGTAATAATCAAGTTTGATTGAAGAACGAAGAACCAAGAAAAAGATACAAGATGTAAAGCAAAATTCCAAGTTTGTATCTACAGCACATGGCAAACCGGTCGGACAGTAATCCAACCAATCGGTTGGATGAAATTACGAAAACCATCCGATCGGACGCATCCCGCAACCGATCGGATGGAGCCTTCGTACAGATTTTGAAGACTTCATTTTGCACGATTCTAGGCCATTCTTTTTGGCATTCTAGGTCCTTCTAAACTCCTTGGAGGCCAAGTTGCAGCATTTAAGATCATAGGCTTGATGAGTAGTATAAATAGAGCTTTGGAAATCATTTGTAGACACACAACAAGAAACAATTATTATCACAACTACTAATCAATCATCAATAGCTCTCTACTACTCTCATAGTTCTCAAATTCGTCCATAAGAGTCAAGGAAACTTTGGAGGCCCAAAAAGTCAACATTTGAAAGTCAAACTCTCAAGTATTCAACACCAATACTTAGGGTATCATTACCTTATCATTTTTAATCACATTTTAATAATTGTAAGACTTTAATTATGGTTTCTGATGTTCAATATTCTGAGTTTATGTTCATGTTTGCTATGAGTGACTAGTAACTTTATGCATTTACTTAGATGATGTTTATTATTTAATGATTAGTCTATGATTGTGATAACATGTTTTAATTCAATTTCAAGTTAATTCTAAAACCCAATTGCATTTAAGTTTCATAGTGACATTTGTTTAATCAAGTTTAACTAGTTAATAGTAATTTCATGGGTCAAAAGATTAATTGTTATTCATCTAGTTATAATTATTTGTATATGAATGATTGTTTTCTACCAAAATTATTCTTGATTATACAAAGAAACTAAAGTGTAATTGTAATGAGAATGCTTTTGTTTATCAAATCGTATTGTTTGTAAATGCCTAATTGGTCGAAAGTGTAGTAGTTTACAATCAATTGTAACATTTTTGTCTATGATCGGTTACCTTTTGTATTGACCATTTCTTAAGAGTATTTGATTAAACAAAAGATTATTTTTGTGTTTAAGATTGTTAACCCAATCTTATGAACCTTGAATTGATTGGTTAAACTTAATGCTTGTTTTTATGAACTAAAATCTTGACAAGGGTTTAACTTGTAGAAACAATAGATTGGAACACCATCTAATTATCATAACCAACATGTTAAGGAAGTTATCACAATCATGCTTCTCAAAGAGTAATAAATTAGTCTAAACAAGTGTAGTTTTTAATCATTTGAATTATCTTATTAATCATTATTGCTTGCGTTTGAGATTTACTTTTTAGACTTACATTTAGATTCACTCACAAATCCCTGCGAACGATCCCGACTTACCATCATAATCTTGCTATAACGGACGAGTTCACTTGCTGGCATGTGTTATTTCTAGATCCGGTAATTTGACTTTATAAATTTAAAACTTGTACACACCGTGAGCACATCAATACTCTAAGAGCTTTGGGTGTTGTATACACCAAAACTTCTCATTTGGGGTCCACCGGTGCCACATCACTTTAACAAGCCTGCCTTTACAACCCCTCTTATCACAACTAACTTTAACTTATTCATTTGAGGCTCACTACTTACAACTTTATTTTTTTATTCAAATTATCAAATAAACTAAATTCATTTCATTAAAAATAAAAATACATTACAACATATTAAAAAACCTTACGAAACATAAAATAAATATACGAAAAAAACACGATACGAAATTTAAAACACAAATAACAATACAATACGAAAACACAAATCATCCAACGATTCTCACGAAGCTTTTATATTGATTTGTAATTGTCGATGAGAACTGTCTTCTTCTCCCAGACTTGCAACACTTGTTCCCTAACGAGCTTTAAGGCGATTGAGAGACGCACATATGTTTCCTCGGTTCTTAGTAAAGTTTCTAGACCAACACTGATAGCTAGATGGTCTTAAGGCAGCTCACGCAACCTTTCGACCTCTGGAGCACGATCATGCATCTGTAGTAGTACAACATATTAAAAATGAAACGAAAAACAAATCATTCAACACCGTTAAGCATTTCATTCGTCCCATTTGGGGTGGTTTCTCAAATCCTCCCACACGTGAACATATTGGAATCTTCTCCCACCAAAGCATCGTTCAAAAATGGTCTTTGCATTCTTGAGATGATCACTGTCATTTTCCCCGCTTGTACGCTGTAAATGTTTGTAAATAGAGTTGAATTTTTTACATTCACTGGTGAGTCTTGTCCATTTACCCGTAACCATATTTTTGTTATGATTGTCACCGTCAGATTGATTGTTGAGCATGTCTACAACCTGATTCCAAAAGAAGTATTCATTGTAGTTATCTATGTCATGGGAAACTGCAAAAAAAAAAAAATAATAATAAATAAAAGAAAAAAAGGTCTAAAACATTACAAGTTATAAAACATTACAAGTTCTAAAAACATTCCTACATATATAAACATTTACAAGTTTAGAAAAGGAAAAAAAAGGAAAAAGGAAAAAAAATGACAACAAGGACGAGAGGAACCCTCGTCGTGCAGACGAGGAGCCTTCATTTGGCGAGATACGGCGAAGGGATGGGGTATGGTGGCGAGGTTTGGCGAGCAAGCCACGTTGGTGTGGCTAGCTCACGGCGAACGCACAAAGCTCTAACTACTCAAGATACTAATTTGGTTTTAGTCTAACAATTCTAGTTTGTAACATGCCGGATGATGGAAATTCTTTTGTAATTCAGGGAAAATACAAAAGTATACGGAGTGTATCTGACGATATATATCATCATATTATAAATTTTTTTCTTTTACGAAAATTTGGAAGTCATTCACCGTTTGATTTAATTTTTGAGCTTAATTGATGTAAATTAAAAAAAAAAAAAAAAGCGACAGTTTTATGAGCTACAAGAAATTTCCAAAAATTTATAGATCGATGCGAGTAAAAAAGTTATGGACATTTACATTTTTAGTGGTTCAACATATCTTTTTTACATAATAAAACAAAATCGCAAATGGAACTTTCGTATTTAAAAAAAAAAAAGATTATTTCTTTATTATATAATATTTTAATTATTATTTTTTAATTTATAAATTCGTTTTGTTGATATACTACACAAAGTAGAAGATAAATACAAAAAAATATGGATAAGATGAAACTAACAATAGGATTAAATTTTTTGAATAATTATATTTAATAATAAAAAACTATAATTAAAAATCATAAATAAAACAAAAAAAAAATATTTATTTTTTAATAAATAAAAATATATCATTCAAAATTTTTAAAAAAAATCCGCGCGTGCGGGAGCATTATAACTAGTATACAATTAACAAAAAAACCATCCCCCAAGACATCGTATTTTAATAGTGAGAAAAAAACTGAAAGTTCGATTTTGCCTAATTCACCAAGTTAAAGGGCTCGATCACGATTTCATATACTAGCCCATATATGCATATACCGAAAATTGCATACACCAATGAAACCTATGTACATCTGTTGTTTTTACTTTTTCGAGGAAACTGCTCTTCGTCATTTTCATAACCTAACGATCTTCGACTAGGATTTGAAAATAAAATGTCCAAAGTATAAACGAAGTCCTTGAGTGATAGAACATTCAGTAGTCATCTTCAGAGTTTTTTAGAGACTAAAAAAAGTCTCACCACTTCCTGAGGCGGAACTCAACAAATGAAGCCCCTGAACCTAAAAGAAGATGATGGAGTCAATGAGTGATGACAATAACTCACTGACTCACCTTAATCTCCTCAACATATCAAAGACAATATGAACTTAGATATTTAAGAAATATAGCTAAGTCTCTGAAGGAATAGGTAGGAACTTTTTTGAGAAGATAAGTGAAAGACACTTATCAAAGAAAGTCAATGAAGTACAAGAGTTGGTAGAAAAGAGAAAACATTTGTCAACATTCCATGAATAGAAACATTTAATGCAGTAAGGTACCGGTGTACCTTTCTAGTTAGATGTTTGATGTACACGTTGCTATTACCCCACGGGTATCCACCTCGATCTTTGCCTATTAAAGAGAATGTTGTAAAGGAGTAAATGCACCTCGTACAATTAATGTGATACACATTTACGAGAGCATTTACTCCTCCAAAAATTAAGACCTTAAAATCATTCAGTGTGTTAACATAGTTCTTATCTAAACAGATACTTTGGTTATTGTTTAAGATAGTGAGGAGATCACTATACTTTGTCATTCGACTTTGATTGTTATTCTGTAACAGTCATAGTAAAATCTTTGATTCATTTATAATAAAAATTTATACGTTGAAAAACCATGTTCTGTAACTTGTTTAAACTGCTTTACGTATTCGCATTTTAAACTACTACTACTTAAACATACATCAGATTCAATAAAACATAATTTAATTTAGTTATCTTTGGTTATAATCACTCTAAAAAGAGCAACAACATCCTTATTTTAACTACTAGCAGGGTACCCGCGCGTTGCAGCAGCGGGTACCCTGAAATTAAATTTTTCGGTGAATCATGTATTTTAGTTTATTATGCTTTTTTAACAATAAATTTACGGATATCAAGAATTTCGTTTAGGCCATGCCCGTTCGGGCTCGAGCCTGTTTGGCCCGCACCCGTTCGGGCTCAAGCCCATTTGGCCCATTGCCCGTTCGGGCCTGAATATTTGTATAATGTGCTTTATTATTTGTATTAGTGACATTTTATGTAGAAATTATGTTTAATTTGGTTGTACAATATGCTTGATAATTTGTATTTGTGATGTAAATGGTGTTTTAATAATTGTACTAATTGTATTTATTGACTAATTGATTAATTGACTACATTAAATATCATTAATATGGTGTTTTTTTAATATGTGCATTAAAGTGGTGTATACTATGCATTTTGTCTTGTAAGTCTGAAAATTATGTGTATTAAAGTGGTGTACATGTATCTTTCTTATTAAAGAAATATTTTTGGTCTTAAACATTTTAAGACTTCTAAATATAGATGTCCTAAATAAATTATAAGGTAGTATAGATATATCAATCAATGTTTTTAGCACCAAAATTACGTTAATGAGGACGACTTGACAATGAGGGATCAAAAACTATTCACTTGCATGAGAATTTCTATCTACAAAATAATAAATCGTAATGTTAATCACATCGACTAACTAAATGAATCATAATCAACATATATAACCATTAAGGTTATGTCGGTTCTCACTTTTTATTACCAAGCTAGATCAACTTATCTAATAGTTTCGACTTCTCAAATTATCTTAATATACACCAAATTAGAGTAACAGGGTTTGTGTAACTATGCGATTAAACATATATTGGCATGTGTTTAATTACATCTCCAGATAAAAGAAATGAAATGCAAGTGGAGAAAAGGACAAGAAATTAAGTGTTTAATAATCCTAAACTTCAATTATTGGTCTAAAGTTGCATATTTAAATCACAAAGTCACAAATATATCCCTAATTTCATGAACGTGAAACCTAAAAGTTCAGTACATTTACATTTTTAGTAGTTCAGCATATATATATATATATATATATATATATATATATATATATATATATATATATATATATATATATATATATATATATATATATATATATATATATATATATATATACACATTGTCCATCTATTTATAATTAACAAAAAAACCATATATCCCCCAAGAGATTGTATTTTAATAGTGAAAAAAAGACTGAAAGTTCGATTTTGCCTAATTCACCAAGTTAAAGGGCTCGATCACATTTTCATATATACCGAAAATTGCATACACCAATGAAACCAATGTTCATAGTGAAATCTAGCACACAGTCAGCTTCAAAGAATCCTATTTAATATATATATATATATATATATATATATATATATATATATATATATATATATATATATATATCCCTGATTAAGTTACTCGTACCTAATTAATATACTAGTTCTCAGTGGGAAGCTTTAAGTACGCAACTTGTAAGCATAAACACCCTTATTTAACTATCAATCAATCTTTTATATACTAATAAAGATTAAAAAAGTATCATAATTGTCATAATTTGCTTTTGTGGGTAGCGAACAATTTTTTTTTTGCTTTTATGGGTATTTTTGTTTCAAATTTATTCTTTTTAAGGTACTATGTGACATTTTTCTCTTCGGGAAAAAAAATTCTATTAAATAAGAGGGGTAAAAATGTCTAAAAATTTCGCAAAATACTCTAAAAATGATGAATTTGAAAAAAAATACCCACAAAAGCAAAAAAAATTTTACCCACAAAAGAAAAATAATGGCAAGTATGATACTTTTTTTTAATCATTTGCCCTAAAATAAAACTCAAGTCGAGACTTTGGTATTTAAAAAAATCAAACATTTTCATATTAAGTAATAATATATTTATTTTATTTTAGCACCAAAACTACGTAAATGAGGACGACTTGGCATTGAGGATCAAAAACTATCTCCTGGATGAGAATTTCTATCTACAAAATAATAAATTGTAATGTTAATCACATCAACTAATAACTAAATGAATCATAATCAACATATATAACCATTAACGCTACGCCGGTTTTCATTTTATTTTTGGGTAAAAGGTTTTTACACTCGGTGAATATCTCTAAAAACGTTTAAGTAAAAAGGATGCGGGTGAATCCCACATCTCGGCCCGTTACATAGGCGTTAAAGCTAACATAACAAGACATTACTATTAGGGCTGTAAACGAACTGAACGTTTCATGAACAGTTCGGTAAAATGTTCGTTTATGTTTGTTTATTTATTAAATGAACGAACACGGATAATATTTTACGTTGGTTTAGTTAAATGAACGAACATAAGCAAAAGTCACGTCCATTCATTTATGTTCGTGAACGTCCAATAGTGTGTTCGTTAACGTTCGTTTATGTTTATTTATTTATTTATATTCGTATATCATATCTTTTAATTGTATAATTTTATTTTATTTTTAAATAAAAAAATACTTATAAAATAATATATTATGCATAATTTAACAAACATTTATATTTCTTTGTTTATTTTAATTTATGTTTGACCGTTTATGTTCGTTTAGTGTCTTAATAAGCGAACATGAACAAACATGAACAACTCATTTTCTTAATAAACGAACATGAATAAGAAAATTTGTTCATTCATTTAACTGTTCGTATTCGTTTATTTATCCGGTTAAAATTAAATGAACGAACATGAACAAGGATCTGTTCATGTTCGTCCGATTTGTTTACAACCCTAATTACTATTCTAATAATAAATAAACATACAACTACTCGCGTAACGATTAACGTTTGTGATTTATTTAATTTTGTTAAAGAGTAAATTACACCGTTCGTCCTTATAGTTTGCGTTGACTGCAGCCGTTAGTCCTTTGACAAAAAAAATTGCACCGTTCAACCTTAAGTGGCAAACGTTATTCGCCGTTTGTCCCTCCTTCTAATGACACTCAGTAACGCTCATTAAATAACCCCATATGACACCAATGTGAGGGTAAAATAGTAATTTAAGATTTTTTTTTCACATCCTACCATAAATCCAGCTTTCTCTTTCTCAACCTCTTCCCCGTCAACGCCTTTCTTCCCCAAACTTTTATCCACACATGATTGGTCATCATCTTCATCACAATAATATTATCATCACCACCCATATCGGCTGCCACCCACAATGTAGGTCCACCGCCGGCACAGCCACCACCACCAGCATCCTCATGATTTATCATCTTCCTCATTACAACCACCCATTAACAATAATTAAAACCTCATAAAAAAAAATTCCCAACTCCTTTCAAAATCTAAAAAGAAAAAAACTCTTTAAATCAAAAACAAAAACCACCAAATAAAAATAGGTATCCATTTTCACAAGCCCACCCGAACCTTTAAACTTAACCACGACCAATTCATATTGCAATAAATTCATACCACGATCGAAACCATTTCAGAATTTCAAACCATAACATCGACTCAACTAACTTTGCAACAAACAGAAACCATATTCGAACATAAAATCGATTGATAATTCAACATCTTGTACAAATTTATCACATTTTACAACAATTCCACCAAA
Organism: Artemisia argyi; assembly: GCA_030686995.1. Lineage (NCBI taxonomy): Eukaryota > Viridiplantae > Streptophyta > Magnoliopsida > Asterales > Asteraceae > Artemisia > Artemisia argyi. The sequence continues at coordinate 184,304,006 of CM060696.1, read as the reverse complement.
ACAAAATTATACGTGTTATACCTAGTCAGTGGTACCAAAAAAAGAAAAATAACCCATTTCATTTAGAGAGAAACTTGAATCTATATAACTTGTGAAAAACTAGAAGGGGGGGTTGAATAGTTTTACGTCGTTTTTAAATTTATAAAAATTTTGTTTACAAAATCTTCGATTCTAGTTTTATGTGAGATCAATATTTGATGCTTACTTATACTAATGTCTACAAAAGAAAGTAACAACAATATAGATAAGTAAGTAAAGAGATAGAGATGGAAAGATCGCACCACAAAATAAATGATTTATAGTGGTTCGGCAACGAAGCTCCTCTTCGTCCTACTCCACTCCCCGATCACCTAACTCGAAAGTTTTCTTCACTATGTCAACAAGCTCCCTCGGAGAAAACCTTACACAACTTTTGCTTACACCAATTAACGACACTAAGCTAGATGTCGATTCCTAATCGTAGCTAGAACCAATCTCACACCACTAGTCACTACACAACTTCTTCACAACATATACACACCACTACTACTACACACCTTCTCACAACTTCACTGCTTCTTCTTCACAACATCTTTTTCACTACTTATAATCTCTACTACTCTTCACACCTAAATCTACCTATTACACAACTTCTACACCTTTACAAATAATTTACACAACTACTAACAATATTCACAAATTTACAATACTACTTAACAAGATGTTGAAGGAGTATTCTTCTCTTGCACTTTGAATGATGAGGGATTGGATCACTTGAAACAAGAACTTATAATCTTATGATCAAAGGATATAGAAGGATGTTTTGAAAGGATTTGGATAGAAAGTTTTAGTGCAAAAGGTGAAGAAAAAATGCAGGATTGAACCAGTATTTATAGGCAAAGAAATCTGACAATAGGAGCGGGTCGGCCCCCTTAAAATTAAGGGGGCCGCCCATCTGTAACGGCCAGAAATCTTTGTCTTTTCTGGGAAAAGTTTATTTGGACCAAGTTGTTGGGTGGTGAAGAGTGAGTGGATGTAGGTTGTTGGTCCAAGTTGCATTGAACAAGATGTAGGGCAAGAAGAGCACTAAGCTCATGAGCTTCTTTGAGCTCCTCAACGAACTTTTTATGTTCGGAGGAAGGTGATGATGGTGGAGTTGGATTGTGACTAGGGATTGAGGCTTGAACATGTAACATATGATTCATGTTTTGATGAGAGTGATGGATGTTATTTTGGGATTGTGTATGTTCCTGAAAAGGGTCATTTGGAAGAATTGAGTGAGATGGATGTGGAATTTTGTTTGTAAGTGAAATAGTGAGGTTGTCATGTGAAGGTAAGAGGGAGGTTTCATTTGGGTGAGGTTGATGTTTAGTTGTTGATTGGTTGGAGACAACATCATTGATTGAGGTGGACTTTTGACAAGTATCAAAGTTTTCTTCTCCACACGGGTTTAACGGAGATCTTTGCAACACTTGAAGGCTTAGAACTTGGGTGGTTGGGAGATGACATGATGGGTTGAGTAATGATTTATGAGGAAGAGGGGTATTTATAATGTGATGATTATGTGTTTATGGAAGGATAATATGTGGTGGATTTGTTAATCAAAATAGGGTGAAATGGGTTAAAAAGCAGAAAGCAAACAGGGAACCTCGACCATCAGGTGGCCGGCCCCTTTAATTTTAAGGGGGCCGCCCTTTATAATTCTTCTAGAAATGGGTTTTTGGCAGAAATTCTTCTAGAAAGATGTTTGTTTTGAGGTTTGGTTATGGGCAAGTCCATCTCTTTAGGCAACTAAGCATGTATTATCTTAATGAAGTATGCATGAAAAGTATATATGTAGGTAAATAAGCATATAATATAATTTTATGCAAAGACAATAATGTAAAAGAACAAATAAGCAAGTCATATTTCCTAAGACAACTAACTTAGTGTAAGGGCAAAGGCAACTAGTGAGTGAGAAACTAGTGATGGCACAAATGTGACTAAGAGATTCTTGACTTTGTTCTAGTGTGTGCCTATATGCAACAAATGTGGAGATGCGATTGCTTCGACTCCTAATGCAAAGATGAAGATATCCTAGGAAGCAATCCAAATTCTCCTTGATTCAATTTGCTTAACCCATGAATGTCAAGGATATATATTAGATTATATATTTTGACAATTTCATGTGAAATTTTATGCATGATTTAAAGAACGTTTTTAGCATTTTTCAACAATGCAAAAGAAAAGATGATTTTCATGTGTTTCCTAAAAGTGAGAATTATTTAAATAAAATAGATTGGGTTTTATGAAAATGTTTATGCAATGTAGAACTCCCAATCTTCAATTTTGTGCGAAATAGATTCCTAGACTCAGAAATAAAGAAAAGAAAAGACAGAAATTTTATGCAATGAGTAATTAATGAAAATTCAATAGAATTTAGTCAATTTGCTCCATCATTCTTAATCCTAAACGCAAGTGGTTAAATAGTTCACGCTTAAGGGGTTTAGTGAATATATCCGCAATATTATCTTCCGATACAACTTTTTCTATAGATATATTACCTTTTTGTACATTATCCCTAAGGAAGTGGTGATGTATTTCTATATGTTTAGTCCTAGAGTGGTGAACGAGATTCTTACTTAAATCTATAGCACCTTTATTGTCGCACATTATAGGGATATTTTCTAACCTAACGCCATAGTCTACGAGAGCTTGTTTCATCCATAGTGCTTGTTGACATGCCTTTCCAGTGCTTACATATTCAGCTTCGGTGGTCGAAATAGCAAGAGCGGTTTGCTTTTTGGAAAACCAAGATGTTAGGCAACATCCCATGAATGTGCAAATTCCGCTAGTGCTCTTTCGATCCACGTAGTCTCTCGCATGATCTGAATCCGCATAGACAATGGTCTCTATACCGGATCCCTTAGGATACCATAATCCTAAGTGTATAGTGCCTTTAATGTATCGGAAGATACGCTTAACCACTTTTAGGTGAGAGGTTTTGGGATCCTCTTGAAAGCGGGCACAAAGGCAAACACTAAACATGATATCGGGTCTACTTGCTGTTAAGTATAGTAAACTACCTATCATTCCTCTATACTTAGTGTTATCTACGGACTCACCTCATTCATCTCTTGTGAGTTTCACTTCCGTAGACAGAGGAGTCTTTAGGGGTTTTGAGTTTTCTAGGCCAAATTTCTTAAGCATTTCTTTAATGTACTTAGATTGGTTAAAAAATATTCCATCTTTTAGTTATTTTATTTGTAATCCTAGGAAGAAGTTTAGTTTACCCATCATGCTCATCTCAAACTTATCATGCATGATTTTGGCAAATTCATCACACATTTCTTGACAAGTCGATCCAAATATAATGTCATCAACATATATTTGAACAATGATGAGATTCGGGCTTTTCTTTTTAGTGAAAAGAGTGTTTTCTACCATTCCCATGTAATAATCATGTTTAATAAGGAATGCCTTTAATCGATCATACCAAGCCTTGGGGGCTTGTTTGAGTCCATATAAGGCCTTCTTGAGTTTATAAACATGATCAGGTTTTGCGAAGTTAATGAATCCCGGAGGTTGTGCCACATAAACCTCCTCATTGATAAAACCGTTAAGGAATGCACTTTTCACGTCCATTTGAAATAACTTAAAGTCTAGGGCGCGTGCATAGGCAAGGAGTATTCTAATAGATTCTAATCTAGCTACGGGAGCATAGGTTTCGTCATAATCAATTCCTTCTTGTTGATTATAACCTTGGGAAACTAATCTAGCTGTATTCCTAGTTACTATTCCATTCTCATCTAATTTATTCCTAAATACCCATTTGGTTCCTATAATTGTTACATTTCTAGGATTTGGGACTAGTTCCCAAACGTCATTTGTTTTAAATTGGTTTAATTCTTCTTGCATAGCCATAATCCAACTTTCATCCTTTAAAGCATCATTTACATTCTTAGGTTCTATTGTTGACACAAAGCAAAAGAAGTTACTATTGTTTTGAGCTTGTGATCTAAGGGTTCTTTGATTTAAATCACCTATGATGCTACCTAATGGATGTGATTTTGATTCCTTAACATTTACAACCTCATCTTCTTCAATAGTTTCTACTTCATTATTATTTCCTAAGGGCTTATTTTCACTAACCTCAATAGCTTCTTCCTCAATTACATCATCATCCTCTAAGGGTAATGTTTTAGGTGGTGGAGGAGTTTCATCAAATGTTACATTTAGGGATTCTTCTACTTTCATAGTATGTTTATTTAAGATTATGTATGCTTTACTATTCTGTGAATATCCTGGAAACACTCCTTCGTATAACTTAGGGTCGAACTTAGTAAGGTAATCTTTTGTATTAAGAATAAAGCATTTACTTCCATATACTCTAAAGTAGCCTATATTTGGTTTTCTACCTCTTAATAACTCATAAGGAGTTTTTCCTAAAATTCGTCTAATTGAAACCCTATTTAGTATGTATGTTGAGGTATCTACGGCATGACACCAAAACTTTTGTGGGATAGATTGTTCATTTAGCATTGTTCTACTCATTTCTTGTAAAGACCTATTTTTTCTTTCTACTACCCCATTAGATTGAGGAGTACGTGGAGCGGAAAAGTTGTGAGATATTACATTTAAATCACAATATTTTCCGAATTGTACTTCGTTGTTAAACTCCCTACCATGGTCCATCCTAATTGATACTATTGAACATCCTAATTTATTTTGGATCATTTTACTAAAAGTCTCAAATTTCTCAAAGGCTTCAGTTTTATCACTTAAGAACCTAGTCTACGTGTATCGTGAATAATCATCTACTATGACTAAGGTATAACGGTTTCCACCGTAGCTCCGCACAGCGGATGGACCAAAAAGATCCATGTGAAGTAATTCTAAGCACCTAGTAGTGGATACCATATTTTTAGCTTTGTGACTAATATGTGTTTGTTTTCCAATTTTACAAGCATCACAAAAATGTTGATCGTATCTTAGACTAGGCAAGTTTCTAACTAGTTCCTTAGAGACTAAAGATTGTAATTGTTGCATGTTAGCGTGACCTAATCTCCTATGCCACAAAGTGGAATTTTCATCTAAAGTTGCTAAACATATTCTATCTTCCGGTTTATCTCCTAATTTCATAACATATATACCTCCTTTCCTAATTCCTCTACCTATGACTTTCTCATCCTTAATTATTTTACTATCTTTATCGGTAAAGGTAACCCTACACTTATTATCACATATTTAACCTATACTAAGCAAGTTATAAGTTAGATTATCTACATGTTCAACATATTCAATAGTTAGAGAGTCTTGAGAGATCGTATCTTTGCCTATGATTTTTCCACGACGATCACTACCGAAAACAACGTTACCTCCGTTATATGCCTTATATGTAGAAAATAGATTGCGATTCCCCGTCATGTGTCTTGTAACACCCCCAATTTTGAAAACATGCAGCGGAAATTAGATTGGGTGTTACTTCATAGCGCACAGTTTATTAGTAGAAAATGATTGTCATTTTAGTCATTTTAAAGATCTATCATTCGAATATAAATATCAGAGTTTTAAAAGAGGTCTTTGTTTGTCCCAAAGTTTATTAAATCAGTTTTCGAATGATAGGAAAATTTAGTCTTTATAAGTATCCGTGCTCCTCCGTGCCATCCTTGCTCATTATGGACCTGAGATAAACACATGCTAAAAGTGTCAACACAAAGGTTGGTGAGTTCATAGAGTTTATAGTTTCGAATATCGATTTCCAAAATCAAAGAGTTTGTGAGTCCACAGTAGTTATAATAACAGTTGATTATCAATTAAAGTGTGAGTAAATCCATAATGTTCATAGCTTAAATCGTTGATTTATCAAAATAAGAAAATGAGTGATTTCCTTAATCAATTTTATACAAATTAATCCATTGGTTTGCCCTTCACCGGGTCAACACCAAGATAGTAGTTTGTTTGACCTAACCGTGTCAACACCAAAATAGTAGTTTGTTTGACTTAACCGGGTCAACACCAAAATATTAGTTTGTTTGACCTAACCGGGTCAACACCAAAATAGTAGTTCGTTTGCCAATTATTAGTAGTTTTTCCTGCTATATAGTGAGCACAATCTCGGAGTTTGATAAAACAGTGGGCTACAGCATTGTACGCCCCTAACATCAGTCATTGTAGTATTGTATCATGACTACAGTACTACCGTTCTATTGCTCTAAGCTCATGACACGCAACGATTAACAGACATCAAAATAATCCGTAATATTGATGTAAAATAGTGGCCCTCAGGATAGGTATTTACCAGTAACCTATGAAATCAAATAGAATGCATTTGGTGGCTTTCCTCTAGCGACCAAATGGGGATTGTCAATCCCTAATAGATCTATCCACAACTACTTACGCTCACCCTGTGAGTGATTAAGGTGCATGAACGAGGGACTTTTGGTAATAGGTAACTTAGGCAATAGAGGTCAAATATAGCATATCATCGAACAGTCACTTGTAATCATGTCTATAGCAGGTATCTCCTTATGAGATATAAAAATGTGTAAACTAGTAAAGTTTATATGAAATACAGTCATGTATTTAGTTAATGTATACTTGTAAAAGTAAAAACAGTAGTTAAGCATGTATCTCCCCCAAAACGTGTATAAACCATTATAAAACAAGTAAAAGTAGGGGCTATGACTCACCTGAGGATTATGATAGGCATAGATAACGTAAAGTCAGATGTAGAATGGAAATGACATCAAAGATAACCTGAATGATATGGAAGTCCGAGATAAGTTCGACTTATCGAGAATCGTGATTTGAATAGTGTTAGATGACAAAATAACTTTCGTGGCAGAGGTGGCTTGTTTGGCAAAACGTTTAATAATTCAAGAGCAAAGTTATATACTATATAACTTGTCTTTATGTATAAGTATCGTTTATTATTTATATTTCTCGTCATGAATTTATGATATGTATCGAAAGTTGGTGAATGATAAATTTGTAGTAAATGTCAATTTAATTAAATGAATGGATGAGTTTTTGAGAAAATAACCATCTCTTAATGTGTGTTCAAGTTAACCGATAATAACGTCAAGTTATATAATTTACGTTATAAATTATATATATATTCTGAAATATAATTATTACTTCGTTATCATCTAAAAAATGTAGGTCTTGTTATATGTTACTACGATATAGTCATATAATGTTTACTTGCCAAGCGTACTTAAGTTTCTATGTAAACCCTTAAGTTATACCAAGGTGACTCTTTTATCCTAAATAGTTAAGTAATTACATATTTAGTCTAAAATAAACATGTTTACAACTTATAAAAGTGTTGGGTGGAAAATGTAATTATTCATATAAGTTATAAAGCTTATAAAAGTTTTCTAGTAAAGTGATAATCATTCCATAGTAGAGGGGCTATTTCTGCCAAGTTACAATTCTGGCCAAAAATAACATAAGAGTAAACATGCCAGGTGCATGTTTCGAACTTGGAACCTCTTGCTCAAAGGCAAGCGTCCCAACCAGATGAGCCAAAGGCTCCTTCTTGTTATCCCTCTCAAGTTTATGTATTTAGGAAGAGTTTTAACTGCTTATTATTAGTTATAAATTTTAATCAGAATTTTGCATGTATTGTGAGCTTATGGCTTATTTTAGTAAGTTTTCAAAATGGTTATTAAGCTTACAAAAACTGCTTATATTTAGATTTTTGATGTGAGCCCGAGAGAAAACGGTTTTTGGACTACGTGACCCATTTAGTGTGCATGCATGTAAATATGTCGAGTAGAATGAATTTCAAGGAAACACATCTTTAGTTTTTGTAAGTCATATGTATGTATATGTCGAGAGTTTACAGTTTCTTGGAACGTATATATGCTTTTCTAAAACTTATTATAATAATGCTATAAAACTCAAGTTCGAAATAGGTTCGTAATAAGGAGAGGTGTGCTTCGAGTGCTCACTTTTGATTGAGAATTAGTCGAGTGAGAAGCATTTAAAAAACACCAGTTTATGTGAGTTAGATTCTTTTAATTAGCCACACAAGCTTTTAAACCTTCCAAAACCAAACTTGTAAACTTATAAGTATGTAAATGTGTATGTGTAAGATTGTATTCGTATCAAACAAGTAGTTTTCGATAAACAAAACATACTACACATGTACATGAGTCACAAAGCAAAGTCTAGCGTGCATGAGTTGAGAAGAGATAAGATGGTAAATGAGGAAAAGTGTATCGAGACTCACAGTGGGTAAAGGAAAGTTGATGGTGTCGAGTAAAACAAAAAGGAAATCCATGAATCATGAGTAAAGCTTCAAAGCACCTAGGCTTGACTTGAACCTCTTGTTCTCTTCCCCTCCTTCTCGTTCAACAGGAACAACAAAAGTGAAATGTTTGCGTGCATAGTTTCTTCTCTTCTTTTCACGACATGAACAACAAGAGTAACATTTTATGTCTAAGTTTGGTTTAGTGACAGTTGAGATGTGGAAAGGTGATGGTGTAAACCTTGGTTAAAGGCTCCATTATGAATCAAGATTAGTCCCTAGTTTCCAAAACCTTGGCTCGATAAAAACAAAGGAAAAGAATTGGCCTACTTGAAGGTTCAACCATGAACCTAGTCCCTCTCCGAGTCGACGATAAAACGTGTGAAGCCCAAGGAATTCCTGACCAAAGTTCTTGTATAAACCATAGTGAAGGAATGATTTAGAAAGTATTGAAATGTGACAAGTTTATGTATATGAAACCGGTCGATTGTATGCCCTTATATACTCAAGCTTATGCTTGGACAAGTGGTGAAATGGAGCAGAGATCATGCGAGTTATGAAGTGCATGGTCTTGGATTGGGGAGACCTTGAGGTGGAAGGATGAGGGTGTGAGCTGTCGTTTTACATGTTACCTCTTTCAAGGACCAATCGAGATCGAACAAGTGAACATGTGTAAGAATTTCGTGTTTGAATATTCCTTACAGCTTCTAAGATGAGTATGGGTGATTTTGTAGTGATTGGGGAGCATGGGAGGCCAGTGTAAGAGTTTGCACATGGGTTTTCTTAGGTTGTATTTGAGGCAGTAGTATTCAAGTTTGAGTCCAGGTCGTATTTTACAGATAACAGCCTTGAATTGCATTTTTGGTTTAAAATCTCTTGAGTCTAGACATAAAATATTATTTCGGACATCTTTCGTGTTTTACACTTTTCCTGGTTCGGACCAGAAGGGCCTTAAAATTGGGATTTAAATTCGTTACAGAAAGTTGGTGGTTCATTAGAATTTATACGAATTGTCATTGGAACAAAATTACTATTTGTGTCAAATTGAGATGAGACGTGTAAGGTGCCTTAACTTGATCAAATTCTTGTATAGTAATTATATTTGAAAGTTGATAACAATTGTCATTTATGGTTCTTAGAAGCATGGAAAAATAGAGTTGTGAATTAAAAGGGGTATGTCGTGTGTAAAAGTTGTGAGCAACTGAGCCAAAGCAAACATATACTTGTGACTTGTAAAAATAATAGTTAGAGGTGTGCTTGGGCTGTGGAGCTTGGTGAGCTTGTTAGTGACTCAGGTCCAAAGGAAAGGAGCCAAGGAATAAGGAGTCCGTTGGGTTGATTAATGAGGGGTTAAGGCCTTTTGGTTCTTAGCGGTCCATTATTATTAGTGAGTACACATGGAAATTTTTGTAGGCTCGGGATTTATATAAAATGTATTTGGTTAGTTATCGAAACGTATATTTATTAAATATAAACGTTTTAAGTCATTTGTGATATTTAGATTTTAAAATGAATGAATACCGTTTCAAGGTAAACGGTGAAAATGTTGTGATCGTCAAAAGTATATATATATATATAAAAAAAATTGTCATGGGTAAAAATGGTTACTTTATGTTATAATAATGTATTCATCGTAGGAAAATTTTACGGGATGTTATATGTCTTGAGTATCCACTATCCTTTATCCATTCATCGGGCTCCAAATCTACTCCTAGACATACTTTTGATTCACAGTTTTCTAGTCAACTTTATTTAGTCAACCACTTGTGAATGGTCAACCAATAAAAGTCAAACTAAAGAAACCTGAATACAAATATATCCAAGGAGTTTAGTGTCCCCGGGTCGTTTATGTCCCTTGGAAGTGTGATATCCTGAGTTAGAACGGATCTGTGATCGGGAATTATTGAACAGGAAAAGGGTATGTGATTGTGATTACCCTAGGAGAAAAGAAAATAGCTTTAATAAGCTATATAAACAAAACCTTGAAACAAGAAAACGTAAAAACGTAAAAGGAATTAAAAACGTACGCGACTGCGTACTGAGAAAAAGGTGAGTTTTAAGGAAAAATAAACTACAGGGGTTAAAAATGAAAATTCTATAAACTTAAACTTAAAAGAAAATTAAATTAAAAAGAAAATTATTTTTTAGATTATTTTATTATTTATTATTAATTATTTAATTTAAAAAACTATTTAACTATTTAATTAAACCTAATTTAAATCAAACTAAAAATGATAAATACTACAACTTAAACTAAAAACTTGTAAAAATAATTTCTAAACTTAAAAATGAACTTGAAGAAAGTATAAAAAATAAAAATAAATATTTTTGTCTTTTTATGGATTTTCTATTAATTAAAAACTATTTATATTAATTATACTAATTAAACTATTTTAAATTACAAATAATACTAAATCAACTTAGAAAATTATGGAAAAATTCCTAAAATTATATTATGACTTATAAAAGCTATAAAAAATATAAAAACTAGGTGTTGCTTTATAAAAATTAATTATGCTATTTATAACTTACTTATTAATTAATTACAAATAAAACTATTATTAATTATAATAAATACTAAATTAAAAAATAAAAATCTGAGAAAATTATTAAAATTACTTTAATATATAAGGAAATTAATAAAAATATAAAATTACAAATTACTTAATAAAAATCTAAAAATGAAAATTAAAATTAAATTAAATTAAATAGAAACTATCACTTATTTTTATGTTGTCTTTTCTGGATTTTTCTTTTACAAAACTAATTTATACCTAAAAATAAACAACTTTTGTGAAAACAACTAATTTAGAACTTAATAATAAGCTAACTATAAGCTAATGACTTAAGCAGTTGACCAAAGTTGACCAACTAAGCAAATAAGCTCTACTGAGCTTGTGTGGGACCCACAATGGTAAAAGTTTGTTCCTCTGAGTTAGATGAACTATATTAAGCTAGATTAGCACAAATAAGCAGCTTCAATAAGCTACAAAACACAAATAAGCAGTTTGCTTATTGCATTCTGAGACAGATTTGGGGACAAACTTGGGAAGCAAAACTAAGTGGGGTCCACTGGGTACTAGGTCAAACAATTGGTCAATGGTTGTTCCCTGGTAGGAGGGGGTTGTAAGAACCTAAGATTATGGTGTGGGGCCCACTGTGGTGGTCACAAATCACCACCAAAGTTGGTGGTGTGACTGAGTAAGCTGATGTGCAGGGGAGCTTTCTTCCCTGCAAGTAATTTTGAGGGTGAGTGGGGCCCAGGGTAAAAATGCTAAAAATATAAGCTCTGTAGGAACTTAAAAACAAGGTGGTAGGCTATTACTACAACAAATTTCAGACCTTGAAACTTAATACAAAATTCACAACAAATCTTGGAGTTTTGGTAAAAACTGAGTATCAAGCAATTTGACTTTTGATAAGAACTTGGAAATTTGACTTTATTGAATTTCTAATGATCACTACAGATTAATATAGTTGTAATAAGCTATGATGATCCTATATTAAGCTATTACTACAAGATATAAGCTAATGGGTGGGTTTATGAGACAAAAATCCTTGACAGTTAACTGTCAAGGGATTTGGAATTGGATTTTGACTTTTGTCTTAAGGACATATGAATTTTAAAGTTGAACTGAGTTATTAGAGCCTAGTGGGACTAGTTTCAACAACAATCAACAACAAACACAGCCTATGAGTCCTTGAACTCAGTAGATCCAAACACCCTTTAACCTAACTGTTTTGAAGATTTTCAAATCAAAACAATGATATGAACCTCTAAATTGTATTCAGACCTTACATCATCATCATTTATGATCTATTGATCAGTAATAAACAACAATAACAACAAATGAACACAGAATTCCAAATTATACTATGTGACTGTTTTTAAGAAAACTTTACAACTTAGAAAAACAAATAACAACCTATCAATATTAGACTAGAATAGCATCAAACAACATATAATAAGCAAGAAACAACAAAGATTACAGCTATTTAACTAGTAAACAGTAAAAGATCAAAATATGAGAAAATGGCTTACAAAAGTGTCCATAATGAATGCAAAGTGACAAGAACCACTCCCAGGACTTAGATTACACCTATTGCTTCCAATAAGCTTCTAATACCCCTCAAGCAATCCAAATTCCAACCTGCTCCACCTTGTTCTTTCTTGCAGACAATTTTCTCCAAGATTTCTTTTTGTATTTTTGAGTTTATGGATTACAACTGATTTTAAGATTTCTAAAAAGCCTTATGGCTTTGTCAGGAGCCTAAGTGACAATTTGAAGTCCTCTAATCAATTATAACAGACAAGTTAAGTAAATGACAATTTAAAAAAATGACAATTAAGTAAATGACATGAATTTGAAAGATTATGAAACTACAACTGTAAATAGTATGTAATTGAACTTTGTCAAGGTTTATTACAGTACTGAAAGCTTTAAATGACAATAATTAAAGATAAGCAGTTTAAATTTGATCATAAACGTATATCTATGATATTCTTCATTCCTCCCTTCTTTCTTTCTTTCTTTATAATGACTCAAAAGTATCCTCACAGCTTCCTAGCACCTTCCCATGTCTCAATTTAACTATTGGATGGGTCAAGCAAATCTTGGCCGTTTAAACGTTTTTGGCGCCAAAGTCTTCTAGGTTGCTTGCAGCTTGACATTTTTCAATTAATGCATTTAGGATTGTAGTAGAGACTTAGGGAACAAGTTAGGATAAGTTTGAGAGGATTTTAAGCCAAGTTGGGGTAGCTTGAAGAAAACAGAGAAGTGAAACTAGTTTGGAGGGAAAATTGGGTGGAGATTGCATTAAATGAAGGTGGGATAGGTTTGAGAGGTGGAGGGTGAGCTGTATTGGTGAGGTGGAGGTGAAAGGTGGCCAGATACCACCCTGGTATGGTGGAAGCAGGGGTGGGAGAGACAGTGAACAGTAGGGGCGGTATTTTGTGGGGTTTGACTTTGTTTAACCCGGTTTTAATATAAGGGGGAGTGGGCTTGGGGTTGGGCTTGGGTAATAAAAAGGGAGATGGGCTGGTTTAGGTTATGGATTGGATTTGGATTTTGGGTATTAATATTTAGGGTCCGGTTGGTTTTAGGTTTATAATACCACAAGGACTATTTTTGTATTTTCTGAATTCTTGAAGGGTTAAACCTGCCAAATATACAAAGTTAACACAAGGACCAAATATGCCATTTATGAATAGTACAAGGGTTATATTTGATAAATTTCACTTTTTAAATAACCCAGGGACCATTTATGACACTTTTCAAAGTTGAGGGACCAAAGTTGTAAATATGTGATTTTAAACTTTAAAGGACTATTTCTTACAACTTATGAATCCCAAGGACCTTTAATGATATTTGTACAAGTTTTTAGTGACCAGGGACTAGTTTTGCCAATTTGTCAAAGTTCTGAAACTGTAAATTATGAATATTTTATATGTTTTTCATCAGATTTCATCCCTTTTGCACTTGTAATACCTAAATACACAGTTTCATGATATTTCCAGTATTTTGAAGCATATTTGTATGTTTTCAGATGTTTTAGTAGCCTAAATGTGAACGAAATGATGAGTATTTAGACACTCATCAATCCCCCACACTAAACTATTGCTAGTCCTTAGCAATATTTTATGAAGTTTTAATGGATTTCAAAGAACTCTTTACCAAAAGCCATCACTTCTGGAGTAGCCAGATGTAAGAACTGTGGTACACCTGATAACCGTGTGATTTTGAGCAAACCACCAGCTGTCAACGGATTTGATTAGTCTTTACCAAAAGCCGTTTGCTTCTGGACTAGCCAACTCTTGATGGAATAGTCAACATTTTGGTGAGCTGATTACCAATTATGGTTTTTCCACTGCCTTTACCACAAGCCATAATCTTGCGGGCTAGCCAACTCATTCGCTTTTTAGGATATGGCGAGTTGAGGTACCATACAATTTTAGGCAAATTGCAAGCCATAAACGGGTTTGAGTTATCTTTACCAAGAACCGTTTGCTCCTGGATTAGCCAATCCTTATGTGGGTTAGACATGGTGGATTGATTACCGTTTGTTGCGTTCTAAGTGAGAAATTTTTTTTTTAAAATTTTTGGCTAAATTGGGGGTTCCTGATGGAACATGTGTTTGAATTCGTGAGAATCCCCCCCCCCTCCCCCCACACACACACACACTTAGAACTGAATATTACCCTCAATATTCAAAGTACCGGGTGTTAAACCGAACTTAGAACGTGAAAAGGAAATATTACTAGCCATTATTTAAGATGTATATACATACAATTTTATATATATATATATATATATATATATATATATATATATATATATATATATATATATATATATATATATATATATATATATATATATATATATATATATATTTTAGATAAAATTTCTTAAATAGAAGCTATCACTACATTTTTTTTATATATATATATTTACATATATACAACATGTGGGGCATCTCCCCCACACTAGGGTGTTACACACGGGTGACAAGCCCATGTTTTTGCTAATGTTTTTGATTCCCGAGTCACTAGCCTGACTCGACCCCGTATTTTATTTCATTCCTCCCAAACTGTCAGGTTTATCACGCAAGCTAACCGCTTGTGAACGGTTAACTGTAATAAATAGGTCCTGAACAGGCCGGGAGAAAAAACAATTTAAAAATCTATGGGGAAGTAAGTGGTAGAAACCATCTCCATCGGACTTTCATACAAAATGTTTGTATACACATTGAAGTACATGAAAGTTCCACACCAAGAGAGATATATCTGGCATTTAAACCAATGTTATATGGAAAATGCCAGGGTCAAAGGTAACATCCTCACTCTCGAATGAGTGAAGGGAAGGAGAAATCACCGGGTAGGTGAAGGGTAGAAGGGAGATCAGAACAGCAGTAATCACAAGAACTTCCTCCTCAAGAATTTGAGATTTAAGTGAAGGAGGCAAGGTCTTATGCTTGATCTCAGGAATTTTATCAGTTTTTTCAACTGATTTGAATTTCTCCTTATGAAGTTGTTTGGGAGGGAGGGTGTTATAACAATTTTCAACTGATTTATAATTGTCTGGGTACAACAATTGTTCAAGAAGATCATTAATATCTCCCTCCTGAATAGAATCACTTCCCTCATTATGAAGTTTTAGTGGAGGAGGGGGTATTGGATCTTCTTTTAACAATTCTCCAAGGCGAAGAATATCTCCCTCCTGATCAATCTCAGTGTCATCAATTCCTTAAAGGAATGAATCAATAATGAGATAATTCTCGAACTCTTCCAATATGGAATCACTTTCCTCAACCAGAGTGAGAGAAGTTGAAGAGTCTAGCGGAGGAGGGGGTATTGGATCATTATTTAACAATTCTTCAAGGAGAAGAATATCTCCCTCCTGATCACTCTCAGCATCATCTTCATCCCAAATGGGATCACTTTCCTCAACCCGAGTGAGAGAAGTTGAAGAGTCGGCTAAGATAGTAGTAGAAGATGGAGTGGGATTACCACTCGCAGAATTATGAAAATAATCAAGATTTTCTTGAGAATACTCCTTTGAAGTAACATCAATGATATCGATTCGGTTAACCGATTCAGAGTTATAGTTTGAGGAGTACCTTGAAGTTTGATCTTGATCAAATGTAACAGCTTCCTTACCAACACATAAGGTGA
This sequence comes from Artemisia argyi, assembly GCA_030686995.1. Classification (NCBI taxonomy): domain Eukaryota; kingdom Viridiplantae; phylum Streptophyta; class Magnoliopsida; order Asterales; family Asteraceae; genus Artemisia; species Artemisia argyi. Next base: position 184,288,116 of record CM060696.1, on the reverse strand, counting down.
TCTCATGCTCCAAAACATCAATAAGAGCATGACCCGTTCTAAGGAATCCTCTTCCAAGAATGAGAGGAACCTTTTGATCGGCATCAAAGTCAACGACCACAAAGTCTGCTGGAAAATGGAACCTCCCTACTTTAACAAATACATCCTCAGCGATGCCGAGGGGCATAGATATGGTACGATCTGCAAGCTCGAGAGTCATGCAGGTAGGGGAGAGTTCGGGAAGAGACAGTTTCTTCCACACTGAATAAGGCATCAAATTGATGCTAGCACCGAGATCGGCCAAGGCGTAGCATTCAATCATTCCTGGGAATACACAAGGTATTAGGAATTTCCCAGGATCTCCAAGCATCACAGGAAGCTTCTTTAAGATAACTGCCGAGCAGTTTTCGCTTACTGGAGTTTTTGCCATCTCAAACAGCTTTTCCTTGTTGTTTAGCAGTTGTTTGATTGTCGCTGCAAACTTAGGCATTAGAATGAGAGAATCCGCGAAACTAATGTCAAAATGTAATTCTTTAAAGATTTGAAAGAATTTATCTATTTGTTGACTATTATTTTCACGGGTCCTTTCCTCATTCATACATTCTGGGTACGGAAGATAAGGTTTGGATTTAGGGACGGTATTCTCAGGAGTCTCTACAGATTCAAAGACAACTCCTAGTTTGGATTTCTTTTTAGGGAGGACCGGAGGAGAGACTTGTGCTGTACTTTGTGAGCTTGGAATTTGCACTTCGTCTGTTGTATCCTCCGCCTCTTTTTCCACATCATAGAATGGAGTAGGGATAGGCATTGAGGGTCCATCATAAGCAGCACCACTACGAGTGGTGATAGCTTTGATGACATTGGAATCCTCCTCCTCATCATCACTGTCGTCTAATACACTCCTACGGGTAGAATTAAGCATATGAGAATAAGTCATAGCTGCCCTTTGGTCATAAAGATTGCTTGACAAACTTTTAACCGTGAATCGTGAAAGAGTAGGATCTATTCTTGACGATGTAGGAGTGACAGGGGGTGTAGATTTTGGGACAACCGTGGTTTGGACGTAATGAGCACTTCTATTATTAGAAGGAAGTACCGGGTCCTTTGTCACCTTGGTTTCTCGTTCCATTTTCCTCTTTGAAATAGGAATAGGAATCGATGGTCCATCACGAGCTTTACCACTACGAGTGGTAATAGCTTTAAGTTCACCCTTTGGATTTGGAACAGTGTTACCTGGGAGAGTTCCCGAGGTAGATGGTAGATTTAGTTGTTTTACTAAACCAGCAAACATGTCCTTAATATCGTTCCTCAGCTCATTATTATTCTTAGCAATTGAAGAATCAAATTCATTCTTCAAATTGGAGATTTGGTTCTGCATTGCCCTTATGTTAGCATCATTAACCTTGATGTGGTTAGCGAGCTCATTGGAGGGAGATTCTTGATAAGGAACCATTTGATGAGCAGGAGCTGAATACCCTGGATTAGAAGTCCCCTTGTGGGGTGGGTATTGAAAAGGAACCATTTGATTGTTCGGGGCATGATATTGATTCTGTGTGTTTTGCCCTCTTTGTTGGTTAGGAATGAAACTATTAGCATTGTTTGGTTGGTATAATCCAGGCTGTCCTCCTTGGTTGTTAGCACGGTAGTTTGTTTCCACTTGAGGACGGAATTGGTTTCCTCCTTGATTGGAACTGCCTGCTATAGCATTGACTTCAATTGCATTGCCAACGGTGTGGGTACAATTGTAGTATGGATGAGGACCTCCACAAGTAACACAAACGTCTATCTTTTTAACTTCAGCAGTTTGAGAAGTTTGCGGAGCGGACTCTTTCTTGGAAACCAAAGCTTGGATAGCCTTCGTGAGTTCAGCAATCTGAGAATCAGTGCTAGAAGTCACGGGAGATGATGTAGAAGGACCAGCACTAGCATGAGAATTATAAGTTCTATCTCTCGTAGTACGGACCTTAGACATGTTTTCAATTAAAGCAATGGCTTCCTTTGTGGATTTGCTCAGAAAATTACCTCCAGCTGAGGCGTTTAGAGAATTTTGATCAGATGGGTTTAACCCATTGTAGAAAGTGTCCATTTGCATCAATTCGGTGAAACCGTGATGTGGACATCTGCGAAGCAATTCTTTGAAACGATCCCATGCCTCTCCGAATGGTTCATCAAACCTTTGAGAGAACTTCATGATCTCATTCTTTAGAAATGTGGTTTTGGAAGGAGGAAAGAATTCATTAACGAACTTATGAACCAAATCTCCCCATGTTTCAATCGATCTAGGTGGCTGTTTATCAAGCCAAATCCTGGCATTGCCTTCGATGGAAAATGGGAAGAGAAGAAGTTTGATTGATTCCTCAGGGAAATTTTTACATTTGATGGTACAAGTGATCTTGTTAAACCATCTAATGTGATCATGAGGATCGTCCCTTTCAAAACCATAGAATTGCCGCTGGGTTACCAGAGCTATCAACCCAGTCTTGAGCTCAAAATTCTCAGCCACGATGGCTGGAACAACAATAGCATCTCCATAGCCCTCAGTGGTTGCTTGGAGAAGCTCATTCATCGGACGATCTTCCGTCATTATGACAGGGGGTTTAGGATCAGTACGTATCTCGGGTACGACTGATGGAGCTGAACATCCACGGTTTCTTCGAGGTATGTCAGCAAGCTCACGAAAAGGGCTTGTAGACCTAGAAGAACGAGTGCGCATGCACTAGGACGAGTTTAAGAATCCTAGAAAAGGAAGGAAACTTAGATAAGGGTGAGAAGAGTATTTTTAGGTTTTTTATTTTATGTTATATATATATAGAAAGAAAAAGAAAATATTTTTTTTTGTGTTTTATATGTTTATGGAAGATGGAAATAGGATATTATATAAGATATATGTACTATGGATAGGTATTCAACAAATCTGATACTTCAGAATCGTTCAACGCAGCACACCTCCCCGGCAGCGGCGCCAAAAATTGATTCACAGTTTTCTAGTCAACTTTATTTAGTCAACCACTTGTGAATGGTCAACCAATAAAAGTCAAACTAAAGAAACCTGAATACAAATATATCCAAGGAGTTTAGTGTCCCCGGGTCGTTTATGTCCCTTAGAAGTGTGATATCCTGAGTTAGAACGGATCTGTGATCGGGAATTATTGAACAGGAAAAGGGTATGTGATTGTGATTACCCTAGGAGAAAAGAAAATAGCTTTAATAAGCTATATAAACAAAACCTTGAAACAAGAAAACGTAAAAACGTAAAAGGAATTAAAAACGTACGCGATGCGTACTGAGAAAAAGGTGAGTTTTAAGGAAAAATAAACTACAGGGGTTAAAAATGAAAATTCTATAAACTTAAACTTAAAAGAAAATTAAATTAAAAAGAAAATTATTTTTTAGATTATTTTATTATTTATTATTAATTATTTAATTTAAAAAACTATTTAACTATTTAATTAAACCTAATTTAAATCAAACTAAAAATGATAAATACTACAACTTAAACTAAAAACTTGTAAAAATAATTTCTAAACTTAAAAATGAACTTGAAGAAAGTATAAAAAATAAAAATAAATATTTTTGTCTTTTTATGGATTTTCTATTAATTAAAAACTATTTATGTTAATTATACTAATTAAACTATTTTAAATTACAAATAATACTAAATCAACTTAGAAAATTATGGAAAAATTCCTAAATTATATTATGACTTATAAAAGCTATAAAAAATATAAAAACTAGGTGTTGCTTTATAAAAATTAATTATGCTATTTATAACTTACTTATTAATTAATTACTAATAAAACTATTATTAATTATAATAAATACTAAATTAAAAAATAAAAATCTGAGAAAATTATTAAAATTACTTTAATATATAAGGAAATTAATAAAAATATAAAATTACAAATTACTTAATAAAAATCTAAAAATGAAAATTAAAATTAAATTAAATTAAATAGAAACTATCACTTATTTTTATGTTGTCTTTTCTGGATTTCTCTTTTACAAAACTAATTTATACCTAAAAATAAACAACTTTTGTGAAAACAACTAATTTAGAACTTAATAATAAGCTAACTATAAGCTAATGACTTAAGCAGTTGACCAAAGTTGACCAACTAAGCAAATAAGCTCTACTGAGCTTGTGTGGGACCCACAATGGTAAAAGTTTGTTCCTCTGAGTTAGATGAACTATATTAAGCTAGATTAGCACAAATAAGCAGCTTCAATAAGCTACAAAACACAAATAAGCAGTTTGCTTATTGCATTCTGAGACAGATTTGGGGACAAACTTGGGAAGCAAAACTAAGTGGGGTCCACTGGGTACTAGGTCAAACAATTGGTCAATGGTTGTTCCCTGGTAGGAGGGGGTTGTAAGAACCTAAGATTATGGTGTGGGGCCCACTGTGGTGGTCACAAATCACCACCAAAGTTGGTGGTGTGACTGAGTAAGCTGATGTGCAGGGGAGCTTTCTTCCCTGCAAGTAATTTTGAGGGTGAGTGGGGCCCAGGGTAAAAATGCTAAAAATATAAGCTCTGTAGGAACTTAAAAACAAGGTGGTAGGCTATTACTACAACAAATTTCAGACCTTGAAACTTAATACAAAATTCACAACAAATCTTGGAGTTTTGGTAAAAACTGAGTATCAAGCAATTTGACTTTTGATAAGAACTTGGAAATTTGACTTTATTGAATTTCTAATGATCACTACAGATTAACATAGTTGTAATAAGCTATGATGATCCTATATTAAGCTAGTACTACAAGATATAAGCTAATGGGTGGGTTTATGAGACAAAAATCCTTGACAGTTAACTGTCAAGGGATTTGGAATTGGATTTTGACTTTTGTCTTAAGGACATATGAATTTTAAAGTTGAACTGAGTTATTAGAGCCTAGTGGGACTAGTTTCAACAACAATCAACAACAAACACAGCCTATGAGTCCTTGAACTCTGCAGATCCAAACACCCTTTAACCTAACTGTTTTGAAGATTTTCAAATCAAAACAATGATATGAACCTCTAAACTGTATTCAGACCTTACATCATCATCATTTATGATCTATTGATCAGTAATAAACAACAATAACAACAAATGAACACAGAATTCCAAATTATACTATGTGACTGTTTTTAAGAAAACTTTACAACTTAGAAAAACAAAGAACAACCTATCAATATTAGACTAGAATAGCATCAAACAACATATAATAAGCAAGAAACAACAAAGATTACAGCTATTTAACTAGTAAACAGTAAAAGATCAAAATATGAGAAAATGGCTTACAAAAGTGTCCATAATGAATGCAAAGTGACAAGAACCACTCCCAGGACTTAGATTACACCTATTGCTTCCAATAAGCTTCTAATACCCCTCAAGCAATCCAAATTCCACCCTGCTCCACCTTGTTCTTTCATGCAGACAATTTTCTCCAAGATTTTTTTTTGTATTTTTGAGTTTATGGATTACAACTGATTTTAAGATTTCTAAAAAGCCTTATGGCTTTGTCAGGAGCCTAAGTGACAATTTGAAGTCCTATAATCAATTATAACAGACAAGTTAAGTAAATGACAATTTAAAAAAATGACAATTAAGTAAATGACATGAATTTGAAATTGAAAGATTATGAAACTACAACTGTAAATAGTATGTAATTGAACTTTGTCAAGGTTTATTACAGTACTGAAAGCTTTAAATGACAATAATTAAAGATAAGCAGTTTAAATTTGATCATAAACGTATATCTATGATATTCTTCATTCCTCCCTTCTTTCTTTCTTTATAATGACTCAAAAGTATCCTCACAGCTTCCTAGCACCTTCCCATGTCTCAATTTAACTATTGGATGGGTCAAGCAAATCTTGGCCGTTTAAACGTTTTTGGCGCCAAAGTCTTCTAGGTTGCTTGCAGCTTGACATTTTTCAATTAATGCATTTAGGATTGTAGTAGAGACTTAGGGAACAAGTTAGGATAAGTTTGAGAGGATTTTAAGCCAAGTTGGGGTAGCTTGAAGAAAACAGAGAAGTGAAACTAGTTTGGAGGGAAAATTGGGTGGAGATTGCATTAAATGAAGGTGGGATAGGTTTGAGAGGTGGAGGGTGAGCTGTATTGGTGAGGTGGAGGTGAAAGGTGGCCAGATACCACCCTGGTATGGTGGAAGCAGGGGTGGGAGAGACAGTGAACAGTAGGGGCGGTATTTTGTGGGGTTTGACTTTGTTTAACCCGGTTTTAATATAAGGGGGAGTGGGCTTGGGGTTGGGCTTGGGTAATAAAAAGGGAGATGGGCTGGTTTAGGTTATGGATTGGATTTGGATTTTGGGTATTAATATTTAGGGTCCGGTTGGTTTTAGGTTTATAATACCACAAGGACTATTTTTGTATTTTCTGAATTCTTGAAGGGTTAAACCTGCCAAATATACAAAGTTAACACAAGGACCAAATATGCCATTTATGAATAGTACAAGGGTTATATTTGATAAATTTCACTTTTTAAATAACCCAGGGACCATTTATGACACTTTTCAAAGTTGAGGGACCAAAGTTGTAAATATGTGATTTTAAACTTTAAAGGACTATTTCTTACAACTTATGAATCCCAAGGACCTTTAATGATATTTGTACAAGTTTTTAGTGACCAGGGACTAGTTTTGCTAATTTGTCAAAGTTCAGGGGCTGAAACTGTAAATTATGAATATTTTATATGTTTTTCATCAGTTTTCATCCCTTTTGCACTTGTAATACCTAAAAACACAGTTTCATGATATTTCCAGTATTTTGAAGCATATTTGTATGTTTTCAGATGTTTTAGTAGCCTAAATGTGAACGAAATGATGAGTATTTAGACACTCATCAACTTCATTAGGTGCTTGAGCTACGAAACATTCGTGCTTCATCGTTTCGTCTTCGCCACTAGATTTTCTTCTTCGGGTGGTTTTTCTTTTATCTTATGCTTTTAGTCGTTTTTTAATAATATTCTTAAATTCTTTAACGACCTTTGCATATTCTTCATCTTCACTTTCGGAATTAGAATCGTCATCATTACTAAGTTCCTTTTCGTTCGTTGACTTTATACATCCTTCTTGTTTGCTCTTGACATGACTCATGGAGTTTTCGTCATCATTACCTTCACACAAAAAAATTGAACTAGTAGCACTTGTACTCATTTCAACTAAATACTTATCTACTATACTTTCATTTTCAACTATTTTGTATACAAGATTTTCTTTGGCTTGACATATCTCTTGATGAAAGTTTAAAAGACTTTCCACATATCATTTGCCGTTTGACAAAAAAATATTATTTCATATTCAATTTTTAGTAAAGCTTTGTATATAATCATTTTAGCTATATTATTTTTATCAAGCAATATTTTGAAACAATTATCTTGTTCTTAAAAAATGGTTTTTATTGGTTGAAAATCACCAATTGAGATGACATGCCAAAGATCATAATCTATTAACTTCACATAACTTTCGAATCGATTTTTCCATTCAAGAAAATTTGTATTTTCAAAATATGGTGGTTTAAATGTCATGTTCCATTCTAAATATTTTTCCGATTCCATAGATCGATTTCAAGTTTTAAAATACAATTTATTTTAAAAATCTTGTTTAACGTAGCTCTGATACCAATTGTGAAAAACTAGAAGGGGGGTTGAATAGTTTTACGTCGTTTTTAAATTTATAAAAACTTTGTTTACAAAATATTCGATTCTAGTTTTATGTGAGATCAATATTTAATGCTTACGTATACTAATGTCTACAAAAGAAAGTAACAACAATATAGATAAGTAAGTAAAGAGATAGAGATGGAAAGATCGCACCACAAGACAAATGATTTATAGTGGTTCGGCAACGAAGCTCCTCTTCGTCCTACTCCACTCCCCGAGCACCTAACTCGAGAGTTTTCTTCACAATGTCAACAAGCTCCCTTATGGCGGAGAAAACCATACACAACTTTTGATTACACCAATTAACGACACTAAGCTAGATGTCGAGTCCTAATCATAGCTAGAACCAATCTCACACCACTAGTCACTACACAACTTCTTCACAACATATACACACCACTACTACTACACACCTTCTCACAACTTCACTACTTCTTCTTCACAACTTCTTTTTCACTACTTCTAATCTCTACTACTCTTCACACCTAAATCTACCTATTACACAACTTCTACACCTTTACAAATAATGTACACAACTACTAACAATATTCACAAATTTACAATACTAATTAACAAGATGTTGAAGGAGTATTCTTCTCTTGCACTTTGAATGATGAGGGATTGGATCACTTGAAACAAGAACTTATAATCTTATGATCAAAGGATGTAGAAGGATGTTTTGAAAGGATTTGAATAGAAAGTTTTAGTGCAAAAGGTGAGGAAAAAATGCAGGATTGAACCAGTATTTATAAGCAAAGAAATCTGACAACAGGAGCGGGCCGACCCCCTTAAATGGTGGCCGGCTCCCTTACAATTAAGGGGGCGGCCCATCTGTGACGGTCAGAAATCTTTGTCTTTTCTGGGAAAAGTTTATTTGGTGAAAATTTAACTGATTTTGGTTAAAAATTTGAATTCATATATTTATTATGAATTAAACATTTTCTTTTAATTACCAAAATTGTTTTTCTAAATATATAAAATGTTTATATCATTTTATAAACTTTGTAATGATTAAAAATACATTCCTTTGATCATAAAATGTATCAGGCAATTGTTTATTCATATCTTAAGTGATTTAGTTGGATGAAATGACATTTTGTAACTAAATACTTGTTTACGTAATGATTTTATGTTTAATGATTTAACATTTTGTGATCGTCAAAACGTAGGGATATCGAGAAATATTAATAACGTTTTTACGCATTATTTATATCAACATAACTTCTGATACTTTCTTGAGCTCGAAAGAACTTACTTTGTTTATATTTCGTTTCATTCAAATTAAAATGTGCAAAACCAAAAACTGATTTGTTATAATGTTTTGCAATACCCAAAGATTAAAATATGAGAAACCATCACCCAATGCCTGGCCGAGAAGCTTCCGAGCAGAAACCTCCTCCCATAGTCGGACAACCACAATATGGTGGTGGTGGTTCTCTTTACAGAGAGATGATGTTAGATTTATGAGTTTGGTATCTTTTGAGAAAATCCTTTCCAAAATGAAACCATAAATTAGTGTAAATTGGGTTTATGCATTTTTGTTTTGTGCGATTCGATGTTGTGTGAGTTGGGATGTTGATTTTTGTGGATTTGATTTGATTTTCTTTGAGTTTTGTATAGATGAGATCTTGGTGTGTATGAGAATTGATCGGTGTTGGTGTTGGCAGGTGCGAAAGAGATGATGAGAGAATGAAAAAGATGTTAAGTTTTGGTCACCTTATAAAAAAACAAGGAGAAAAGGACGAAAATACCCTCACATGGGTATCACGTGTGGCCAGTTAACAAGCGTTACTGAGTGTCGTTAGAACGAGGGACAAACGGCGCATAACGTTTTTCACTTAAGGTTGAACGGTGCAATTTTTTTGGTCAAATGACTAACGGCTGCAATCAACGCAAACCATAAGGACGAACGGTGTAATTTACTCTATGTTAGAAGATTTTTTTTTTTTTTTTTTTTTTTTTTTTTTTTTTTTTTTTTGAGTTTGTTGAAAAAATAAATGCTAGGATTTGTTAATTAAATCTTAAATTTTTTTTTGATCTAGAATTAATGCAAGTGTTTAATTACATTTCCAGATAAAAAAAAAAAAAAAAAAAAAAAAAAAAAAAAAAAAAAATTAATTAATGCAAGTGGAGAAAAGGATAAGAAAGTAAAAGCGTTTAATAATTCCTTAGTCTTCAATTATTGGTCTAAAGTTGCTTGTTTAACTCACAAAGTCACACATACATCCCTAATTTCATGAACGTGAAACAGTAACAAGTTGCCTCAAGTCTTTACCACAAATCGTATGAACAAAAACCTGAAAGATTCCACAGAGATAAATTAACCTAGCTACCTATTTCTAGGGTTTCCATATTTGCCAATGGCTTTTCTTTTTACTTGGTGTCAGCTGTTTGATTCCTTTTGCCTTTTCGATGTTTTAATAGCCCCTACAAAACTCCATCAAGATTTTTCCTATAATTTATATGTAATTTAGTTACAAATATTTTTATATTAATTGTTTAGTTTTACCTTTTACAGTTTTTCTTATTCAACTTTTAACTTAAATATTTGTTTATTTTATATAATATTTGATACAAAATTTATCAGTGGATAACTTGGTTACAATTACAATCATTCACCAAAATACACAAGAACATGAATCATGGATCCACAGAAAGAAATTAGAGACTTACAAAATGATCAAGGAACCACAATTTGTAGTACAAATTGTAAGGAATTGGCTAAATTCAATTGGAGCTAATATATTCCCAATTTATGTATGGATTATGTTTTAAATATAGTTTCATTGGTATAATTTTTATCAAATATTATATAACACAAACAAAAATATTTAAGGTCAAAGTTGAAGAAGAAATATTACAAAAAGTCAAACTGGACAATTAATATGAGACGAAGATAGTATAATTTAATTACGAATTTCTTATATTGGTTTATAGAGATCCTCTCAAGTTTAAGTTAAATATGATAGTTTATGTTAGTGTTATTTTGAGTGAAATTTTAAATTTAATTAAAATAAAAATGACACATTAAAAAGGCCTATATTTTTTCATTCTCACAAAACATCAACGTGACATATCATGTTCAATTTGAAATTTAGATGATCCAAATAATTTAAATGGTAAAATAGGTTGGTTTTATTAGAAAGCGTTTGAGAAACCCTTGCGCGCACATGGGTTTACACAAAACCATGTATGTAGGCATCTCGATATAATCTTGAATTCCGAATAGTTCCGTTCATCTCCAAAATTGGCTTGGATGAAGTTTTCTACATATAAAAAACTCGAGTAGGTTTTTCATGATCAACAACTAAACATACACCTACCCACCCCATTTGTGAAGGATCCAATCCAGCTACAGCTTCTCCTGCGACCTCTTCTTCCGCTCATAAGTAAGCTCTTCTCCATGGCATATTTTGACTCTGATCTTTGCTTCCTTCATTCGGTTTCTGGTTATTGTAAATATATATTTTATATATAAAGTATAAAAAAGGTGTTCTCGTTCAAACTAAATAAGACAAACTTACAGAATCAAAGAACCTAACAAATGTAGGCAGAATACACTCATGATCTGCTTCACAAATGGGAGATTGGGTCAAAATCTATTTGTGAGATTAGAGATCGACGTATATAGTCATAAGCATAAATATAAGTGAGGAGACTTGACTCAAATTCAAAAAGAACCTCTAGGACGGTACCCTCGGCCGCCTATGACGGATGACTTTTTTCCTTTTCTCTGAAATCATAATTTTTTTTATAGGAACATGCTAAATAAAAAGAAAAAGGGTTTTTTTCGTCGGAATAGGGGTATGTTGACACAATCTCATTTCTTTTTTCCTTTCTTTCCATCGGTCAACAACCAACAAAAGTTCTCATTTAGTTCTTCACTACTCGTACTGGGAGGCCTCTCTTTCTGTATGGGGCAAATCAATCAAGATGTTTCATCCAGATAAATTCACTTATTCACACATTCTTTTGGTCATGCATTTTCTTTTTTACTTCTATATTGCAATACACAATGATGGATCGGTAGAACTCTAAAACCACGTAACCGATTGCTTTCACACCGTATGAACAACATCCGAAGCAAGGACCCCAATAGTTCGGAGGATATCTTGAAAAAATGTTTTATCACCGGGTCTATCCAATTGGCTTTGAGAATAGTGGCCCAAAAGCTAATTCATTTACTTATCTTCTTGAAATTTCACTTTGGGTCATCTTTCCGGAATCAAATTCGGATCAAGTTCTTAAAGTATTACTAATTGGGAATTCCATGCATGCTACACCTTTTAAAAGTAAAATATTGAAATATTATAATGATGACATATATAGAGTTATCTCATTTTACTGAAATGATGTTAGGCCCATGTGCGATTTAACAATTTGGGCTATGCAAGAAATGATGTTCTATTCAACATTGTTGGTCTAAAGTTGTTAATTTTATCAAAAGAAACTTCATCCAAGCCACTTTTGGTGACGAGTGGAACCATTCAAGTATATTGCGAATCACTTGCATGTCTACGACTTCGTATGTGGAATTTTAACCTTATAAATATGTTTGATTCATGTACCCTTGAACACTTTAAAGTCGTTCTTCATTCAAGTATAAACATACGTTTCAACTTTCGTAAAAGTTTTCATCATGAACAATTTGATATATATTTGTTTCGGGCCCATTGGCTTTAAGTTTTAAGAAAGGGAAGCACCCTGGCAAGGTCGTTTACACCATAAATTGCCAAATATTTTGGTTATTAAGTGGGTCCTAGTTTTGTGACACAAAGTAAACCCAACATATCTCAAAGCACAAAAATTCTTTCACACATTTAATTAAGCCCAATCTGTAAAACTGCCAAGTAAAATCACTAGCAAAATAAAAGCCCAACACATTCCAATATAAAATGCTAACAACTTCGTACATGCAGTAGCAAAATTTCGTGAGTGCAGGGTTGTTCGTAATCCGCAAAGGAACCGAAAACCAAAACCAAACTGAACTGAATCGAACCAAATAAAATCGAACTGAATTAGTAACCGAACTAAATTAGTTGAAACCGAACCGAACCTAATTAAATATTCGGTTTTTTGATTTGGATATGATTTTGGCAAAATAAAAACTGAACCGAATTCACACATATACACACACTCACACACACACACACTATATATATATATATATATATATATATATATATATATATATATATATATATATATATATATATATATATCTATACTACCTTATAATGTATTTAGGACATCTATATTTAGAAGTCTTAAAATGTTTAAGACCAAAAACATTTCTTTAATAGGAAAGATGCATGTACACCACTTTAATGCACATAATTTTCAGACTTACAAGACAAGAAACATAATGTACACCACTTTAATGCACACATTAAAAAAAACCACATTAATGATATTTAATGTAGTCAATTATTTAATTGATCAATAAATACAATTAACACAATTATTAAAACACCCCTTACATCACAAATACAAATTATCAAGCATATTGTACAACCAAATTAAACACAATTCCTACATTAAGCGTCACTAATACAAATAATAACACACATTATACAAATATTCAGGCCCGAACGGGCAACTGGCCTAATGGGCTTGAGCCCGAATGGGTGCGGGCCAAACAGGCTCGAACCCGAACAAGCACGGCCTAAACAAAATTTTTGATATCCGTAAATCTATTGTCAAAAAAAACATAATAAACTAAAATACATGATTCACCGGAAAATTTAATTTCAGGGTACCCGCCGCTGCAACGCGCGGGTACCCTGCTAGTATATATATATATATAGTGTGTGAGAGGAGTATATTTGTCGTTCTCTCTTCCACTGCGATAATTCCTGCTGCGGTTGTTATTCTGATCATTGGATTGTCTCCGCGGCTGTTCTTGTTGCCTATAGTTTGAATAACCTTTTTTGCTATCCGCAGCAGCTGCTTCCCCTTGTATAAAGGATCTGGTGCGTTTTGTTAGTTCGTCAAAGGTCTGTGGAACTTTGTCATTCAGCTTGCGGATGAGTTCTGGATTATTGATCCCATTCATGAACCCTGAAATTTTTAGGATTTCAGGACATGTTTTGACTTGTATACACTCATCCTTAAATCGTTCCATAAAAGCGCTGGTTGATTCCCCTTGACGCTGTTTCACTCTTGCCAGTTCCACAGGGTTTTTAGCGCACTTCTTTCGCTGGGTGAAGTTGAGGCGGAATGCTTTCCGTAGTTCCTCAAATCCACCGATGCTCCTACGTGGGAGTTTGCTAAACCATGTGCGCGCGGTTCCCACTAACGTGGAATTAAACATGTGGCACCATACGGGCTGTGGCCAATTTTCGATAGTTGCGGCTAATTCGAAAATTTTTAGGTGATCGTCAGGATCACCTGTTCCATCATATGTTTTCACGTTAGCGGGCATGCGCCTGCGTTTGTGGTCTGAGTAATCGCTGATGCGCCGTGTAAACGCATCGATTTTCTGGCGTCGCCATGGGAGAGACATATCTTCATCCTCTTCCTCGCGGCGTCTTCCTCTTGACTTCCAGTGTCCTGTTTCTTTATCCTCGTTGTCCGAGGAGTCGCTGGAAGAATAGTCTCTTTTTCGGCGCTTGTGCCGGCTTCTTTCAGAAGAAGAGCTTGAGGGATCTCTGCTTGGGGATCTTCTTCTCCCCAACCTGTCTTGAATCCTCCTACTCCCAGGTTTGGAAGATCCTTGGCTTGGCGAATGTTGGGGCCCTAACCGATCATGTATTCCCCGACTGCCAAGTCTGGAGTGGACATTGGTGCGCCTCTCGCTGTCTCCAGAGTATTGTGAATCAGATATCGTACCCAACCTATCATGGATAGTGGTACGTTCTGCGCGTCTTCCTCGTGGGTGACGCGGTGGTGATGGTTCGCGTTCAAGAGCAAAATTGAGTCGGGCTTGTAGGCTCGCGCTTGCTCTTCTTGTTGCTTCTTCTTGCATGAGGGCGGTAAGGGTTTCATAATTTTGGGATACAAAGTTTCCCAAAGTTAGATCTGGTGCGTCCTCAGTTGTTGCAAGAATTTCTGCCTCAGTGTTAGGCGCCCTGTTCCGTTCAGGCGCGCCTGGCGGCACAGTGTTGTTCACTGCGGGTGTAGCCTGATGAGGAGTGGTGAAGAGGGTGCGTTGGAGTTCCTCAACGCTTGGGACCACTGAAGAAATTATAGGTAGTTCCGTTGCTGGAAGAGGTTGGGTTGTCCCTGCCTCTTGGTGATCAGGTGCGCTGGTTGTCCCAGCAACCTATCTAGAGGTTGAATCTTGTCGATTCTTCCTCTGATGGTCACGTTTTTCTGACTGCGGAGTCCGCTGGCTTGAATTCTTATGTTTCGTCATTCTAGTTTGTAGTAAGGTCCCACGGATGGCGCCACTTGTTGATACAAAAGTTGGGCGTACCTGGTTGTGGGCTTATATTCTCGTACCAATTCGATCCTTAGCACTTGTTACCTGCGTACTAAGAAAATAGAACAACACCGTTAGGCTTATCGAGGGATTGTCTCCCCCGATTAGACTCCGGCGTGAGAGTAAGTAATCGATTTAGGGTTCTTTTAAAGAGTTAGGGTTTTGTATATCGTACCTTGAATGAGAATCGTATGATTCTATATATAGGGGCTAAGAAACCGTGTTTCTTGCTCCTTACTCTTCGCACGCGTGGTGCTTATCCGAGGCAAGGATATCTATTCCTTGAATAGATAATCCTTATCATGTACCCGGTGGGTTAGATTGGGCCTTTGCGCTTCATGAGCCCAAAGTGTTAACACTGCGGCCCATACCATTGTCATGGTAGCCCATTCGTAGTGGGCTTGGGTTTAAGTAATGTCTATCATTTGGGCTTGTGGCCCAAATATAGGCTATACGTCATCAATATATATATATATATATATATATATATATATATATATATATATATATATATATATATATATATATATATATATATATATATATATATATATATATATATATATATATATATATATATAGTGTATCTTTATTTTTAGAACCCTGTTAAATGCAGGAACTGCAAAAACTCCAATTTTGCATTAGAAAACATGCATGTTCATATAAAACATGTATGTTTTCTTACATACACCTTAATACACATACCTGCGTAACATACATGTTCATATAAAATCCTGTTAAGTGCAACATATCAATACAAAATGGTTTTATATGAACATATATGTTACGTAGGTATGTGTATTAAGGTGTATGTAAGAAAACATACATGTTTTATATGAACATGCATGTTTTCTAATGCAAAATTGGAGTTCTTTCAGTTCCTGCACTTAACAGGGTTTTGAAAATAAAGCCCCATATATATATATATATATATATATATATATATATATATATATATATATATATATATATATATATATATATATATAGTGTAGCGTTCAATGCAGAACTATTTTTTTGTACAGAACCAATCTTTTTACTCCTAATAATGCATGATGTACATCATATCAATGCAAGATGGCATTTTGGTAAATATTTACTACTTATTTTAAAAAAAGAAAATAGATTAAAGGGTAGTATGGGTATTCCATCTTATCCTTAAAAAAATGCAATTACCATCTGTAATCCTCCAACAAATTAATAAACCGCTCCCATCTTTCCTCTCTTCACTTTAACCTAGAAACTGCCACCCAAAAATCTCTATGCCGCCAATCTCTCAAGATCCGTCGTTCGGCGAAAATAAAAATGAACATCATGAATCTCTTTAGATCGAGCATACATGTCACGAGATCCAACGATTACCATAGCTATCCGGGTATATTCTCGTGTAAGGGCATACATATATTTTTTTTCCGGTGTGATTTAGATTTATAAAGTTGTGAATTAATTTTTTTCAATATTTGATAGATCACGATGGTGATTTGTGTGATAAATGAGGTGAATTTGTTGGTGAAAGCCTCTAGATATTGCTTTTTATTAATTGGAGGTGCGGATTTTTATTAATTGGAGGTGCGGATCTGGAAACCGAAAATGAATTTTTTCAATGTGTAATATGCTTTTTATTAATTGGAGGTGCGGATCAAAACAGTAACATCACTTGTCAATGTAAGTATTTTATTAGTTGGAGGTGCGGTTCTGGAAACCGAAAACGAACTTTGTTCGTAGCTTTTTTAATCAATTTCCAAATGTTGATAAAAGTTTTAACATTTGTTTGATTTTTATATTTGATTTAAAGCCTGTTAACTTGGTTCTTCGTTTTCGAATCGAAATATATTTGGTTTAAAGTTGTTTATTGATGTTGGATTGTTGGTTTTGCTTTTCGAGTAAGGTTGTAGAGTTATGTTCAAGTTCATTTTTATTTATGTTTGGCAAGAGCTGTTGATGTCATAGTTTTAAGAACATTACTTTTTAAATCTTATAATAAATTTGCATGTTCTCTTCAATGTGCAGTTAAAGCAAGATCAAGTGATCACAAAAAATTGCAGCGTGCACATATGTTTTTGGAAGACGGGCACATATGTTCAAATGAACTTGATGATAAAGCGCAATGTGCAAATATGTTTTTGTTTCAATCGGGATGACTCAATCATAAGAAAGACAGTGTGATGAAGATGATCTACGAATGCACTTGTTCTTAAAAGGCGTGCATATATGTTCTCGAAAGGCGTGCATATATGTTTTTAGAAGACGTGCATATATGTTGTAATGATTTTGATAATACTTTTGTTTTGAATTGTATTTTATTTTATATAATTTTTTAATGACACTTATGTTCTTGAATTGTTACAATGTTAGAGGTTACATGTATATGTTTATATTTTTGGTTATAAATTTCAAAGATTAAAGAATGTACACTTAAAACATATGTGCAATTACCATTTTAAGCAAAAAAATGTACGCTAGAAATATACGAAGTTTACAATATTTGGAAAAAAACACATATGCACTTGATGTTTTTAAAAAAAAAAAAAAAAAACATGTATGCTAAAATAAAATTAAAAAAAAAATTCTGAAAATTTAGGGATTTAAAAAAACGTTTTTTAATTAAGAAAATTCAAAAGGAAGGTGAAAATGTGTTTTACCATTATGCCCTTTTGAAATAAATGAAAAGATTTAATAATAATAAATTCTCATTGGTCCAAAGTGGTTCTGTAAAGTTCTGTACAAAAAACTGGTTCTACATTGAACGTGACCATATATATATATATATATATATATATATATATATATATATATATATATATATATATATATATATATATATATATATATATATATATATATACACACAAGAAAACACTTTAAAACTCTTTCCTAACATAAATATAACATTTTTTAATTAAGCTTGAAATTTTTTTTGGTGCTAAAAATCTATACAAATAAAATAAATAAATCATTAAATAATGAAATCCGAGTCAACTCGAAAACCGAGTCGAATTCATATTCTGTTTTTGATTCAGTTTAATCTAATTTGAAATCGATTTGGTTCGGATTTCAATTTTACTAAAAAAAAATAACCGAACTAACCGAGCCGCCCAACCCAATAACCGAACTGATGAACACACCCTAGTTGAGTGCACAAAAGTGCCAACACTTTTAGATTTGGCCCAATATGTAACACCCCCAAAATTTGATACAGCGGAAGACTCAACAAGCTTTCGAGGTGCTACGGGGATTAGTATCCAACACAAGACATAATAGAACGAGATGAAGTAAACATAATAAAAACGCAACCAAAACGGGGTTTTAAAGTTTACATTTATCCCAACATCATTCAGTGTCAGGCCCAAAATAAAATAACAGTAGGTCCATAATTCAATATCAGAGTTTAGAAAAATAGATCCATAAACCAGGAGCCTTAGCCGAGCCTTCCAATCCATGCATCCATATCATCACTTAATTACCTGAGAAAACGTGCTAAAAGTCAGCTTTCGCTGGTGAGATCATAGGTTTAAATTCATCTAACAATATAGTGGACATATACGCAAAACGCTTGCTAGCTAGACTAAGGATTTGCTAAAAGCCTGCGGATACCCTCCGCTCCAACATAACACACGGATACCCTCCGTTCTAACATAGATATTCGGGTAACCCCCGCAATACCAATAAATACTCGGATAACCTCCGAAATATTAATAACCTATAGGTGCACACTATAGTATCTAAATAAGTAAACCTTGAATAGTACACACAAAACTATGTGACTAAAGCTGACAATTCACCAATATCCAAATAAGCCAACCTTGAATAGTACACACAAAACTATGTGACTAAAGTTGATAATCCATCAATATCCAAATAAGCCAACCTTGAATAGTACACACAAAACTATGTGACTAAAGTTGACAATTCACCAATAACCAAATAAGCCAACCTTGAATAGTACACACAAAAATGTGTGACTAAAGCTGACAATAATCCTAGTCCATACGCATAGCAAGTTTTAGAAAGAATATAAAAGCGATAATAGTCCACATAAAATAATTTGCACGTTTCTCACCCCAAGTATTGAAAACATAGTTCAAGATTAAAAGTGGGGCTATGACTCACCTCAAGTCCAGAAAACAGCAAGAAGAAGTCGGTAGAAGTAAGATGTATAGTAACTCACAAGACGACAACTACGGACTCGGCACGACCTAACAATATCAACTCGTTCAGAAATCATTTCCTCGAATTCAAAATATTCCCAAACCCGGACGTAATCCATTTTATTTTCCGAAAATCCATTTCGTAATAGTTTGGTGTATTTACGTTTGGTATCCATACGGGCGGTGGGTCGACACAAAACAAACCAAAAGGTCACACAAAAGAATAATAAAATAAACTATGGATCTAATATTAGCCCAATATATCATTTAAATAAATTACCAAAGTTTATCAAATCCGTCGATTTGATAACCCTCATATTTATTTACGTAACATACCGTTCCAAGATTACACCCAATCTTAAAGCACATAGCACATAAATACTATATGGTATATATCGTAGTTTAATAAATCCCCTATATACATCGTCAAATTGGCCAGATTTCCCGATATATATATACGCAATTTATTACCCTTTACATATATCACAACCTATGGGCGTCGTAGGATACGATGCCCATTAATATATTCATTTCGTATAGCTAAATAACCCGGTTCAACCTTTCGGTTAAATAGTTATTTAGTTATAGAAAACGCTTATATTAATCGTCATATATCCGTGACAACACGAAAGTCACAAATAAACTTACCTGAACTCGAGTGACCACGACTCCGCATAACTCGATAGGTTTACTCGTTGTATATATAAAATGACAATTTATTTAATATTTAGTAATTGTCGAGAGTTTCTCGTTTTATAACACATTTTTATAATAATACTTCCAATAATATTACACTACTCTCGTAGCCTAATATATATTTAGTCGTATTATTTATAATATGACTCGTGATTTTTATTATTATTAATATACGCATTTATACAATTATATATCCGTTATTCACGTCTATATATTCATATAAACGTTTATATTACCAATAATTATTATTACGAGTTTTATTATTTATGTTTTAATTGTAAATAGTTATCGAGTTACACGAAATGGTCACATGTCCGAGTCATGACTCTCGGCTCATTGTCCGAGTCCAAAGTAGTAAGCAAATATCATAAAAATCAATACATCTCCGTCCAACACAATCCCAATCCACGTGCTACAACAATAGGGTCCGACTACGGCACCCGACTAACCTATCTCCGTCAATCTAAGTGACCGTCTCACAATCGGTCCCCAATAACACATTTCGTCAACACTTCACAATATCAATATCCCATATCCAATGTCGAGACCAAACATGGTCTCGACCCACATGTATTCGGCCAAGAAATCAAATAAACAACCAATCAAAACAAAACCAATATCAAACCAAGTTAACAATCAAGAAACAAAATAATCAATGTCACGCTCGGGTTGGTTTACCAAGCCACACCCAAGCCTACACGACTCGACTGAGTCGCGGTAATTACCACGAGCCAAGAGAGGCTCGAACCAAGTACCAAGGGTCACAAAAATGGCTCCAAGGAGCACTCCAAAATACTCATTCGACCCAAAAGGGTCTCGGCAACAACAACAATAATACGGCTTCGAGCCGCGACTCCTTTGAGTCGAACCAAAAATACCAACGAGAGCAAGAATACCAAGAGCCAAACCACGGCTCATAAATAACAAGAAAACGAGCACTACGGCTCGAGTCAATATCCAAGCCGTGAGTCATGGACTCACGGTTCGAACCAAACCCACGAATAACAACTCGGATACCAAAACATTTAATAAAATCGAGTTTCCAACAAAAACCCATAAGTATTATCCCCGTTTTTGGGTGAAAACCCATCCGAAACTAAACCCATCGTGACCAAAGGTCACGTTTTAATAAAAACGCGAGTTACACTCGCCTCACCTTCGATCAAATAAGCTCCAAACCGTATAACACTTCGAAAATAATGATTGGTGGTGAGATATGGTGATGATTCGTGATGTAAAAAGGTGTAATAGGGCGCGTGTAGGGGCGGATCTAGGAGATTCGATGGTGGGGATCACGAAAATAGTGGTGGTTTGTAGTGGTGTTCGGCGGTGAAGTGGTGGAGGCTGGATAACTAGTCGGCGGCTAGGGTTGAGGGGGAAGGGATAAAATGAGAGAGAGAGAGAAGTGAGGGTGAGTGTTGGTGTGTTGTGTGAAAACCGGACCACAAGGGACCAATTTTGTGGTTTACTCTTTTTATTTTTATTTTTTTTTGTTAAATAATAATAATATTAGTAATAATAATATTACTAGTTGTGTTGAGTGGGTAAAGTGGGTAAACGTAAAACGTACGGCCCGTAACCCGAACTCATTTCAAACTTCAATATCTCCCGAAAAACATCTCGTAAATAATTAAATATCGTCGGACTCGTAAAACAAGTCATAAAATTTCCCGTTAGGTAAACCTAGTGCTGGAGTCAACGTAGTACCAGTGAGAATTTTAAGAATACATCATCACGTAAATTTCCATAATGAATTATTAAAATAATTCACAAATTCCATAACAACATAAAATATAATTATCCATAAAAATTGGTCTTACAAGTTCGTTATGAATAAAAATTCCAAATAAAAATTATAAACGAACTTTAACGTAATGCGGGTTTTTAAAATAGCTCCCTAGATTGCCGGTTGTCACATCCTCCCAGTCTCAGAAGAAACCCGTCCCGGGTTTCTCTCGGAACAATTCGTCTACGAAGTGAAAAGCTTCGGATACCTCTTCCGGAACTCGTCCTCACGTTCCCACGTAAATTCTGGTCCGTGTCGGGAATTCCAACGAACCTTGACAAACGGAATGCGACTCCGCTTGAGTCGTTTAACTTCACGATCTAAAATCTCAATTGGCTCTTCCACAAAATTCAATTTCTCATCAATACGAATATCCTTCATCGGAATAATAGGCATCTCATCAGAAAGACATTTCTTCAGATTACTAACGTGAAACACGTCGTGAACTTTACTCAGTTCATGTGGTAATTCCAACCTATAAGCCACGGGCCCAATGCTTTCTAAGATAATAAATGGTCCAATGTAGCGTGGGTTGAGTTTTCCACGTTTCCCGAAACGTATCACACCCTTCCAAGGCGATACTTTCAGCATCACTTTGTCTCCAACCTGGAACTCTAAGGGTTTACGTCTCTGATCGGCGTAACTTTTCTGCCTATCTCTGGCTGCTTGTAACCGATCACGAATCTGAGCCACTTTCTCTGTAGTTTCCAGGATAAGTTCAGGGCCTGTGAGTTGGCTATCTCCAACTTCTGCCCAACCAATAGGCGAACGACATTTTCGACCATACAAAGCTTCAAATGGTGCAGCTTTAAGACTTGTGTGGTAGCTATTATTATAGGAGAATTCTGCAAGGGGTAAATACTTCTCCCAGCCTTTACCAAAGTCTATGATACATGCACGAAGCATATCCTCTAAAGTCTGAATGGTCCTCTCACTTTGACCATCAGTTTGGGGATGATATGCAGTACTCATATCAAGTCTCGTCCCCAAAGCCGTTTGAAGTGATCGCCACAAAGCTGACGTAAAACGGCTATCGCGATCAGAAATAATCGATATCGAGACTCCATGACGAGAAATAATTTCCTTCACATACAACCTCGCAAGTTTATCCACACTATCATCTTCACTAATTGCTAGGAAATGAGCAGACTTTGTCAGACGATCCACAATTACCCAGATAGCGTCACAACCGCTAGCTGTCCTCGGTAATTTGGTATTGAAGTCCATTGTAATTCGCTCCCATTTCCAGACTGGAAGTTCTGGTTGCGTCAGTAATCCTGACGGTCTCTGATATTCGGCTTTAACCTTAGAACATGTCAAGCACTTATTAACATACGATGCTATATCTGCCTTCATGTTTGGCCACCAATATAACTTCTTAAGATCCTGGTACATCTTGTCAGAACCAGGATGAATAGAGTATCTTGACTTATGCGACTCATGCATAATTAACTCCCGAATTACTCCATATAAAGGTACCCAAATCCGATCTCCAAAACATAGTAATCCATCAGAACGCTTAACAAATCCTTTCTCATTCTCAGCCACCCCAAATATATTCTCAGCAGATCGGTTTTCTGCTTTCAGCGCCTCCGTTTGAGCTTCAAGTATTTGAGACGGTAATGGCGATACGATAGTCATTCCCAATGACCTAACTCGTAATGGTGGTATTCTTTCCTTTCGACTAAGAGCATCAGCAACAACGTTTGCTTTACCAGGATGGTAGCGAATCTCGCAATCATAATCGCTTAGCAACTCAATCCAACGTCGCTGTCTCATGTTAAGCTCTTTTTGATTCAAAATGTGTTGCAGACTTTTGTGGTCAGTAAACACTACACACTTGGTTCCATACAAGTAATGTCTCCATATCCTTAAAGCAAAAACCACAACACCTAACTCCAAATCATGGGTGGTGTAGTTCTTCTCGTGCTTCTTGAGCTGTCGGGAAGCATAAGCTATCACTTTCTCTCGTTGCATCAACACCGCTCCTAAACCTTTATGAGAAGCGTCACAATAGACGACGAAGTCCTCGTTTCCTTCAGGTAACGCTAAGATAGGAGCACTACACAACATCTTCTTAAGTAATTGAAATGCTTCCTCTTCTTTATCTCCCCATTCATACGTAACACTCTTTTGAGTCAATTTGGTTAATGGTTTAGCTATCTTTGAAAATCCCTCGATGAATCTTCGGTAATAACCGGCTAAACCTAAAAATCGACGAACTTCTGTTGGGGTCGTAGGTGCAGCCCAATCTTTTATTGCCTCAATCTTAGCGGGATCCACATGGACTCCTTGCCTATCAATTACATGACCCAAAAATTGTACCGTTGGAATCCAAAATTCGCATTTAGAAAACTTGGCATAGAGTTTCTCATTCCTGAGCAATTCTAAGATAAGTCTTAGATGCTCCTCATGCTCCTTCTCACTCTTCGAATAAATCAGAATGTCATCGATGAACACAATCACAAACTTATCTAAGTAAGGCTTACACACCCGATTCATGAGATCCATGAATATCGCCGGTGCGTTAGTCAACCCAAACGGCATCACCTGAAACTCGTAATGCCCGTAACGGGTTCTGAAAGCCGTTTTCGGAATATCTTCTTCGCGAACTCGAAGTTGATGATATCCCGATCTCAAATCGATCTTCGAATACACACTCGATCCTTGAAGTTGATCGAACAAGTCGTCGATCCTCGGTAACGGGTATCTATTCTTCACCGTTAACTTGTTCAACTCACGGTAATCAATGCACATACGAAACGATCCATCCTTATTCTTCACAAATAAGACTGGGGCTCCCCAAGGTGAAGAACTTGGTCTTATGAATCCTTTTTCGGCTAACTCCGCCAATTGTTTTGACAACTCTTCTAGTTCGGTAGGTGCAAGACGATAAGGCGCTCGTGCTACAGGTGCAGTACCAGGTATCAACTCAATCTGAAACCCCACTTATCTAGTCGGCGGGATTCCCGACAAATCATCGGGAAACACATCAGGAAAATCACGAACTATAGGCACATCTCCAATGCACCTTTCCTTTTTCTTCGTCCCTCCTTTCTCAAAAATTTGAGCTAAGAAAAGGTAACATCCTTTCTCCATTAGCTTTGGTAACTTAGTGCAAGAAATGACTGCTAATCGGGATGGGCTTCTCGAATCCTTTCGATCTCCTAATATATTTAGGATCTCCTTTCCGTAAGGTACACGCACGATCTTCTCGTCGCAAAGTATGTGAGCACGATACTTCGATAACCAATCCATACCAATGATGACATCAAAACTTCCTAACGTGACGGGTAGAAGATCTATGTTGAAAGGGTGGTTCAAGAAATTTAACGTGCAACCGCGAATGATGGTATTAATCCTTTCTATATTCCCATTTGCTAACTCTATATCATATCCAATTCCTAAGGCCATCGGGGGTTTCTCTAGTAAGGGTGCAAACGTAGTGGACACAAAACTCCTATCGGCACCAGTATCAAATAGTATGGAAGCATAACGATTATTGAGAAGGAACGTACCAGTAACGACGTTCGGATCTTCTCCTCTCTCGTTCCCGAGTGCATACACTCTTCCCTGAGCAGCTCCAGCTTCCACACGTTGGTCCCCGTTATCTTGTCGTCCACGGTTTCCATGATTGTACCCATTACTACCCGAGCCTTGATTTCCTCGGTTCCACGATTCTCTACACTCATTCCTATAGTGTCCCTTCTTTCCACACCCATAACAAGTAACGTCGGCCTTATTTCTCATCTCAGGAGCAGCTTGAACCATAGCAAGAGGTCGAGCTCCACAATCCTTAGCTGTGTGTCCTTTCCTTGAGCAGTTCTGGCATTTCACACTACACCATCCAGTATGATGCTGGTGGCAACGACCACACTTGGGTGCATCACCATTCTGGTTCTTCTTATCTCCATTCCCAATAGCATAAGCTTTAGCTTGTCTCTTGCTTCGGTGATCATTACCCTTAGAGTGCTGGTCTCTCTTTCTCTTTCCATTCTTCTCCTTATCAGCTCTTTCCAACTCCAACGAATCCATAAGTTGTTGAGCAATTGTGATTGCCTCATGGATGTTTGCAGGCCTAGCAGAAATCACATCATTCCTTGTAGCTACAGGCAACCCATCAGTATACCTCTCGATCTTTTGAGTTTCGGTTTTTACCATATCTGGGCAAAGCAAGGCCAACTCCTGGTAACGATGATTGTAAGTCGTCATATCATTACCTTTCACCTTGTGGTTCCAAAACTCAATCTCTAGCTTCTTAACCTCATTCCTTGGGCAATAAGTCTGAATCAGCAGAGACTTAAATTGCTCCCAAGTCATGGCATAAGCTACATCACTCCCAACGGAATTTGGATAATTGTTCCACCAAGTTAAAGCCTCATCCTTGAAAGTAAAAGAAGCAAACTTTACCTTCGCATTCTCCGCACAACCACTGACATTGAACACTGACTCAGTCTTCTCAATCCATCTGACCAAGTAAACCACTCCTTCAGTTCCACCAAACTCAATGGGTCCACAAATCTTGAACTCCTTGTATTGACATCCATTAGCACGAACAGGTGGAAAAGTTCCAGCAGAATTGTTGGAATGATTTGACTCAGCTAGTAGTTCAGCAACTCTTTGCTCCACAAGTTGATTGATCATTGCTTGATCCACAGTAGGTGCATTAAGTGGAACATGATCATTGTCTCCCTGAACATCAACATTTTGATTCCTGTTGTTGCGGTTAGTAGTGTCCAGGTTGTCAGGAGTAGGGGTTTCAACATTTCGAGTAGGTCGGCGTCCTCGACGACCAGGGGTAGTCACTGCAGGACCAGTTCTGGTAGCTCTAACAGGGTTTCGTCGTGGGGTCATTGATCTGAAACATCATACAAGTTCATGAGTCTCCAATAGAGCTTATCAATATGCTCAACAAAAGTAATTCAACGAAGCCAAGTCATGGAAAGAATAGCAACAATACACCACGTAACATCAATAAAGCGAATAGGGACTCAATTTTCATAATATCCAAAAACCACATACTACCGTATAATAATAACCATCAACCATACAATAAAGATCCAACATCGTTCCAACTACCGAAAACACAAAGATAATGATCGTTCCAACAAGACGAGTAATCAACGGAAAATACATCAAAATAAGATAACTAGCTTTTCTAGCCGAACACTCCTCGGGTAGAAAGCAACAAGACCACATAACCCAAGCAACTAGCCACGCTGCTGGCGGAGGCTCCTCAACTCCTGCCTCAAGCCATCAAGATCTCTCCATAAAGATCCTAGCTCCACGCTATGGGTGTCTCGGTCTCTCTTGAGGTCAGCCACCTCCTTATCCAGCTCGACATTCCTTTGCCATAGCTTGCGGTCGGCCTCTCGAGTAGTAACAAAACCTCGCTGCAAACTATCGATATGCTCGTGAACCTCCATCAAAACTCTTCTCATCTCAGTAGTCCTGCCCACAACCACAGTCATATCAACTCTCAGATCCGCTATGAACTCTCCAATAACCCTCTCAAGTCGATCAGATATACGTGCAACTCTCTCACCAAGCTCAGTAATCTGAGCCCATAACCGGCCAATCTCACCTAACTCTGCATGCTCAGCAGAAACCTCAGAAGATGCATCCGACTCATCGGGACTACCAGGTGGCAACTCAACCAAAAACGGATGATCAGGTGAATCAGGCTCAATCGGATGTATAGGTGAATCAGGCTCCTCAGCCTGAGCTGGTGGTACTAACACATCATCATCATCAGGCATCTCATCCTCCTAAGGGTCATCCTCCTCCTCAGTGTCATCATCATCACCCTGCTTAGCCTCCTGAGGGTCATCCTCCTCCTCAGGGTCATCAGCCTCATCCTCACCCTCGTACTCCTCCTCCTCGGAAGAGTACCTCATCAATCGTCGTCTCTTAACAGGTGAACCATGTGGAGATGTGGTAGGTGATCTAGGACGACGACGCAATGATGTGGGTGGCGCCTCTGACAGGAGAGAGTGAGCATCAATCTGTAAAGGTGATGGAGTAGGGCGTACCGACATGCGTGCCGTAGCTCGGTGGGCAAAGCGTGGGGCCACACGAGCCAAAGCCTGATGAAGAGTAAGCTGCCTCGATGTACCAGGGAGCCCTAAAGAAGATGAGGGTCCCTGCGTAGATGCAGCAGGTAGTGCTGAAGTAGAAGCTGTCTGCGGCACAGTAGCTGAAAGCATGGCAATCTAGTAAGGATCATCAGATGCCATAGTGAACTGTGCAGGTAAAACCGGTGCAGTAAGAATATCCTCGACAACATCGGGCATATGGGAGGCCATGGTCTGTGACAACGGCGTAGGGTAGGTGTAAGTGTTTCAAAACAACTAAATCACAACTCAAAATACCATACCAAAAATCCTCATCAAATAATTCAATAATATAATCTCAATAAAAGAGTTTCAAACACCGCATTACTAAAACATTTATAAAACATTTAGACCATATAATTCCTCGAAACGCCATCTTATTATTAAATCCATAAACCTCAAATCATCTCAAATATCTCATAATACCTCAAAATAATAGAAGATGCCTCGGCTTGGCGGGCTGGCGGGCAGTGGTCAAGGATCATTTTCTATAAAAATTCGGTTATAGTTTAGGTGTTTATTTACCTAGTTCTCTATAACCTTGGCTCTGATACCAATCTGTAACACCCCCAAAATTTGATACAGCGGAAGACTCAACAAGCTTTCGGGGTGCTACGGGGATTAGTATCCAACACAAGACATAATAGAACGAGATAAAGTAAACATAATAAAAACGCAACCAAAACGGGGTTTTAAAGTTTACATTTATCCCAACATCATTCAGTGTCAGGCCCAAAATAAAATAACAGTAGGTCCATAATTCAATATCAGAGTTTAGAAAAATAGATCCATAAACCAGGAGCCTTAGCCGAGCCTTCCAATCTATGCATCCATATCATCACTTAATTACATGAGAAAACGTGCTAAAAGTCAGCTTTCGCTGGTGAGATCATAGGTTTAAATTCATCTAACAATATAGTGGACATATACGCAAAACGCTTGCTAGCTAGACTAAGGATTCGCTAAAAGCCTGCGGATACCCTCCGCTCCAACATAACACACGGATACCCTCCGTTCTAACATAGATATTCGGGTAACCCCCACAATACCAATAAATACTCGGATAACCTCCGAAGTATTAATAACCTATAGGTGCACACTATAGTATCTAAATAAGTCAACCTTGAATAATACACACAAAACTATGTGACTAAAGCTGACAATTCACCAATATCCAAATAAGCCAACCTTGAATAGTACACACAAAACTATGTGACTAAAGTTGATAATCCATCAATATCCAAATAAGCCAACCTTGAATAGTACACACAAAACTATGTGACTAAAGTTGACAATTCACCAATAACCAAATAAGCCAACCTTGAATAGTACACACAAAAATGTGTGACTAAAGCTGACAATAATCCTAGTCCATACGCATAGCAAGTTTTAGAAAGAATATAAAAACGATAATAGTCCACATAAAATAATTTGCACGTT
Organism: Artemisia argyi; assembly: GCA_030686995.1. NCBI lineage: Eukaryota > Viridiplantae > Streptophyta > Magnoliopsida > Asterales > Asteraceae > Artemisia > Artemisia argyi. The sequence continues at coordinate 184,258,862 of CM060696.1, read as the reverse complement.
TCTCACCCCAAGTATTGAAAACATAGTTCAAGATTAAAAGTGGGGCTATGACTCACCTCAAGTCCAGAAAACAGCAAGAAGAAGTCGGTAGAAGTAAGATGTATAGTAACTCAGAAGACGACAACTACGGACTCGGCACGACCTAACAATATCAACTCGTTCAGAAATCATTTCCTCGAATTCAAAATATTCCCAAACCCGGACGTAATCCGTTTTATTTTCCGAAAATCCATTTCGTAATAGTTTGGTGTATTTACGTTTGGTATCCATACGGGCGGTGGGTCGACACAAAACAAACCAAACGGTCACACAAAAGAATAATAAAATAAACTATGGATATAATATTAGCCCAATATATCATTTAAATAAATCACCAAAGTTTATCAAATCCGTCGATTTGATAACCCTCATATTTATTTACGTAACATACCGTTCCAAGATTACACCCAATCCTAAAGCACATAGCACATAAATACTATATGGTATATATCGTAGTTTAATAAATCCCCTATATACATCGTCAAATTGGCCAGATTTCCCGATATATATATACGCAATTTATTACCCTTTACATATACCACAACCTATGGGCGTCGTAGGATACGATGCCCATTAATATATTCATTTCGTATAGCTAAATAACCCGGTTCAACCTTTCGGTTAAATAGTTATTTAGTTATAGAAAACGCTTATATTAATCGTCATATATCCGTGACAACACGAAAGTCACAAATAAACTTACCTGAACTCGAGTGACCACGACTCCGCATAACTCGATAGGTTTACTCGTTATATATATAAAATGACATTTTATTTAATATTTAGTAATTGTCGAGAGTTTCTCGTTTTATAACACATTTTTATAATAATACTTCCAATAATATTACACTACTCTCGTAGCCTAATATATATTTAGTCGTATTATTTATAATATGACTCGTGATTTTTATTATTATTAATATACGCATTTATACAATTATATATCCGTTATTCACGTCTATATATTCATATAAACGTTTATATTACCAATAATTATTATTACGAGTTTTATTATTTATGTTTTAATTGTAAATAGTTATCGAGTTACACGAAATGGTCACATGTCCGAGTCATGACTCTCGGCTCATTGTCCAAGTCCAAAGTAGTAAGCAAATGTCATAAAAATCAATACATCTCCGTCCAACACAATCCCAATCCACGTGCTACAACAATAGGGTCCGACTACGGCACCCGACTAACCTATCTCCGTCAATCTAAGTGACCGTCTCACAATCGGTCCCCAATAACACATTTCGTCAACACTTCACAATATCAATATCCCATATCCAATGTCGAGACCAAACATGGTCTCGACCCACATGTATTCGGCCAAGAAATCAAATAAACAACCAATCAAAACAAAACCAATATCAAACCAAGTTAACAATCAAGAAACAAAATAATCAATGTCACGCTCGGGTTGGTTTACCAAGCCACACCCAAGCCTACACGACTCGACTGAGTCGCGGTAATTACCACGAGCCAAGAGAGGCTCGAACCAAGTACCAAGGGTCACAAAAATGGCTCCAAGGAGCACTCCAAAATACTCATTCGACCCAAAAGGGTCTCGGCAACAACAACAATAATACAGCTTCGAGCCGCGACTCCTTTGAGTCGAACCAAAAATACCAACGAGAGCAAGAATACCAAGAGCCAAACCACGGCTCATAAATAACAAGAAAACGAGCACTACGGCTCGAGTCAATATCCAAGCCGTGAGTCGTGGACTCACGGTTCGAACCAAACCCACGAATAACAACTCGGATACCAAACCATTTAATAAAATCGAGTTTCCAACAAAAACCCATAAGTATTATCCCCGTTTTTGGGTGAAAACCCATCCGAAACTAAACCCATCGTGACCAAAGGTCACGTTTTAATAAAAACGCGAGTTACACTCGCCTCACCTTCGATCAAATAAGCTCCAAACCGTATAACACTTCGAAAATAATGATTGGTGGTGAGATATGGTGATGATTCGTGATGTAAAAAGGTGTAATAGGGCGCGTGTAGGGGCGGATCTAGGAGATTCGATGGTGGGGATCACGAAAATAGTGGTGGTTTGTAGTGGTGTTCGGCGGTGAAGTGGTGGAGGCTGGATAACTAGTCGGCGGCTAGGGTTGAGGGGGAAGGGATAAAATGAGAGAGAGAGAGAAGTGAGGGTGAGTGTTGGTGTGTTGTGTGAAAACCGGACCACAAGGGACCAATTTTGTGGTTTACTCTTTTTATTTTTATTTTTTTTGTTAAATAATAATAATGATAATAATAATATTAGTAATAATAATATTACTAGTTGTGTTGAGTGGGTAAACGTAAAACGTACGGCCCGTAACCCGAACTCATTTCAAACTTCAATATCTCCCGAAAAACATCTCGTAAATAATTAAATATCGTCGGACTCGTAAAACAAGTCATAAAATTTCCCGTTAGGTAAACCTAGTGCCGGAGTCAACGTAGTACCAGTGAGAATTTTAAGAATACATCATCACGTAAATTTCCATAATGAATTATTAAAATAATTCACAAATTCCATAACAACATAAAATATAATTATCCATAAAAAATGGTCTTACAAGTTCGTTATGAATAAAAATTCCAAATAAAAATTATAAACGAACTTTAATGTAATGCTGGTTTTTAAAATAGCTCTCTAGATTGCCGGTTGTCACACAATAAGATCTAAATTTTGTACAGTATGCATATGTAAAAAGGTAGTGACAAATTTTTTAGGGTAGCAATCATACCTGTTGTTGGTAACAGGAATGCTTTAGGCTATCTATCTATTGAACTAAAGATTTGTAATGTTTGCTTGATGGACTAACGAAAGATGTGGCCTAAAAATTGATGGAAAGAAAATTGGGTTGAACCCGAAACCTGATTACGGAAGATCTTAAGCCCAAAACCATATTAACCGGAAACCAAAATAGGCGTTTTAGGTTCGTGTCAGACCCTAATTAATATTTTTAATTGTGCCACTCTTGTGTTCCACAATTAAATGCTAAAATGACTCTCCTAGTCAAAGAATGAACCCCATTTTGAGACAACAATCATCATCTCCGCATTCCATGGGAAGAAAGACTCTCACCTCATGCTTCACTAATCATTTCTTATGATTGCTTATCACTATATAAAGTTGCTATTCTTAAAATGCATTTGACTTTCTATATGAAAGAAAGCTTAGCCCCACCTCTTGTAAGGAGACTTGACCCACAAGAATAGAGAGAAAATGATGTTAGTTAACTAACGCTAGAAATCTGTTCAAAAAAAAAAAAAAAAAAAAAAAAAAAAAAACAAAAAACAAAAATCTAACGCTATAAAAATATGTCAAACTTTATGAAGTAAAGAGAAAAACTCTACTTTCACAACTAAATAGATGCAACAAATCATAACTCCACACAATTTTATGAACATAAAAGCTTGAAACATGGCAACTTGCGACTCAAAGCATATTAATGTAGCACAACTGTAGTCGAATTGTAAGGTGCTTTTGCTTCTAGCTAGTTCACTTATATCTCTTTGATATATTTTCTATTTCCACTCTATCCAATTGAGGGAAGTTACTATTGTCTACTAGAAATCCAGTTGTAGGAGTGAAGCTTAACATCGTTGAAGATGAGCTTGAGCTCAATTTTTGGCCTTTTAACCACATATGAAATGTACGTGTTTCTAGTGCATTAGAAAAGATGAACACAAAAGCCTTAAGCTTAACATTAATCACAGGATAGATTGCATCCGTTGAAAGTGATAAACATTAAGATATAAAAAGCTTCTTCATACTTCAAATGAGAAGATTGGATACAGTATATTTTACCGGGGTAACCTTTACCAAAAAAAAAAAAAAAAAAAGTGAAGATTTGAGCCTTTGAGGCATTGTTTACGCATTTAAGTGTAACACTTTCAACTGTGGTTTCCATAATTTGTAATCACAATGTTGTTCACGTTTGTTCATAACTCTACATAAATTTTAAGTGTGTGAACATGCATGTGCTAAATATGTGTAACATTTAGTTATTTTTTACAGTGTATAACTTTCCCCAAAAAGTAGCAAGACATAGTTGCATTATTTTATGTATTAATCATTAATCAACAGTGAAGAAAGATGATTTATTATTTGCACAACACGAAAACAATGAACCAACAACTTCAAGTTCGCTTGACAATGGAAGGTATCATGTTGCTCGTCCTTGTCTGCTTATCTTTCTGTTCCTTATCCCAAAGCTCAGATAATAAAGATAGCGCTGTCGTTGGCGAACCACTAGATGTTTTTCTCCATAAAGATGCCCTCAAAGCTCTGTTATCTCACCCACAACCACATGGAACAGGTACTCTTTTTGAGGTCAAGTTACCTGATAATTTATCAGGCATGAATATCTCGTATGTTAGACTCAGAAGCAAAACATTGTGGAAAAAAGGAGCAAACTTCAGCAGTTTTCAAATCCCATCAAGAACTCTCCCAAGGCCTTATGTCAAAAGATTTGTCATATTTTTTCAAGATTTGGGAAACTTGTCATCCCAATTCTATAAGCACGCGGTTCCAGGGTACTCGCTAGTGTCTTCTGTTGTTGGATTTAGAGTTTATGATGCGTCAAATCCGACTATGAGAAAGATCAGAAAGCTTGATCTTAACATAAGTACTGATGCACCCATATCAGTCCACTTTCCAGACTTAAAGCTTCCTAGAGGGGCTAAATGTGCTTCATTTGGTGGCACAAACGGTGAAGTTTCTCTTGGTGATATGGGTGATGAAAATATGTGTTATACTAGAAGCTATGGTAGGTTCTGGGTTGTTATACCAAAGAAGAAGAAGAAGCGACGAGTGTGGGTTACGTGGGGGGTTGCGGCTGGTTTTATGACAGTGATTTTTGTTAGTTTTGTTGGTATGATGCTTGTAAAGATCATGAAAACGAAGACATCAGATGAAATGGAAATGAAATTGGAAGAAGGAAGTGAAGATCTAGACACAGTTTGGATTGGTTATAGTAAGATGCCATGTGCCGCAGTAAAAAGAACTGATCCAAATCTTGAAAATGCAGGTCATACGGCTTAAGACGATACTTCAATTCCTTTTGTACTTTCTTTTTCGTATTCGATATTAATCATCATCTTTCACAGTTTTGTGTCATTGTCTTTCACTGCCTAGCTACAGTAGCATTAATCAATATGAACCTATGCACACACAAGTTGATGGCAAGCATTATAAAACCAAGTCATCAGATAATCATAAACAGCTTTATTTTACCAAACACCTAGAAAGACCTTCCAAAATGTCACTTATTTAGTATGCTTGGATTGTAAGGGCAACTATTGCATTTTATGACGCACGTCTAAGCTAAAAAAATGACATATATAAGATTTTACATGTTATTAATTACTTTTGATCAGTAAGTCGACCAATCTGACTATGTGAAATAAAAACATTACCCAGGCTAAACAGAGAAATATGATGGGTAATTCTCAGCATGTAAACTCTCAAATGTGCCTGTTTTTCTAGTTAAAACTACTAGTAATGGATCAAATGGATTTCCAAAAATTTAACAAAAACAAACGGGCTGACCCAGCCAGGTAATTTTGACCTGACCCATTCTGCCCAATTAAAAAAATACGTGTTATGACACATGCCCGGTTGAACAGTTACCAAACTCGACCTTACCCACCCGTTTTGCCACCTTAGGCATGTATCACTAATTGATGGAATAAAAACATCAATCTATCAGCTACAAACAAGAGACGTTTTGATCATTTGAACCCATGTTGTCACGTCCTCCTCCTTTAACAAGTTCTTTGAGCTTAAACTATTTAGGAAGCCTAGATACTAGAGCGTCTATATAGTTGTTGCTAACTTTTATTGTGATGTTAATTTGTGTCCTATGACTTTTGGGCACAACCTTTTTTAGCCCATTTACGCATGGCCATTTTTAGGCCTGGTCCATGGCCCGGGCTTTGCGCATCTCTAACAATGGTGTTCTAGATCCATTTTCACAAAACTATCAAACAAATGGCCATACTTCAACTTGAGTTGGTATCATATTCTAGAATAGAACTGCTGGAACGTACTGCTATATTTATCTATATATAGTTGATCACTCTCCTTATTTATATTGTAGATATATCATAAATTAAGATAATAAATTTATTTAACTTTCTGTGGAGATTCTTTAAGCTTGTTCCTGATTTCCTGCAATATCGAACTAGCGAATTAAATCAAATATATCAAGCTACAACCATTAATGAGATATCACGTGAAACCGGTCTGGTTCAAAAAGCCATAGATATTGATTGATGATGATTAGAATTACAAGAAAATATATTTACAAGCTAAACAATACTTGGTCCCCAAGTTAACAATCTACCATATATACTTTACAAAATCGTAATATAATATTGTCTATAATGACACTGCCTAATACGCTCACGCAAGCTAACACTACAAGAAAAAAGCCCTTTACCGACTTTCTTAGCGACGTATTTTATGATTGCGACTTTAGGTGATGGGTCGCTGTAAAAGAGTCGCAAATTTTTTGCGACTCGTGACATGTGTCGCTAAAAAGAACGACTAGTATAACGACTTCATAAAATAAGTCGCTATAAATTTGCGACTTCAGTATTTCTTGTCGCCATTTGCATCGCTGTTTCAAAGAGATGTTGCCATCTAAGTCGCTTAACACGACGCTATTTTTGTAAAAGTCTCTATTTAAGTCGCTAATTAAGTCACTATATAGCGACTTAATTAGTGACTTAAATAGAGACTTTTACAAAAATAGCGTCGCGTTAAGCGAATTAGATGGCAACATCTCTTTGAAATAGCGATGCAAATAGCGACAAGAAATACTGAAGTCACAAATTTATAGCGACTTATTTTATGAAGTCGTTATACTAGTCGCTCTTTTTAGCGACACAGGTCACGAGTCGCAAAAAATTTGCGACTCGTTTACAGCGACCCATCACCTAAAAGTCGCAATCATAAAATACGTCGCTAAAAAAGTCGTTAAATGGCTTTTTTCTTGTAGTGTAAGGACAAGTACATGGGAGTCTTTTGAGACGCTAGCTAGAGCTAGGTTCTAACATGGAGACTCTAAATGGTTTTTACTTAAAAATATCTATTTTCTAGTTAATTAGTTGAGAGGGTGGCAACAATAATGCCACAATACTTTCTGAAGCGGTAGCTTTTAGTAATCTGTTAAGGCTTGGTCTCCAAGTTAACAACCTACCATATATAATTCACAAAATCGTAATATAATATTGTCTATAGCGACACTGCCTAATACGCTCACGCAAGCTAAGGACACGTACATGCATGGAAGTCATTTGAGAAGTTAGCTAGAGCTTTGTCATGGTCTCATGGAGACGCTAAATGGTTTTTACTTAAATGTACATATCTATTTTCTAATTAATTAGATGAGACAGTGGCAACAATAATGCCATAATACTATCTGCAGCGGTAGCTTTTAGTAATCTGTGAAGGGGATTAAACTTGCGAGCATATTAGTGTGGACTCGATGGCGGTTGCTAGGGCTTTGTCATGGTGAAGGCAGCAGGTGTCATAGGACTAGCGTTTTCCTTTATATGTATAAGGGTTTATGCCAATGTGCTTGTAGGCTAGATAGTACTTAAGCACAACTCACCAAACTACCACAATTAACCAAGTTATATCATTACATAGTTTATATTTTCTAGTATACAAGCTTATATATGATACTAAGGTTAGTTTAATTACCAATTAATTCATTATTTAAACCAGAGCAGGAGTTTAAACTTGAAATTACATGGTTTTGATATTTTAAACATCTTTCAAGCTTTCTTCTTCATTTATGTTTTGCTTCTTAGATACGATGAATTCGTAACTTAATCAAATTGTATGATATGATTAAGTAGTCTCAGTTATTAAAAATAAATGCAAAATCAACATCACCAAAAGAAACAGATTGAAATAAATAAACACAGATTTGAAACAATATAAAGTCTTGCATACATAGTTCATAAACACATGAATAAATTTCTGGAATTGTAACACAGAATAAAGAAATTAAAGACAATAGTAATAATTAAAGCTTGAGATTTAAATCGAGACCACCAGTGGATCCATCTTGATCATTATTGGGACGAATAACACCTATCTGTGCCAATAGATCATTGGCGCTATTTTCTCCAACACCTTCAATAAGGGCAGCCGCTGGATTCCCAATTGCAGAAGAAACGCCAAAAAAATCATGAGCTGCTCTCGCCCCCCCTTCAATCTTAGACGAGGAAGATGCTACTAGAGGAGAATCGAAACTGAAACCGCCACCATTATTTGTGTTGTTACCTTGAAAAGTCTCCAACATCTTTGGCCTATCAAAATATGGTAATCTAGCGGTGAACTGGTCATGATGTCCTAATGGGGCAAAACGATAATTCAAGGACGACCAGGATGAGGGTCTTTGGATGAAAGATTCGTTTCTAACCCCAAGTAATGATCTATTGGCGTTATATGAGGCACTAGTCAAGCTATTGTATGAAGGATAATAGGTATAATTACCATAATTTGGTGGCAGTTGGTGTCCATATGGCGAGACCTCCATCTGCCTTCTTTTCGCGAGTTGCCTCTCTTGTTTATGAGCGTTTTGGTGACCACCTAGGGCTTGAGAGGTTGAAAACTCTCTTTTGCAGTAGTTGCAAGAGAAAACCTTTGATTTTTCTCGAGTCGCCTCCTTTGTGGACTCGCTTGCTTGAGATGAAGTTGCCCCTTCCAGATCTGATGCCACCCTTGATGTGTTATAGAGATTGAGCTCTAATTTCTTATCTTCTATATTTGAAAGCTTGAGATCAAGAAAAGCCTTAGAAGAGGACCGATCAATCACCCTCCTATTTAGCTCAAAACCCTCTACCAAGACTTTGCTATCCCGAGTCTTATTCTTCAAGCTTTCGCCTTCTGCCGATATGCTTGAAGCCTCAGAGGGACATGGCTCGGATTTAACTACTTCTTCCATTTATTCGAACAAGTTTGAGAGCGATAACAATGGGGAGATGTGAAAAGAGGTAGAGATGAAACTGAAAGTAAAACCATACTTTGTTTAAATAAAGAGAATGTTAAATGCATGAGATCTGATATATATGGTAACAATGCCTAATGCAATAATTGCATGGAGTAAAACTAGCACATAATTAAGCAAATATAATGTTTGATGAATTGATTATATCTCTAGTTTGAAGGAAACTCGATGTGCATCTTAGGATCCTAGTCAGCTTTCATTGTCGGGAGTCCTAAGCCACGAAGATAATTTAAGTCCCTTTGTTTTATTTCTTAAGATAGTTTCGTATTTAATGTAAGATATTTTGAAAAAGGCATTCAATCATATATTAAGGAGAGATTTTCTCTATATAATTATATTATTTAAGAATAATAATACCTATTCAAAATAAGGATTAAGTTTTAATTTACCCAATAATTTAATTCAATGCCATATTTCCTGGAAATAAAAATTTATTTATTTTTTATTTTGTCATAAATCATGCAATATGTAGAATTGAAAATGATAATCTCACAGTTTCAAATTTTACATAAACTTTTAAATAGCACTTTGCTACTAGAAAATTTTGTATCACGCGTTGCAACGGTAACATGGATATGCTTTTTTAGCTTAGGAATTGAAATTCTTAATTATCAATAATATGATACTTGTAATAATAACAATAATAAGATTATAGAGAAACCTAAAATGTTAGGGAAAATAGGGCGAGATGCCAATGGTAAAAAGCAAGAGGCAAATTGTTATCTTAATTGCAAGATTCTAAACTACGTACGCATGTATGTAATTATTAAATGATTAACAAAAAACCGAAGCTAGGGTTGGAAATCGATCTTGCCCCGATGCACACAGTTGCGTTTATATAAAATAAAGTAAGAGATTATTAAATTCAAAATTACATTTATTTAAGGTAATTTTTGAGTATATTTAATGAAAATTAAATACATTTTCTTATATAAAGTAAGAGATTATTAAATTAAATGATTAACAAAAAATCAAAGCAAGGGTTGGAAATCCATCTTGCCCCAATGCACACACACTACAACAAATACCCGATTCCCCATCGATATTTTCCCCAGCGACATTTATCGCTGGGGTAACTGTCCTAAACGACAAAAATAGATCCTACGTGGCACAAATTCTCGTAGAAAAGTCAAATAAATTATTGTGTACTTTTCCCCGGCGACATGTCGATGGGGAAACAGGTAAATGTTGTAGTGACAGTTGCGTTTATATAAAATAAAGTAAAAGACTATTAAATTCAAAATTACATTATATATGGTAATTTTTGAGTATATTTAATGAAAATTAAATACTTTTTCTTACATAATAGAAAAGTGTGTGTTTAATAAATATAGCTTTATATGTGCATGAGGTCACATGTCAGAAAAACCCGAAATTTGTATTACATACAACTTTTTAATAGCAAAATAATATATGTGTCAAGACCATTCCACAAAAGATTGTTTTGTAAATTATTCAGATTCTAATATATCTTTTGGTATGCAACTCCATATAAATTAATTGCAACACAATTCAAATTTGGAAACACAAATCATACTATATATGTGAATGTTTTAACTTCAGTCTAATTTCTTGATTACGAAGGTTAGACAACTGGCTAATGGAAGATTGAGAAACATTAAGGATAATAATTCAAAGCTTAAAAGAATATTAACTAAAAAAGATTTCGATATCTCGTACAGTAAGATTTGGGTGCATGTATCTCTTGTAAAATGGTGTGATGTGACTCGGGCGCATATGGTTATATCTCATTTGGTATTTAGTTATTTACTATGTACTTTAATAGAATTATGTATTTTCTAACAAAAAGTGGTCACATACATTATAGATATTAATATAAAAAGTTTCTTGGAATCAAAAGAAGAGTTGAGTTATTTTACATATTAGAATCTTTTAAGTTGAATCAAACATGATACATCATTTTCACCAAATAAGTTAAACGCATTAAACCATTTCTTTTATAAAAATCAAAGGCCCACTTGTTTAATTTCACTTAGAGTATCCACTATGATAAATCAAGAATGACTCTGATCTGAACATCCCAAATACCGGAAGGTTTCCATTTATCACAAAAACAAATCTTCAAAAAGAACCTATGAGGTTCAACTCTAAATGGAAATCTTCTTCTTTTGATTTTAAAAATCAAAGATAGACACCGGGTTTCTCAAACAAATTTCAACAGTAAAAGAGTTTTGAATTTCCATTGATTCAAAGAGTGTTATTTCAAAATGAAACAAAGGTTTTCATTCCTCGTTTGAATTCAACATCTTTTAATCGGATTGACACAACCTTCAAATAGATTTCAAAATTTTGGGAAACCCGTTGGTGCCGTGCTTAAATAGGTTCCCAAGGTTTTTGTCAAATCTGATAATCATGCATTCTTTGTGGTATAATACTTGATTATGTTTTCTAAAACTTTGAGCAGAATCATCCCATGAATTTTTAAAATGTATTTCTTAATACTATTCAAAATTCTGCTAAAGAAGACTATCTCTCGAATAACATTCATTATTTGAGTGGGAGTATTTTGTTAAAAGAAAACAAATTTTGTATTAAAACAATAGCTTGTGTACACATTTCAGTGTACAACCCATTCTTTGTAAAGAAAGGACCCTTAGGTACACTTCAGTGCCTCAATCCTGATATAAGGAGCGAAAGCTTCTTACTTTTAAGTAGAATTAATCAATTTTTTCAAAGTTTTCATAATTCAGCTCAAAAGGACAAATATTCCCTCTCGTAATCAAAACCTCAAAAAGTTTTTTCACTTATTGAGGGGGAGTATTCGAAATGATCTTTGTTTAAAATTGATAAGTTCTTGGCATATTCTTCCCGTAAACCTCAAAAAGCATATTTTAATCAAAAGTTTACCAAAAACAGAATCAATATAGTATTTTTGAGGGGGAGAAAAACATAAGTGATTTAAAATATGGTTGAAAAGTATGATATCTCACATGAGCTCGACTCAGATTTAACCAAATAATTGACAAAACTTAAAAGTTAGTAAATCGAAAAGACTTGCATGTCCTCAACGGGTAATAACTTCAAGTTAGTTATTAGAGCTAGTTGTCACCTAAAGCAGACAATGTATCTCTTTAAATAGCAACGTAAGCATGTCTCAAACAGGACTTGTCTAAGTAGAATGTACCGTTTTGAGAGATTCTCTTTGAATGTGACTAGGACGGGTAATAATTTCAAGCTGGCCTAGCCAGTGATGTAAGCGTGTCTCGAATCGGTCATGTTCACTGAGAATCAATCAATTTAAAAGTGCAAATCCACCCACATTATGTAAACTCCTATTTAAAACATATAAGTACATGTGGAGGGGGAGTATTTCTGAAAACACAAAACTCTCAAAGTGTTAAACAAATATGTTTTAACAATCATAAAACACTTTGAGAGATTTTCAAATGATGTTTATCGCAACATAGGATAGTCATGGAGTTATAAGGTTATTAAGGTTATGAAAAACCGTCCTATGATCCGCCAGAGCTGGAGGGATCTATCCAAGGATAATACCAATAGTTTAGAACTTAAAGGTCCTTAGGTATGATATTCAAAAAGGAGTAAAGAATGAAAGGAGAAAGAATGGGTTGAAGAATTAAAAAGAAAAGTTAAGAAAAGGGTGAAAATAAGTAGCCCTCCAAATGATTCAACCTTAGGGCAGAAACCGGGTTCAAATCATATGCTATTGGTTGTTACTAAGGTGACACCGGTATTGAAGATAAAGACGTCTTGGACCCAGTGACGCACTGCACTAAACCTTCTAAGCCACTCAAGTTCTCTTAAAAGAGCTTGTTTCATTCTCACGGGAAACCCTGCATAATCTATCGACCGCTCAGTACGAGTTATGTTGATATTGAAACACGAGACACCGCTCCAGTCTCCGACCACTTAAATGTGCACTTATCGAGTCTAGAGCTACAAGATTACATCATAAAATCTCTTAGGAACACTTAATATTTCTACACTGGTGGTTCAACATTAAGGACACCAGTTGTAATTAACAAGAGTCCTACGCAGATCTTAGCAATCTGCCGAGAACATTTATGAGAGAATTCACAATTGTGATTCTCAGTGATTGAATGGAAATACCTGCTCGGGTCAACATCAAACAGCCTTGATAGCAGGTCACTTTGGTAATCCCTTGTGGGTTACGCTTAGTGTTCACGGTGGTTTCAAACGGTTTATAGTCATGGAGTAATGCTTCGGTGTACTCCAGCGGCTCACCTAAATCGGTAATCTCTTTCAGGGGTATCTGGTTCAAGAACGGCCTTGGCAAGGATTAGAGAAAGCTTTCACATTATGCTATTAACAATCTCGAAGTCCGAACTTGTAATTGTCGAATGATTTATTGCTAACTGTTTTCATTCAGGTACTTATGGAGATTGGGAGATATATACCACCACCACTATCATCAACGACATTTCGTTTCCACATGCTCATACTTACATTACAAGGAAAGATAAAGTCTAAGAAAGTTCTCACCAAAGATCAAAGCAAAGTAAAATTCTAAGAAAGATTCTACGTCATGTTGAAGAATCTACAAAGTTGAAAGACGAAGATCAAAGGAAGGTAAAGTTCAAAGAAAGATTCTACTTCATGCAAAAGAATCTACAAAGTTCAAAGACAATGAAAAAAATAAGAGCTACGAAAGTATGATATGTCAAAGTCAAAATACGTATGAGCATGTTGGAAAGGCGTAAAGACACCAGAGACAAAGACGTTGATGAAAGGCGAATTAAACCATCACTTAATCACTATAAGAATGAAGAACCAAGAACAAAGATTCATGACTTAAATATATTCTTTGAAGACGTCTAAAGCCGTGAAAGTCAAAAGTTAAAGATAAAGATGAAGACGTCGAGCAACCTTGATGGCCAACCCTTAGGGGGAGATTGTTGGGAACACGTCTAAAGTGTTGGTCATAGTTTATGTAATATGTTGCTATGTTAATTAGGCTTATATGTTTGTAATAGTCCAAGGCTTATGTAGTAAGCCCATGGGCCTTGGTTAATGTTCCAAAAACACCACATATGGTGTTGCCCTAATTTGTAAGACTATAAATACCCCTCTCATTGAAGAGAAGGGTGTTGGTTCATTTATGTAATTTACATTTTCTCATTCATAAGCATATTTGTTCCTCTCTCTCTCTCTCTCTCTCTCTCTCTCTCTCTCTCTCTCTCTCTCTCTCTCTCAAATATACTTGTGTTTATATAAAGTTACAAAGTTGGTGACCTACTGTTTTCTATCTTCCCGGTGATAATGACCATTGTCTATTATGTTTACACCACGATTTTTTATTTATTATAGCTAATAATTCAATCAAAATTACCACCAAGAGTTTAAGGAACTCATATTCTTATGCGTAAGTCACAAATTGTGCATACGATTATAACATTTATATCCATATTTTCAGTACAAATGAAGATCCCAATCTTCTTATAAAACTCTTCCTATAACACTAGCAGGGTATCCGTGCGTTGTGGCGGCGGGTAAGTTGAAATAATTTTTTTTCCATGAATCATGTATTTTAGTTTATTATACTCTTTTTGACAATAAATTTACGGATATTGAGAATTTCATGTGACGTATTTTAACTCATTAACTAAAAAATTTATTTCGTCTTTTTGGGTCTTTTTTAAAGTGATTCGTATAACATGAGCCCGTTTGGCCCGTGCCCGTCCCCGTCCCCGTCCCCGTTCAGACTCGAGCCCATTTGGCTCGTGCCCGTTTGGCCCGTGCCCATTTGGGCTCGAGCCCGTCCCGTTGCCCTATTCGGGCTTGAATATTTGTATTATGTGCTTTATTATTTGTACTAGCAGGGTACCCGCGCGTTGCGACGACGGGTACCATGTGATTAAAATTTTTGGCGAACAATATTTTGCTATGATATGTTTACCGTGACAATAACTTTATAAAATATAAGATTTTTTTGTTGTGATATCTTTAAGAAATAGCATACTATTTCATAAAAAAAAAATTAGTGCACCCATGTGATGTTGCAACAATATGAATGATGTAGTTGATAAAATATAGAAATAGGAGGTCAAAGTGATTGATAGTGCCTTGTAGTCGTAAGTAGCTAAAGAACCGGTGTAATGAACTTCATTAAATTTGTACGATATAAAATCTACACATAATTATCATTGATTTCAGCCAAATTCGAAATTTCAGTCCAATATATCAGCCCAATAATTAGCTCAAAATATTTACAAAATCCGGCCCAAGTTTTATCTCAATCTTTTTTGTTTTACTACTTGGTTTCAGCCCAATATGAATTCAATTTCTTAAATTCATAATCATAGCAACGTCACACAAATAGACCTAAACACCATTTTGATGTTTTAACATTTCCATACTCGAAATCAATTTAATGTATCGTAAGTTTACTTAATACAACTTATTTTAGTTAGTTGTTATTGATAAATTGAAGTTTTACTCAATGCCCATCTTTTTATTTCTACATCAGACTTGGCCCACAGAAACAAAATAATATTTGGGCCTTTTATGTGTATCCTTAATCCCTTTATCATACCTTAACATTAAACCTAAACAAATATATGCACTTATGCAGTCACTCATTACTTTATTTTCCCAGCGACACACTTCTCTTATATTTTTCTTTCAACCTTATCCCACAAAATCTCAATAAAAAACCATCAATCAAATAATCAAAATCCTTTCTTGTTAAACTCAGCCATACAATAGAACCCCAACCTTTTTTATATCTTTTAATAGGCTCAAAAATCCCACCTAATTATTTTCGTTTAAATGAATCGCGGGTAGTTTTTTTTCTTGTTCGGATGTCTTTCAAAGATTGAATGCCCTAGTTAGTTGTATTTCAAAATGTTTTTTTATTATTATTTTTTTAATTTATTTTCGGTTTGTAAAGATCAATGATTGGCTATCTTTTTGTTTTTTTAAGGTCTTAAAAGATCAATCAAAATTTTAAAGGAACCCGAGATCTTTGTTGTTCCTTTTGTTTTTGTTTAAGATCTTGAGGAAGATATGGGTTTTCTTTTTTGCTAAGATCTTGTTTTCATTGAAACAACTATTTATAAAATTTTACAACCGAGACCTATTTTTTTGTTTTCTTTTTCTTTTAATTTTTTATGTTTCGAACTTTGTTTGAAGTTGGTAGAAGAAAATCTTTTCTCACATCTATGTTTTGGAATTGGTGATTAATGTTATTGAGTTGTTATTGGTTCATTCATTTGCAATGAAATGAAAAAAGGAGTAACTATGTAACATAGTTTAGAGATTTTACCTGATGCAATAATATGAGAAGCAAAAGCAAAATTCTTGATTTGGGTTGATGTGTGCTATGGAAACATAAAGCATTAATTGTTTTGCACATTGTGCTTAGGTAGTTGTATATATTGGTGATGGGGTATTTTAAATTGTGTATTAATTGTATATAAGACATATTGTTTTTTAGTTTGGTTTGTGCTTTACATACTTGTGTTTTGTGTTTTATGACTTGTATTTCCTTAAAAAATATATAAGGAAATCTTAAAATAATTAATATGAGGGAAGTGCATCCCTCTATTATAATGAAGTATAGATGTAGATTAGTGACATTTAATGTAGGAATTGTGTTTAAGTTGGTTGTACAATATGCTTGATAATTTGTATTTCTTATGTAAGGTGTGTTTTAATAACTGCATTAATTGTATTTATTAACTAGTTAATATCTTGACTACATTAGTAGCATTAAAGTGGTGTTTTGTCTTTTTAATATGTGTATTAAAGTAGTGTACATTATGTTTCTTTCTTTGTAAGTCTGAAAATTAAGAGTGAGAATGTGCATTAAAGTGGTGTACATTATGCTTCTTGTCTTGTACGTCTTAAAATTAAGAGTGAGGTGCCTTCGTGCATTATATGTAGTATAGATATAGATAGTTGTGATATGCTAAAAGATAAATCTGAACCCAAAAAGGGCAGCAATCACATAGTTTGTGTTAACCATGAAAGTATATATCTTGACTTAAAGCTGAAGTCCAAGTTGAACTTACAATAACCCCTTGCACATAATGAAGAAATTATAACAATTGCATGTATGCGGTTGTAATCAAATAGTTGATCGTGTTTTGTTAAATCTTGGCACATGTTCTTTAGATGAAAAGTCTCCACAAAGATAAGTATATCGTTTATGCTCCCTTTAGTCCATTTACGAAGCTTATTCTTTTCAAGCTGTCTAAAACCATGGCAAGTCTTGATTTCATGACCCTTCTCCCTGATATTCACTTCTAGAAAGAATCTGTACATAATAAATTTTCATGTTTTCAAAACATGAAAGATATACACACATTACAATATCTATCTCATCTGAAAAAGTTCCAATTCAGTTATCCCCTCTACAAAGATTATTACCCTCCACTTTCAGTAAATAGATTTTTATAGCTAGCTAATTTAGCCATTTTCCCCTCTCTTACATAACCTTTTTTGGATAACCAAACATTGTTTTCGTTAATATTCTAAACCTGTCTATTTAAGTGAATAATCAACCTTTTAATTAATTAATAATAATAATAATAATAATAATAATAATAATAATAATAATAATTTATGGTTTTTGTTTTAAATTTTTTTAACGAAATCATGATCAAAAGAGTGTTTGGCTTAGTTTAGAAACCATTACAGTCATAGATAGAAACATTTTATATCTTTAGTAGTCAAAAAAGCATTTAACCAATTGAGCTCATTCATGCAATCACATTTTAATTTCTAGCATCCACATCACGGAGTAACTCATGTGCGTAATCTCATAAATGTTAGAAAGTGTATATATTTCCACATAGTTGACCATATAGAGGGTTGTACTAACCAGGCCGCTGAAAAAGGATATTTTATTTCAACGATGCAACACTTCCGCACTTGAATTCTGTAATAATATGTCAAATCTTATATACTGTAAATTTTATTATTTTGCTATTCGTTGGATGTTAACCTTCTTCAACATTATAGAAAAACCATGAGGTGTGACACGGCAGGTGCCAAGAGGATCACCAATTGTTGCTCAAGTAAAGGTTAAAACACTAAACTCAAACCATACTATGAAATAGAATCTGTTGTTGGTTGTGGAACAATGCTAAAATCCTCCATAATGCCCATTGCTAGCAATGTATCTACATCTCTTTTAGCTTGAAGCATGCTATAGACCTTTGACAAATATTGACATTAAAATTAGATAAAATAGCATATAGTTTGCAGGAAAAACTATGTACATGCAGAAAACCCTTAGCCTAATACCTGGCCCTTTTTGGTGTTGTCGAAGTATTGGAGTTGTCGAAGTATTGTCTCTGGTCTTGTTTTACCCGTACTTGGCTCACCACTGAATCATAAAAGTAATACATTTTAGCTTAAATTATAATGTGCAAAATTTTTTATGATAGCTGGAATCATTAATTAATGAGCAATAAAAAGATTATACGCTTACGTTTCACTAAGAAAACATACGAATATATTGTTGACCT
Source organism: Artemisia argyi (assembly GCA_030686995.1). Taxonomy (NCBI): domain Eukaryota; kingdom Viridiplantae; phylum Streptophyta; class Magnoliopsida; order Asterales; family Asteraceae; genus Artemisia; species Artemisia argyi. The sequence continues at coordinate 184,240,318 of CM060696.1, read as the reverse complement.
CTGCTTCAGACACTTGTAGTTGTAACCTGAGAACTCCCCTAGAAAGAATCTCCAAAAACGTGATGATATCATTAACAAGTAAAAACCGTTAGCAAAACTTAATAAAAAGATTTACAGTTAAATGAACGATGCAATTACACAAAGAACAAATGTCAATATAGTCAAATGCTAACCAATCCAAAAAGGCCACGCTCCGTACACCACCCATTGATGGAGCTTATAACTTCATCTAACTTTCTGATATTTGCAATTTTAGAGCATAACATGACAAATATTTAATTAACAATAGAAACTTAAAATGCTTCAAAGTCCATGTCGTGTTAAGAGAAAGTCAATAACCATACCATATGAACTACGAAACTTATCCTTCAAAAACTTAGTAGGAAGAACGTTGTCTCCTTCACAGACCGGCCCTTGGAAATCTTGGTTTGGTTAAAGTATATAGCATAGGTATTCCTATCACGCTAAAGGTATTACAATAGAACAACGATCTATATTTATACTACTTTATAATGGATTTGAGACTTTTTATAAGAGGAAGTCTTAAAAAATAAGCCTACACCCTTACTATAAAAAGATAGTCAATAGCTTGCATACACATGATTAAAAGTTGATTAATTGTCTTAAATTGTTTGAACTTGTAACAGTAACCCATTTAAAAAACATGTAACAGTCCACTTTATAATGGGTATTTATGTGGAGCCTTAGACTTTAAGTTGTAAACGTGTTTGTGATTTTAAAGTCAAAGTACTAACTTTCTTTATAATAAGTACATTATTGTTCAAAAAAGGTCTGCCAAAAGTCAAATAATATTATGCATTGATATGGAAACACTTGATAGAAAAACATGTTCGATGTTTTGGTATAAGTGAGCTTGGGTTGAATTGGACACGACTTGACCCGACCCGACTCGTTAACTATTCGAGTTGTTGAATTTTTGCTAAAGACGGGAATCACTTTGGATTTACAACTGAAATACTATGGCATCGTAAAAAAAAAGTAATTTGAAAAAGATTATCGCTGAAAAATATAATCACACTGGTACCCGCCGCTGCAACGCGCGGGTACCCGGCTAGTATTAGAAATGTATGTACATTGGCATTTAGGCAGCTTTTTTTTTTTTTTTTTTTTTTTTTTTTTTTTTTTTTTTTATCCTTTTTTAAAATGTATTCTCACATGTATATATTGCGCATGATTTACAATACATGATTTATGCAATAAAATCATTCCCCTGAATGCTACAAATTACTTAACCACATGCGGATCAGGTATACGATCTTTCAGGGAATTTGGACGCTTTATATGACACGTAATTTTGTTTTCATAGGAGTCTAATGGTATCTTTTGAGTAATGGTTTTTTCTTATTTAAAAAATTGAAAGTATCTTGTTATGTAATCTTTTCCGTTTATGTAATAGACTGAGATATGAGATTTACTCATATCCTTTGCACTTAAATGTTTTTTTTGGAGTAATATATTTATTGTATCTTTTGACCTTTACCAAAAAAAAAAAAAAAAAAAAAAAATTACTTAACCACATGTGTACCGTCAAATTCATAACTTGCTTTTTAGTTCTACTCTCTCTTTTGGTCTTTACAACCTTCTTTTTTTAAGTACTACTGTAAGACACATAGAATAACAAAGTCATCAACCTACTATGAATTTGTCTTTTTAAGGTGTTCTTCCACCCAAAATATCAAACCATCATCAAAAAAACATTAAGGATCAAAACTTTAAGCAAAGAAACAAAATCTGTATAACTATCCTATTAAATTTAGGTGTTTTCAAAAAGCCTCAATCCAATAAATTATGTTTATTAGCTTACTTCGTAACTAAAAAAGCTCTAATCATCTTGAAATAAGCTTACCCAAACACCCTCAAAGTGCTTTATAGCTACCCAATAAACAAATTATAAAACGCTTAAATCAAGATTACCCAAACACCTGTAAATCTTCGCAATTATACAATAAAAAAGGATGGAACTAATTTTAGAACCCGTGCGCACATAGGGCTTGGACAATGAGAACAAAGATTTAAAATATTTCAAGCATATTTTTGTTCGAATAATTTAAATAGTGTTATATTATAGTATTGTAGTTAGTTTCAAGTTTCAACATTGTGACAACTGGCAAATTAGGAAGCCATTTTGAAAACCCGCATTACTTTAAAAATTTTAATTTTGGAATATTTGAAAAGTTTATTGTGACGAGATATTTTATGAACGTTGGAATGTGATTTTAATAGTACGTTATTTATGGGATTCGATTATTTATTAATGATTTGGTTTGGTTCATTCGTGATGATTTATTTTTGAGATCATTATTTTGGCACTACATTGACTCCGGCACTAGGATAACCTAACAATTTTAATTATTTTAATATTGGTTCGGATATATATATTTTTGGAACGTATCGCGAGATTTTTGATTATTTGGAATGAGTTCGGTTCGAGAGAGTTGAATTGTTATTTAAGGTTTCGGGATTGGTCCGTGCATCTTACACCGGGTTACTTCACCACCCTACCCTTAATAATATTAACACATTATTATTATTATTATAAATAATTTTTTATTTATTAATAAGAGTAGACTACATATTGGTCCTTGTGGTTTTGTCGCCTGGCACCAACACAAACACAACCACAACCACAACCACAACCACAACCACACCAACTCTCATCTCTCTCTCTCAATATATCCCTCCCACCTCACAAAACCCTAGCCGCCGGTCACTTTTTCGGCCACCACAGCCGCCACCGTCGCTCCACCATCAACACCAACACCACCAATCGACTCCCCATTTCATCCTCTACCCGATCTACATAAACACGCGCCCTAAAACTTACATTTTCATTTCGATATCATCACAAATTCGTCACCATCTTTCTTGTTTTTGAAGTTCCTTACGTTTTGGTCTTGGGAATCGAAGGTAAGACGAGTTTTAACTCGTATTGTGGTGAAAGACGTGACCCAGGTTCACAATTTTGATTTTTCTTTTCGGGTTTATGGATAAAAACGCAAGACTCAAGTGGGTTTTTGATAAAATGGATTAAATGAAGAGTTTGGTATCTGGGTTCTTGTTTTTCTTGATGGGTCGAGACATAACCGAGAGCTATTGCTCTCGGCTTGGGTCATTTTTGAGTTATTTTGGCCACTTGATGTACATTTGGTCCTTGGTGATCGATTTGAGGGTGTTTGGATTATCATTTTTGTGTTGAATGATTCTTGGATGGTTGAGACCTCCATGTTGTTGTTTGGTTTTGAGGCCGACGACCCAAAGGGTCGGTTTGGTTTTGGTTCGAGGCTCACATGAGCTAGCCGAGACCCTAGAGGTCTCGGGTGGGACCCACAAGACTTGTGGTGAAGTATTGACCCGGGTGTGACTTGGTAGGTCGACCCGTATGTGTAATATTTGATTTTTGGTTGTAGTATATAATTGATGGATTATATTGGTTGTTGGTTTATTATTATTGTGTTTGACATAGAGGTTTCGGACTCGTGGTATTATTGTTGGAGTTGTTGACGAGTGTGGATTTGGGGACCGATTGTGAGACGGTCAATTAGAATGACGGAGATAGGTTAGTCGGGTGCCGTAGTCGGACCCTCATGTTGTAGCACGTGGATATGAGATTGTTTTGGACGGAGTTGATTTATTTATTTTGACTTGATTATTATTTTGGACTTGGACTATGAGCCGAGAGTGATGACTTCGGACATGTGACCAAATTCTTATGACTCGATAAATATTTAAAATCAAACATTAAAAACAATACTCGTAATAATATTATTGATAATATAATCGTTTATATACGTATATAGACGTGATAAACGTACACACACACACACATATATATATATATATATATATATATATATATATATATATATATATATATATATATATATATATATATATATATAAATGCGTATATTAGTAATAAAACAATCACGAGTAAACGTTATAATAATATAACGATAATTATTTTACTATGCAAATAGTGAAATAAATGTCGAAGCATTATTATAGATAATAACTATAAATGATGTCGAAAACTAATATATCGGGTGAGTAATAAATAAAAACATGATGACTTATATAAATTTGGAAAAACTTATTGAGTTATACGAGTTGTGGTTATTTAAAGTTCAAGTGGGCTTTATCATGTGACTTTTGTGTTGTCACGGATATATGACGATTAATATAAACATTTTCTATAACAAGTGACTTATTTAATCGACGGATTAGATCGAGTTATTTGGCTATATAAAATGAGTATATTAATGGGCATCGTATCCCACGACGCCCATAGGTTGTGGTATATGTATTAGGATAATAAATTACTATGTATCTCGTGAAATTTGGCCGATTTGACGATATATATAGGGAATTTATTGGACTACGATATATACCAAATAGTATACTTTGTGCTATGTGCTTTAGGTTGGGTATAATTTTGGAACGATATATTACGTAAATAAATATGGGGGATTACCAAATCGACGGATTTGATAAGCTTCGATGATTTATTTAGATAATATATTGGGCTAATATTAGACCTATAGATGGTTTATTATTTCTTTTCGTTGTGACTTCTTGGTTTGAGTTGTGTCGACCCTTCACCCGTTTGGATACCAAACGTCGAATTTCAAATTAATATGAAGATAATTCGAGAAATGGATATCTTTGGAAAGTAAAAATGGAATACGTTCGGGAATGGGAATATTTGATTTTTGAGGAAATGATTTCTGAACGAGCTTGATATTGTTAGGAAGTGCTGAGTCTGTAGTTGCCGTTACGTGAGTTGCTTGAGTTTGCTTACGTCTTTCTTCTATCGATTTCTTTTGAGGTTTTGCTGGACTTGAGGTGAGTCATAGCCCCACTTTTTACTCTTGAACTTTGTTTTCAATACTTGGGGTGAGAAACGTGCAAATGTTTTTATGTGGACTATTATCGCTTTGTTTATTTAAAACTTGATATGCTTATAGAACTAGGTAGGATCAAGCGAGGCCTAGTCCCGAACTAGGTAAGCTATTGATTTGGTTATAGAGCGAGGCCTAGTCCCGAACTAGGTAAGCTATTGATTGGTTATTGAGCGAGGCCTAGTCCCGAACTAGGTAAGCTATTGATTGGTTATTGAGCGAGGCCTAGTCCCGAACTAGGTAAGCTATTGGATTGATTATAGAGCGAGGCCTAGACTTGAGCTAGGTAAGCTATTGATTGAATGGATTTGAGCTATAGCGTGCACCTATAGGGTTGATTATTTTGGTTGGATTATTGAGGCCTAGTCTAGCTAGCAAGCTTTTTGCGTATATGTCCACTATATTGAATTATGAATTTAAACCTATGATCTCACCAGCGAAAGCTGACTTTTAGCACGTTTTCTCAGGTAATTAAGTGATGCCCTTTGGATGCTTGGATTGGAGGCTTGGCAATGGCACCCGGTTATGGATCTATTTTCTAAAACTCTGATAAATTATTGTGGACCTATGTTTATTTCTTTTGGGCCTTACTTTGGATAATTCTTGGGATAAATGTAAACTTTAAAACCCGTTTTGGTTGTGTTTTTCTTATGTTTACTTTATCTCGTTCTTTCATGACTTTGAATGGATACCAATCCCCGTAGCACCCCGAAAGCTTGTTGAGTCTTCCGCTGTATCAAATTTTGGGGGTGTTACAGATTGGTATCAGAGCCAAGGTTATAGAGAACTAGGTAAATAGACACCTAAACTATAACCGAATTTTTATAGAAAACGATCTTCGACCATTGCCCGCCAGCCCGCCAAGCCGAAGCATCATTATTATTATTGAGGTATATTGAGATGATTATTAGATTTGGGATTCTTGAGATGATTTGAGGATTTGAGGTTTATTGATTTAGTGATATGATGGCATTTTGAGGAATTATAAGCGTTTTGAGGAATTATATGGCTTAATTGTTTTATGAATGATTTTAGTAATGTGGTATTTTAAATCTTTCTTGATTATATATGATTGGGAATTATATGATGATTTTGATATGGTATTTTGAGTTCGCGGTTTAGTTGTTTTGAAACACTTACACCTACCCTACGCCGTTGTCACAGACTATGGCCTCCCGTATGTTTGACGTTGTTGAGGATATTCTTACTACACCTGTACGCCCAACACAGATCACCATGGCTCCTGATGATCCTTACAGGGTTGCCATGCATTCAGCTATTGTGTCACCGACAGCTTCTACTTCTGTACCGCCTGCTGCATCTACGCAGGGACCCTCATCTTCTCTAGGGCTCCCTGGTACATCGAGGCAGCTTACTCTTCATCAGGCTTTGGCTCGTGTGGCTCCACGTTTTTCCCACCGAGCTACGGCACGTATGTCGGTACGCCCTACTTCACCACCTTTACAGTTGGATGCTCACTCTCTCCTGTCAGATGCACCACCTGCATCATTGCGTCGTCGTCCTAGATCACCTACCCCTTCACCACATGGTTCACCTGTTAGGAGATGACGATTGATGATGTACTCTTCCGATGAGGAGGCGGAGGAGTACGAGGGTGAGGATGAGGCTGATGACCCTCAGGAGGCTGAGCAGGGTGATGATGATGACCCTGAGGAGGAGGATGACCCTCGGGAGGAGGAGATGCCTGATGATGATAATTTGTTAGTGCCGCCAGCTCAGGCTGAGGAGCCTGATTCACCTATACATCCGATAGAGTCTGTTTCACCTGATCATCCATTTTTGTTTGAGTTGCCACCTGGTAGTCCCGTTGAGTCGGATGCATCTTCTGAGGTTTCTGCTGAGTATACAGAGTTAGGTGAGACTGGTAGGATGTGGGCTCAGATTACTGCACAGGGCGAGAGGATCTCGCGGTTATCTGATCGACTTGAGATGGTTATTGGAGAGTTTATAGCAGTCTGAAAGTTGATATGACTGTGGTTGTGGGCAGGACGACTGAGATGAGGAGAGTTTTGATGGAGATTCACGAGCATATTGAGGGTTTACAGCGAGGTTTTATTACAGCTCGAGAGGCCGACCGCAAGTTATGGCAGAGGAATGCCGAGCTGGAGAAGGAGGTGGCTGACCTCAAGAGAGATAGTGACACCCATGGTGTGGAGTTAGGATCACTATGGAGAGAGCTTGATGGCTTGAGGCAGGAGTTGAGGAACCTCCGCCAGTAGCGTGGCTAGATGTTTGAGTTATGTTATCTTGTTGCTTTCTTAACCGAGGAGTGTTCGGTTAGAAAAGCTAGTTATCCTATTTTGATGTACTTTCCGTTGATTATTCGTCTCGTTTGGAACGATTATTATCTTTTATGTTTTTTTCGGTAGTTGGAACGATGTTGGATCTTTATTGTATGGTTGATGGTTATTATTATATGGTATTATGTGGTTTTTGGATATTGTGGACAATTAAGTTCCTATTCGCCTTAATGATGTTTTACGGTGTATTGTTGATGTTCTTTCCATTACTTGGCTTCGTCGATTTAATTCTTGTTGAGCATATGATAAGTTCTATCGGAGACTCATGAACTTGTATGATGTTTCAGATCAATGGCCCCACGTTGAAACCCTGTTAGAGCTACCAGAACTGGTCCTGCAACGACTACCCCTGGTCGTCGAGGACGCCATCCTACTCGAAATGTTGAGACCCCTACTCCTGATAACCTGGACACTACTAACCACAACAACAGGAATCAAAATGTTGATGTTCAGGGAGACAATGATCATGTTCCACTTAACGCACCTACTGTGGATCAAGCAATGATCAATCAACTTGTGGAACAACGAGTTGTTGAGCTACTTGCTGAGTCAAATCATTCCAACAATTCTGCTGGAACATTTCCACCTGTTCGTGCTAATGGATGTAACTACAAGGAGTTTAAAATTTGTGGACCCATTGAGTTTGGTGGAACTGAAAGAGTGGTCTACTTGGTCAGGTGGATAGAGAAGACTGAGTCAGTGTTTAATGTTAGTGGTTGTGCGGAGAATGCGAAGGTAAAGTTTGCTTCTTTTACCTTCAAGGATGAAGCTTTAACTTGGTGGAACAATTACCGTAATTCGGTTGGGAGTGATGTGGCTTATGCTATGACTTGGGAGCAATTTAAGTCTTTGTTGATTCAGACTTACTGCCCAAGGAATGAGATTAAGAAGCTGGAGATTGCGTTCTAGAACCACAAGGTGAAAGGTACCAATATGGCAACTTACAATCGCCGTTATCGAGAGTTAGCCTTACTTTGTCCCGATATGGTTAGGACTAAGACACAAAGGATTGAGAGGTATACCGATGGGTTGCTGGTAGCTACAAGGAACGATGTGATTTCTGCTAAGCCTGCAAACATTCATGAGGCTATCACAATTGCTCAATAATTGATGGACTCGTTGGCATTAGAAGAAGCTGAGAAAGACAAGAATGGAAAGAGGAAGAGGGATAATCACTCTAAGGGTAATGATCATCGAAACAAGCGACAAACAACTACTAGAGCTTATGCTATGGGAGATGGAGACAGGAAGAACTACAATGGAGATGCACCCAAGTGTAACCGATGTTATAAGAATCATTCTGGACGATGTACTGTGATGTGCAAGAATTGCTCTAAAATGGGACACATAGCTAAGGATTGTAGAGCTCGACCACTTGCTATGGTTCAAGCTACTCCTGAAACTATGAGTAAGGCAAATGTTACTTGTTATGGATGTGGAAAGAAGGGACATTATAGGAATGAGTGTAGGGAATCGTGGAACCAAGGAAATCAAGGATCGGGTGGTAATGGGTACAATAATGGAAACCGTGGAGCTGGAGGAAACCGTGGACGACAAGATAATGGGGATCAACGTGTGGAAGCTGGAACAGCTCATGGAAGAGTGTTGATGAGGCAAAAAATGAACCACTTTTAGGGGGTCATTTAAGCCCGGAATTGAATTTATTTGATCAAATATTGCCCTAAATCGTTCCTTTTGTGATTTTAGGTACTTTGGGAGTGAAATCTGGAAAAGGAAGCAATTCGGACGTTTTTGGAGCATAAAAGTGAAGAAAACGCCAAAGTCTTAATTTTTCTTGCTGGGAACAGTAGGTGACAGCGTCAAGAGTAACATCCTGACGGCGTCAAGAGCAAATTTCCATGACGACCCAGTGCAGATTTGACGGCGTCACGAAGTAGGGCGTCAAGAGTAAAAGTCATGACGGCCTGGAAATGCATAATACATGACGACGTCAAAAGTAGATCAAGGCAGTCCGAGAAGAGTTTTGGCGGCGAGGTGACGGCGTCACAAGCTTGGTCTTGACGCCGTCAGACCCTTTTTCCTATATATAGTTTTCTAATTTTCACACATAAAAAAGAGAAGTTTTGGAGAAACCCTATGTACGAACTTGGTGCGAATTTTACAGGTTTTTCAAGGGTTCCAAGCCATTGATACCTTTCATGTGTAATTAAGATAAGTGTTCTTCTAATTCAATCAATATGTCTATGTGTTGGTTGTCTATCTCTTGTTCTTGTCTTAATTCCATCATGCTAGGCTAGATCTATCTTGTGTTTGCTTGGATCTAATGAAACCTAGATGTTAATTATGTGTTGATTACTTGTTTATAATTGTCTTAGATGAATGATTTATATGTTAGGCTTAAGAAAACTGGCAGATCTCCAATTGGTAACATGCTTGAACGTCTTAGGAAACATGAACCTATTGAACTAGGTCTTTATTGGTTGTATTTAATGCATGAGCCACTGTTTATAATCCCTATGGTTGTGCTGGGCATGGTATAGGAGGAGATAAGAGCTCATAGAATTGGGGAGTTATGTGCGATACCCCATGAATGGTCTTAAGGAATACAATCCGTCATCCATGCAACTATAACAAGTAATTAACGTGTAAAAGATGTTTAGGGAGTAGTGAAATCTAAGTAAACACATTTTCTCCACTTATTGCTCACATTTTTTAGTTTCATTTTTTAGTATAATTTAGTTTTACTTTCATTTTTTAGTATTTTATTTTGATTGCATCTTAGTATTGGGTTAGTTGACTAGCAACTAATTCCGCCCAAATCTTTCAAACCCCGAGATTTTACTTGCTTTCTAAAAAAATATAAAAATACAAAAATAATCTTCCGTCATCTTTAGCTCTAGTAATTAGGTTTTCTAATCCTAGCGACACTATTCCTAGCTGAACGATCAATCCCCCGGTACTTGTCACTATACTATACTACAACGATCAGGTACACTGCCTGGTGGGGGTTGTAAGCTTCTCGAGATCCCTTGAGAGGTAAAGCCTGGTGCGATTCCCACGTATCAAGTTTTTGGCGCCGCAGCCCGGGGAATAGTTATTGTCTAGGTTAGAATTTCTTTTTATTAGATCTACTTGCTAGATTCCTTTCTAGTAAGATTTTATTTTTATTTTTAGGTTTCTTTAGTCTATCTTATTTCTTTGTGTCTTTGTTCGTAACTCTTCACCACCTGCCATCATGGCAAACGACGAATCCTTTAACCTTAGGATCACTAGGAGTTGTAGTTCCACTAGAAACCTAGTCTTGCCTTATGCGGAACCCGAAAGAGAAATGCATAGATTGAGACAATATCACTCAACTTCTGAACCATCTAGCGTTGCCATCGATTTTGATGCACCTCTTTCTGAAGAAAATTCAGAAAATCATGTCACAACCCCTAGCTCCCAACCCAACGACGAGATGAGTACCCCCGCAACCCCCATTCCTAAGCGCCTTAAGGACTACTCCTCCCTAACCTCTCATGGCTTCTCAAACGCCATTGTCTACCCAAACGAACACACCAATGAGGTCTTGCATGCAAACGATGTTTGGCTTGTCCAAAGTGTGTGTAGGTTTTGTGGATTAGATGAGGAAGATCCAATCCAACACATCAAAGACTTCCTGAAAATAGTAGACACCCTCCATACGGATGGGGCTACTAGAGACACGTCCCGATTGCGATTCTTTCCTTTCACCCTATATGAAAAAGCCCAAGAATGGTATGACAAACTCCCTTCTGAATCTATTTTCACATGGGAGCAACTCATATCCAAGTTCTATGAGAAGTTCTTTCCACCTGGAAAAACCTCAGCGTTTAGAGATAGGATCCTCCGTTTCCGAAAAGGGAAGGACGAACCCTTCCATAAATCGTGGATTAGATTCAAAGATTTAATAAGACAAGTTCCCCATCATGGCATTGATCTTTGGCTCTTGGTCGAAATCTTCTACGATAATATCTCCTTTAACGATCGAAACGGAATTAACCAATCTAGAAAAGGGAGATTGGCCAATCTTAGTGCCAACGAAGGATGGGATAGGATTGAAGAATATGCTCAAGACCAGGATGACACTTGGGATGAACCTGAGTCGACTGTCAGCATTTCTGAAATCACCTCAGATCGGTTGAGAAAAATTCACAAAAGAGTGGAATACCTAGCTGGATCGCGATTACCTAAACAACTATCGAATCCTTACTTAATCTGCGATTACTGTGGGGGCCCGCATGAGGTAGAAGAATGCGGAAGAGCAGCCACAACTGAACATGCATGCTTGTCAGGAGGGGACATTTATGCTGATCCCTCCCTTTTGCCTTTTTACCAAAATGACGATTACACCCTCTGGGGAAATTTGGTAAAGAGAAAAGAAGGGGAGGAAGGCCCTGAATTCGAAATTAGGAGCACTTTTGAAGATGACCTTGGTCACTTCACTCAAGAAAAAGGCTTGCAAATGAAAGATCTTAATGAGCTTTTCGACAAGCAGCAGGAGGACATTGGAGAATTTTTCAACAAGCTTAACTCAGTCCTAAATAATCTTGAAATGCCATCTGTAAGAAAAAAAGACCCCATGCTCGCGATAAGCACTCGAGCTGGAACAACAACCAAGGACCCACCTTACCCAATCTCGTTCCCCATCACCCCCGATCCAAACAAACCTGGTGAGGAGGAGGAAGATGTCGGCGGCAATACCCCCGACCAACCGCCCTTGACGACCCCTTCCCCATCAACCCTACCTAACCAACCTGTGAGAATTCCATTCCCATCCCAGTTAAAGAACCAGAATACTAAGAATGATAATAAAAGATTCTTGTCATACCTAAAAGACTCAGTAGTCACCATACCCCTCCTTGATGCTTGCTATCACATGCCGAAGTACAGCGCGTACTTTAAAAAATTACTCGCTAACCGAAAGAAACTCGAGGGTCTTGTGACCTTGGGGGAAGAATGTTCGGTGGTAACCCATCGAGGGCTACCAAAGAAGGTAGACGATCCAGGTAGCTTCACCTTGCCTTGCTCCATAGGATCTCTATCAATAAAGAATGCTCTTGCCGATTTAGGGGCGAGTATCAACCTTATGCCTCACTCCATGTTCCTTAAACTAGGATACTCTAGATTAAAGCCTACCCGTATGAACATCCAACTAGCCGATAGATCAGTCAAGTACCCCGTAGGGATATGCGAGAATGTGCTAGTCAAGGTTGGGAAATTCAAATTCCCGGTAGACTTCGTAATCTTAGATATGGAGGAGGATGACTTGGTACCCATCATCTTAGGGGAGATCATTTCTTGCTACCGCTCGTGCTGTCATTGATGTTTATGACGGCAAATTAACCTTACGAGTGGGAACCGATAGCACAACCTTCGACATTAAGGACTCTATGGATCTCTCTCTCGAAGCAGCTAACCGGCTCTATTTCATTGAGGAGGTTGATGAACTCACGGATGTCATCGATAGCTGTGTTGATGAACAAATCGAGGAAGGCTGGTTATGGGATGAGAGTTTTCTACCTTTGCTAGAGGTGGAAAAGACGGAGGATGTTGGTGCAGTATCCTTCTACCCTAGACAAGAGGCCACGGAGCATCTCGAACTCCGAAAACCCGAGAACAAGCTTAAGCCTTCTATAATCGAACCTCCTGAGCTAGAACTTAAGGAACTTCCTAACCATTTGGAGTATGCCTTCCTTCAGGGAGAGGATCAACTGCCGGTAATCATAAACTCTTCCCTCAAACATGAACAAAAGGGTAAACTCTTAGAGGTCCTAAAAAAGTACAAGGGAGTGCTTGCATGGAGTGTAGCAGACATTAAGGGGATTGACTCCACTCTTTGCACGCATAAGATTCTCATGGAAGAAGATTATAAACCTACAGTGCAACCCCAAAGGCGGGTGAACCCCAACATTAAGGAAGTGGTGAAGAAAGAAGTCATCAAACTTCTGGATGCAGGATTGATTTACCCAATCTCGGATAGCCCATGGGTCAGTCCTGTACAGGTTGTACCAAAAAAGGGTGGAATGACGGTGGTTAAGAATGACAAGGGTGAGATGGTGCCCCAGAGAACGGTTACTGGATGGCGGGTATGCATTGATTATCGAAAGCTCAATGATGCCACAAGGAAAGATCACTTTCCCTTACCATTCATTGACCAAATGTTAGAAAGATTGTCTGGGCATGAATACTACTGTTTCTTGGATGGATTCTCAGGGTATTTTCAAATTCCCATTGCACCTGAGGACCAAGAAAAGACCACTTTTACTTGCCCTTATGGAACGTTCGCTTACAAAAGAATGCCTTTTGGGCTATGTAATGCCCCCGCCACTTTCCAGCGATGCATGACCGCAATCTTTCACGAACTCATGGAAGACAGCATGAAAGTGTTCATGGATGACTTTTCGGTCTTCGGGAACTCCTTCGACCGCTGTCTTGCTAATCTAGAAAAGATGCTTAAACGTTGTGAGGAAACCAACTTGGTGCTAAACTGGGAAAAATGTCATTTCATGCTAAAAGAAGGGATTGTGTTAGGTCATAAGATCTCAGGGAGTGGGATAGAGGTGGACCAAGCTAAAGTTGAAGCTATATCTAAGTTACCATACCCCACGACTGTTAAAGCAATACGCAGTTTCTTGGGGCACGCCGGATTTTATCGGAGATTCATCAAAGACTTCTCCAAAATAGCTCGACCAATGACTCAATTACTCGTGAAGGATGCTCCATTCGATTTCTCCCAAGAATGTAAGGATGCATTCGATCTCTTAAAAAAGGAACTTACACAAGCTCCAATCATGATCACACCCAACTGGGAGTTACCATTTGAAATCATGTGTGACGCTAGCGACTTCGCTGTCGGGGCTGTATTAGGCCAACGACGTGACAAGCTTTTCCAACCTATTTACTACGCTAGCAAAACCATGAATCTCGCTCAAGAGAACTACTCCACCACCGAGAAAGAATTATTAGCCGTAGTGTTTGCGTTCGACAAATTCTGACAATATCACGTCCTTTCGAAAACAGTCGTCTTCACTGATCACTCGGCTCTTCGATATCTTTTTACGAAGCAGGATGCTAAGCCACGACTAATTCGGTGGATCTTGTTGCTACAAGAATTCGATGTTGAGATTCGTGATAAGAGGGGGAGGGGGGCAGAAAATCTGGCCGCAGATCATCTATCTCGTCTCGAAAACCCCTTGGATAAGCACGACAGAAGTGAGATTAGGGATTCATTTCCTGACGAACAACTCATGTTAATGATTGATTCGGAGCCATGGTACGCCGATTTTGCTAATTACCTCACAAGTAGAATTGTTCCTGAACGCTTGACTAGGTATGAAAGGAAAAGGTTCTTTTCTCAGCTAAAATACTACTTTTGGGATGAACCATTTTTATTCCGAAGGTGTCCTGACCAAATTATAAGACACTGTGTTTCAGAAAGTGAGGCAGTAAAGATTATGAGGGAATGTCACTCCGGTCCCTCTGGCGGGCATCATGGGATAAAAACTACCGCCCGAAAGATTTTCGATGCGGGGTTCTATTGGCCCACAATTTTCCATGATGTAAAAGAAATGGTGCAGGCATGCGATGCATGTCAACGGGCCGGGAACATATCACATAGGGATGAAGCACCTCAGAATTTTATACTAGTATGTGAGGTCTTCGATGTTTGAGGAATTGACTTCATGGGACCCTTTCCATCTTCAGGGGGGAACGAATACATTTTAGTCGCCATCGATTATGTTTCAAAATGGGTTGAGGCACAAGCCCTTAGGACCAGTGACGCCAGAGTAGTTATTCATTTCCTGAAAAAGCTTTTCGCTAGATTCGGAATTCCTAAAGCTCTCATTAGTGATAGGGGTACCCATTTTTGCAATGCACAAATGGAAAAGGTTATGAAGAGGTATGGAGTATCCCATCGGTTCTCCACCGCCTATCATCCACAAACCAATGGCCAAGTCGAAAACACCAACAGGGCTATTAAAAGAATACTCGAAAAGACGGTTAGTCAAAATAGAAAGGACTGGTCATTTAAACTCGACGAAGCCTTATGGGCATTCCGAACCGCCTACAAAACACCTATTGGAACGACCCCGTTTCGTATGGTGTATGGTAAGGCATGTCACTTACCAGTGGAATTAGAACATAAGGCTTATTGGGCGCTTAAGACATGTAACTTAGATTACACAATTGCTGGAACTAATAGGTTCTTGCAATTACACGAGCTTGACGAGCTTAGGTTAGAAGCCTACAAATCTTCCATCACATATAAAGAGAGAGCGAAAAGATGGCATGACCAGAGGATTAAGAAACCCAAAGAATTTTCAGAGGGAGACAAAGTCCTATTGTACAATTCTCGGCTGAGATTATTTCCGGGAAAACTTAAGTCTAGATGGTATGGACCGTTTACGGTAAAGAATTCCTCTAAAATTGGAGCCATGGTGTTATTAGACGATGAAGGTAGGGAATTTACTGTTAACATACAACGTGTAAAACATTATCAAGAAAATAACAATGAAATGATTAGTGAGGAGGATGTGACGTTTGATGACGAGGTCACGTAGTAACCCATGACCTTGAGTCTAGCTACAAGACTCGTAAATAAAGAAAAGCGCTTCTTGGGAGGCAACCCATGCTTTGTGTGTTTTTATTTGTTTGTTTGTTTGTTTGTTATTTGCTTTCGTAGGCATGCTTAATTTTTATTGTTGGTAGATCATGTTTCTCAATTAAAATGTGGAAATACTTTACTTTGTTGTTTTGGCTTAGTCTTAACTCCACCTAAAGGTATTTTTGCAAAAGATAAGTGTAAGGGGAAACCCCAAATATGTTTTTAAGAAACAAACCGATCATGATTCTCCACAATATTAAATGAGCATGTATATTCGTATTTGTTAGAGTCAAATGCTTGTATTGAGTCATAATGAAGTTTTGCAGGATTTTCCAGGAAGTAGGACCAAGTTTTTCCAGAAATTTTCCGGAAACTTAACATAAGAATTTCTGCAGGCCACTTCTGACGGCGTCAAGAGTTAACTCTTGACGGCGTCAAGTGTAAAAATCTGGAAATTTTACCCGTTTTGTTTTTCTAACGGAGTCTTATGGTTTTTGTGAATTATTAAGTCTTATAATCTCCAGGAAATCTGCAAACTTCATTCCACAAGCATTATATCTTATCTTGTTTTCTAGGAATTAGTAACTTATATAGGATGCCGCCGATTTTACGCGAGGTTGTCTTGTCTATTTTCTCAGGTTTTACAGGTTATGTATGACAAGAAGATGATTTATATTCTGGAAGGGAAGCTTTGATTGTTCATTTTCTTGGAGGAAGATTTAACCTAGCCACCCTATAATCCATACCGAGCGAATCAGGGGAGTATTTGATTTCATTCTTTTTACTTTTTCACTTTTAGATTCTTTACTTGAACATTGGGGACAATGTTCATCTTAAGTGTAAGGGGAGTGTAAAAAGATGATACCTTACATATGCACTTTCGCTTGAGTTTGTTTTGTTTGATGGTAGATGTGTAATAAAACTATGAGAAATACTTGTTAGTGTAATTTTAACGCCAAATTTAAATTTTTTTACAACATTTAGGAGTGAAACTTTAGCCATAGCAAGCGTCTCATGGATAGGAGATTGTATGACTAGCACATAACCGTATATTCAAAAAAAAATTTCCACCCAAATATGTGAGGTTCGCCTTTAGATTTGATAGGAAAAGCATTTATTATTAGTGCTTATGAGTGTACCGGTAGCATTTAGATTCTAGAACTTGCGTTAGTGATGCATCCCGAGACCGCTAGTGAGACTACATTCGTGTGGTAGGATTTAGTACATGATAAGAGGCATTAGGATCACCCTTGTATTAAACCCGTATCATAATTACTTGACCATTTAAGTCATATTATTTGGCTAGTTAAGTCAACTAATTTTTCCCACACCCTTAGCGTTGTACTCATTTTTAGTACACGAAACCCCTAGTACACCCCTCTGAGCCTATCTTTTCGTTTATAACTTTAAGCATTTTACTTAAAGGAAGAATTTGTTACACCCCACTTAAATGTACACCCAAATCGCCTTAGCCTTCCGTGTATGCGCTCATTTTTAGTGCATTATTGTTATTTGTTAAACCCTAAGTTAACTATCTAATTGATTACATGGTTGCTAAGTTAACATCATTTATTACCCCCATATGTACGTTAATCTTAAAAGTGCTCCAAGTGTTTTGATTTTCTTAATTCGAGTCATTAGATTAGTTTATTGTAAAGTATGTAAAAATTCAAGTGTAAGGGAAATGTTTAACCCCTATGATGTATTATTTTGGATGGTAGGGTAAGAGTGTATGCAAAAAAAAAAAAAAAAAAAAAAAAAAAAAAAAAAAAAAAATTCGAAAAAAAAAATCAAGAAAAAAAAAAAAATAGAAAAGGAAAAAGAGAAAAAAACATACGGACTACCATCCCTTTTCATTCTATGTTCATTTTATGTTTTTGTTATTTTTCATTTATTAGCTTAAGTCGAATCTAGTCTTGGCTTAGCAACGCCATATTGTACATGTAATTAACCAAGATTGTTAACTCGCCACCAGTAAAAACTTCCTTTATCCAACAAAACCGTGTATTTCATATCCCTACACCTAACGTTACAGCCCTTTAAAAGACCTCTTTGATAGTTTATCTTAGGTGCTTACGCCATGTGGTGGAGGTTTGATCCTTTTCCAAGCCTATGGTAATCTATTTTGCTATGACAGGTAGTGAGAGATATCTTCCGTTTTCATATTGTAATTTATACTTTATTACACCCGAGAGATGTGAGTATCTAAACACTATTTGTGAGGTGCTTGTGTATGACCTCCGTGCTTGTCTATTGGTCTTTAGTGGAACGATTATTTGTTGTAATTACTTTTATATTAGTGTTAAATGACCCGTAACTTGTATTTTGACTAGAATAAAAGCGCATTTACTTGAGGACAAGCAAATCTCAAGTGTAAGGGTATATGATGAGGCGAAAAATGAACCACTTTTAGGGTGTCATTTAAGCCCGGAATTGAATTTATTTGATCAAATATTGCCCTAAATCGTTCCTTTTGTGATTTTAGGTACTTTGGGAGTGAAATCTGGAAAAGGAAGCAATTCGGACGTTTTTAGAGCATAAAAGTGAAGAAAACGCCAAAGTCTTAATTTTCCTTGCTGGGAACAGTAGGTGACGGCGTCAAGAGTAACATCCTGACGGCGTCAAGAGCAAATTTCCATGACGACCCAGTGCAGATTTGACGGCGTCACGAAGTAAGGCGTCAAGAGTAAAAGTCATGACGGCCTGGAAATGCATAATACATGACGGTGTCAAAAGTAGATCAAGGCAGTCCGAGAAGAGTTTTGGCGGCGAGGTGACGGCGTCACAAGCTTGGTCTTGACGCCGTCAGACCCCTTTTCCTATATATAGTTTTCTAATTTTCACACATAAAAAGAGAAGTTTTGGAGAAACCCTAAGTACGAACTTGGTGCGAATTTTACAGGTTTTTCAAGGGTTCCAAGCCCTTGATACCTTTCATGTGTAATTAAGATAAGTGTTCTTCTAATTCAATCAATATGTCTATGTGTTGGTTGTCTATCTCTTGTTCTTGTCTTAATTCCATCATGCTAGGCTAGATCTATCTTGTGTTTGCTTGGATCTAATGAAACCTAGATGTTAATTATGTGTTGATTACTTGTTTATAATTGTCTTGGATGAATGATTTATATGTTAGGTTTAAGAAAACTGGTAGATCTCCAATTGGTAACATGCTTGAACGTCTTAGGAAACATGAACCTATTGCACTAGGTCTTTATTGGTTGTATTTAATGCATGAGCCACTGTTTATAATCCCTATGGTTGTGCTGGGCATGATATAGGAGGAGATAAGAGCTCATAGAATTGGGAGTTATGTGCGATACCCCATGAATGGTATTAAGGAATACAATCCGTCATCCATGCAACTATAACAAGTAATTAACGTGTAAAAGATGTCTAGGGAGTAGTGAAATCTAAGTAAACACATTTTCTCCACTTATTGCTCACAACTTTAGTATAATTTAGTTTTACTTTCATTTTTTAGTATTTTATTTTGATTGCATCTTAGTATTGGGTTAGTTGACTAGCAACTAATTCCACCCAAATCTTTCAAACCCCGAGATTTTACTTGCTTTCTAAAAAAATATAAAAATACAAAAATAATCTTCCGTCATCTTTAGCACTAGTAATTAGGTTTTCTAATCCTAGCGACACTATTCCTAGTTGAACGATCAATCCCACGGTACTTGTCACTATACTATACTACAACGATCAGGTACACTGCCTGGTGGGGGTTGTAAGCTTCTCGAGATCCCTTGAGAGGTAAAGCCTGATGCGATTCCCACGTATCAAGTGTATGCACTTGGGAACGAGAGAGGAGAAGATCTGAACGTCATTACTGGTACGTTCCTTCTCAATAATCGTTATGCTTCCCTACTATTTGATACTGGTGCCAATAAGAGTTTTGTGTCCACTAAGTTTGCACCCTTACTAGAGAAACCCCCGATGGCCTTAGGAATTGGTTATAATGTAGAGTTAGCTAATGGGAACATAGAGAGGATTAGGACTATCATTCGCAGTTGCACGTTAAACTTTCTGAATCGTCTTTTCAACATAGACCTTCTACCCGTCACGTTAGGAAGTTTTGATGTCATTATTGGTATGGATTGGTTGTCGAAGTATCGTGCTTATATACTTTGCGATGATAAGATTGTGCGTGTGCCCTACGGTAAAGAGATTCTGAACATACCAGGAGATCGAAAGGATTTGAGAGGCCCATCTAGATTAGCGGTCATATCTTGCACTAAATTGCCAAAGCTAATGGAAAAAGGATGTTGCCTTTTCTTAGCTCAAATTTCTGAGAAAGGAGGGAAGGAGAAGAAGGAAAGGTGCATTGGAGATGTGCCTATAGTTCATGATTTTTCGGATGTGTTTCCCGATGAATTGCCGGGAATTCCGCCTACTAGACAAGTAGAGTTTCAGATTGAGTTGATACCTGGTGCTGCACCCGTGGCACGAGCGCCTTATCGTCTTGCACCTACTGAACTGGAAGAGTTGTCGAAGCAACTAGCGGAGTTAGCCGAAAGGGGATTTATAAGACCAAGTTCTTCTCCTTGGGGAGCCCCAGTCTTATTTGTGAAGAAGAAGGATGGATCGTTTCGCATGTGTATTGATTATTGAGAGTTGAACAAGTTAACGGTGAAGAATAGATACCCGTTACCGAGGATCGACGATTTGTTCGATCAGCTTCAAGGATTGAGTGTGTATTCGAAGATCGATTTGAGATCGGGATATCATCAGCTTCGAGTTCGCGAGGAAGATATTCCGAAAACGGCTTTCAGAACCCGTTAAAGGCAGTTTCAGGTGATGCCGTTTGGGTTGACCAACGCACCGGCGGTATTCATGGACATCTTGAATCGGGTGTGTAAGCCTTACTTGGATAAGTTTGTGATTGTGTTCATCGATGACATTCTAATTTATTCGAAGAGCGAGAAAGAGCATGAGGAGCATCTAAGGCTTATCTTAGAATTGCTCAGGAAGGAGAAACTGTATGCCAAGTTTTCTAAATGTGAATTTTGGATTCCGACGGTACAATTTCTGGGTCATGTGATTGATAGACAAGGAGTTCATGTAGATCATGCTAATATTGAAGCGATTAAAGATTGGGCTGCACCTACGACCCCAACAGAAGTTCGTCAATTTTTGGGTCTAGCCGGTTATTACCGAAGATTCATTGAGGGATTTTCAAAGATAGCAAAACCGTTGACCAAATTGACTCAAAAGAGTGTTAAGTACGAATGGGGAGATAAGGAAGAGGAAGCATTTCAATTACTTAAGGAAATGTTATGTAGTGCTCCTATCTTAGCGTTACCTGAAGGTAATGAGGACTTTGTCGTCTATTGTGACGCTTCTCATAAAGGTTTAGGAGCTGTGCTAATGCAACGAGAGAAAGTGATAGCTTATGCTTCCCGACAGCTCAAGAAGCACGAGAAGAACTACACCACCCATGATTTGGAGTTAGGTGCTGTGGTTTTTGCCTTGAGGATATGGAGACATTATCTGTATGGTACCAAATGTGTTGTATTCACGGATCAAAAAAGTCTGCAACACATCTTGAATAAAAAAGAGCTCAACATGAGACAACGACGTTGGATTGAGCTGCTAAGCGATTATGATTGTGAAATTCGCTACCATCCTGGTAAAGCAAACGTTGTTGCTGATGCTCTTAGTCGAAAGGAGAGAATTCCACCATTACGAGTTAGGTCATTAGGAATGACTATCGTATCGCCATTACCGTCTCAAATATTAGAAGCTCAAATGGAAGCGTTGAAAGCAGAAAATCGACCTGTTGAGAACATATTTGGGATGGCAGAAAATGAGAAGGGATTTGTTAAGCGTTCTGATGGAGTATTATGTTTTGGAGAGCGAAGTTGGGTACCATTGTATGGAGGAATTCGAGAGTTGATTATGCATGAGTCGCATAAGTCAAGATACTCTATTCATCCTGGGTCTGACAAGATGTACCAGGATTTGAAAAAGTTATATTGGTGGCCAAATATGAAGGCAGATATAGCGTTGTACGTTAGTAAGTGTTTGACATGTTCTAAGGTTAAAGCCGAACACAAAGACCGTCAAGATTATTGACGCAGCCAGAACTCCCAGTTTGGAAATGGGAGCGGATTACGATGGACTTTATTACCAAATTACCAAAGACAGCTAGCGGTTGTGACGCTATCTGGGTAATTGTGGATCGTTTGACTAAGTCTGCTCATTTCCTGGCGATTAGTGAAGATGATAGTGTGGATAAACTTGCGAGGTTGTATGTGAAGGAGATTATTTCTCGTCATGGAGTTCCGATATTGATTATTGCTGACCGCGACAGCGGCTTTACGTCAGCGTTGTGGCGATCACTTCAAACCGCTTTGGGGACGAGACTTGATATGAGTACTGCATATCACCCCCAAACCGATGGTCAAAGTGAGAGAACTATTCAGACTTTGGAGGATATGCTTCGTGCATGCATAATAGACTTTGGTAAAGGCTGAGAGAAATATCTACCCCTTGCGGAGTTCTCCTACAACAATAGCTACCACATAAGTCTTAAAGCTGCACCATTTGAAGCTTTATATGGTCGTAAATGTTGTTCACCTATTGGTTGGGCTGAAGTTGGAGATAGCCAACTCACAGGCCCTGAACTTATTTTGGAAACTACTGAGAAAGTAACGCAAATTCGAGATCGATTGCAAACAACTAAGGATAGGCAGAAAAGTTACGCCGATCAGAGACGTAAACCCCTAGAATTCCAGGTTGGAGACAAAGTGATGCTGAAAGTCTCGCTTTGGAAGGGTGTGATACGTTTTGGGAAACGTGGGAAACTTAATCCCCGCTACATTGGACCATTTCTTATTTTGGAAAGAATTGGGCCCGTGGCTTATCGGTTGGAATTACCACCGGAATTGAGTCAAGTTCATGATGTGTTTCATGTTAGCAATTTGAAGAAGTGTCTTTCGGATGAAACGCCGGTTATACCAATTAAGGATATTCGTGTGGATGAAAGTTTGAATTTTGTGGAAGAGCCGATTGAGATACTGGATAGAAAGATTAAACGACTTAAGAGAAGTCGTATTCCGCTCATCAAAGTTTGTTGGAATTCGCGGCATGGACCGGAATTCACGTGGGAACGTGAGGATGAGTTTCGATAGAAATATCCGAAGCTTTTTACTTCGTAGATTGGTTTGTTCCGAGAGAAACCCGGGACGGGTTTCTTCTGAGGCTGGGAGGATGTGACAACTGGCAAATTAGGGAGCCATTTTGAAAACCCGCATTACTTTAAAATTTTAAATTTTGGAATATTTGAAAAGTTTATTGTGCCGAGATATTTTATGAACGTTGGAATGTGATTTTAATCGTACGTTATTTATGGGATTCGATTATTTATTAATGGTTTGGTTTGGTTCATTCGTGATGATTTATTATTTAGATCATTATTTTGGCACTACATTGACTCCGGCACTAGGATAACCTAACAATTTTAATTATTTTAATATTGGTTCGGATATATATATTTTTGGAACGTATCGCGAGATTTTTGATTATTTGAAATGAGTTCGGTTCGAGAGAGTTGAATTGTTATTTAAGGTTTCGGGACTGGTCCGTGTATTTTACACTGGGTTACTTCACCACCCTACCCTTAATAATATTAACACATTATTATTATTATAAATATTTTTTTTTTATTAATAAGAGTAGACTACATATTGGTCCTTGTGGTTTTGTCGCCTGGCACCAACACAAACACAACCACACCAACTCTCATTTCTCTCTCTCAATATATCCCTCCCACCTCACAAAACCCTAGCCGCCGCTCACTTTTCCGGCCACCACAGCCGCCACCGTCGCTCCACCATCAACACCAACACCACCAATCGATTCCCCATTTCATCCTCTACCCGATCTACATAAACACGCGCCCTAAAACTTACATTTTCATCTCGATATCATCACAAATTCGTCACCATCTTTCTTGTTTTTGAAGTTCCTTACGTTTTGGTCTTGGGAATCGAAGGTAAGACGAGTTTTAACTCGTATTGTGGTGAAAGACGTGACCTAGGGTCACGAATTTGATTTTTCTTTTCGGGTTTACGGATAAAAATGCAAGACTCAAGTGGGTTTTTGATAAAATGGATTAAATGAAGAGTTTGGTATCCGGGTTCTTGTTTTTCTTGATGGGTCGAGACATAACCGAGAGCTATTGCTCCCGGCTTGGGTCATTTTTGACTTATTTTGGCCACTTGATGTACATTTGGTCCCTGGTGATCGATTTGAGGGTGTTTGGATTATCATTTTTGTATTGAATGATTCTTGGATGGTTGAGACCTCCATGTTGTTGTTTGGTTTTGAGGCCGACGACCCAAAGGGTCGGTTTGGTTTTGGTTCGAGGCTCACATGAGCTAGCCGAGACCCTAGAGGTCTCGGGTGGGACCCACAAGACTTGTGGTGAAGTATTGACTCGGGTGTGACTTGGTAGGTCGACCCGTATGTGTAATATTTGATTTTTGGTTGTAGTATATAATTGATGGATTATATTGGTTGTTGGTTTATTATTATTGTGTTTGACATAGAGGTTTCGGACTCATGGTATTATTGTTGGAGTTGTTGACGAGTGTGGATTTGGGGATCGATTGTGAGACGGTCACTTAAAATGACGGAGATAGGTTAGTCGGGTGCCGTAGTCGGACCCTCATGTTGTAGCACGTGGATATGGGATTGTTTTGGACGGAGTTGATTTATTTATTTTGACTTGATTATTATTTTGGACTTGGACTATGAGCCGAGAGTGATGACTCGGACATGTGACCAAATTCTTATGACTCGATAAATATTTAAAATCAAACATTAAAAACAATACTCGTAATAATATTATTGATAATATACTCGTTTATATACGTATATAGACGTGATAAACGTATATATATATATATATATATATATATATATATATATATATATATATATATATATATATATATATATAAATGCGTATATTAGTAATAAAACAATCACGAGTAAACGTTATAATAATATAACAATAATTATTTTACTATGCAAATAGTGAAATAAATGTCGAAGCATTATTATAGATAATAACTATAAATGATGTTGAAAACTAATATATCGGGTGAGTAATAAATAAAAACATGATGACTTTTATAAATTTGGAAAAACTTATCGAGTTATACGAGTTGTGGTTATTTAAAGTTCAAGTGGGCTTTATCATGTGACTTTTGTGTTGTCACGGATATATGACGATTAATATAAACATTTTCTATAACAAGTGACTTATTTAATCGACGGATTAGATCGAGTTATTTGGCTATATAAATTGAGTATATTAATGGGCATCGTATCCCACAAGGCCCATAAGTTGTGGTATATGTATTAGGATAATAAATTACTATGTATCTCGTGGAATTTGGCCGATTTGACGATATATATAGGGAATTTATTGGACTACGATATATACCAAATAGTATACTTTGTGCTATGTGCTTTAGGTTGGGTATAATTTTGGAACGATATATTACGTAAATAAATATGGGGGATTACCAAATTGACGGATTTGATAAGCTTCGATGATTTATTTAGATAATATATTGGGCTAAAATTAGACCTATAGATGGTTTATTATTTCTTTTCGTTGTGACTTCTTGGTTTGAGTTGTGTCGACCCTTCACCCGTATGGATACCAAACGTCGAATTTCAAATTAATATGAAGATACTTCGAGAAATGGATATTTTTGGAAAGTAAAAATGGAATACGTTCGGGAATGGGAATATTTGATTTTTGAGGAAATGATTTCTGAACGAGCTTGATATTGTTAGGAAGTGCCGAGTCTGTAGTTGCCGTTACGTGAGTTGCTTGAGTTTGCTTACGTCTTTCTTCTATCGATTTCTTTTGAGATTTTGCTGGACTTGAGGTGAGTCATAGCCCCACTTTTTACTCTTGAACTTTGTTTTCAATACTTGGGGTGAGAAACGTGCAAATGTTTTTATGTGGACTATTATCGCTTTGTTTATTTAAAACTTGCTATGCTTATAGAACTAGGTAGGATCAAGCGAGGCCTAGTCCCGAACTAGGTAAGCTATTGATTTGGTTATAGAGCGAGGCCTAGTCCTGAACTAGGTAAGCTATTGATTGGTTATTGAGCGAGGCCTAGTCCCGAACTAGGTAAGCTATTGATTTTTTATTGAGCGAGGCCTAGTCCCGAACTAGGTAAGCTATTGGATTGATTATAGAGCGAGACCTAGACTTGAGCTAGGTAAGCTATTGATTGAATGGATTTGAGCTATAGCGTGCACCTATAGGGTTGATTATTTTGGTTGGATTATTGAGGCCTAGTCTAGCTAGCAAGCGTTTTGCGTATATGTCCACTATATTGAATTATGAATTTAAACCTATGATCTCACCAGCGAAAGCTGACTTTTAGCACGTTTTCTCAGGTAATTAAGTGATGCCCTTTGGATGCTTGGATTGGAGGCTTGGCAATGGCACCCGGTTATAGATCTATTTTCTAAAACTCTGATAAATTATTGTGGACCTATGTTTATTTCTTTTGGGCCTTACTTTGGATAATTCTTGGGATAAATGTAAACTTTAAAACCCGTTTTGGTTGTGTTTTTCTTATGTTTACTTTATCTTGTTCTTTCATGACTTTGAATGGATACCAATCCCCGTAGCACCCCGAAAGCTTGTTGAGTCTTCCTCTGTATCAAATTTTGGGGGTGTTACAAACATAACCTAACCACATCATACATGAGTCAATTTATATTTGCTTGAATCAATTTCACTCTACATGCAACTAAACGTTTGTCCCAATTTTACAACCTGATGTGATTAAAGACATAATAGTTTAATTTTATTAATTAATAACAAATAGATTAGGCCACAACAATTCACAATATCAACAATCAACTAATTTAATATTTGAAACTACAAAAAGGATCAAAGTTATAGAAAAACGGTTTACAAAATTGGATTAGGGTTTCGCTTAACAGGATTATAAACATTTAATTATAAAATATTTGAAGAACTATAAGATAAATCTTACCAAGACCATGTACGCCATCAAACTTGATTGTGTTAAATATTACAAAATTGGATTTCGGTTTCGCTAATAATAGAGAATTGTGGGGAGGTGGGATGGTTGCTTAGGATTGGGATGAGAAAAAGAAAATTGTAAAGCTGGTTTTGTTTATGATGAATGCACTACGAGGAGCTTTTTTTCTTTTTTGAATTTTCACTTTGGTCCAAAACTAACAAACATGATCTATTGAGTACATGTGTATTTTTTGGGGTTTTTTTTTCTATATATAAGTATGTAAAACGAATAAATAACTTGTATTTCCAAATTAAGAAATATTAAGGGTTTTCTTCCTTATAATCTTTAAAAAAATAAAAAACTAGTAATATATTTATTACTAAATAAGAAATTAAAAATTCCTTTTTTTTCATAAATAAAAAAGTCCCCACTTGGGTTTTCCTTTATTATATAAAAGATATCACATGTGATACATTAATAGTGGTTCGGGACAGCTTAAATCATAAAATATAAAAAATTAGCAGCTTAAATATCATAGGTGATATACAATATGTGATTCAGTTGAAGATGATATCGCAAGTAAAACAACCTCATTTACACCTCGCATCCTATACAAGAAATCTTCAAAACTTCACATATCCAAAATTTCTAGCAACTACAATTTCTAGTGAATTTTGAAAAGAAAAAACTACAAAGTCAAGCAAAATTCAAAAACTCAAACTAAAAAAATCAAACGAATCATACAATTAAACTAACCACTTCTGATTTTCCAAATTCAATTCTTTCATTAACTTATAATCTATCCTTGAACTCCCAAAAATTAATGTCTATGTTCCACACAATTTTGTTAAGTAGTAATGAACTCAGTATCATCTAAGATTTTTTCAAGCAGATATGTAAAGAATATCATGTAGATATATTACTCTTTGATATATCAAATACAGTCTAACAACAAATAGTATAAATGTGTACATCAATGCAATATCACATGTGATACACCACATGTGGTTTAGCATATAACAACATAAATATATCAATAGCACATATGATATACGAATCACACGTATCCTTGAACAACAAAAATAAATCACTCTGTGATATATCACATGTGATATAAGGATTAATGATGTTAGTTACTGTCATAGCTTAATGAAATTGGTATATCACATGTAATTTATGATGACTTAATTAAGCACCACTTTACACTATATGCATGTTAATATCACATGTGATATAACATGTATGATTCAGAACACATGTTAAGCAAACAATAAAATCCAATAATCAAAAGTTCATCAAAATTAAACCAAATTACGCATCATTCACATCTAGCACACCTAACCTAAAACAACACTAAATTACATTTTCTTGAGACTTATACCACAATCTAACAACTAAAAAAAATCAAAAATCATAAATACTCAACAAGTAAATCATAATAACATTGTACATATAGTTGCTAAATGAATTTGTCAAAAAAAAAAAAAAAAAAAAAAAAGCTTGTTCCAACACTTTCGAATCATTAACCTCTTGATCCGTCTCCAACCTGGCCATAAATTGCTCATTTAGATTAATAACCTATTTTTTTGTTGAAAATCCCAATCAAAAACCTAAATTTATGATATAAATCGTACAAAACCTATCAATTGGATTAACTAACAATTCAAGAATGAACAGATTAAATATTGATGATGAATCGTCAAGATCCAAATGAAATCCCGACAACATTGATGATGATTATGATGTTAACGGAGATTGATGAGGAATTGTTGAATTTAATGGTTAAATGGTTTGAATTATAGAATTTGATGATAAAATGAGGGTTTGAATGTTGAATTGAAATTGGGAAAAGGGGAGAGAGAGAACCTGAAATATAAGGGTTTTATCTGGGAAACCCTTTGCCCAAAATAAAAAAATATAAGGGGATAAAATGGAGGTTTAAAACAAAAAATGTTTATATAGTGGACCAAAACACCCATATTAATATGAAAGTTGAATTTAATCTTCACCATTTGATCTAATAAAAATTTTAACAACACATGAAAATAAAGTATCCCCAAAAGCAAATTGCGCAAAAATCTTGTGTTATTTTTTTCTTACTACGTTTTTCATTTGTGTCTCGATATTTATTCGTTGTAGAAGATGAATGCATTAATATCAGAGTAGTAAACAATCTTTCACATCGAATTCATCATGAAACCTATGTGTCACAAAATTATGCTTGAGAACCATCGGCGGTTGTTGAATTTGCACAATCAAATCAATATCTTGTGAGAATGATGTGGAAATGACCATGAAATATGTTCCTGAATATAGCATCCTCACATTTTAACTCCAAGCTAAGTGAGAATGAAAAAGGGCAACAAGAGAGTAAAGCACTTTCTAATGAGAGGCCGGGAAGAAAGAAGTGGAACATATCCTAGCGATGGAAGCCCTTAATGTAGCTATCCAGGAGGCAATTGACAACAACTTCTTTCATGGCATCAAAGTGGGGAAAGATAAGATTCATGTTTCTCATCTCCAATTTGCGGATGATGCCCTTATATTGGCTGAATGGTCCATCTTGGATGCTAAAAACTTATCGAGAATCCTTACATGTTTTCACCTTGCATCCAGCCTTAAAGTAAATTTCAATAAAAGCAAGCTATTCGGGGTAGGGGTGTCTAGTGAAGAGCTCTATTCCTTGGCTTCCGCGATTGGTTGTCTCGCCTCTCAATTTCCTTGCACTTACTTGGGTCTTCCTATTGGAGCTAAAATGTCAAGATGTTGTAATTGGGAACCCGTCATTGATAGGTTCCAAAAGAGGTTATCTAAATGGAAAGCCAATTCCCTTTCTTTTGGAGGTCGCCTCACTCTCATCAAATCTGTACTTGGTAGCATGGGTGTTTACTATTTTTCAACCTTCAAAGCTCCAAAGAAGGTCATCCATAAGCTTGAAGGTATTCGAAGGAGGTTCTTTTGGGGTGGAAATACCGAAGCTGATAAAGTTGCTTGGATAGCTTGGGACAAAGCGTTATTGCCTCGATCTAATGTGGGTCTTAGAATTGGTAGTCTCAAGGCAAGTAACCAAACCTTACTTGATAAGTGGTGGTGGAGATTCCGCAATGAAGACACAACTATTTGGTGTAAAGTTATTCGCTCTATCCATGGGGATTCGGGAGGTATACTATCTCCTAAATCACATAAAAATCTTTCAGGTACGTGGTCCCAAATTATAAAGCTCAAAGATGATCTTTCTAAGATTAGCATCAATCTTCCTATGCTCTTCAAGAAAAAGATTGGAAATGGTCAAACAACAAGCTTTTGGCATGATAACTTGTTGGGTGGCTCAACCCTCCACGAAACATTCCCGTGCTTGTATCGGTTGGAGCTAGACCCAAATTGCCTTGTTTGTGAGAGATCAATCAATGTCCCTCAAACCAACCATATTACTGTGTCCAGCCCACTCACAATATCCTGATGTCGCAAACAACAGTGGGCAATTTCACATTCCCATCAACCAAAATCCTCCACATTCACACAATATTGGGCCTTATCCTTCTTGGTCCTGGAGGAGAGCCATTAGATCACAGCAAGAGTATTAGGAAATGACAAATCTTACCAATCTTTTAATTGGCCTTCACCTTTCTACTAATGAAGATACTTGGGAGTTCACACCAGCTGCCTCAAGGAACTTTACCGTCAATTGCATGCAGAAGATCATCTCTTCCACGTCGATCAACTCCAACTCTCTACATACTAGATGGAATAAGTTGCTTCCGTTGAAGGTAAATATTCTTACTTGGCGTGTCTTGAACAAAAGGCTTCCAACTAGATATAATCTTGATAGACGAGGAATTGACCTTCACTCAACTAGATGTCCTTTGTGTGATGGTGACATAGAAACAGAGGAGCACTTGTTCATTAAATGCCCCGTTGCCATTTATTCTTGGAAGATGGTATTTTCATGGTGGCAGGTTGTGGATATTCCTTTCTCAAACCTGGCTGATGTCCTAACCATGGCTGAACTCATAGCACTGACACAATCTCAAAAGAAGTTCTTTGATGTGGTGGTTAATACAACTATTTGGGCGATATGGAATAATCGAAACAAAGCCGTTTTCAACCTTAAGAGACCTCAAAAGGAGCTTCTTTTCAACGATATAAAAATGATGTCATTTATTTGGATCACGAGTAGAAGTAGTAAAAGTCTCTTGTAATTGGTTAGAATGGTTTAGCGATCCTTGTAACTCTACCTCTTTGTCTTTGTAATTCCCCTTTTCTAGCTTCTTGCTAGTTCTATATAATGCCGTTCAAAAAAATATATATATTAAAGAATTAGTCTGAAATCTGTTAGAAAATGTGTATTTAATTACCATAGTTTTCAGTCATAGGAGGTCCAAATACAATCAATAGTGACTAAAGTATCGGCCATTCCACAAATAATCTATATTTTCACTTTCTTTTTTGTTTTGTTTTTCATTTAATAATAATATTACGGACAATTATAAATTCACATTTTGTAAAAAAAAATCCATCTTATTACTGGAAACATGAGTTGTTAGTTAACCAAGAATAGCTTATAATGGTGGTCAATTTCAGAATCTAAGTAATGAAATATCAATTCATTCTTAAATCTTAAGCCATGCAGCAATATGAAAACACAACAAACAAACAGACAAGGCACAGCAAGAATCCATATTTGATAGAAGAGGTGAACGTATTTTAAGGTACTGGTCCAACAGATCTGTTGGTTTGATTTTAGAAGAGCTATCTTGTTGATTTTTTAAAAGATACAGTGTGTTTATTTAATCATATTTAATGCATTACTATTTGGAAAATTATGAAAAAAGGAAAAAGTGTTGGTGGGTCAGCACAATTTGAACCATTTAAACAAAAATCCATTTGACTAATTACCCATCCGGACGTGACCCAGGCCGCCCGGGCCACAATTCATGCATAAAAATATTAGCAGGTGTGTAGTATCTGTGTAATACAGTTACTCATATAATTTACTCGCTATCTAATGTATTACTGAAATGAGACTTGATATCAAAATGTGGAAATCGATGAAGTCTATAATAGTATGGTGAATATTTGGTGAAACACGAGACCTCAAAACATTCAACTCGACAGATTCAGCAACCTTTCTTCAATAAATGTTTTTTAATGACTAAGTTGTAGTTGTTTTAAATATATAACTGCTAACTAGAAGCTGGAGTGGTACATAAATGGATTAGTACGTACATACGCTTCCAATCGACCATTCTCCAATAAATGCAAATATGATTTCATTCCTATTAGACGTTATCTCACCTTAGTCTGGGCTGATTATTTTTCACGTTCTCCACCGCTAATAGGCTAAGGTTCACAATCTTCAACAATTTCTTTGTCTGAGTATATAAGGAGCGCCCACTCGAACCCCAACCACTGCAGATACATAATAACATCTTTCTACACATCTATGTAATTCTCTGTAGGCACACAATTGCATAGCACTTGTCATAATGAATTATTCCTTATAGTAAATTTTGTATATTAGACAACATATGAACCTACCTTGTCTAAAGACCTGCCTAGGAAATCTGTATTGAAACTAATCAATCTCATTCCTGAACCTCTATTGGGACCATAACATACAATTAATACAAATTTATTTATGATTTCATTCTATTTTAGCACAGATGTAGAGACGACCAGATGTAGAGACGACGAAAGCTGCTCGGATATGATTAGCAACCAGATTTAACTTAGATATGAGAAATACTGAACTGCATTTTTCATTATAATGTATGACGATGAAACTGAAACTATGGAACATCTGATGAATAATATGCATCTTGTCTCGCTTAATCTGGATTGGAAATTTGCAATAGTTAGGTTTTTCCTGGCTCAAAATAGCCACATAAAAGGTTTATCTATATATAACTAACCACTGGGAGAGAAGAAGAAAAGATCGCACTGCATGATACACCTGAAATGCTTCAAAGCTGTAACGATCTCATCAGCGTGGTTTATTTGGAGATTAGAAGTATATAAAGTATCTATTTCTAAACCGTACAACTGTCCAAGGGTCAGGAAGTACTTACAAATATGCATAGTTTCATTTGATGGATCACTAGCTAGCAGGAGTAAAACTTTACAAATAAATGATTGGGAGTTATGTTTAGACAACTTATTTATGGCCAAAAGATTTATAAGAAAGAAGATAGAAAAAGAATGGCAGTGAAGGTAGAAAACAGCAGCCGTATTTGGGAAATACTACAAATCACACTTCCGACAAAAACACGTGCCGAAAAAAACTAGCGACATGTGATTATCGGATCTATGCACAATACCTTAGGAAACTCTATGTATCTAAAGGTAAGTCACCTGAATTTATTCCACTGGCTTTGAATCTGAGCATCTTCCCACCAAAGATGGAGTCATTATTTCTAGGTTTCCACAGCAGCAAAAAAGTGGTTTTAGGTACAGCATTAAAGACTTTAGCAGCTTAGAATCTATCTTCTATTGGAATGCAATGCCAAAAGCTTCATTGACATTTATATAATATATAAGAGAAGTAAGATGGAAGTTCCACCAACCTAATGACACTGGACCAGACATTTCTAACAAAACGACAGCCTGCAACACATGATTGTCAATCTCAAATTTTGACTAACAGAAAGCACATAGATGAAATTCTGGGCTGATGACATCACGAAACAGGTTGAACGTAGTCAAAAGCCTCAAGAGACAAACATGCCAAGAACAATTATTGATGGACCATCTTAAAATTACAGCAGCTTGCCTTCAATGTACAACCTTATAGAAGAAGTAGACAATCTGCCAGATGAGTTTCGAGACCAGATCGACTTAATTATCACACTAGTTTGGATTCGGCAAACTAGCTCTCACCCGTGGACAGCCTTCTCCAATTCCATTTCCCCCAAATCTTTGAACGATTTAGCCATTCCATCCAATGGCGTTTGAGCTTCCTAGTTCTTACTTATTTAATTTTTTGCAAACCATAGAAGATCTATTAAATAATGCCTTTAAATTTATACAGAACAAAATTTATCTAGTTCCACGTCACCAGATATTCTAGATCATTTTCTTAAACAGCAGACGGATTTCATTAAAATTACTAGCAAGAAGATAGAGATAATATAACAACAATACAACTTAAGCTATTACACTGAAGCCAAACACCCCAGTACTCCTATAATCACAATGACAACACCTTATATCGTGTGTTCTCCACAAACTAATACGAAAGACTATGATTATAAAGTAGGTTTGTTCCTTTTAACATGTAAGATCAGTCAAGGATAACTAAACATGTGCATATTTGGTGCTACCTCATAGATATATGCCGAGTGCATCTAAAATGCTTGATTCAGACAATATTAAATACAGGAATTTACTCAAGGACATAAAATAAAGAATCTGATGTCTTGGGGCTTGCTAAGATTGTTGCATCTTTGTTATCTTAATTTTTATGATTTCATCCATTGTGTTAGTATGTATATATGTATATAATTTTATATATGCTAATGCAGGAATGATAAACACTTTTTTCGGGCCTATCTAAATTCACTCAAGCCTAGATCCTTGGATATCACGTTCATAAATAATATTGTGCGATCTTGCGAGCACCAATTATAATTCGACCTCATTAAAAAAATCTAACTAAGTAACTGATCGGATATACTGTAAATAGCTTAATTATAAGTAAAATATGAAAACACTTCAAACATCCAGGTATTGACTTAAATCAGAATACATAGCAGACCTAGAAAATAACCGGAAAAAAATAAAAACATAAATAAAACAGTTCCAAATACAGGTTTTGAAATATCTCCATTGAGTGCTTTCCATTTGCCACCTCGACCATTGACAAAGATAAAAGGTACCATCAATTACGATTCAGTTTTATTGTCGCCATGATCTCCATCACTTTCCCCATCTTCTGCACGGCCCATCCCAACCTGTGAAAGAAGATCAATGGTACCATCACCACTTCTAACTGGATCTTGATTTATTGCACTGCCCCTACCATTAACTATCCCCAGAGAGTTAAAATCACGCCCCACTGAACTGTTATTTCCATTTTGTGCCAGGAAACCACCTAGTTGGCCACCCAATAACCCCACAGAATTCAAATTACCACCGGCATTATTTACATTACTGATGTTTCTTTGGTAAGGTTCAGTCCTATCATAAGATGGCAATTGCCTGTCGTTGAAACTCGTAGTCAATAAGGACCGACCAAAATAACCTAAGGGGTATAGGGTGTTTCCATGAGGATTAGGTGAAGGAAGAGATGGGGACGCAAGGGATTCCCTATTAAAAGAAAGGCTGTAATCGGTGTAAATTGGAGTGGGATATAGATTCGATAAATTCAATTCGTCACCCCTCTTTCTTTTTTTTGCTAGTTCTCTCTCTTTCCTGTGGGAATTTTGGTGGCCGCCCAATGCCTGGGGGGATGGGAACTTTTTTTTGCAAAATCCGCTCGGGTAGGTGATCTTTACGATCTTGTCCACACAGCCATCATTCATTTGGGACACCACAACATCTACCCTGGGTAGGCCAGAAACGAGTTCAGAAATTTGCTCCTGTAATATGTTTTCTTGGGCATTTGAGGTTGAACCCTCTGCAATCTCTTTCCCTTTTGCATTACTGGTCATCTCTACTTCTTTTATTTCCTGAACGATGATTGTACCCTCATTAAAGTTTGGCATCTGCTCATTCACATCTTCAGAGACAACATCACGATCTGGTGGGCTGAAAACAGTTGTATCAGCAGGTACAATGGGATGATTGTTTTCTTGAGTTTCTTTAGAGGTTGATTCGGCAATCTCTTTCCCTTTCACATCCTTGGTCTCCGGAAGATTTGCCTCTTCAAAATTGATTGTACCCTCATTAGGGCACGAAATTTGCTCCTGAAGGTGTTCAGATGATGGAGCCTTGCCCTTCCCTTCAGATTCTCCGTTGTTGGATGATTTTCCATCCATTTCCATGACACACTTAGAGAGAGAGAGAGAGAGAGAGAGAGAGAGAGAGAGAGAGAGAGAGAGAGAGAGAGAGAAATTCAGTGCACAAGATGAAGGAGTAAAACAAATAAGAAGCACTAAATAAGCATTAAATTGAGATGGTGGAATATATGTCTATTTTGAGATAACCATACTCCAACATTCACTTTGTCTAAGTTTATAATCCAAAATAGTAATAAAGCTAATACAAAATATACCTTTACATGGATTATTTTGCTCAACATTAATCTGTGGTAGAGTTTTTTTTTTTTTTGGTTAAAAGGTTTCCCCGATAAATGTAATATGTGGCAGAGTTAATTACATCTCAAAAAGCAAAATAGATAAAACTTATGACTTCGAATTGTATGTTCTTTTTTTACATGCATATCTTAAAGTAAACATTTATTTATCACATATCAACCTCGTATTTATGTTATTTAATAAAACTAGCTAATTTGAATCATCAACAATCAAAACTGATACACAAAAGAAAGTGAAAGTGAATCATTAGCAGCATTTTGATATATGACAGCGAACAGATATATTGATAAAATATAGTATTAAGTCATTTAGTGATCATTAAACTTGAGTTACTATGTTGCCATAATATTATCTCCTCCCATGCTGATTAAAAAATTAAAAATTAAAATAAAATTAAAAAAAATTTGTTAGAAAGTTATCAGCATTACCAAAAAGCCTTGAAAAAACAACATTTTAAAACAAGACTTAAATGAAATATTTGGATTTTGTATATTATTCCCCTGAGCATTTAGTACATTCTTAATGATATAAATGTTAAGGTAAAATGACTATGGAATTAAATATTCAAGTCTCACAACTATCACTTTATAGTCAAATTAGGTATTTCTCACCTTTATAGTCAACAAAACAAATTTCCTGTATGGTTATAAAAATTAACTAAAATAACTATGGAATTAAATCTTCAAGTCTCACGACTATTACTTTATAGTCAAATTAGGTATTTCTTACCTTTACAGTCAACAAAACAAATTTCCTGTATGGTTATAAAAATTAACTACGATAACTTTAGGATTTGATAGGATTGAAAATGAACCCATGCTATATGTGATATTATTTCTAACAAATGAATAATAATATTCCCTGATGAAATATTGGTAACTTGGAAAATCTGAGTTACCACATATAAGAATGAGTAAATAATTTTTCACATCGAATTCATCATGAAATCTATGTGTCACAAAACTAAGCTTGAGAACCACCGGCGGTTTTTGAATTTGCACAATCAAATCAATATCTCATAAGAATGATGCAGAAAATGACCATGAAATATGTTTCGGAATATAGCATCCTCACATTTTAAATCCAAGCAAAGTGAGAATGAAAAAGCAACAGGAGAGTAAAGCACTTTCTAATGAGAGGCCGGGAAGAAAGAAGTAGAACATATATTAAAAAATTAGTCCAAAATCTGTTCGAAAATGTGCTTTTAATTACCATAATTTTCAATCATAAGAGGTCCAAATACGATCAATAGTGACTAAAGTATCGGTCTGACCACAAATAATCTATACTTTCACTTTCTTCTTGTTTTGTTTTTCATTTAATAAAATATCAAGGACAATTATAAATTCACTGTAAAAGATGAGTGGGCTAACTACAAGGACTGCAATGCAATGACTCTAATAGTTTAAGGACTCATATTGTAAATATTTCATAATTTTGTTAGAGTTAATTATTCACTATTTAAAATCTCTGTATCACCACCATCATTTTCACTTAATTAGAATCATTTCCCACTATGTGTTTGTGTGTGTAAATGTGTGTTCTTTCGGTCTCATTATTGTGTACATGGTATCAGAGCTTAATGATATTCTTGAAATTGTTATAACCATCATAACTGATTCAACAACCATAATCCACCATAAAATTGTTCATCATAATTCCACATAAACCACCGTAATCTTCAATAATTTATGTTTCTTGAAAGCTTCCACTGTCACAACAATGGTGGCTTCATCTTCTTCGTCCGATGATGCTACCACAATGAATAACCAAACACCACTGTTCCAAAATCCTCTATTTTATCACCCTTCTGATGGACTTGGTACCTTAGTGATCAGTGAGAAACTAGTTGGTGCACAAAACTATCATTCTTGGAGGAGTTCTATTGAAATTTCTCTTTCTACCAAATGCAAGTTGGGGTTCATTAGAGATACAGTTCCAAGATCAACTGATGATGTAGGATTGCAAGAATAGTGGGATACTTGTAACAATCTTGTGATTAGTTGGCTAATGAATTATGTTCCTGAGTCAATTGCTAAGTCCATAATGTTTATGCGTACTACATATGTAATTTGGATTCAATTGGAAACAAGGTTTGCTCTCAGTAATGGATCACATAAGTACACGTTGAATAAAGAGACTTATGAGATAATGCAGTATGGGGTGCTTGTAAGTGAGTATTATACAAGTATGAAATGTGTTTGGGAGGAGTTGGATTCCATGAATGAATTTCCAAGAATTGTTAACATCACCATTGAAATTGTTGTTTTCTTGAATGCTTTGAACACATAGAAAGAGGAAAAAAGATTGTTTCAGTTCTTGAATGGTTTAGATAATCATTTCGCAAGTCAAAGAAGTCAGTTGCTTTTGAATACACCTCTCCTAAGTGTTGAAACTGCTTGTGCTTTGCTTTAACAAGAAGAATCACAAAGGGGAGTTTTTAGGACTGTAACACAGTTGGGAGTTGAAACAACTGCTTTTATAGCAGAGGTGAAAGAAAGGAGAAATATGATATGTGTGGGTTCAAGTGGCATCCACCAGAGAAATGTTTGTAGAAAGTTGTCTATCCTACCTGGTAATACAAGTACAAGTATAATCAGAAAGGGAAAGCTTTGCAAAGAACTAGTATTGGAAATGTCAAAAGGAATGTAAATGTAGTGATGGTTGAAAATGGAGGACATGTGGTGTTTACTAGCAAGCAATTTGAGCAGTTGTTGAAGAGTCTGCCTCACTTTAATCAAACTGCAAATACTGAACTGGAGCTTCCTTTTGGTGAAGGTACAATCTATTGCTTTTCATGTGTTAATGGAGTTATGGAAGGTTGGATTATAGACACTGGTGTAAGTGATCATATGTCTCCTGATAGTGAGGATTTAGATGGTGTTCAAATTCTAAAAAAAAGCAACTGATAAATTTTCCAAATTGTCATACATTTGTGATTTCAAAAGTTGGAAATCTGACTTTGCAAAACAAACTTGAACTTAAAAATGTCCTTGTTCCATCTTTCAAATTCAAGCTTTTTTTAGTCTCAAAACTGATAAAGGACTCTTAGTGTTTTGTCACATTTTATGAACAATTTTCTATGATTAAGGACTTGAAAACCAGGTAGTTGTTGGGCTTGGGTAAGAAGAAGTTTGGTTTGTATCATCTACTCAACCTTCTTTTGGGCCAATTTCATGCTCAACTTTCTTCCATGGTTGTATCAGCACTTGAAGATTGTAGTCTCCATTCCTTCTATTCAAACGGTTATGTTCCTAATACTTTTGCTTTTAGTGTGTTCAATAACTCATATAGTCTGTGACACCATAGACTAGGTCATGTTTCAAACTCTACACTAAAACACATTCATTCTATTTCTGAGAATGTTTCAAATGCTAGTAGTGATTCTTGCCTAACTTTTCCTACGGCTAAATTTGCTAAACTGTTGTATACTACTAGCATGTATCATTCGAAAGTGCCATTTGAGCTTATTCATATTGATATTTAGGGTCCTTAATTACTGTTATGCCCTGTGCCCACTATGACCAAAAACATTAACTTTTACACAGAAACGACCCAACTTTGACCTTCAGTCCGATACTCTTTTGACCATTGACAAAAATCCTTAGACATATAGACCTTGAAACCATTTTTAAATAAAACTAAACTCAAATACTTTTAAAATAACGGGTGGCACTCTAAAGTGCACTATGACCCGTCTTGTGCACTAAAAACACCTAAAGTGCACTATAACCCCTCTTGTGCACTAAAGACTGCTAAATTGCATTATAAATAACCCCTTTTATGCACTACTTTCTCAAAATGACCCATACACCTTTTTAACATAAAATCAACACTTTAAACATATATTTAAACACATGTAATCCACATTTAACTAAAAATATACCATATATATTGTTTTCCATAATTCTTTGGACCCAAAATGGGTTAAAATTGACCTTGTTCCAAATACCCATTTTTCTGCATAACCCTTTTGTGCACTTTTGACCCATTTTTCAGAAAACGACTTCTATAATTGACATAACACCAAAACTTCCAGAAATCATTAGAACATTATATATATATATATATATATATATATATATATATATATATATATATATATATATATATATATATATATATATATATATATATATATATATATATATATATATATATATATATATATATATATATAATATGCATATTGGTCATAACGACCCGTGAAAACGTGCTTTACAAAATGATGGGTGTTATGCAAAACACCCGTTTTGACCCATTTGCATACTAAACTTTAACATAACACTTAAGCATACTTTAAGACCTGTAAAATGACTCTTAGCCATTACAAAGAATTGACATCACAAACATTTAACCCATTTAAGACTCTCGGGGAACAACTTTGACTTCGAGCTTGGTCTTTAATACTAAGCTTCTATATGCATATAAACCTTCTAACCCGTGCTTCCAAATCTTATACCATAATCCAAGTATATCACTTCCAAAAGAACCTACAAAAACATTGTAACACTATAATGTAAGCTTTAGTTTAGTAAGTAAAGGCAATAATATGATATCATACATCAATTACACATATAAGCATTCGTACATTTTGCTATTAGCCGAGAATGGGCTTATCAATACTATAAAACAAACATTAACACATTGACCTTATCTTTCTATCACTTGAATTACCTTAATACATATCTTAACCAATCTATTCGTAATTCACGCATAGTAAGTTAGTATGTCAAACTAACCTTAGGTCCATAAATCATCCAACACCATAGGCCATAATCTATCAATTCCTTAACACAACATACACATAATACATATATGAACAAAATCCATATAATCTCACATTATAATCATTTACTTACCTTAGCTCTAAGCTAAGTTACCATTCATTATTTCACCATCAACATCATTCATCATCATCATTCTTCATTTGAACATCTAAGTCAAATTACCATAAACAAAATACTTAACTAGAATACTATAACAATGGTTAAATACAACCATTAGCTCACCTCTTGACACTCTTAATCATCATATAATCATTTAATGATCATATGATAATTAACCCATAAATTTACTAACTTAAATTCAATAAATCTTATTCCATAATCACTATAACTTCTTTAATTAGCTTAAAACCATCTTTTACTCAATCCTCAAATTAGGGCTCATGAACCCTAACTATTAATTGACTAATTAATTCAAGATTAGAGATTACTTACTTGAAATAATGATTGTAATGAACTTAATGCTTGATTATGGAACACTAATCTTCTTCATCCTTTGTTAATCAAGCCTCAAGCATGATTTCCATCCTTTTCTTTCTTGCTTCTAAACCGACACCACCGCACACACTTGAAAACACTAGAACTCTCCTTACAAGTCCAGAGGGAATGATAATACTTATCTAGTTTTAAGACAAGATTAATTATAACTTTGGTCTATTGGCAAAAGTAGTCCTTTTTGTCCATTTCTCTTATATTTGTGATACATCAATCTTTCTATAACCATATTACACTTGCTTTGACAATTTGATTGACTAACGGGTTTGACTATAATTTAAATTCATTGACTAACCAATCATATTGAGTCTCCGACTCTTAAAGTCTTAGTCAATTTCGTCTATGGTCATACATGTTTGAAAACGGGTTTCGGGTCTAACACTTACAAGGTTTCTACTATAGGTCACCATAAATACTTCCTAACTATAGTAGATGACTGCAGTAGGGTTGTTTGGACATACCTGTAAACCAAGAAATCTGATGCTTACTCTATCTTTAAGTCCTTTGTTGTGTTTGTAAAGAGACAGTTTGAAAATGATATAAAGGTTGTGAGATCAGATAATGCTCTTGAGTTTCTCAAAGGCTCTTTAGGTCCTTATTATATGGATCAAGATCACTATTCATGAGGTCTAGGTTGATGGAAATACATTTAGAAAATGATGAACTCAAGAGAGAGAAAGTAAAGAGAGGATGAAGAAAAAGTGTTTTATTAGATAAGAATAAGATAGAATAAACTTACACAATTTCCCACACCCCTCATGGAGAGTCATGAGGGGTTTAAAACAGTTGGTCTTAGATGGATTCCCACTAGAAAGATTTTTCATAGTATCTGATAAGAAAACTACGTCTAGATCATATCTTAGGTGGATTCCCACAGGAAAAGTTTTTAAAAGAGTTGGTCTTAGATGGATTCCCACTGGAAATATTTTTCATAGTTGCACCATGACAAATAATAGTGAAAATCATCAGGATAAGGAACTACAAACCACTACAACCGTTGATAGTGATTACCCTCGAAGAGAGGAAACATGTACTTCTAACAATGTTATTTGTGAAAACTCTTCATCTTTGGTTGCAGATGATTCAACTATCTCAGAACCCAGTTCTTCAGAGGGATCTAATTCTGTAAATTCTTCAAAATCATTCTTTCTATCTTATATTTTTGGTTTTCCATTTCTTTTATAAAACAAAAACCAAATACAAAATTTGAAAAATCAACAAAAACTAAATTCAAAAATACAAAATTTTCAAAAATACAAAAACAATATATAAATAAAAAAATATAAAAATATTCTTCTTACGACATGTCTCTCGTATAATCGATATTCTGTACGTTTCTAGATGGCATTCAACAATGATACGGATATGTATAGATGCTTGAGCGAGAGTTCACTTAAATGTTTTCTAAAACATGTCGTTTCTCAAATTTTCTTCATAATGGTTTCTAGACACATACCAACGCCTCAAAGAAAGGAAAGTGCTTAATCAAAACAAAGGTTTTAAATATTTTTCAAGCACTTAT
This sequence comes from Artemisia argyi, assembly GCA_030686995.1. Taxonomy (NCBI): domain Eukaryota; kingdom Viridiplantae; phylum Streptophyta; class Magnoliopsida; order Asterales; family Asteraceae; genus Artemisia; species Artemisia argyi. The sequence continues at coordinate 184,197,397 of CM060696.1, read as the reverse complement.
CCTAAAAACATAATGGCTTTCGTATACTTCATTACAAAACCCGAACTTAAATGATAACTTCTGATTACTTCAGATCAGGACTCGTACGTTCAAAAGACGAAATCATTTTCAAAAAGTTCAATTCTAAATAAACGTAAAGATTTCATACAAAAACTCGTTTCCCAAATATAATTCTTGAGCACGTTTTCAAGATTGTTCAAAAAAAATTTCAAAATCTCTCAAATTAGTGCTCAAGATAACTTCCTCCAAACCATTTTAAAATGAGCTATCATTAAGGGGGAGCATAAAAGTTGATATCAAAAATATCCCGATATGCTATTTTTAAGGGAAAGAAGACATGATTAAAATGTGATCAAAAATGTTAAAAGATCGGTGTTGAATCTCAAATGAGCTCGATTAAGATATAACCAATGAATTGACAAAACTTAAATGTCAGTAATCAAAAAGACTTGTCTTGGACGGGTAATAATTTCAAGCTAGTCTAACTAGTGATGTAAGCGTGCCTCGAATATGACTTGTCTAAGTAGAATGTACCGTCTCGAGAAACTTTCTTTGGACTTAACCAGGCTGGGTAATTATTTCAAGCTAGTCTAACTAGTGATGTAAATGTGTCTCGGGTCGGTCTTGTTCACTGAAAGTCGATCAATTCAAAATTTGAACTCTACCCAACATGTGAAAATTTATCTTAAAAAGCACATAAGCACAAGTGAAGAGGGAGTATTTCTGAAAAAGGCAAACTCTCAAAGTGGTAACAAAAATATATTTTATAATCATAAACACTTTGAGATATTTTCACTAAAGGTTTTGTGGCATATGATCAACAAACCTAGGATAATCATGGAGTAATAAGGTGATTAAGATTAGGTTTATATCCAATGATCCGCCAGAGCTGGAGGGAACTACCTGATGAGTGCTCAAACACTCATCATTTTTGGTCAAATCTGAACTGCAAAACATACAAAAATACTCAGAAATGCATCAAAATACTAAAAATATTTCAAAATTGAGTTTTATATGTTTTAGATGCAAAATGAGCAAAAACAGATGAAAAACGTACAAAGTTTGCAAATTTGGCAGTTTCAGTCCCCCAACTTTCATAAAATGACAAAACTAGTCCCTGGATATTCAAAATATAGAAAATTATCACCAAAGGTCCTTTTGAAATCATTAGTTGTCATATTTAGTCCTTTGGTGGAAAATTGGAAAAGTTTTGGAAATTTACAATTTAGCCCCTGAAGTTTCAGACTTTGACAGATTTGGTCCCTGGTGGGATAATTTTGAATGAAAAATCAATTTTGGCCCTTGGGAATTCACAAAAATCACTTTTAATCCCTGGATGAAAATTTGGGGAAAATTACAAGTTTAGTCCTCGGAGTTTGGAAATTTGCAAAATTAGTCCCCCGGGTATTTTATTTTGGAAAATATTAATTTTCATCCTTGTAATATTCCAATGTTGTCAAAATGAGTCCTTGTGAATACTTTGTGAAAATTACAATTACAGCCCACAACTTTTCATAAATTACAAAAATAGTCCTTGTGGTGTTTTAAAGTTAAAAACAAACGGACCCTTATTTCTATTTTACCCAATCCATAGCCCACCACTATAAACCTGATCCAAACCCAACACCCCTAAGCCCATACCCAAGCCCAATCCACGCCACCCCTAAACTAATATAAACCTGGTCATTTGACCAGGTCAAACCTTCATCCCCCTTCACCCCTAACCAGCCTTTCCACCATTAACACCCCTAATTCCAGCTTGCTTTGTCTCCCCCCTCCTCTCCAATTCCTCAAAACACTCACCAACCCAACCAATCCACCTCCTCTTCATTTAATACCACACCAACTCCACTACAACTACCCTTTTACCATTTCGCGCCAAAAATTCATTTGAACGGTGGGGATTGTTTGAAGCTAACCCAACGGCCAAAAGTGAGTGGGAAAGAAAGAAGTTGATGCCATGATTCTATAAAGTGAAGAAAGAGGCCAGAGATAGAAAGTAGTAGTTAATTTTGTATAGTCTAGTGTCGTATTTAGATTAGTTTAATTTTTAGTTGTATTTTCTAGTTTTAATTAGTTGTGATCTTCATTCTCAGTATATGTAAACCTTGTTTTCATAATCAATTTCTAATTTCAGTATCATTTCAGTCATTGCAATATTTTTACTCAAATCCTCTTGATCTTGGTTATAGTATTTGTAGTTGTTGTTTTGGATTTCTAAGCTCACATCATCTGTCTACTAAGCTTTTAAAAAGTCTATGTGTCATCTAGTGTATTAGGAAACTTAAAATCAAATATATATATATATATATATATATATATATATATATATATATATATATATATATATATATATATATATATATATATATACACTAAAAATAAAATAAATAAGAAGGTAAGTAGTAGTAAGTTGAGGAAATAAGCTTGTATAAGCTCCAAACTCCTCCTGATAAGCTCAGGAAACTCTTTGATAGTTTCCCTGAGTTTATCTCACATTAAAGATCACTCTTGTTGCATAAAGCTTGTTTCTAAAGTAAGTCTCCCATTTATAATTTTTCTTTCATAATCTGTGTGGTGCTATTTGTGTTCATTTGGAGTTCATTTCTGCTTATTTTACTTAAAGATTGCTTATTAGATGAGTAGGGCTCAATAGTTGTGATTCTGTGTCAGTTAAACCTAGTTAATTAGTTGATTGTGTTTGTAAGGGACTGTTTGGAATAAGGCAGTTCATTGCATTCCTGGGTGAGTTAGGTGTTACTTGTTGCTCATCTTAAACACTTTAGGTTGTAGTAAGACATTTCACTCCAGAAATTGGTAGGTTAGTGGGCAAAATTCAAAATCAACCCTTTGAGCTTTTCATTTCTTAATTGTTAAGAATTAGGATTAGTTGAATCATCATTTAGGTGTAGAGTTTGTTCCCTTAGCTTATTTCAGTCCCAAGGTAGCTTAATTTAACATATTCCATAATTAGAATCAGCCTAAAATTCATAAAAGTCAAAAGTATTCAAGTTCATAAAAAAGTCAAATGTGTACCTTCTAAGTTTTTCTCAAAATGGAGCGAATTTTCATGAATTGTGTATTTGGTTTCAGACCTTGGGCTTTTGTGGAATGGTAGTCTACCAGCTCTTCTTTTGATTTCCATACTCACTCCATTTTTATGATTTTTGTGCTTAGTTCCACACAACCTCAAAGTCACTTGCAGGGCAATGTCATGCCCTACTACACAGATATCAGTCCAACTCCCTTACTTTCATGCACTCTCATGGCCTACACAGTGGGCCCCACAATGAGCTTATTGGCTTTTTGAGAAGCCAATAAGCTCATCTTCAAGTATCTGGGCTTACCTTGGGTTTTGAACCCCATTTGATAGGGCTGCAAGGGCCACAAACCTTGTCCCTTGACTGAGTTGTTGGTTTGGTTTTTAGAATAGCTTATCCAGCTTATTTGGCTTATTCCAGGGCTTGTACTTGTTCCTCCCACCTTATTTTAGTCCCTTTAACTTATTGGTAGCTTATTTTACCATTGTGGGCCCCCTAGCTGCCTACATCACTTTTTTACCTTGATAGTTGACCAAAGTCAACTGTCTCACTAATAAGCTCTCAAACAGCTTATTATTAAGTTTTAAAAAGTTTGTTTTTATAAAAGTCTTTCACTTTTATGTATAAATCAAGTTTGTAAAGAAAAAATCCAGAAAAGTCAAGTTATTTTTAAGTGATAGTTTCTATTTAATGTGAATTAAATTTTAATTTTCATTTTTTATATTTTTATTAAGAACTTAGCTTTTTTATATTTTTCTTAAATTCCTCTTATATTAAAGTATTTATAATAATTTTTTCATATTTTTATTTTGTCCTCTAGTATTTATTAGAATTAATCTTAGTTTTATTTATTATTAATTAATATTAAGTATTAAATGGCATAATTAGTTTTTATTAAGTAAAACCTAGTTTTTATATTTTTAATAGCTCTTATATAGTGTAATATAATTTTATAAATTTTTATAGAATTTTTACTGTTCATTTTCTATTTTTCTTAACTTAAATAGTTTAATTAGATAATTAATGTTTAATTAGTAATTAATTAATATAAAACCACAAAAAGACAAAAATACATATTTTTATTTTTAAAACTTATTTTTAGTTATTTTATAATTTTAGAAATTTTATTTTCATTTTTCTAAGTGCTTAATTAATATTATATTATACTTAAGTGTTTTAAATATTAATAATTAGTAATAATTAGTAATTAATTAATATTAAATAATTAATTAGTGTAAAAATTAATTTTCTTTTTCTAAAAATTTTCTTTTATCTTTTAGTTTGTAAAAAAGTCATTTTCACCCCCTGAGGGTTTTCAGATTTCACTTTTCACTTTTTATTTCGTACGTTTACGTTTTATTTAAACGTAACGTACGCGTTTTTAGTTTTAAACGTTTCTGGGTTTTCAAACTTTCCCGTCTTGTTTATATAGCTTGTTTAAGCTATTTCATTGTAGATTCCTTAGTTCAAATCATTCACAAACCCTTTCCATCCAAATTTACCCGATCACGAAACCGTTTGTTAACCATCCACACCTCGTCGGGACATAACGACCGGGGGAAACACTATATTTCCACGGAGCATTGACTCTAGGCTGTTTGACCATGTTGACCACATCCTTGGTTGACTTTGGTTGACGGTTTAGCATCAATCAATTTTTGACGCCGCTGCCGGGGAGGTTGTGTGCGTTTTCTAAACGGTTTTTCTGATTAGTGATTTTGGAATTCGTTCCATTGTACATTAATCCATCCGTTGTTCATATTTCCTTATTATCAAAACAAAACCGCTCCCAAAAACTTTTTAAACTCAGTTTTCAACGAACACAAAAACACAAAAATATTTTCTTTATCATTTGTATAAAATGTTTATCCAAAAATCCAAAAATATTCACCTTTACCCTCTCACATCTTTGATTCTTCATCCTTACCCCTCCCAAACCTTTTGATTCTTTCTATGTCTCATCCTCACCTTCTTGTTTGTCGATGGTGTGGTGGTCCTTATAACGGTGGAAATTGCCCCGGTTGTAGCATTGTGAGTTCGGGAAACGGGTTTGTCTATGACCAAAGTCCCTACAATGAAACAACCAGCTTCTTTAACCAACCCCCATACCCCAAGATGAACACATATTCATGTGATTATTGTGGAGGCCCTCACTACAGCTCTGATTGTCAAACGAGGAATCAGTTTGTCTATGAACAGGTTCCTTGTAACAATCATGAATTTGGTTTTAACCAGCCTCCACAATACACAACCCCTCAATCACCTCCTCAAGATGAGTTAGCTAGAGCTGAATTGATTAATAAAATGATTATCAATCAAATTCAATTCAACCAGAACATTCAAGAGGAAATAAACTGTCTTAAAGATCTGATTCTCAGGAGACAAAATCCTCCTGTTAACTCATTTTATCTTGAGGATGAAAGTCATGAGGATGAACCCTTTGAAGAAGAAATCCCTAAGGAACCTTCAGACATCTTAATAATGGGGGACAAGGAAGTTAAAGTCAATCCTTTTGAGGAAATAAATGACCTTGTTCCAATCCCAAAGGTATCTGAGGAGCCTTCTGATTCGACTTCAGTTGAAACTGCCTCAGTAGATATACAGGGAGAAAAGAACATGACTGAATCACTAGCAGTAGAAATAATGGAACTTGTAGAATCCATGACTGCTAGTCCTTCTCAACTCCCTGAGTCTGCTGTTATCACACCCGAGATTCACACTCACTCTCTGAGCATGGGGGACGAGCATCTTGACACTGTTCCTAAAAAGGAATCGGACGAATTCATAAAGTCTAGTGTTGAGAACCTTGTCTCAATCCTAAAAGAGTCACAGGGAATTCTTGATCATATGTGTGATATCCCTCCTCCTCTTGTCTTCCCGAATGATAATGTTGAGATGTTCTCCGATTCTGATGATGACGATTTGTTATCTTGTGGAGACATCAGTTACGTGGAAGAATTACCTTATGAGCTAGTCAGCATGGAAGAAGAGAATAATGAGATTGACACTGAAATCCAAGATGAAGCCCTTCGTGCTACATTATTGAATGTCAGTCTCCTCATTTCTAAAATCGAAGCTTTCAATATGAAACATATTTCTTCCCCTATCCCCATAAAGGATAGTGAGATTCTTTCCGATGATCCTATACCGGAATTTGAAGCCTTCAGCTTTGATCATATGGGAGAGAAGATTAGTGGCAGTACCACTTCTCATTCTCATAATTCTCTCCCCACATATGATTCATTCACATTTGAGGAGTTCTCCTGTGAACTCACTCATATCATATCTCCTCCGGAGTATGATAATTTCTATTTTGATCTAGACACACCCGGGATATGTCTTGATCAAACAAGCTTAAAAGATGAGATTCATATTATTATGAATTCTCCCGTGGGTGATGATGAGTTAGTCATGATGTTTGTCATGACTTTCTTTCTCTTCTTCACCTATCCCGTAACTTCTTCTCTTCTTCACTCCTTCGGGAATGAAGACACTATCTTTGATCCCGGCATTTTCATGTACCATTATCTTGAGCCGGATACTTATCTCATCGGTGTGGAACTTTCACGTGCTTCAAATGTTTGTCCAAACATCTTAAATGAAAGTCCGATTGAGATTGTTTCTTCCACATCATGCTTTCCCAAGGACAAATGAATTCGGGGTCGAGTCAAGCTAGCGACTCGGTAAACAAAAACAGTAGCATACTTATAGGGTTTTCACCCTAAGTGTGGGGGAGTCCCCCATGCTATGGTTACAAATGAAGTGAAAATACAAAAGGGTATTTTCCACGCTTAGCTTGTAATGTTGCCCTTTTACGTTCAAAATGTCGGCATAATAGCCGGGATTTTGAATATTGAGGACAATATTCATGCTAAGTGTGGGGGGGTATTCGCTATTCTAGCGAATTTTATCATATTTTACTATCTTATACCCCCGTTTTTGCCAAAATTTCAAAAAATTTAAAAATTTTTCACTGGTGCTTCAAAATTTTTATGGTTATCAGTCCGCCGTGTCTAAACGACAAAAGGGATTGGCTAGTCCAGGAGCAAACGGCTCTTGGTAAAGACATCTCAAATCCGTTTACGGCTTGCAATTTGTCCAAAATTGTATGGTTCCTCAACTCCCTATATCCCATAAAGCGAATGAGTTGGCTAGCCCGCAAGATTATGGCTTGTGGTAAAGGCAGTGGAAAATCCATAATTGGTAATCAGCTCACCAAGATGTTGACTATTCCATCAAGAGCTGGCTAGTGCAGAAGCAAACGGCTTTTGGTAAAGACTAATCAAATCCGTTTACAGCTGGTGGTTTGCTCAAAATCACACGGTTATCAGGTGTGCCACAGTTCTTACACCTGACTACTCCAGAAGTGATGGCTTTTGGTAAAGAGTTTAAAATCCATCAAGTTTTCAAAACAGTATTGCTAGGGACTAGCAATAGTTTAGTGTGGGGGATTGATGAGTGCTCAAACACTCATCATTTTTTGTCAAATCTGAACTGCAAAACATACAAAAACACTTAGAAATGCATCAAAATACTAAAAATATTTCAAAATTGTGTTTTATATGTTTTAGATGCAAAATGAGCAAAAACAGATGAAAAACGTACAAAGTTTGCAAAATTGGCAATTTCAGTCCCCCAACTTTCATAAAATGACAAAACTAGTCCCTGGATATTCAAAATATAGAAAATTATCACCAAAGGTCCTTTTGAAATCATAATTTGTCATATTTAGTCCTTTGGTGAAAAATTGGAAAAGTTTTGGAAATTTACAATTTAGCCCCTGAAGTTTCAGACTTTGACAGATTTGGTCCCTGGTGGGATAATTTTGAATGAAAAATAAATTTTGGCCCTTGGGAATTCACAAAAATTACTTTTAATCCCTGGATGAAAATTTTGGGAAAATTACAAGTTTAGTCCCCGGAGTTTGGAAATTTGCAAAATTAGTCCCCGGGTATTTTATTTTGGAAAATATTAATTTTCATCCTTGTAATATTCCAATGTTGTCAAAATGAGTCCTTGTGAATACTTTGTGAAAATTACAATTACAGCCCACAACTTTTCGTAAATTACAAAAATAGTCCTTGTGGTGTTTTAAAGTTAAAAACAAACGGACCCTTATTTCTATTTTACCCAATCCATAGCCCACCACTATAAACCTGATCCAAACCCAACACCCCTAAGCCCATACCCAAGCCCAATCTACACCACCCCTAAACTAATATAAACCTGGTCATTTGACCAGGTCAAACCTTCATCCCCCTTCACCCCTAACCAGCCTTTCCACCATTAACACCCCTAATTCCAGCTTGCTTTGTCTCCCCCCTCCTCTCCAATTCCTCAAAACACTCACCAACCCAACCAACCCACCCCCTCTTCATTTAATACCACACCAACTCCACTACAACTGCCCTTTTACCATTTCGCGCCAAAAATTCATTTGAACGGTGGGGATTGTTTGAAGCTAATCCAACGGCCAAAAGTGAGTGGGAAAGAAAGAAGTTGGTGCCAGGATTCTATAAAGTGAAGAAAGAGGCCAGAGATAGAAAGTAGTACTTAATTTAGTATAGTCTAGTGTCGTATTTAGATTAGTTTAATTTTTAGTTGTATTTTCTAGTTTTAATTAGTTGTGATCTTCATTCTCAGTATATGTAAACCTTGTTTTCATAATCAATTTCTAATTTCAGTATCATTTCAGTCATTGCAATATTTTTACTCAAATCCTCTTGATCTTGGTTATAGTATTTGTAGTTGTTGTTTTGGATTTCTAAGCTCACATCATCTGTCTACTAAGCTTTTAAAAAGTCTATGTGTCATCTAGTGTATTAGGAAACTTAAAATAATATATATATATATATATATATATATATATATATATATATATATATATATATATACTAAAAATAAAATAAATAAGAAGGTAAGTAGTAGTAAGTTGAGGAAATAAGCTTGTATAAGCTCCACACTCCTCCTGATAAGCTCAGGAAACTCTTTGATAGTTTCCCTGAGTTTATCTCACATTAAAGATCACTCTTGTTGCATAAAGCTTGTTTCCAAAGTAAGTCTCCCATTTATAATTTTTCTTTCATAATCTGTGTGGTGCTATTTGTGTTCATTTGGAGTTCATTTCTGCTTATTTTACTTAAAGATTGCTTATTAGATGAGTAGGGCTCAGTAGTTGTGATTCTGTGTCAGTTAAACCTAGTTAATTAGTTGATTGTGTTTGTAAGGGACTGTTTGGAATAAGGCAGTTCATTGCATTCCTGGGTGAGTTAGGTGTTACTTGTTGCTCATCTTAAACACTTTAGGTTGTAGTAAGACATTTCACTCCAGAAATTGGTAGGTTAGTGGGCAAAAGTCAAAATCAACCCTTTGAGCTTTTCATTTCTTAACTGTTAAGAATTAGGATTAGTTGAATCATCATTTAGGTGTAGAGTTTGTTCCCTTAGCTTATTTCAGTCCCAAGGTAGCTTAATTTAACATATTCCATCATTAGAATCAGCCTAAAATTCATAAAAGTCAAAAGTATTCAAGTTCATAAAAAAGTCAAATGTGCACCTTCTAAGTTTTTCTCAAAATGGAGTGAATTTTCATGAATTGTGTATTTGGTTTCAGACCTTGGGCTTTTGTGGAATGGTAGTCTACCAGCTCTTCTTTTGATTTCCATACTCACTCCATTTTTATGATTTTTGTGCTGATAGGGCTGCTATCAGTCCAACTCCCTCCATTTTTACTCACTCCATGTCATGCCCTGCTACACAGATATCAGTCCAACTCCCTTACTTTCATGCACTCTCATGGCCTACACAGTGGGCCCCACAATGAGCTTATTGGCTTTTTGAGAAGCCAATAAGCTCATCTTCAAGTATCTGGGCTTACCTTGGGTTTTGACCCCATTTGATAGGGCTGCAAGGGCCACAAACCTTGTCCCTTGACTGAGTTGTTGGTTTGGTTTTTAGAATAGCTTATCCAGCTTATTTGGCTTATTCCAGGCCTTGTACTTGTTCCTCCCACCATATTTTAGTCCCTTTAACTTATTGGTAGCTTATTTTACCATTGTGGGCCCCCCTAGCTGCCTACATCACTTTTTTACCTTGACAGTTGACCAAAGTCAACTGTCTCACTAATAAGCTCTCAAACAGCTTATTATTAAGATTTAAAAAGTTTGTTTTAATAAAAGTCTTTCACTTTTAGGTATAAATCAAGTTTGTAAAGAAAAAATCCAGAAAAGTCAAGTTATTTTTAAGTGATAGTTTCTATTTAATGTGAATTAAATTTTAATTTTCATTTTTTATATTTTTATTAAGAACTTAGCTTTTTTATATTTTTCTTAAATTCCTCTTATATTAAAGTATTTATAATATTTTTTTCAGATTTTTTTTTGTCATCTAGTATTTATTAGAATTAATCTTAGATTTATTTATTATTAATTAATATTAAGTGTTAAATAGCATAATTAGTTTTTATTAAGTAAAACCTAGTTTTTATATTTTTTTATAGCTCTTATATAGTATAATATAATTTTAGAAATTTTTATAGAATTTTTACTGTTTATTTTCTATTTTTCTTAATTTAAATAGTTTAATTAGATAATTAATGTTTAATTAGTAATTAATTAATATAAAAACCACAAAAAGACAAAAATACATATTTTTATTTTTAAAACTTGTTTTTAGTTGTTTTATAATTTTAGAAATTTTATTTTCATTTTTCGAAGTGCTTAATTAATATTATATTATACTTAAGTGTTTTAAATATTAATAATTAGTAATAATTAGTAATTAATTAATATTAAATAATTAATTAGTGTAAAAATTAATTTTCTTTTTCTAAAAATTTTCTTTTATCTTTTAGTTTGTAAAAAAGTCATTTTGACCCCCTGAGGGTTTTCAGATATCACTTTTCACTTTTTATTTCGTACGTTTACGTTTTATTTAAACGTAACGTACGCGTTTTTAGTTTTAAAAATTTCTGGGTTTTCAAACTTTCCCGTCTTGTTTATATAGCTTGTTTAAGCTATTTCATTGTAGATTCCTTAGTTCAAATCATTCACAAACCCTTTCCATCCAAATTCACCCGATCACGAAACCGTTTGTTAACCATCCACACCTCGTCGGGACATAACGACCCGGGGAAACACTATACTTCCACGGAGCATTGACTCTAGGCTGTTTGACCATGTTGACCACATCTGTGGTTGACTTTGGTTGACGGTTTAGCATCAATCACTACCCAATGACAATTCCAATAGATTATAATTAGAAGTCCTTAGGTGTAGAAACTAGTAGGGGGTTGAATAGTTTCACCGCTTCTTTTAAACTTTCTAAAGCGTTTCGCAGTTTTTAGGTCCGGTTAATTTACATTTGCAAATTTGTTGAATTCTACTTGTTATGTGATATCAATTTAGCTACTAGCAAATAAACACAAACAAGTAAATAAAGAGTAAGGAAAGAACACAACCGAAAAGACGTGGCGATTTATAGTGGTTCGGCACGAAGCTCACTCCTCCGTCCTACTCCACTCCCCGAGTACCACACTCGAGAGTTATCAATCACTATATCAACACACTCCTTCAGGCGGAGTAATCCGTACACAAGCTTACACAAGGTTTAATGACACTAAGCGGTATGTCGAGTTCTAATCCTAGCTAGAACCAATCAACACCAAGGCCCACGTTGCCACACGAACAAGCACTCTTGTCCCACTTAGATCGACACACGATCTAAGCCTTCACGTGAATGAGCACTCCTGTTCACTAGATTCTTCACACTATGACACACTTGGATCTTCAGCCAATCCAAGTCTTCACACACGACACACTTGGATCCTTTCCCGATCCAAGCCTTCACACACGACACACTTGGATCCTTTCCTAATCCAAGCCTTCACACAAAGACTCAACTAAGTCCTAACCTAACCACTAGGTCATCACTCTCCTCACAACAAATACATGAACTAATCTAGTTACAAGACTTCTTGGCTCTTCATGTTCTCCAAGTTCACACACATATATCTCCATCCTCGACTCACACACAAGTCGGAAGTATTTACAATATTTATAAAACCTATAACCGTAACACTTGTTACGTTTGTGTGTAGACACCTATAACATCTCGAATCTTCATCTACGTCGAGAGTTCTTCTCTTGAACTTTGGGAAGAGGCATTGACTTTAACTTCTCGAATCTTCATCTACGTCGAGAGTTCTTCTCTTGCACTTTGCGGAAGAGGAAATCACTTATAAACATATACCGACATGTTATAGTGATTAAAGATAAAAGAAAATAAAACAGAAAGTTTTTGTGTGTATGGAAGCTTATTTTCTGAAAGGGAACAGTTCAGTATTTATAGACGATAGGAAAGGAGGCGATGATCCTTTAAATAGGCGATGGTCTTTTATCACTAAGGGAACGCCGGCCACTTTAAGGGACCGTCCTGACAAGACGCTCCCATTTTGTCCTGATGTGGTGAAAACTTATCTGGTGCAAGCTGAACTGAATTGGGGGGGAAATATAGCTGTTATAAGTTTGAATTTGAATATATTTTCTTAATAAAACATTTCTTTAAAAACACAAAAAAACTTTTTGTGAAAATGTTTTGTCAAACTTAAAAATATAAGTTTAGGAGAAAATAAAATTCTTTGATCACTTAACTAACGACGGTATAAAGTTTGTTCATGCCTGAAGTTGAAGTGACGTTGTAGTAGCTACGTGGAAGAAACGAGCTTCCTCGATTAAAAACTTATAAACCGTAACTTTGCGTAACATGTCTTTATATTTTGTGATTATCAAAACATGAGAAGACCGAATAATGCGAATAACGTTTTTGACATTATTTGTATTAACATTAGGTATAATTGAAAAAATAAGTAAAGAAATGAAAGGAGAAAGAAGGGGTTGAAGAAGTAAAAAGAAAAGTTAATGAAAGGGTGAAAAGAAATAGCCCTCCAAATGTTATTCTATGACAACACACAAAGTTCAAAGCATGAAGGAACAAAGATCACAAAGCATGAAGGAACTAAGAGTCAAGACTATTCTATGACAACACACAAAGTTCAAGACCAAGAAGTCAAAAGACGTAATCATGTGGAGCATCATTCGAATGACCACCCCTTAGGGGGAGATTGTTAGCATTAAAGAAATCTAAAAAGAAGTGATGGTCATTCTCAATTAAGAACTTTGTAATGTGTTGTAGATAGGTTAGTTAAATGGGCTATGGACTTGGTATTTATTAGTATATCATTTAAGCCTTTATTATTTCAATGTAAACCAAGTCTATAACCAAGCCCATCTTAAGGGCCATGAGGCATTTCTTTATATGTATAAAAGCACATCATAACCTCATTTGTAAGGTGTTCTTCAAGGTGTAAGTGTATGTTTTCTTAATAACATTTCTCCCTTCCTTCTCTCTACTTTCTCTCTCGAAGTTAACATACATAGTTGTCACCATAACATAAGCTTAATATTGTGTGATAAAGTGGTTATATTTAAGGTCCTACAACATGGTTACACAATCTTGACCATGATCAATTAATAATACCCGTTTGTACATTATGACTGTATTAGTCACTTTAGAGGTTGAAGGTGAAGGCTTTTACGAGGGATAGTTGCGGAATATTATCGCTAGTAATGACAAATGCTTCTCTTCAAGTTATGAAGAGGAAGATACCACTTAGAAGAGGAAATGTGTTCTAGATGTGGAATATGTTACCTATCACTACTACTAACCTCCCTTTTATAGAAAAAGGGAAACACACTATTGGTAGCTAAAAGAATAGTAATGACTAAACTAGAAGCAACTGGAAGTAAGGTACACATGCACTTGTGTGGCTAGGGTTGCTTTACTGTGCTGACAACTCTGGTACATGCAAGTTGTTTTCCATGCTCTCAATGAATCCTTATCTTCCCAAGGGTTTTCCTACTTTGCTTTAGCTAAAATTACTACCGCCTAAGCATGGCTGAGTACTTCAGTCAGCTCTAAGGATACACTTTGTAGGTATGTTGAAGAAATACTCTGAGTGTATCTGATAAGTGCAACTAGTTCGTCTGCATGGCTTAAGATGACAAGTCATTCTTAGATACCTAAAGGGCATTTGTCAGTACTTTAGGTCTCAGGGGTTTGTCACTTCTCTGCCTTTTGTTTTAGCTGACTCCGATATCAGGTTACAAAGTTTTTATTTAGTTTTGGACTTTGTCTTTTGCAAAGCAAGACTGTCGTGGCTGACAAGATATACAACATATCTGAGGTGTTTATCCTCAGATATGTGAACACTCAGTAAGTCCCTTTAAACCGCTGTTCTTCCATTCAGTTGTCTTTCACTCTGACTTCTCCGAGGTTCACTCAAAGGTGTTTCACCTTTGAGTCATTTGGATAGCTGATGATGATATCAGTTGTTCTAATCATTCAGTCAAAGGTAAACTTTGCTCTTTGGTTTACATGTTGACTCTATCAGAGAGAGAGAGAGAGAGAGAGAGAGAGAGAGAGAGAGAGAGAGAGAGAGAGAGAGAGAGAGAGAGAGAGAGAGAGAGAGAGAGAGTTGGATCTTTGACGTGATCAACTATCCTTAACTTAGGCTGATTTAATGTTTCAAATAATTATAAGGGATAATTTGGTCAGAATTTGACTCAACAAAAGCACTTGCTAAGATACTTGTTATCATCTCCAGGTCAAGGCATTTTGTTGGCTAATATGTAATCTGCTATTCATCTTACTACATACTATGAGAGTGATTGGGCTAGTTGTCATATGACAAGGAGATCCACCACTGGCTATTATATTCTACTTGGACAGTTTCCCATTTCCTGGAAATATAAAAAGCAATGAGTAGTTTCAAGATCCTCTGCAGAAGTTGAGTACAGAGCCTTCGCATTGACTTGTTGTGAGGTTACATGGCTAGTTACTTTGCTCAAAGTCTTGGGAATCAAGGATCTTGGACATGTTGACTTAAAATATGACAATCAAGCTGCTTTGTACATAGCTACCAATCTAGTATTCCATGCCAGAACTAAACACATAGAGGTGGAGTGTCATTATGTAAGATATCAAGTCAAAAGTGGTCAAGTCTATGCATCTTATGTGTCTACAAAAGCACAATTGGCAGATGTCTTTACCAAAGTGTTATCTATTGATCAGCATTCAAAATTGTTGCCCAAGGAATTTCCAGTTCTTCCACCTCTCCTTTTGAGGGGGAGTGTAAAAGAGGAGTGGGCTAACTACAAGGACCGCAATGCAACGACTCTAAAAGTTTAGGGACTCATATTGTAAATATTTCATAATTCTGTTAGAGTTAGTAGTTATTCAGTGTATAAAAACTCTGTATCACCACTATGATTTTCACTTAATGAGAATCATTTCCCACTATGTGTTTGTGTGAGTAAATGTGTATTCTCTAAGTCTTATCATTGTCCACATTCACATTATGTAAAAAAATAAAAAAATAAAAATAAAAAGAATCCAACTTATTACTGGAAACATAAGTTGTTAGTTAACCAAGAATAGCTTATAATGATGGTCAATTTTAGAATCTAAGTAATAAAAGATCAATTCATTCTTAAACCATACAGCAATATGAAAACACAACAAACAGACAAGGCACAAAAAGAATCCATATTTGATAGAAGAGGTGAACGTATTTTAAGGTACTGGTCCAACAGATCAGTTGGTTTGAGTCTAGAAGAGCTATCTTGTTGATTTTTTTAAAGATACAGTGTGTTTATCTAATCATATTTAATACATTACTATTTACAAAATTCTGAAAAAAAAAAAAAAAAAAAAAAAAAAGTGTTGGTGGTCAGCACAATTCGACCCATTTAAACCAAAATCCATTTGACTAATTACCCATCCGGACGTGACCCAGGCCGCCCGGGCCACAATTCATGCATAAAAGTATTAGCAGGTGTGTAGTATCTGTGTAATACAGTTACTCATATAATTTACTCGCTATCTAATATGTATTAGTGAAATGAGGCTTGATATCAAAATGTGGGAATCTGTGAAGTCTAAAATAGTATGGTGAATGTTTGGTGAAACACGCGACCTCAAAACATTCAACTCGACAGATTCAGCAACCTATCTTCAATAAGTGTTTTTTAATGACTAATTAATATATAACGGCTAACTAGAAGCTGGAGTGGTACATAAATGGATTAGTACGTACATACACTTCCAATCGACCATTCTCCAATAAATGTACTTCTCTCAAATATGATTTCATTCCTATTAGACATTATCTCACCTTAGTCTGGGCTGATTATTTTTCACGTTCTGCGCCGCTAATAGGCCAACGTTCACAATCTTCAACACTTTCTTTGTCTGAGTATATAAGAAGTGCCCACTCGAACCCCAACCACTGCAGATACATAATCACATCTTTCTACGCATCTATGTAATTCTCTGTAGGCACACAATTGCATAGTACTTATCATAATGAATTATTCCTTATAGTAAATTTTGTATATTAGACAACGTCTGAACCTAACTTGTCTATAGACCTGCCTAGGGAATCTAGATTGAAAGTAATCAATCCCATTCCTGAACCGCTATAGGGACCATAACATACAATTAATACAAATTTATTTATGATTTCATTCTATTTTAGCACAGATGTAGAGACGACAAAAGCTACTCTGATATGATTAGCAACCAGATTTAACTTAGATGTGAGAAATATTGATCTGCATTCTTCATTATAATGTATGACGATGAAACTGAAACTATGGAACATCTGATGAATAATATGCATCTTGTCTCGCTTAATCTGGATTGTAAATTTGCAATAGTGGGGTTTTTCCTCGCTTAAAATAGCCACATAAAAGGTTTATATATGTTGGACTTTAATTACATAAGTCTTGTTAGTATAGCAAACGAAAGCCAAAGGGCTAAACTTGTTAGTTAGTTAGTTAATAACCGAATAGCAGTTGAAGGTAGTTATGATAGTTATAAAGTTAGTTATGGTAGTTATTCGGTTGTACCATTTCATGAAGGGACATGATGGGTAAAAAATAAACCTTATTCTCTCTGGCGAAAAAGGAGAAACCGATTCCCTAACTATTCGATCCAAGAAACCTACATCGACCCTAAACTATATTGTTTTTAAATCATTCTCTATAGTGGGTCGGTGGATTCTTTAATTGTCTATTCACTTTTGGTTTGCTAGATCGTGGGGGTACTATATATAATATTTGACTTTTGGTTTGTTATTGTTAGATCGTGGGGGTCCTAAACTGATTTTCTTCCTGCTATTGTTGTTAATCGATTGTTATTGATCGACAATAATTATGGTGGGAGGTTAGTTTTCCGGTGCTATTTGCTATAAACCCTAATCTTTGCGATTAGGGTTTTATCTTTTTTATTTTGTATTACATGCTAGCTGGTGGTAATTGGCTATTATTAGTGTTTGATTATTGTGTTAGTGGTTGTGAGAGATGAATAAGGGTTTTTTGACTTCTAAGAGTGGTGTGGATTCTCCTATGGTCAATAGTGTTGAAAACGTGACTGATGGTCATGATGTTAATGAATTGGGATCCCAATCACCACGTGATGATAACATGGAGCTACTACCAAACCAAGGGAAGCCGGAGTTCCCTTCTGCATCCAGTTTGAGCAACATGGTTAACTCTTTTGGTGTTAATGGTGGAGATGAACAAACAGCACCTGATGTACGTGAACATGGTCCTGAACAAGTGAAGCCGGTTTCACTTGATTCGCATGCTAATGTTGATGGTGGACTAGAGCCTGCACAATATCAATCATTCCAAGATTTTCTTGATGCTATGGAAAATCATGCTCAGGCTGTTCCTACTTCGTTACCTCAGGGTGCTGCTTTAAATAACACTCCAAGTACTCTAAAACTGCCTACTACTACAAGTACTACCAATGTGAAGACGGTTTCTTTTGTGGGTGCTATAGTTGCTTCTGATGAACCTAAGAAACACACGTCAAACTTTCGTACGCTGGAGTGTAGTAAGAAAGCTAATGGTGTGGATCTTTCGGTCCCGATGAAAGTTGTTGAAGATGTAAACACTAGGTTTGAGAATACTTTGTATGGGTATTTCCTTGGTCAACGTCTTGCATTCCCTGTTGTTGATTATCTTGTTCGTAATACGTGGGCTAAGTATGGTATCCATAAGGTAATGATGAATGCAAAGGGTTTCTTTTTCTTTAAGTACAATTCTAAGAAAGGTGTTGATGATGTTCTTGAAAACGGTCCTTGGTTAATTAGGAATGTACCTATTATTCTTAAACCATGGACATTGAACACCAATTTACTTAAAGAGGATTTGACTAACATTCCAGTGTGGGTTAAATTCCATGATGTTCCTCTTGCTATGTTTTCTGATGATGGTCTTAGTCTTCTTGCCACATTGATTGGCACACCCAAACGGTTAGATGCTTATACCAGCCAAATGTGCAAGGAATCATGGGGCCGTAGTAGTTTTGCTAGATGCATGATTGAAGTGAAGTCGGATGAGGTGCTTAGGGATAGCCTCATTGTTGAGATACCTTTACTTGATGGGTCGGGTGTGACTATTGAGAATATACGGGTTGAATATGAGTGGAAACCACCTCGGTGTGATAAGTGTAAGATATTTGGTCATAATCTAACCGAATGTCCTAAAGTTGTTATACCTCCTGTTCAGCCTACTAAGCCTGTTACTGATGGTTTCAAGACTGTCAATAACAAGAAGAAAGGAAAGCAAGGTGGTCCTACAATTTCGGGTCAATGAGGGTTTACTAAACATGTTGTGGGTAAGCACTTTCAGTATCAACCCAAAAAAACTCCTCCTGAACCTAATAAAGTGGATGGCACTAAGAAGAAGAATTCTGATGTGGCTAGTTCTAGTGGAATGAAGATTTCTACATCTAACCAATTTGATGCTCTTAATATGGATGATACGGATGCTTTTGGTATTCCTACGATTGACACCAACAAGGATGTGGATTCTGGTCATACAATGAAAGTTAATATGGATGAGTCGTTAAATGGTAATGGATCACAAGAACCGCTTGTGAGTGATTTAATGGGAACAATGGAAGGTGGTTCTACTCCTATCGTTGAGAAAATTGGAAAGCTTGAAAAGCTACTTATTGATGGGAAAGCTAAGCTTGTGGATGATGATGGCCATCCTATTCCGTCTACCTCTTCCATTAAGAGGGCTAACCCATTTTCAAAGGTGGGTGAGGTTGTGGTTTCTGATAGTGATGATGATGAGGTTCTTAATACTTTTGACGAATCAGCAAATCTTTTTGGTGGTAGTCATGAGCGTGAAGATGAGTTTGACTACTATGATGATTATTCGAAGCAAATTTATGATCTTCCAGGGAATTTGGATGCTCTTAATGCCATTTATGGCTTTAATCTCCAAGGTCGTAGGAAGTAGTCTATATTTTTGTCAAACTCTTTTGTTATCATGTGGTTAGTGGTTTGTTTTCTTGTTTAGAAAATAGAAAGTATCTTGTTATATAAGCTTTTTGCCTATGTAACGGGCTGAGATATGGGATTCACCCATATCCGTTGTACTTAAATGCTTTTTGGAGTAATATATTTACCGGGTCGTTGACCTTTTACCCAAAAAAAAGAAGGGACATGATGGTTCGCTGGAACCTCTATATAAATAGATGTATGTATACGTTTAAAAGTGTGTCTGAAAAACAATGTAACAATGTTATGTTGTTAATAATAATTAGAGTCATTTCTTGACAATCTTGTGCTTGTGGTTGAATTTGATTCTCGAAATATCAGTAGAATCTATGCAACGTTTCTACATTGGTACCATAGCCAAAGGTTCAAAACCTGGGAAAAACCAATCAAGTATGAAGGATTGCAAGATTACAAGTTTGATTCAGATTCAAAGACACCAAAGAAGACATGTTGCTTTGTTACTTTGCCTGACAAAGGATGATGGGGAAGCAGTGAAAGATTGCTATAAAAGGTTCATTGACATGGTGCAAGTATGCTATGAGACTATGTTGCACGGAAACGCCATCGGGGTGCCGTCTCCCATACCCAAAACGTTTCGGAAACGGGAAACACCTGGAAACGCGACATAAACGTTTATGTAAAATAGGAAACGTTTCAAGTCACTTGGAAAAGTCTGGTGTTGGGCAGGAAACGAATTGAAAACGTTTCTGGGCCATTTAAAAGTGTTTAAGAAAGGATTTATTTCTGTTTCTGTAAGGTTATTGAGATATAAAGGATTATCAGTTTGTGTGATTCGGTTTTGGGAGTAAGAGCTAAAATGGTATAAGGTGAAGAGATTGTCATAACTGTGTTTTAAGTTTGAGATGTAAATAAGAAAGGGTGATGTGTTTGTTTTGTTGTGATTTAAGATATAGAGGCAGTTTATAAGAAGTGTTGTTATGGAGATATAAGGCTGGAGTTCAGTGGTTGCGTTTGTGTGATTAGAGTTGCTACAAATTAGGGTAAAGTGTCCTTATATAACACTTAGGGTTAAAAGAATTTGGGCTGTGAAATGGGCTTTATTGTATAATCCGAATTTTGAGTTTATTAAAAGTTGTTGGATGTTTAATGTTTATTGATTTTATTAATAAAACATATTAAATTATATAAAATAAACAAACGTTTCTAGCCGTACCCGTTTCTTGAATTTAGGATATTGGCGTTTCTAAGTACCCGTTTCCGTATCCGTCCCCGTGCAACATAGCTATGAGACAACAAAGATGCCTTGGTATGAGAAGCCTGAGAAAGAAGTGGTTGGGAATAGCAGTGGGACTGCTAACGTAAAAGATCCACAAGGCAAAGAAAAGGATGATGCTGGAAGTGAGGAGTCACTGGATGAAGACATGAACAATATAACAGAGTTTGGGTTCAGGTTGTAAGCAATTATATGTGTAAACATTAGCATCAAAATAGTCATGATGACCATATTTATCTATTATGCGCACAAGATCTTAGAATATGATAATAACCACATAATTGCATAAACGAGTAAAACATACCTGAAGCGGAAACGGAAGCGGATGTTGACATGATATCGAGAACACCTTAAGCACAAATTAGTTTCTCTCCCTTGGCCCACTTGAGTGTAGAGAGCTTGATGGATAGCTAAATGATTCTACTTGTGTGTATTGTAGGGTAGAGAGATGACTAGTTTATATAGGGCTTTTAGGTTGGCATGTCCATCAATGCCAATATATGTAACGGTAAATATATAATGTACCATTAGAAGCAGTCATCATAATATTGATTAATTTGATTACATCACTAGTACACATTGAATTATAGGTAACCTAAATATCAATATGGAATTATGAAACCAATGTAATCAATATGGGATAATCACATCAATATAATGCCACATTTTTACATTCTCCCACTTGACATGATATTCCCTAATGGTATAACATAAGGCTAGAAATTAAATTTTATCAACCGTTAACATCATAAGTATCTTGACACAACAAACCACATAATGAGGATTATGGCGGTTATACACCGTGTACTCGTATACTCCCTTCCATATATCACAACATCATGAGCTCATCATGCTAGATTCATAAGTTATATAAACAACATACAGTCCACATACTTGTTATGATAATACATACAAATTTCTTATTTAAACACAAATGCATGCATAGTAACATAATGAATAAGAAATAAAATCAGAAACATTTTATTGAGCTCAAGAGTGTTTAGAACATCATAATTAGTTATCAATACAACCAAGACCCAACTTAGGAACATGTTGTGTAAATGTCTTTTGTGGTAAACCCTTGGTTAGAGGATCAGCAATCATAAGATCTGTACTAATGTGTTCTAGATACACCCTTTGTTTTTTAATTTCCTCTTTCACGATAAAGAACTTTATATCCATGTGTTTTGCACCTTTAAAGTACTTATCGTTTTTAGAGAAGAAAACTGCTGCGGTATTGTCACAATAAATTTTCAGTGGCTTGCTTATGGTGTCGACAACCTAAGCCCTGAAATAAAGTTCTGCATCCATAATGCATGAATAGTAGCCTCATAACAAGCTACAAATTCTGCTTCCATAGTGGATGCAGCAATGATAGATTGTTTGGCACTTTTCCAGGAAATAGCTCCTCCAGCCAATTGAAACACATAGCCAAACGTTGACTTTCCACTATCCTTGCACCCATCATAATCAGAACAACATATCCAACCACTTCTAAGTGATTAGACCTTTTATAAGTAAGCATGTAATCCTTTGTTCCTTGAAGATATCTCAATACTTTCTTTGCAACTTTCCAGTTATGAATACCATGATTACTTTGATATCTACTGAGCATCCAGATCGCAAAACTGATGTCGGGTCTAGTGCAAGTCTGTAGATATATTAAACTGCCCATAACTGAAGCATATGGAATGTTTTCCATTTCTTTTCATTCCACATCATTCTTTGGACATAGTTTAAGACTAAATTTATCTCCCTTCTGAATAGGGATTATACCATCTGAGCACTTGCTCATATTGAATCTTTCAAGAATCTTATCGATATAGGCTTTTTGAGATAGTCCTAATAGACCTTCAGATCTGTCATGGAATATTGAAATTCCAATCACATAGGATGCCTCACCCATATCTTTCATTTCAAAATTCTTAGAGTGATATTCTTTAGTCTTATGTAATAAACCAAAGTCATTAGTCGCAAGTAAAATATCATCAACATATAGAACCAAAATGAGCTACTAATGCCAATATTATTCTCAACGAGTCTATCTTTGAGATGGGTGAAAAAGTCTCGTTGTAATCAATGTCGTCTTTCTGAGTATAACCTTTGGCTACAAGTCTAGCTTTCTATCTTTCAACATTGCCTTTAGAGTCGCGTTTGGTCTTAAAGACCCATTTACAACCAACTAGTTTAAAACCTTCTGGAAAGTTTACGAGATCCCAGACTTCATTTTGAGCCATTGATTTTAACTCTTCTTTCATAGCATTAATCCACATTTCAGACTTATCACTTTCTATGGCTTGTTGAAAAGTTACAGGATCATTATCAATGCCAATATCAAAATCTGTCTCTTGCAAGTAAACTATATAATCATCAGGGATAGTTGACTTTCTAACACTTGCAGGTTTGTTTAATGTTATTCCAACGGGTTCACTTGTTTGAGTTGGTAAGTTAGTTTCTTCATGGGGTGTTTGTTCATTATTCAAATGTTGCTCTTGATTTTGAACAGGAACAACATTCGGTGCAGTTGTGGATTTGTGAGATTTCATGGGTGATGGATCAACATCCTTTATTTCTTTAATATCCACAACTTTATTTTCAACACTCCCACTAACTTCACCATTTTCCAGAAATTTGGCATTACCTGTTTCAACAATTCTAGAACTGTGGTATGGACAATAAAACCTATACCCTTTGGACTTCTCTGGGTAACCAATAAAGTAACCGCTAACGGTTCGAGAATCCAATTTCTTTTCTTGTGGATTATAAAACTGTGCTTCTGCTGGACAACCCCAAACATGCAGGTGTCTCAAACTAGGTTCCCTTCCAGTCCATAACTCAAAAGGAGTTTTTGGAACTGACTTACTAGGAACCCTATTTAACAGATATACTGCGGTTCTAAGTGCATACATCCACAAACTTTTGGGTAAAGAGGATTTACTTATCATGCTCCTAACCATTTCCAATAATGTTTTGTTTCACCTTTCTGCCACGCCATTTTGTTGCGGCGTGCCCGGCATAGTATATTGAGCACATATGCCGTGACTTTCGAGGAACTTTGCAAAGGGACCAGGACATTGTCTAGATTCATCATATTTTCCATAATATTCACCACCTCGATCAGATCTTACGACTTTAACTTTTCTGTCAAGTTGCCTCTCAACCTTATTTACAAGCACCTCAAGGGCATTTATAGATTGAGATTTTTCATGTAGCAAATAGACATATCCATAACGTCAAAAATCATCTATAAAGGTGATAAAATATTTTTTTCCAGTGAAGGATGGAGTATCAAATGGTCCACAAATATCGGTTTGTATAATTTCAAGGAGATTACTACTTCTTGTGGAACCTTTCTTGCTATGTTTGGTTTGCTTACCCTTAATGCATTCCACACATAAGCCAAAGTTGGTGAAGTCTAGATTCGGTAGAATCTCATTCTTCACCAATCTTTGTAATCTTTCTTTGAATATATGACCCAAACGTTTATGCCACAAGAAAGCAGAATTTTCATCGACGATACTACGTTTCATTCCAACATTATGATCAACAGTAAACAGAGTTTCAGAAAAAACATCATCAAGTTTCAATTTATATAAATTATCAATAAGAATACCATAACCAATAAAGGATTTATTCTTATATAAATTACAACGACCATTTCCACCACCAAAAGTATACCCACTAAAATCAAGTCTCAGAACAGAAATTAAATTTCTAGAAATTGAAGGTACATAGAGAGTATTCATTAGATCCAAGTGAAACCCGGTATCTAACTTCAGTCTATAAGTCCCTACGCCTTCAATGGGAGCCTTCATTTGGTTCCCCATAAAGAGAAAGTTATTAGTTGGGCTTGTGGTTTGGATTGTAAGGAATCCCTGCATAATATTAGAAACATGAGTAGTAGCACCAGAATCAAACCACCAAGTATTAGAAGGAACTTCAGACAAGTTTGATTCAAAGCATACAGAAACATAATGTATACCTTTCTTTTCAAACCAAGCCTTACGCTTAGGACAAACCTTTTGGAAATGTCCCTCTTTTATGCAAAAATTGCATTTGTTGTCCCTTTGTTCCTTCTTTTCACCATTAGCAACCTTTGGGGTTGTAGCATGTTGTTTCTTCTTAAAGTTCTTGGCTTTTGGTTTGAGCTTCTTGTCAACTCCTTGATTCACCAAGTTAACAAAGTGAACTCTTTGTTTCTTTAGTTTTGCTTCCTCTTGAATAAGCTTACTGGACAGTTCATCAATATTCCACTTATCCTTTAATGTGTTATAATTGATGTGAAATAGTCCATATTCAGAAGGAAGTGAATTCATTATGAATTGCACCAAGAAAGAGTCATCCACATTCATACCCAGTGTCTTAAGTCTTGCTGCAGTATTGGTCATGTCAAGGACATGTTGTTGCATACTCTTTGTACCATCAAATTTCATGGTGGTGAGTTCAGCCATGAGTGTCCCTGCTAGTGCTTTATTAGTAGAACGAAACTTCTCTTCCACAAGCTTGAGAAAATCTTTAGCATTTTGGTTTTCAATGCCAGGAAGAGAAGACTTAATGTTGTTGGCAATTTTCATCCGCATAAAGTTCAAGCAGAGTCTGTTGGACCTTGTCCATGCCTTATGGTGTGATTTTTGAGCCTCTGTACTATCATCAATAAGGTCAGTAGGCTTATCATCCAGTAGCGCCAAGTCAAGATCCTAAGCACCTAAATGGAAAGTGACTTGTTCGCACCATTCGGAGAAATTCACACCAGTAAACAAGGTAACAGAAGAAGCTTGAGAGTGAAGGTTAATTGCTGCAAAATGTATATGCTTTACTTATTAAAATTCATATGAGATAAAATAATTGAAATATATATTATTGGTTTTCTTTGGGTAAACACAATAATATATCATCATTATTAGAATGCAATGAAACTTTACATGAAAATAAAATAAACTTCGTCGAATATATAAAGTATCTTTGGATAACTATACACATACGACAAAAGTATACTAATTTTCATCTTTTAGTTTATTAGTTATAGAAGAATAATTTTTCCTTTAGGCAAAATTCATAATTTCTATCAACTAATAAAAGATCCATAATATCATTCTTTAAAACAACATAAATTATATGTAAATCAATCAATTTAAACATAATTGACATTCAATGATAAATGCATCACAATACAAGGACGTAAATTGGTGTAACGTGCAATTCAAATTAATTATTCGGTAACTATCATGCATGTAGTTAGAGTCTTTAATTGTCACATTTGAATAGTAATGGGGATCAATCAGTTTACTAATCATAGTAAGATAACACATGATTGCATGACTTCACATATTGTTTCATAACCATTATCATAACATTGTATAATATACATGTTGAAAAACATATCATGAAACACTAAACATTAAATATACATTAAGACTAAACATATTATTTAAATAAATACAAGTTCAAAGAGGGATACATTCATTTTATTAAGTCATCGTAAGTAGCGAATATATCTTAAATCATGCGGAAGTGGATAATACTAATTTAAAAAACACTCTAATTTGTTCAGTCAGAAACATATATTTGCGAACTTACAAGCAGAAAATACAAATATGCAAATATCATAACCCATATCAATTAAATATCAACATGTCATTGTCAAGTAGTGTGCTTTCATTCATCATGTTATTCCGTTTATAATGTCCATTAATATTACCCATTAATCTAATATAGCTTCACGTAAACTTGTGTATAAAACAAATATAGTCGGTCCTTAAAACAGTCTAACATGAAACGACGATGGGTAAATACAAAATACGTGCTAGTTCTTTCTTCCTTTTCAATATATGAATAGTCACAAATTAGTGAGTCACAAAAAAAATTATCATCATGATATACATCATCAAAGACGTGTCTCATATACAGAAAAAAATTACTTGCAAATACAAATAAACATGAAAGAAGATAAACCATTTTCTTTTTAATTAATAATATAAGGATTATTATCAATTCAATAACGATGGCTCTGATACCACATGTAAGCAATTATATGTGTAAACGTTAGCATCAAAATATTCATGATGACCACATTTATCTATTATGCCACAAGATCTTAGAATGTGATAATAACCACATAATTGCATAAACGAGTAAAACATACCCGAAGCGGAAGCGGATGTTGACATGATATCAAGAACACCTTAAGCACAAACTAGTTTCTCTCCCTTGACCCACTTCAGTGTCGAGAGCTTGATGGATAGCTAAATGATTCTACTTGTGTGTGTTGTAGGGTGAAGAGAGGACTAGTTTATATAGGGCTTTTAGGTTGGCATGTCCATCAATGCCAATATATGTAACGGTAAAGATATAATGTACCATTAGGAGCATTCATCATAATATTGATTAATTTGATTACATCATTAGTACACATTGAATTATAGGTAACCTACAAATCAATATGGAATTATGACACCAATGTAATCAATATGGGATAATGACATCAATATAATGTCACATTTTTACACAGGTTAGAAGGCAACATAGAAGGACACGACGTCTTGTGATAAAAGACAATTGGGATAAAACTTTGTGGGTAACGGTTGAAAATGACACAAAAGGAAGAAACATGCTTGGTATGCGTAAGAGTGGATAGGTTGTTGTGGACAAGGTTTGGAAGATAACCGTGAGGAACAAGGAAGAGTTCAAGGAATTTGTTTTGTGAGAAACGACTTTTGAGTCGACACAAAAACAAACAACAACAAAAACACCAACGAAGACATGAAGAAGAGCATGAAGATTCGAAGAACAAGACTTAAACAATTAGGGGGAAATGTTGGACTTTAATTACATAAGTCTTGTTAGTATAGCAAACGAAAGCCAAAGGGCTAAACTTGTTAGTGAGTTAGTTAATAACCGAATAGCGGTTGAAGGTAGTTATGGTAGTTATTGGGTTGTACCCTTTCATGAAGGTACATGGTGGTTCACTGGGACCTTTATATAAACAGATGTATGTATACGTTTAGAAGTGTGTCTGAAAAACAATGTAACCATGTTATGTTGTTAATAATAATTAGAATCATTTCTTGACAATCTTGAGCTTGTGGTTGAATTCGATTCTGGAAATATCAGTAGAACCTGTGCAACGTTTCTACAATATATATGTAACTAATCACTTGGAGAGAAGAAGAAAAGATCGCACTGCATGATACACCTGAAATGCTTTAAAGCTATAACGATCTCATCAGTGTGGTTTATTTGGAGATTAGAAGTATATAAAGTATCTATTCCTAAACCGTCCAACTGTCCAAGAGTCAGGAAGTACTTACGAATATGCATAGTTTCATTTGTTGGATAACTAGCTAGCAGGAGTAAAAGTTTACAAATAATTGATTGGGAGTTATGTTAAGAAAACTTTTTTATGGCCAAAAGATTTATAAGAAAGAAGATAGAAAAGGAATGGCAATGAAGATAGAAAACAGCAGCCATATTTGGGAAATATTACAATTCACACTTCTGACAACACATGCCGAAAGAAACTAGCGACACCTGATTATCGGATCTATGTACGAGACCTTAGGACACTCTATGTATCTAAAGGATATTGGATACTAATTTATCTAATCCATGAAGGTCAAACATGAAAGTCAAAGCCAAACACGAAAAGTCAAATATATGTATAAGTCAAAGTGGCGGTTATTGTTGGTTAGGAAAAACAGTTATTTTAGATAAACCGTTTAATGAAACGGTATGTTGTTTAGTATGTGTCGTTTGGATAGTATAAGTAC
Organism: Artemisia argyi; assembly: GCA_030686995.1. Taxonomy (NCBI): domain Eukaryota; kingdom Viridiplantae; phylum Streptophyta; class Magnoliopsida; order Asterales; family Asteraceae; genus Artemisia; species Artemisia argyi. The sequence continues at coordinate 184,168,940 of CM060696.1, read as the reverse complement.
TCATGTAAATACATTTGTAAACTAACGATCGATTATAAATAAAACTTAGTATATTTCATAACCGATTGTTCATAGATAGAAGATTAGACTAACAGTGGCATCAGAGCCAAAAGGTTTAGGGAACCAGAGACAGAAAAGAAGACCAATGATTCAGGGAATCATTTTAGAGAAGAAAGACCAACGATTCAGGGAATCGTTTTAGAGAAGAAAGACCAACGATTCAGGGAATCGTTCCAGAAAAAAATTTGATTCACAGGAATCAATCAAGTGAGAAACACAATTCGATTAAAGACAAGGAGAAATAGACATACCGCCATACCGGTTGTGCAAAGCAGAAACCATCGCCGGAGAAGAAGAGAAACCATACCACCGTAACCATCATTACCAGAGAATAAAATTTAAACACCGATTAACCACCGTTTGATTAGAAGAAAACCAGAGGAAGGAGCGTATTTTGAAAAAAGGGGCGACCAAGGTTTGCCCTAATTGTGTGTGGAAGAAAGAAGGCAGTAGTAGAAGCGACTTTTTTTTTTTGGGGATAGGAAGGAGCAGTTTTATTATTGGGTATAAGAGTATGATATTTTAAAAGCCCACAAGGATTCTAGAGGCCCAAAAGAAATTACAGGTTTTATATTTCTTAATACTTGTTTTTTCTCTGTTAGTAGAATAGATTTTTCTTATTACAATTCGTATTAGAAAACGTTTAGAATTGCTTGAGAATTATTGTGATTAGGCAGAAAGTTTTAAGTTCGACCATTATTAGACAAAAAGTTTAGAATTATTAAGATTATATTGGTTTTAGAAGTTGCATATTATTATTGTGGTTAGAAAGAAGGATTTAAGATTCTACTATTATTATAATTATATTGGTCTTAGATGAAAACCAAAACGAAAGATATGACAGGAGATAAAAACGAAAACAGGGTTGTTTTCACCACATCGTTACCATCATATCAATGCCCTGTTTTAAACAATACGAATTATACATTATGGGCATTAAGAATGAAGAAGATATTCTTGGAAAATGGAGTATGGGATTTAGTAGAAGGAGTAAGTACATCAAAAGAGATTGATGTAAAGAAGGATAGTTCGGCGTCAGCATACCTATTTCAAGGGTTACCAGAGGATTTGCAAATGCAAGTTGTGAGATGTGAAACAGCAAAAGAAATTTGGGATTCACTAAAGGCTAGATTTATCGGGACAGAAGATGTACAACAAGCACACTCGCAACAACTTAAATCAGAATTTGAGAGACTTGTAATGAAAGAAGATGAAACAATAGATTTATTTGCCGGGAAGTTAATGAGTATTATTACAAAGGCTGCTACATGTGGATTGACGTTTAATGAACAAACAAAAGTACGAAAATTACTTAATGCAGTGCCAGATAAGTTTGTACCAGTATTAGCAACTATTGAAATGGTTGTTGATTTTAAGAAAGTAAAATTAGAGGAGATTATTGGAAAACTTAAGACTTATGAAGAAAGGCTTAAGTTTAGAAAAGGAAGTGAGGAAAATAATAGTGAGAAATTGTTGTTCACACGTCAAGGGAATAATAGAAATAATGAACGCAACTATGGAAATGATAGACGAGGAGGTGTTAATCAGACACGAGGAAGAGGCCAAGGAAGATTCACAAGAGATAGTAAGAATGGAGATAGTTATGATAGAAACAAGAGAAACCATGGAGATCAAAACTACCATATGAGAAACTTTAGAGAAATAGAGTGTTATAATTGTCATGAGTTTGGACACTATGCTGTAAATTGTCCAAAACCAAACCGTAGAGAAGAAAAAGCAAACCTTGTGTTCGAAGATGACGAACCAACATTATTGATGGTTACTAGTAACGATGGAAAAGAGATAACATCCTTAAAGGAAGAATCGAGAAGGAAAGGAATTGTCATTGAGAAGGATGAAATTCAAAAGGAAAAGTTAGAAGATATGCGGTCAGAGATAGAAATTGATTTAAAGAGTAAATTAGAGTTTTGGAAGTTTGAAATGCTTCAAGAGTTAGAGATTGAAAAACAAGAGTTTGAGATGAAAATAAGAAATAGAGAAATGGCATTTGAGAAACAAATGCAGATAGAGTTAGAGAACCTCAAGAAGTTGAGAGATTGCACAAGCAAAGAGATGAAAGAGTTAAGATCAGAAAGAGAACAATTTGAGAAAGAAGACCATGGAGTTACTTTAGATAAGAAACGTCTAGAAGAAGAACCAAGTATTGACAAGGGCGAATGCAAGAAGCATCAAGAGACGCCATCAAGATTTCAGAAGGAAAGCTAGATTGAGAAAGACATTAAATCATGCAATAAGAAAGTTGAACCAGAAGATCGTGATACAAGAAACAGATTATTTTTTTGGGTAGATGCAAGATTATGAAATGATACAAATGAAGGAAGATAGTGACAAAGGAGACAAAGATGATCGAGATGAGATTGAAGACAAGGAAGAAAGAAGTCAAATCAAGGAGGAAATTCAAAACATAGTTCGCGTTGAAGATCAAGACAAAGGAAGTGAAACAAGCCAAAGTTCAAAGATAAAGATGATGGAGCTTGAAGATATCGAAGACATGGATTAATAAATTAGGGAGGAGTATTGGATACTAATTTATCTAATCCATGAAGGTCAAACATGAAAGTCAAAGCCAAACACGAAAATTCAAATATATGTATAAGTCAAAGTGGCGGTTATTGTCGGTTAGGAAAAACAGTTATTTTAGATAAACCGTTTAATGAAACGGTATGTTGTTTAGTATGTGTCATTTGGATAGTATAAGTACTCATGTAAATACATTTGTAAACTAACGATTGATTATAAATAAAACTTAGTATATTTCATAACCGATTGTTCATAGATAGAAGATTAGACTAACAAAGGAAAGTCAGCACCTGAATTTATTCCACGGGCTTTGAATCTGAGCATCTTTCCCACCAAAGATGGAGTCATTATTTCTAGCTTTCAACAGCAGCAAAAAAGTGGTTTTAGGTACAGCATTAAAGACTTTAGAAGCTTAGAAGCTATCTTCTATTGGAAGGAAATGCCAAAAGCTTCATTGACATTTATAAGAGAAGTAAAATGGAAGTTCCACCAACCTAATGACACTGGACCAGACATTTCTAACAAAATGATGTTGGACCATTAATGTTATAGAAGCAAAGTCTAGGATAGTTAGTGTATATTATATATTATGTTTTATGTATAAGCCTGTAAACCGACATTAGATATGGGCTGGGTCAAAAGATGTCGTTTAGGTTGTTAGGGTTATAACGGTTAGTTATAGGTCGTGTCTTTTAGGAATCGACATGTCTCTTTGAAGGCAACGATTCAATATGTATAAATAGGTCAAACTCTGTAAACAATTCAGTAATCAAGTATATGTTCATTCTGTGTTATAAATTAAGAAAGTTTTTCTGCACTTTTTCTTTTGATTCTGTCGCATAACTGCTATTCCAAACAGAAGGTAAGAAACAAGGTTTAGTCGAAGGTATCTTATAACAAACGACAGCCTGCAAAACATGATTGTCAATCTCAAATTTTGACTAACAGAAAGCACATAGATGAAATTCTGGGCTGATGCCATCATGAAACAGGTTGAACGGAGTTAAAAGCCTCAAGAGACGAACACACCAAGAACTACTATTGAAGGACCATCTTAAAATTACAGCAGCATGCCTTCAATGTACAACCTTATAGAAGAAGTAGAGAGTCTGGGAGATGAGTTTCGCGACGAGATCGACTTAATTATAACACTAGTTTGGATTCGGCAAACAAGCTCTCACCCGTGGAAAACCTTCCCCAATTCCATTTCCCCCAAATCTTTGAATGATTTAGCCATTCCATCCAATGGCGTTTGAGCTTCCTAGTTCTTACTTGTTTTATTTTTTGCAAACCCTAGAAGATCTATTAAATAATAAATATACCTCCTCAAGGCAAGGCAATGGAAAAAGAGCTTAAAACACGCCACAAACTATAATGCCTTTAAACTATATACATAACAAATTTTATCTAGTTCCACGTCACCAGATATTCTAGATCATTTTCTTAAACAGCAGACGGATTTCATCAAAATTACTAACAAGAAGCTAGAGATAATATAACAACAATACAACTTAAGCTATTACACTGATGCCAAACACCCTAGTACTCCTATAACCACTATGACAACACCTTATATCGTGTGTTCTCCACAAACTAATGTGAAAGACTATGATTATTTTTTTTTTGAACGGCATTTTATTAATAAAAATAAAAAAAAGGCCCTAGCAAGCAGCTATGGGCTTAACAAAGCATTACAAGGATTACAACACCACTCTATCCAACTAATCGAGGCTTTCCTACATCTATTTGAAATCCAAGAATATGTAAGAAGCTTGATGTCATTGAGAATGAGACTTAGGCTTGGACGTTTTAGGTTAAACGTGGACTCGTTTAGAAAGCGCCAAAGGATCCATAGAGTTGATTGGACAACGGCATCAAAAAGCATAACATTTGTTGTAGAAAAGTTTGTTTGATTTGCGATAGTGAAGACATCATTCAGGTTGTGGATTTGAATGTATTCGACTTTCCACCATTTGAGAACCTCCGACCATGTATCCTTTGCAACGGAGCAATTCACAAGCAAATGTTCTTCCGTTTCGAGATCTTCGTCACACACCGGGTACCTAGTCGAGTGTAGGTCAATACCTCTCCGGTCAAGATTGACTCTTGTTGGAATTCTCAATCTTTCAATTCTCCATGAAGCAATATTAACTTTCAAAGGAACAAGTTTATTCCATCTTGTGGGGTTAAAGTTCAAAGGAATGGAGGAGTTGATGATGTAATTTCGCATGCCTTTTACAGAGAAACATCTTGATGGATCCGACACGCACTCCCATTTATCTTGGCTTGTTGAGAGAGACATGTTCGAGAGCAGGCTTTGGAGATCTTGAAGCTCAATTAATTCAGCAGAAGACCTTAATTGCCTTCTCCACTCCCAATGAAACAAAAGACCAGGAGGTGAAGTTGGATCTATACCAGCATGCGACCCAGTTGGAGGGTTGGGCTGGTTAAAATGCACATACGGAGTTACAGATCCAGGGGCGTTTCCAGAAGCAGAAGCATATAGAGTTGGAGCTCTAACACATACTCGACAATCTTGGATGGATTCAAGACGAAACAAACGTGGGTAAGAATCCTTAAGAGATGAGTTGCCTACCCACACGTCTAACCAAAAACGCGTGTCTTCACCATTTCCGATCTTCTTTTTAAACATCGAAGGGAGATCAATTCCAATCCCACTTAAGTCATTCTTCAATTTAGCGATTCTAAACCAAGGCCCTGCTTTACTTTTGATAGAAGAAGGTTCTTGTAAACCTCCATGTGCACCATGAATTGAACGAACAACTTTACACCAAAGATAGTTATCTTCGGAAAGAAATCTCCACCACCATTTAGCAAGCATGCTAAGATTGCTTACCCTTAGACTACCAATGCCTAGCCCCTTGACATAAAGGGGCGATTACTTTTGACCAAGCAATCCAAGTGATTTTGTTGTTATCCGAAGAGCCACCCCAAAAGAAATTTCTTCGAATACTTTCGAGCTTGCTAATGATATTTTTTGGAGCTTTAAAAGTTGAGAAGTAGTAAACTCCAAGAATACCAAGAACGGCTTTGGTTAAAGTAAGGCGCCCACCAAAAGAAAGGGATTTAGCTTTCCAACTAGAGAGACGCTTATAAAACCTATCAATAGGAGGTTGCCAATTAGAGCATCTTGACATGTTTGAACCAATAGGAAGCCCCAAGTACGAACAAGGGAAGTTGGATGGTTGGCACCCAATTGAGGAAGCGAGGGAGTTAAGATCATAATTACTAACTCCAATGCCAAAAAATTTACTTTTGTTGAAATTGACTTTGAGACCGGATGCAAGGTGGAAACATGTAAGAATTCTTGACATATTCTTGACATTGTCTAATGACCAGTTACCCAAAATAATTGCATCATCTGCGAATTGGAGGTGAGAGACATGATCTTATCTTTACCAACTTCAACACCATAAAATAACTTCTTGTCTTTTGCTTCCAATATGGCCACATTAAGGGCTTCTACCGCAAGAATAAACAGAAGAGGAGATAGAGGATCTTCTTGTCTAAGACCCTTTTCAAGTTTGAACTCTTTGGTGGGGGATCCATTGACAAGAACCGAAGCAAACGCCGAGTTCGAACAAGCATTTATTCGGCCTCTCCATTTGTTACTAAACCCCATTTGAGCCATAATAGAATCTAAAAATGACCAATTTAGAGTATCAAAGGCCTTTTCAAAGTCTATCTTGAGGATGAACATTTTTTTCTTTTTTAGTTTTGCCCATGCAATGATCTCATCTACTAAAAGGGGGCCATCAATAATTTGGCGACCTTTAATGAAAGCCATTTGAACTTCACTAACGATCGAAGATATTACTGAGGCAAGTTGGTTTGCAAGAATCTTGGCAATAATCTTATATTAACATCCACCAATAAGACTAATAGGCCGAAAATCATTAATTGAAAGCGGGTCTTCGGTTTTAGGGACAAGGGTTATAAATGATGAGTTGCAACCAACAGGAATGAAATTCAATGATTCAAATTCTTTGACATAAGAGATTATATCAGAAAAGAGGAGGTTCCAATGTTTCTTGATGAATTTGAATGAAAATCCATCCGGACCGGGAGCCTTTTCACCACCACAACTCCAAATTGCATCCCTAATTTCTTGGATAGAAAATGGTTGGTCAAGTAGAGAAACATCTTCCAAGGAAAGGGTTTTAAAAAGGTTGCTCGAAAAAGAAGGTCTCCATGAGAAGTTTTCTTTAAATTTTAACTTAAAAGTGGTGAAAACATGCTCTTTAATTTGCACCGGGTTCGTGGTCCAAACACCATTGATATTAAAGCCATTAATCCTAGACCGGTTTCTGTTGTTATTCATCAGACCATGAAAAAATCTTGAATTTTCATCCCCTTCTAGCGCCCAACGACATTTTGCTTTTTGGCGGAGATCTTTTATTTTAAGGTGTTCAAGATCAGATAAAGCTTTAACCGTGTTGGATCTAGTATCAATATCAACAGAAGAGAGACTTGAACTTTCAGCTTTTTTTTTTTGGGTAAAGGGGAGTAACTTTGAGCTTTTTTGTCAATTGAATCAAGAGTATCACGTAATGAAGCAGAGGAGGTGTTTTCAAAGGACCACTGATTTCCTCCACTCTTTGATAACCGTTTTGAGGTGTTGTAATTTTTTTTTTTTGAAAGTTTCAGCTTTAGTTATTGACCCATATGTTGATTATGATTATAAATTAGGTTTGTTCCTTTTAACACGTAAGATCGGTCAAGGATAACTAAACATGTGCATATTTGGTGTTACCTCATAGGTATATGCTGAGTGCATCTAAAATGCTTGATTCAGACAATATTAAATACAGGAATTTACTCAAGGATAAAAAATAAAGAATCTGATGTCTTGGGGCTTGCTAAGATTGTTGCATCTTTGTTAACTTAAATTTTTTTATTTCATCCATTGTGTTAGTATGTATATAATTTTATATATGCTAATGCAGGAATGATAAACACTTTTTTCGAGCCTATCTAATTCACTCAAGCCTTGATCCTTGGATATCATGGTTATAAATAATATTGTACGATCTTGCGAGCACCAATTATGATTCGACCTCATTATTAAAATCTAACTAAGTAACTGATAGGATATACTGTAAATAGCTTAATTATAAGTAAAATATGAAAACACTTCAAACATCCAGATATTGACTAAAATCAGAAAACACAGCTGACCTAGAAAATAACCGGAAAAAATAAAAACATAAATAAAACAGTTCCAAATACAGGTTTTGAAATATCTCCATTGAGTGCTTTCCATTGCCACCCCAACCATTCACAAACATAAAAGGTGCCATCAATTACGATCCAGTTTTGTTGTCGCCATGATCTCCATCACTTTCCTCATCTTCTCCACTGCCCATCCCAACCCGTGAAAGAAGATAAATAGTACCATCACCACTTTTAACTGGATCTTGAT